>OY757244.1:45012077-45630482 GCA_963583935.1 Diaperis boleti
CAATTATTTCTCACTTTTTGAAGTCGGTTCTCTTTTTTTTAAAAGCAATTTTTTTTACAATTTTAAGTGATAAGTTAGTGATACCTAGTAAAGACGCTTCTCCATTAATGAGGTCCTCAATAAAGTTGACGAAGAAATCGGTGAACATATATACATAAAATGAAGAAAAAATTTGAGGATTTTTCTCGATTTCCATGGGATTCCCTGATCAGATCCTGATTTTTTAACAATGGAACCACCTTTAGAGTATACCCTTTCAAATAAAAGAAGAATTTTGTAAATCGGCCCACAATTGACGAAGAAATCGGTGAACATACATGATAAGTCGGTTAAAAAGGGAGCGAAAATTTGAAGATTTTTCTCGATTTCCATGGGATTCCCTGATCAGATCCTGATTTTTTAACAATGTAACCATCTTTAGAGTATACCCTTTCAAATAAAAGAAGAATTTTGTAAATCGGTCCACAATTGACGAAGAAATCGGTGAACACACATGAAGTCTGTTAATTAAAGGGAGCGAAAATTTGAGGATTTTTCTCGATTTTCATGAGATCTCCTCATCAGATCCTGAAATGGTGACAATGGGACCAATCTGTAAGTATACTCTTTCAAATAAAAGAAGAATTTTACAAATCGGTTTATAAATGACGGAGTTCTGCGGTAACAAACATTAAAAAAAAAGAACATACAACCGAATTGATAACCTCCTCCTTTTTTGAAGTCGGTTAAAAATTTGCTTAAAAAAAAAAGAACGGACTTCAAAAAGTGAAAAATAATTGAATACATGTATTATTACATGTACTACCCAATGACCTGTCTGAAGTCGGTGCCAAGCCAAATAAGTTACAAATTTGTAACATATTGTAATTATACAAAAATATCAACAACGTTATAACGCATACAAAATTCGATATCATTCGAGACGGCCGTCAACGACGTCTGCCGTTTGGGGTGTTTTGCTCAGCACGAGCCCCCCACCCACGCTCACGTATTCCGGTGCGTTCGCCGGGAGACCTTCGATGTGGCTGGAGTAGGCAGCCTATCTATCTACTACCTATTTGGCTTAGCACCGACTTCAGACAGATCATTGGGTAGTACATGTAATAATACATGTATTCAATTATTTTTCACTTTTTGAAGTCGGTTCTCTTTTTTTTTAAAGCAAATTTTTTTACAATTTTAAGTGATAAGTTAGTGATACCTAGTAAAGACGCTTCTCCAATATTGAGGTCCTCAATAAAGTTGACGAAGAAATCGGTATGAACATAATTATATACATAAAATGAAGAAAAAATATGGGGATTTTTCTCGATTTCCATGGGATTCCCTGATCAGATCCTGATTTTTTGACAATGGAATCACGTCAAGAGTATACCCTTTCAAATAAAAGAAGAATATTGTAAATCGGTCCACAATTGACGAAGAAATCGGTGAACATACATGAAGTCGGTTAATAAAAGGGAGCGAAAATTTGACGATTTTTCTCGATTTCCATGGGATTCCCTGATCAGATCCTGATTTTTTAACAATGTAACCATCTTTAGAGTATACCCTTTCAAATATAAGAAGAATTTTGTAAATCGGTCCACAATTGACGAAGAAATCGGTGAACATACATGAAGTCGGTTAATTAAAGGGAGCGAAAATTTGAGGATTTTTCTCGATTTCCATGAGATCCCCTCATCAGATACAATGGGACCAATCTGCAAGTATACTCTTTCAAATAAAAGAAGAATTTTACAAATCGGTTTATAAATGACGGAGTTCTGCGGTAACAAACATTTAAAAAAAAAAAAAAACATTCAACCGAATTGATAACCTCCTCCTTTTTTGAAGTCGGTTAAAAAACCGGGGAATTTTACAAATACGAGTTCATTGTAGTAAATTAGACGTAAAAGGTACAAAATAGTGTTACCAAAATATTTATCTTCAAACAACAGGACAAATACCAGATAATATAAAAAATAACGGTTAAGCCTAAAAATACAAGTTAATTGTAATAAATTTGGTAGAAAAGTTACAAGTGATGTTACCAAAAATCTTAATTCTTAAGATCATCCAATTCCAACAAAAAAATTGTTGCAATTTTGGAAAGATCAATGTCTGCCAAAGCTTTTGATCTGGATTGTATGCATCTATTTTCATGTCTCGCAGACCTCCTTGCCTGTCACGTGGATTTGTCCTTGGATTTGTAGTAGTAGTCATGGCCTCGTTTTAAATGACAATTTACTATAGATAAAAAAAAAATTAATTGATTTATGGTCATATTTCTGTACCATTATGGCAAATGTTGATATGTCCAAATTTTTACAGGAGGCTAAGTTAAAGTTTTGAAAACTCATAAACGCACGTGCTAATTTATTTGGGACTAAATTTATATAACCGCTTTCCAATTATTGGAGACAATATCAACTTTTGCTAACTTGTTCTGAATGTTCTAACTGACACATCAAGTATGAAAATTCTTTTTACAAAAAATACGGACAGATCAACATTTGTCATAATGGTACAGCTTTTCTCGTTTTTAGACGAGACGTGTTTATTAGTTTTGAACAGCTAGGTTTTCATCAAAATAAAGCAATACGTAATAATTTTTGTGAGAACAGTGTGTATTCGTTAAGACGAAGCTGGCAGATAAAACACACGAATTGGGTACATGGCCGCCACGCACGTTAGAAGAGATTTGGTGTCTATATTTTGCACCTCCGCTACAAAAGAGTCCGTTCAATTAAAAAATAGACGCTTTTCTAGAAGAAGAAAAAAACAGTAATGTTAAAACTTCTTGTACTCACAAATGAAATTTTTTGAGTTGTCACTTTTTTTAGATTTGTTGAAAAGATTGTGATTTTATCAATAAATCTGTCTAATATCAATAAATTTTGTTAGATTACACATTGATAAAAACGTTGTAGACCAGAGTTATTTTTGTGTTTATCAAAAAGTTTTTTTTCAGATTCCTCCACCTAAGCCACCGCCACCTGAAATGCATTTCATCCCCAACCCTAGCAATACGGAATTTATATACTTGGTAGGATTAGAACACGTTGTCGATTTTCTTACAAAAGAAACAAGAATGCCTATGCCGCCGATGCCCTTCGCTTGTACACAGTGTAATTCAGACTTCACTCCAGTATGGAAATGGGAAACAAAGGGCAAAAATAGAGGTAATTATAATGGTATTTGTATAGCACAAATATTTGTAAGCACAAAACTTGTAATTAAATGGTTGCTGAATGCATTTGGTGAAACTGCTAGGCACGAGTTACTTTTGGTTGACTCAGGGCGTGACCAACCTGCGCGTCTTAACGTGATTATCCTTATTTGAAACTTGAATTTAGCCGTTCATTCGGCAGATTTTTTTATGGATTAACTCTTCTCTATAAGGTTGTGCAAATTGGGGAAAAGTATTAATAATACAACACAACGTCATTATTTTTAATAAAGATTGTTTTCTTTCCTTTTTAGGAGTCAGAGTCATATGTGAACAGTGTGTTACAAGCAACGTGAAAAAAGCTTTAAAAGCGGAACATACAAATAGGTTGAAAACGGCGTTTGTAAAAGCTCTGCAGCAGGAACAAGAAATAGAACAGAGGCTAGCGCAGGTAACATTATGACTCATTCACACATTGTATTAACCTTGATATTCAATATAAAATGTTTTTTTTAAGAATGGAGTTTTTACATCAAGTAGTCCAGTTCCATCGCCGGTTACACCAGAAGCGATCCCAAAATCAGCGACCCCTACACCCACACCACGTCATGCTGCCACACCTCCAGCCCCACCTTCCGCTCAACAAACGCCACCACCTTCGCGTAACTCACATTCGTCCACAGACAAATTTCAGAACGCTGCAGCAATGCAAGCGCTACATCAACAGCTTCTTAGAAGTGAGTATGTGTATTTAAAAAAAAAAAGTTTCTCAACAACTAGTTACTGTATAAGATGATAAGTACACCATAGTAGTGAGGAGTTCATTCCTATTTTTCATCATGAGATGAGCAAAGTTCGGCGGTCCGGATTTAATTTTTCGCAAATGTCTCCTAGCACACAGTGGCGTACGTACCGGCAACTCGGAAATTTGTAAACAAGTTAGTTTTTATAATCACGATTGTTGTTTTTTATTATATACCGTTGTATTTGTTGATAAGATTGCCCTACAAACGTACTGTGAGAAAAAACTGCAATTTAACTAACATAAGGCAGCACAGTTCATATTTCAGTTATTTCTTCATCGGGCCGGAATTATTAATAAAAAAAAAAACAACGGGTTGCACTCCCGGAGTGCCGGCAGAAGTGAAAACTTGAACATTAACGGTGTGCATTTTTGAATATTTTGGAATGGTTAGGGAATAATTTCGCACGAATTGCTTTATTTATCAATATAAAAGTACTATCATTTATGTGGTAAAATACAATATTCATTTATTGCCCTATGGTACACAAACATGACAATTTATATTATATTCAAAATTTAACACTGCAGAACTATTACAATTATTATTTTACATTAAAAAGTTTATCTCTCAGAAAAATCAACTTTCATCCATAATTTCAACGACTCTTTCACCATCATCATTACCAGCATCATCATCGCCAATCTCTAAAACTGATACAATAGGTTTGTGGTAGCTGAAGTAAGAAACGAACAATTTTGATTCAAATCTATTTAAATATCTAATAAAGACCGCATCAGTAGTAGTTTTGTATTTCGTTCTGCTAAGATTGCGATCATTTGACATTAATTGTTAATTTTTATCGTCTACAAAGTTTATGTTGAAATCTCCACTCAAAATGATTGGCAAATCATCAAAGCTTTTCCCATTTTTTTTAAGCAATGCAGATGCGTCATGAGAATAAATGAATAAATTTTCATACAAGAAGTCTCGTATAGCACACAATGACTTATCTGGAGAAATCTAAACGGCAACCATAATAATGAACTGATTATCACCAGAGTGGCAACGACTTATACACATATCGCCGATATCAGAAACAGTAGCATTAAACATGCTGGTGTATTTCGCATGCACACATCCATATAATTTGTGCAATAATGAACTGTGTTCATATTTTGATAAATAGCTACTCATCCCGCTGGACGATTATTTCTTCTGAAACTCGCAACAAAGAGACCTTACCTCCTCTCCTACGCCGCGCCGGCGCGGCGGTCTACCATCCCTCTGTCTTACGAATTTTCGATCAGGCCACGTGTCCTGACGCGACTTTTACAATTTTTACCCATCCCAAAAAGTGCTCACCGCCGCTAAAGAAGTTTTCACTTCAAAAATGAACTATAAAAAAATCAATTATTGATTTAAAAAATATATCTCTTTGTATATCTATAAGTCTCAAGTACGCGTGTCGTTAACAACACCTGTTTATACCTGCTTGCCCGGTAGTAGTGAACAGAAACGAGTAGGCAAGATTAATTTTTATGTTCCTTATGCTTCATACTTTCGATTTATATTGAATTCGTTTGGTAAGCAAATGAGCGAAACATGGAAAAATTTAAATTACTGTTTTTTAAATTAAATAATTAAGGATAGCCTTGAACATATTTTGATAGCCAATACATTGGTGACATGTTAATTTATATACAGGTGTCCCACAATTACCGCCCCATCGGTGAAGGGGGGCTAATAGTCCACGATGGACTTGAACAAAATCTGCAATCAAAATTGTCCAGGGTAACATAGTTTAGAAACTACAGGGGTCTACTTGACCAATCAGAGTGCTGATTCAAAAAGAGCAGCGTATAAATTATTGTGAAGCATGCCTTGCAAAAATAAAAATACGGTTACGAGTAACGCAACCAAAATTGAAATAAACGACTGTCATCCTGTCGTTTTAAAAATGTTTAAACATTTAATATTTATTTGCGTTATCCTGTGAATGGAAAATTAATTTTTTTACACAAAAGCTCCTAACGTCAAATTTTGACAGAAAGTTAGTAGCATTGTTTAAGTATATTATAGTTAGACCACCTTTATGGGGAAATACTTTCCACTATAAATAAGGACAATATTATAGCTCTATTTCATTTCATTGCGTTAAGAAGTGCTGTTTTCAAGCGGCGTGTAGCTCAAGCTGTGTTCAAATTTGTGTCGATAAAACAGTTTTTTATAATACAATGATGTTGGCAAAAATTATATACCAGGAGCACTCATAAAATGTAGACCATTCTGACAACTTAAGAGGACCCCGTACGTTGAAAATGATGTTGATTTTGTGGCTTACTGGATTTGATGTACAGGCGTTACTTTTCAACATTTTTTAAATGTTTTTTTTTTATAACTACAAGTCCACTTCTACAATTCGGTCAGACTAAATTGTAAAAAAACTTTAATTTTGTATGTTTAAAAATAGAATATAAATGTGTGAATAACACACATTTTCAAGTGCATGAAACTCGATTATAGGTAAACTTATGAAAAAAAGAGTCTGACCGAATCGTAGTACAACTTTTCCACAAAACTGCTTAAAAGTTTATCATTTTAAGATGAACGATGTAACTGCTACAATAAATCCAGTAATAACCTGTAAACATATTTTTTAACGTTTTGTACGACATCGTTCATCCCTCCATACGCACACCAATTTACTTCTCCTCCACTCGTGAATCGACAACCTTCGCCACGACACGATATTTTCCGAGTAAATGCAGGCAAAGTTTCAGCCAAAACAAGTTTAGTATTCTCACAATAATTTATTATTCTCAATACTTGCACAAGTGCACATTAGATAACAATTAGTAGACAAATACTTATAGCTACTATCTAATTTTTTGGCTAAAATAAACTTTATTTAGTGGTATACGTGGATCATTAATGCAAAAAACAATGGGGAAAAAAAAGAAAATAAAGCAAATTGAGTCATCTATAAAAAAACTTGGAAATCTGAACAGCTTAGTGAAGGCCAGAAAATAGTTATTCAAAAGTTTGCTACAGTCTACTTGATGAATGCTTGCAGAAAGCCTTTGAAATTTCGGCAATGCATTCAATTTGAACATTTTTTGAAGTATGTATAAGTTCAATATTGTGTAATTACTCTTATTGCGGACACTTTTTTTTACATAAGAAATATTAAAACCTCTCTAATACAGACACTGACAGTAAAATATGTACATTTCATTTAATGCCTTAACAATTCATTTCAAAGGTTTTTATTTCGATTCAATACTGATAATAACACTTTTATTATAAATAATACTTACACATCTTTCCACTGACTAACACTCTTTTGGACTCCTTCCAAATTATTAAACTGAACAGGTAATTGTTTCCATCCACTCTTGAACTCTTCGAGCTCAGATGGCTTGAGTTTATTCTGTTGCAGTAGAAACTTGTTTTTTTTTTCTATGTACATAATCCTAATCTATATAATAATAATCTATATAATAAAATTTTACAACTTTCACATGCTGTCACTTCTACTTGCACCGCGGGTGCGGCGACTGACGCTCATTTTGCTGATTATTGAACATTAAACAACTGCTAAAAATGAAATTCATTAGGTATAAAATTCCTAGAAAAAATGCAACGCTACCTCCCAGACTATAAATTTCATGTTTACAAAAATTACAAAGTAGTTTTTAAACATTGTTTTTCTCTAAGACGACTCTGTGGTGGTTCAGCTTTTATTTTTGTTTTTTCTTTTCAATCTTTATCTTCTTTTGATTTACCTCTTCTGTGGCAGCCTGCTGGAGTTATCAACTCTAATCGAGATAGTGCACAGTACCTTTGGCATTTCTTCCATTGCTTGAATGAAACCCATAATGCTCGTGTGTCAAAGCACCAGACAGTCTTATTTAAATAGAAGGAAATACATGAAACCAAACTGATTCATTCTTTTGACGTTGCCAAATAATTTTGGAAAGTCAGTCTCAGAGATTACAGTCGTTTATTTAATTTTTCGTTGCGTTACTCTTAACCGTTTTTATTTTTTATTTTTGCAAGGTATGATTTACAATAAATTATTGAGGCCATGCTTTCTTTGAATCAGCACTCTGATCGGTCAAGTTTATACCTCTGTAGTTTCTAAACTATGCTACCCTGGACAATTTTGATAGCAGATTTTGTGCAAGCCTACCGTGGACCATTAGCCCTTCTGCCATGGGGGGTAATTGTGAAACAGCCTGTATAAGACTTGAAAAAAAAATTCATTAAGCAGATGGGTGAAGGACGACCTCCCTTCGGATTCTGTACTATAACAACTATTGAATCTCCTTTCTTTATACATGACAAATTAGGTAAATTTTAATGTAGTGTGGTAAACACTATCAGAATCCACTGCCACCTTGATTTTCATAAATTTTCGAAACAACAAGTTTCGGAACTAAGGGCTTCATATAATCTTCCGATCAGTAATTTCACGTAACTCCAAAAAATTCCTAAGCTTGCAGTGAAACGAATGAAATTTTCACATAAGTCGTTTGTAAATGGCGCTGGAATAAGACTGTCAAGAGTTTATGTGTTATAAAAACGTTTAGAATCATTATAAAGTATTGAAATTGTGCTAAATCAAAGGATGTAAGTTCAAACAATGATATAGTTGTTGTGAAATCACCATTTTGAAAAGTAAAAAACAGTTTTTAGCGTCTACTGTAAAATCACGTTTTTGGACTTATGTGATTTGTGAATCAGGCCGGCGAAATACTAAATACGAACGTTTTAGCATTGATGACGTCAATCATGTTTCCACAAATGTTGCAGTAGGTACATATTATTGGCCGAGTACTTATTTCTCCGTTATGTATGAAACTTTGAACTATGTTCTATTTTTTTTATTATAGGTTTGACAACAGGTGCTCCCCCAGCTCACATGTTGCCATTTACACATCTATTCTATCCCTATCAAATGGCCATGGCACAAGCAGCCGCCGGAGGGAAAGGTGGTTCGACCAATATCGCCGAGTTACAAAGGGCGGCCGAACTGCAACGACAGTACCTTTTAGATATGATCCCTCCAGGACCTGGCCAACGTCACAACTGGAAAACATGATGTGTTAGTGACAAAACTTAGACAATGATGTGCTAAAAGCAAAACACTAATGAAATAGTCATTGATTCTGCAGAAAGACTGTCATGGATTTGTAAGCGGATTTAAATGTGTTAAATATGATGTGCCCTTTATTCCAGAAGTAAAAAAAAGATATTTGGGTGAAGTAATTTTATAGTTTGAGTGCAAATTTAGTCAATTATTGCAAGACTGATGCTAGTACCTATTGTATTAATATATGTATTGATTTACAGCAAAGTTACTACAAGTAAAAAATGACCCTCTAAACGAATGGAGATCTCAGGATTGAAATACTTACACTAATTTAAAATAATTTCTTTAAGTTAGAAGAATAAGTGAAAGGTTTTGTTCCAAATGACGTGTGAAGTTTTTTATTTCTGGAATTTTTATTTATTTCGAGATGTTCTCGGGACAATGCAGAACATGTAAATAAGCTTGGCAAAATTTTTAGATGATGTAGAAATAACGATTAACACTGCTGAAACAAATTTGCGTTTAGAAATACAGAATGATCGAAAACAAAATTAGTCAACCTTGACCATGCAAGTAAAGTCGGTTGTCGTAGTTTAATAGACTTATTATGAAACGTAAAATTTAACACGGGTCTAAACGCTTCTCCATCAAGTTGGATTTGGAAAATATGTCAAACATATTTTTAACCATTTGCCGCTTCATTGAAATGCACAATATTTACTGTGCACAATGATCAAGGAGTAAATTGTTGGTTTCCTACTAATTAATTAAAATAAGTGGCATATGGTCGTTAAAAATACGTTGACATATTTTCCAAAGCCAACTTGATGGAAAATCATTTATAATCACCCTGTATTAAACTACTACAAACGACTTTTCGTGAATGGCCACTTATGACTTATTTTGTTTTCGAACTCTGTATATTAAGGCGCTTCCACATTGCAATTTTCATATTTAAATATGGACGCGCCTTAAGGCTGTTTGTAACGTAATTTGAGTACTATTAATTACAGTGAATTTTACGCATCCAATGTGTGCACGATTTATTTTTTATATTCTTCTTAAGAATATTGATTTTTCCTAAATGTTGCAGTGCTTTAGCCATAACATACATTGTAATAAACAAGTTTTGTAAATAAATGTTTTTACAATTGTATAATAAGTAATCAGTAGGAATATAATATGCTCATTAATCTTGATGTTGACATTTATTATGAGGTGTTTTATATTATAATACCTAAGATGTTTTCTAAAATGATTAATTAGCAAAACTTTAAACAGGTATTTGTGAATACCTATGTGCGACTTTGTCACTTCTGCAAAAATATTTATTTCCAGTTTAAGTAAGGAACATTATTGAGGCACCTTACACTATATTGATACAACTTTTTTCAGTTTCACAATGTTGCAGTCATACTGGCGTACTTATTTATCGAATTTCTATATTTTAAAATAAATTTTATTGTACTCACATATTTTCTTTTACACATCTTGTCATAAAGCTCAATTCAAAGTGTGAATTTAGATATTAAAAAAGACTTATTTAAGAGCACAACTAAGCCAATAATCAATCAATTAAAGATAAATTTGCAGTATCAGCAGTGTAAAAATTGTTCACATATAGAGACAACTTTTCAGTCTTGTATTCCTAGTGTTTTATTGTAGATAGAACTTGCAATCCACCATCTAAAAAATTTAATCAATTTTTGTCGGTAATCGGCTGTGGATATATTTTTTATTATACTTCATATATTCTTTTTTTAGTCTTATCTCTTTTTCACAAATACCCACACACACACATGAACTGGACAGGTTTTTAGCAACAAAATAAACTAGAGCTTGTAAATATTAGATAAATAATCTAAATGCCTCTTCAGTACTTATGGTTAATGTTGCCTCAAGTTTTCAACTATAACTATTTTGTAAGTTCTGTATAATGATTTCAACATGTTTTTTAAATAAAGTGACTTGTAAGTTGAATTTTTATGTACTTTTTCCTACATAGGGTGTACCCAGTAATAATAAATTGATAAGTTTTCAACAAATTCTTTATTTTATGGTCGTGCGAAAACTGGTAATTTTTTGCACTATTTTGGGTATAAAAAATGTTTCTAAAAAAATGTATGCAACACGTGTAAAAAGCGGAATACCACTTGACGTGTTATCCAACAACGAAGTATATGAATCAACTTAGAAACACATTTCTCTGTGATGCAACGCAACGTTGCATGGATCAGACAGAAGTTTTAGCATGTAATCAAATGAGGCCCGTGCACTGTTCTGATGGCTTGTACTCATGAATTTTTGTACGGTATGAATATACCCAAACTACTTTATTTTTTAACAACTCTCACATGCTGCCACCTTTAGCTCCATGGTGCCACCTTAACGCTCATTTTAGTGATTATTGAACATTAATCAACTGCTAAAAATGAAATTTATTCGGTTTAAAATTCCTAGAAAACAGCAACTCTACCTCCCGGACTAAGAGGTAGATTGGCGGGGGAGTGGACCGCGCGTGCGCACGGCAACATCACTTTATACAGCCCAAGGGCTCAGGTAAACAAATCACAAAACATTTGGCGGTCTGCATATTTTGCAAACGAAAAACCCATTGGAGCTTGCACTAACCGAAACAGTGTCATTGCAGGTTGCGACACATTTACAATGGATGAAGCTACTTAATCGAAAAAATTAGAGATAATGAATGTATTTAATATCAAATTCGAATATTATCGAAATCAGATTATGCGTTCTGACCATACGACACAACACAACGCGTCAGACAAAAATGTGTTCATGGCGTTCTCCGACACAACACAACACATCAGAAAAATGTGTTCCCCGCATTATGAAATGTCTATAAGGGTATAGAAACGTTTACACCCAAATTTTACTATAATTGACATACCACACACTGACGACTGTAAATATTGGATTATGTATTTATAAATGCTTTCAAGATTTGTAAATTAATGATTTAGATACAATAATGTTTTGGGTTTAGAAATTGTTTTTAAATTTATGTACTGAAGAAACCTAAAACATTAACAAATGCACGGTTCCTACCAGCTCTTATTGGACTTCAAATCAAACAGCGTTTTTAGTGCGCCCATGATTTCTTCCTTTATATTATTGCTCCATGGTACTTCACGCTATATCGTTCTCTCTTCTTTGTGGGACAGTGGTCCTCCCGTTTCTGTCTATAAATTCCCGCAGAATTTTTCACAGGAGACACAATTTCGAAAACATGTATTCGTAATTCAATGCATAAGACAGGACTAGAATTTACGGAAGGAAAAATTTGTGAATGCTGGGTACAGGTGCCAACATAAAAAATTTAATTGTGACTGTATTTTTTCACATGCTACATTAGATAAGTAAGTTATATAAAGATTTTCACATTTTTGATTTTCTGTACCTTACCCAATAATGATTTTTTTTCTATAGCAGATGTTAAAGTCTCCTTTGATCTATTCAAATCAAAAGGTCAAGGAGCACTTTAACCGCAAGGATAGATAAAGTAATACTTTAACAGCAAGGATAGATAAAGTAGTTTATTTTTTTATTTTACAATTTTTGATTAACATTTTGATCTAAAACAACATTAATTGTACAATTTAGATTTCCAGCAATATTAAGTCGTGGAAGACATTTTTTTTCCTGTGCTAACTGAATAGAAGCAGAAGAATAAGAAGAAGAAGAACTAAAACTGCAAGAATTTTCATTCCCACCTCGATTTCCACAGAGTATTTTCTTCGATACCTCAACTTTTGTTGCTACTGAATTTTCAATGTAAGATTCAGCAACTGAAGATGATTTCCACCCTCCTGCACGTTTCACTGTTACCAGATCGGCGCCAGAATTTGCTAACATTGTGGCTGCAGAGCGTCGGAAACAATGGCCTGTGTAACTTTCTGCATTCGTTAAACGCAAAAAAATAGCAATTTTCTGCGGAACATTATAAAAAGTATTTATCCCCACAGGTTGGATGGTGCATTCTCTTTGTCGGTAGTTAATAAAAAACTTCTGGTTAGGTACGTTTTGAGGGCGTAATGCGACGTATTTTCTCACAATACTCAAAACACTCACACCACTGTTACTGTCAGTAATGCAGAATGATCGATCTTCTTTATTTTTGGTGTCCATTAGCGAAACGATTATGACCGATTTTCGATCATCAACATGAGATGTTTCTAACTTGTATAATTCATTAGATCGACACGCTCCATATAAGCCCATTATCGTGACAACCTTTAGAAATAGGTACTCGTCATCTCCAGCTTCTTGTAAAAATTTTGTTATATCCTCTTGCTCAAACACTTTAGATTTCTTAGGTTTGTAACCATCCGTCAATTTCTTCAGCAAAGTTATCAGTTTGCTGTATCTGTAACATTTACATTTTATTTAACATTGCATTCAATAGACTAAACGTATTCCTTACTTTGAAATATCACAATTTTCATTGACAAGTAGCGTAGATTTCAACATGCTGTAATAAGACCATAATGTTGAGGGCTTTACTTTCTTAGACTTCTCCGAAAAGTATGCCAGAAGTACCTTTTCGCTAGCACTATTAATATTCTTTGCAGTTTTCCACTTTTGGAAGCACGTATATATTTTTTCGTAGACGAGGCGAGATTTTTGGGGCAGTAGCTTTCCCACGGCCTCTAATGCCTCTTCTTCCACGTCTGGTGGTAGATTTTCTTCATTTTCGCTCATCTCGACTCTTTTCAACTGAACGCTCACAAATTGCTCAAAACAAAATGACATAAACAAACTTTTGCTAAACCATAACAACGCTCATACTAATTAGACTTTAAAACCTGACACGATTCGTAATATTTTTTTATTAATAAAATACACAAAAATACACAATTGCTATAGAAAAAAATAGAATATTATACACGACGATAAATTTAATTATCTTCTCGAGTTTAATTAGCGTCTCGACTGCCGTCTCGACGCTAAACAAAACTCTCAAAGATAAACTAATATTTTATCGTCTTGTATAATAAATTACTATTTTTTCACTCCTAGCTGTAAAATGTACCATTATATAGTTTGTCAAGGATGTGTGAAATTGTTTTTCTTTCCTAGTAGTCAAATCATTTCGGATTTCATGCAAAAATTCGTGAAATTGTTTATGTAAATATAGCTTCGTTCGCGGTTCACAATTTGAATCGATTCCGAACCAGTTCAGAACTATCCGGGATTGCCATAAAGCGCATGCGCGATTCTGAACCGGTTCGAAATTTTATTTTACAGCGAACGATGATTTTGAACGGTTTCATAAAAAGTTCTGAAATGCTAGTCTAGATGAACGAACAAATTAGCATTGTTTGTTGATTTGTCTATGATGAAAATGAGTTCGAAGGATGTAAATAATGAACGATTGTTTATTAGATGTCTTTTTAAACCAAACAATTTTAGAAGTCTTAACCGAATTTTTAATCGTTCCGGAAAGACCTGAGGAGGAGGAAGAAACTCATCAGTAACCCACCAAAATACTTTCTTAGAATTATATCGGGGGTAGGTTGGTTCACTAAAAATAAAAAAATAAAAATTGTGTGTGGAGTCCACGCACGACAGAAGTGAAACTTTTGGAGTTTACTCCTTAAGAATCGATTTTCATTTTTAACGTGCGATGCGACAAATTTTGGTTGTCGGCGTTCTCCTTGGTCGGGGGCCCCCTTGGTCGGGAGCCCCCTTTGCCGGGAACCCTTTGGTCGGAACAACCCTTTGCCGTAAGCCCCCTTGGTCGGAAGCGCCCTTGGTTGGGCGTCTCCTTGGGCCCCCTTGGAACACTCCTAAGACAGGGAAGCCTCAGGGAGCCCAGTTGGAAAAGGGGGCCCTCTTTACTAGAGATCGTTGCACCTACAACTGTAAACTGACGTTTATAGAAAACAACTTAAATCGAAATTGTGCAAGAACAGCCGAACCGTATTATTAGTCCCTACTCCAGTCCTAGAACTGCCAGGATCGATTCCGAATCAATAATGAACCGTTCGACATTATCCGCGAACGCCGAACTGTTATTACAAATTCAAAATTTGGCGAACCGCGAACGCTGTTTTTTCCACTGCGCATGCGTAATAGTTCTGAACTGGTTCAGAACTGCACCCGCGAACACAGCTTATAATTACAAGAATTGGCAGAAAACTATGATTTATAGAATTTAAACTGCTAGTAATGAAAAAAATAATATATATACCACGGTAGAAGAGAAGCCTTTTCTTAGCGTCGCATTAATCCGCTATGCTTCGCAGCTTGGGCAATAAAATAGCTCGGCTAAGAAAAATGTCTTCTCAACCTTGGTGTATAATTAATTAATTGCTATTTGATGATAGTTTGCAGTGGAACATTCATGTTCATAAATCTGTGGGTTTTTCCCGGGTTGGGACAGGAAATTAGGATGGGAGTGATGGGAAATTGTATATGGATTCGCCACTTTCCTAACGTACATACGAAAACGTGAAAAATCAAAAAATATCTCTTTAAGGATGATTCCTATAATGTTGAACGTTAGATACAAAGAAGAGGGGTTCAAGTCTAATTTCCTCCTTGTGGCTGAAAAGGCGCCTAAGTATACAAAGGGGAAAATCTTACCTTGTTTTTATATTAAAAATTAGTTCTAATGTCCAACATGGCCGTTGAAAACCGAAGATTACCAACGATATAAAGACGGAATTAATGGTGTCATTCCTGTGTTGCCCATCCATTATTTTTACTTCAATATTTTATTGCAACATGGTAGACAAACTCTGTGGAGGTAGAACCAGAAAGGAAGGCTAATTTGCAATAACACACACTTTAATATATTTCTTAATTATTTGAAAAATTATTATACAAAATACTAATATGACTTTTACCTACTAGTAAAATTTGACAAAAACATAAATATGAAAAAAATATATTTTACAGAAACGATGTAACCTACATCTAGCAATGAACATATTGAGATTATTCTAGTGGAAAATGCTTCATTTAACACTTTAAATTTTAACAAAAGCTGAAATCAAAATAAGACTGTTTATTAAAATATGGTATGCTACAAGCTATTTTCAATAAAATCTTGAAAATAAATACAAACGAATTCTTAATTAGTTAAAAAGCGAAAACTGTTAGTCTGTTATAAAATTAACAGCTATCATAAACAGCAATTCTTGGAATATCGAAATGTATCTATTCTTTAGCGGGAACTTCAATAACCCGAGGTTTGTCAATGATCCTAGCAGTTCTGTTTCCTTTTTCAACAATGCCAATAATCCATGCTTGATAACCTTCTTGTTTTTCTATATCTTTACAGTAGGCTGCTGCTTGCTCACGTGGTAGGCAAATGAGTAAACCGCCTGAAGTTTCTGCTGAATGTCCTTGCAAAAGTTGGAACATGTTGCCGCAAGCTTTAGCTACAGCCGCCATTTTGGCAATTACTGGCAAGTTGTGTATAACAAATGAAACTTCATTTTTTTGATGGGAGGCTAAAGTTTGTGCATGTCCTAATAGACCAAATCCTGTAACATCGGTGGCGCCGTGAGCGTTATATTTATGCATCAATCGACTTGCAATGCGATTTAAACGCGCCATAGAGTCCATCGCACGATGATACGCCTTACGAACATCTTCTTCACTCACTACTAATTTGATGCGATTCCAACGTTCTGGTTGATCCAACCACTGATGGGCATTTACAGCCACCTACAAACACTAATTAGTGTTGTCCAAATTTATTGTAATTCGGCATATACCTGGGTACCTAAAGGCTTTGTGAGAACCAGCACATCGCCAACAACAGCATTATCTGGGACAATATATTCATTTGGTTGACATACGGTTGTAGCTACACCACCTATAGTACACCATGGGTTTACTACAGTCTGACCACCTGTTACGGTTGTTCCAGCTTCAAGTGCAGAGTCTTTAAAACCTCGCATAATCAAAGGAATCACAACATCCCGTTCTTTTTCGGTCATTTTAGTACTGACTCCTAATAACATAAGCATGTTATCACATTCCGTTACACCCATGGCATACAGATCGCTCAAAACATTGGCACAAGCGATCTTTCCCATCATATAGGGGTCGTCTACCAATGGATAAAAGAAATCAGTTGTCTGAACTAGGCAAAGACCTCCGTGACGAACGGGTGTGACCTACAACATAAGAGTTTGAAATGATTATAGTAAATGTTTTAATTTGGAAGCCTTTGGTTTTTAAATATTATGAGTGCATATTTTATATTGGTCAACGCGATCCCGAGTTCGAATCTCGACTGAACCGACGAATCTTTGAGGTTACGGGGTTAGGATCTATCTATCTACTGGTACAATCGCGAGTACAAGGGTGCCAAATAATTTAAAAACACAACTATGATTATAAATATATAAAAAATAATTGTTGAAAAATAAGGTTTTATAGCAATTTAGAGCTACATATCAAATAATTATGTAATTTATTTTTTGTTTAGTTAACGCCAAGCAATAAATAAGGGACAACAAAAAATCATTTTTGTCATTTTTGCAATCTTGAATTTCCCAAATTTGTGAAACGTAAATCGATAAAATCTTGAGTTGACAAATTTTAAATCACGGAAATTTAATTCTGGTGGTTAAAAATTGGAATTTGTTAAATTGTAAACCGTTGAAACGTAGAATTTAAAAATTTGGTAATTTCGTCGTCTAAGAAACAACACCGCATATCAACCATTTTCGAAAATCTCGTTTGTACTTATTCTTCTTCGAATTCTCAAGCTGCATAGGATGGTTAGCATAAAATTGTTCTCACTTGTGCATAATTAACATGTTTTCTATACATTAGTTAGAACAATTTGTGCTAAGCAGCCTATGCGGCTTCAGAATTTGA
Source organism: Diaperis boleti (assembly GCA_963583935.1). NCBI lineage: Eukaryota > Metazoa > Arthropoda > Insecta > Coleoptera > Tenebrionidae > Diaperis > Diaperis boleti. The sequence goes on from OY757244.1 coordinate 45,029,932, forward strand.
AGAAGAATAAGTACAAACCTAATTTTCGAAAATGGTTGATATGTGGTGTTGCATCTTAGGCGACGATTTTCAGTTGTTCAACTCTTGAATATGTATGTACATTCTCAATTCATGAATTTTCAATTTCCATTGGGAAATTTTCACTTGAGCGTTTTTTTTTTAATTTGTCAAAAAATGACATGAGTATTACGTTTTAATCAACTTGAGTATTACAACAGATTTCATGGATAAGAATTATTTAATAAACAAGTGTGTTAATGAAGGCGATTAATAATCGAGGCTGTTTAAAGCACGAGAGACCGTAGGGAGCGAGTGTCTTTAATTGTCGAGATTATTAATCGCACATTAACATACGAGTTGATTACAATATTTTTTCGTTGACCGAAAGTCTTTTAATCTGGGGATAAAAATCCGTTTCTGAAATTTCAATTCATGAAGTAATTGTCACTTATGCTATAAACACAGTTGTCTTTGAAAACAAATGAAGTCACCATATAAAGAACAGTTCGCCATTGTGAAAGTGCTGTTAATTTGTGTAAGTTTATAAATGGAGCTAGAAAAGCCTGAATTATTGGATGCAGTATTGGATAATGCATGTTTCAGTTTTTTGTCAGCGAAAAGTCGGCAATCATGTGTAGCGACTAAGATAAGTAGCAATTGCATACAAAACTGACACACGCAAATGGCTGTATGGAGAGAAGCGCGAATTCACAACCTATAGGACGCGGGTTTGAATCCCGCTAAGGCAATTTTTTTTCTATGAATTAATTATTATTGCAAAATCATGCATTAATGTAAAATGGTGCATTAATGAGGTACATTAACGATCGATTTGTTAGTAAAAATCAAACGTTAAATTGGCTCTTAATAATAGGTCAACGAAAAAGTTATTTAAACATCAAAGAATGTTCCTCAAAACGATTCATGTTGAAATTTGACATAAAAATAAAAAATGTGACACTAGTATTCAGCGTTGCCCTGGAAATAAAAACATTGGAGAAGGGAACATAAAGGATTATCGAATTATCGCTTATAATACGATAAGTAGGCAAAGATATGTCGACAATTTCTAAGATGTCACGAATGTCATGGCAAATGCAATGAACATGAGTGGAACCATCTTAGAAATTGTCGACTCAACTTTGACTACGAATCGTATTCGGAGGACTCTATTCAGTGAACCAAACAATTTTTCTTAAAAGTGCTAGTCCAATTACTGTCGGCAGCAATTTGTACTAGTTCAATTATTATCACCCAATTATTATCACCTCATTTGATTTTGATTGGCCAAAATTTTGTAATTCTACGGCTGTTATTGGTCGAATGTGACAGTTTAACAGGTGAACTGAATAGTCACCCTAATTGATTTTGATTGGCCAAAATTTTGAAATTCTACGGCTGTTATTGGTTAAATGTCACAGTTGACAATTGAACTGAAAGTAACTACAATTAAAAAAATAAATTCTTACGATTGAAGTCTTACACAGAAAAATCCAGAAGTTGCAAAATCTGAACCTTCGGCTTGCAAATTGAAAATTAAATTCCTGAATGTAAAAATTTAGAATTGTCGAAATTTTCAAATTTTTAACGATGAAATCATGAATTCCAGAATTTTGGGAATCTGTCAATTTTTACCAGATTCTGGACCCTTTCAATTTCATATTCCAAAATTTTTAATCGCCCAAATTTTACTACCTGAATTTGCGATTTTCAATCGATAATTTTTTTTTTGAATCGGTGAAGTCTAGAATTCGTAAACTTGCTATGTAATTTTGGCTAGTTGCAAAACTTGAATTCCTGAATTCTTAAAATTTAAATTGATGAAATATTGAATTTCCATAAATTATGTATTTACAAATTTTGATTTAAAATCTTTAATGCCTTATTTAGAAAATCTTCACAAATTCAAGTTCAATGTTTCTCTGTCGTTCATCTTTGCTCGCTTGAATTTTGAATTCTTAAAGTTTGAAGCCTGGCAATAGTAATTCATGAACGGTTTTTCGCAAGCAAGACTATACAATCGCGTTCGCAATAAAATTATATTGATTTTAATATATATTTCAATAGGCAAGCAGATCAGTGCAATCACCTGTATAAACTTACCTGTTTATACCTGCTTGCCCGGTAGTAATGAACAGAAACAAGTAGACAATATTAATTTTTTATGTTCCTTATGCTTAATACTTTCGATTTATATTGAATTCGTTTGGTAAGCAAATTAGTGAAACATGGAAAAAAATGCTATTACATAGTCTTTTAAATTAATTATTTAATTAATTAAGGACAGCCTTGAACATTATTTTGATAGACATTCGCGGCATATTCAGTTATATCTATATGACTTGATAAAAAAATAACTTTCATCTGGTAAGCAGATGGGTGAAGGAGGACCTCTTATGAAGAAAAAGTATTACTCAGGAATCTATAGAAAAATAAAGAAGTTATGAGCGATAACATAGACCAAAGAAATCAAAGAGAATAAAGAAACAAAATGAACCAAAAAGACCAAAGAGGTCAAACGAAAGGAAACCAATGAGACAACACAGACTAAAGAAATGAAAGGGATGTAAGAGACCAAATATTCTAAAAAGAATGTAGCGATTAGATCAACCAAAGGCAGTAAAGGAACAAATAAACAAAAAAAAAAAAACTAGAAGAATGTTCTTAAATCCAGGTGGAGTAAATTTAAATTAAAAAATTTAAATATATCTAAGTCGAACTCCACAAACAAACTTTAATATAAAGAATATAAAAAATTATAATTATAATTAATAATAATTTAAATTAAAAAAAAAAAGAAAATACACTAGGCTAAGAAAACGTAGAGTTTAAAGGGACCAAAGCGATCAGATGGACTAGTGAGATAAAAAAAAAACATGTGTGCTTAAGACCACACAGCTGAAGTGATCTTTGGCGATTGTAAAAGCTATAAAGATAATAAATATCAAAGAGACAAAAGAAACTAAATAGACGAAAAAAACTAGACAAAAAAATCGCTAAAATATCAAAGAGACCAATGAGAGCAGAGAGACGAGAGACAATAAAAGCCAAAAAAAGCTAAGTTATATAAAAGACTAGAGAGATCGAAGAAAGCAAAAGACAAAGGGAACTAAAGAGGCCAAAGTGACTAAAAATACAAAACAGTAAAAAAATCATAAAAGAGACGATGACAAAAGGGACCAGAAAGATCAAAGATTAATTAAAGATTAATTAAAGAAACCAAAGAGACTAAAGAGGGTGTCAAAGACGGATCGCTAATGTTTCTGGGTGCATGACATTTCTATTAGTTTCAATGCAAATTTATTAAATGTTTAAGATTTGGAGAAAGGGGAGAGTCAGTATTAATCTCACCAAAGGCAGAGAGGGATCAAAAATAATAATAATAAAAAAATCTCACGTAATTAATGGACGACCCCTAAACTGTTCACCTCTTTTACAGTTTATCTAAAATCAGCTAAAAATTTTGCAGTCCATGTATTTTTTGCTCTGAGTGGTACATTTGTGACATAGAAGCAAAACAAATTAAATGGTTTCTTTCTCATCTTAGAACAAATTTATTACAAAATCAATCGTATCAGATGGCCTTTAGTTTAACATCCTTCTAAACAAGGATGTTAAACTATAGGGTGTCTTTGACTGATGGGGATGTCCTTGATAGTGTTCACAGGTGGTCCTTGCCAACTTGACATGTAACGAACTTCACTTTTATTTGGAGCGTTAAACGTCAAACGATGTTGTGATGCCACACTATTTTGCACACATGGAGTGGACCTTAGTAATGGTCCTTGCTTTACATTTATTTTTGATTTGGTGGTCCAATACCTGTTCTAAATGGACTTGTTTTGTCACAGCTACCCAAAATTTGACAATTATTGCCCATAAAATGGGCATGTCTTGAAATTAACAATACATTTCATTGCAGTCAGGTTTGCATAATGGGGCTAATTCTTGTCTATTTATTCTAGGCGCTACTGATACAGGGTCTTTAAAAATAATTCATACATCCAATGGACTTTGAAATTCTTTACCTACATGTAAATTGTGGGTGCTGTTGCGCAAAAAACCTCGATCATTTTCATTATGGCTGTGCATACAGAAATGTACACTGTTTTTTGACTATTTCTAAAAATTTGATCAAAATCGACTGAATGAGGTTTAAACGCACCGGCACAAAATTTTGTTTTCCAGGGGAAACATGATGTATGAGTTATTTATGAAGACACGATATTTTCGCATCCTAATTCCTTGAATCTTTGAAACTTTAAAAACCCAAAAGTTGATGTTATGAACAGCATTGAAACTTACCGAACAATCGAGCCCAATACCAATTCGCGGTATCGCCAAGTGCATGAAATGGGCATGTTCATGATCCGCGGTGGTATTGTAATCCTGCTGGAGTCCCTCGACCAACTTGTTCAAAACTTCTTGCGGTACCTTGCAGCCCCGACCTTTTAAATCGGCAAAACGTGTTAGTCGAAAACTGGCTTCCAAGTCGTGTGCCAAAGGGTCGAAAGGCCGTCGTAATGCAAGGGTATTTGGATTTCCACTGAGCTCCAACTGAACGGCTCCTAAAGCATCTTGTTGTACTCCCGCAACTTGGTAATCCCCCATGCCGGCTTTTTTGGAGTCGAAGGTTTGCGTTGACAATAACTAGTACTACCGTGTTAAAAACACTGGCTCGTCGAGAGCGTTTCTCAAACAATCACCCGACGCTCACAAAATGGCCACTTCTGTTCGAACAACCGTCTAGATCTACGCATGTGCGTCAGGGAAAATTAATTTCATTGGCTGAAATGCGATGCGCAATTATGCAGGAGGTTGTCAAAATTTTTGTTACAAAAATTATCCTAGGTTGAAATTTGTAAAATGCTGTTTTATCTCCAAGTATCAAGAAGTTAATAACTATTCAGATTTCAATGGAAATTCTAAATTAGCGGATAATTTTCTAGAGATATTGACAGTTGCTGGTGAGCACACTGCAATTTCTTAAAAGATAGTAATTTCCACGCCATGTTGCCATGTTTACGATATGCTAATACAAACAAAAATTTAAGAATTTTTCAATAACTGGAAACTGGCAGTCCGGTCTGTCGGTCCAGTTTTAACCTACAAAAAGATAATAAATCCCCACAGTTTGTAGAATATTTTGATTTGTCATAAATTTGGTTCGGCCTTATTTAAAAATGGAACAAGAGGCTACCTATCCGAGGTTATTTAGTTAGAAATACCTAGACCTAAATTTAAGATGTTCAAAACTCAACTCGACCCCCGTTATACTTATTTGATAATTTTAATAAATCCAATAAAAATTGTGTCAGTGTCAGCGAGATTATTTACAACGTACCCCGAAACCCTTCATTTAAATTAAAGCGGCCCTTCTTACTTGTTGACAGATAGTAAATGGCAACACTGTATACTAAGCGTGCTTTCCTTGTGCTTTGCATGTTTAAAGATTGTCCAGGCTTGTGTGTAATTTTGTTAAACGTTTCATGAGAGAATAAAGTATTCACTTAATTTCATCTTACTTAACCCATCTACGAGTATTAATCAAACTTAATCATAGACGAACTAGGCTCATGATGCATAATAATTCCACATTTAAAACATATCGATGATCACAACAATGAAGGGTTTCAGTGATATCTGCTAGTCACATAAATTGAAATAGTGTTTTGTAAATAATCCTCTGGTAAGCAAAATAGCATTTCCTAGACTTTAAACCCCTTGATTCTAACCTATAACTCAAGTATCATCTTGTATCCGAATGCACAGAACATTGTGACAATGGCAGACAAAGTAAATGATACAATTATAAAAATGGTAACAAACCTCAAAGCAAGTGTGGATGTGGATGTCAGAAAGTTTTCTTTCGGAAGTAGCATTAAAAGATCATCTAGTTGCTTCTCAAATGAAAGCCACAGCAGTTTGGAAGACCAAACCATAAATAAAAAAATCAAACGCGAAAAAGAATTGGATTTAACCTATATAGGATCACCAAGAGAAATTAGAAGACTAAGGACTGATCTGTTAGAAGGCCGAAACACCATACTGGATTTAGAGAGTAGAATTCAACATATGCACAATGTTAGAAAAGAAATGGAAATCATGTATGAAAATGAAAGTCAATTACTGAAGAAACAACATGAAAATGACAGGAAGTCTATTGAAGATTTGGAGACACAATTACAGTCACTTCGTCAAAGAGAGGCTGATTTGAAAAAGCAATTGGCTGAGGTGAGTCTAAAGTTACATCTTGCTGGTATTTACACTTTTAAACAGGCCAACAGCAACCATAACATGCTCAAGGTCCAAAAAAATGAAGAAATTGAAGAACTAGAGAAGAGCCTTTCTGAAATGAAAGAAGAGTCTAGGCTTTATGATGGTGAAGAAAACACAGAAATTATAATATTGAATAGGAAGTTGGCTGAGCTGCAAATGATGCTGGATGCTGCTGAGGAAGATGCAGAAGCACAAAAAAAGTTGGCTTTAGAATTAGGTATCTATTCTGTATAATGCTTACATACATAGTAATGTAAATATTTTTATAGACAAACGCCTGTTAGAAAAAAGTCAAGTAGAAAGGGAGGTTGAGAAAAAAGACCATGCTCTGCAGGCTGCTCTGTTAAGAATTAAGGAGCTGGAGTATGCCAAAGAGAATTTTTTGGAATACCAGGATCAGGCTAAGGTGAAAAATGTCTTTACTCATCTTAAATTAATAATCAATTTTAGTCTCAAATTGAGAAATTAGTAAACTATGTAGATTTGGAAAAAGATGTTAATAAACTGAAGGAAGAGAATTCACATCTTAAGGATGAAGTGAAAAATAAGCTTTTGTTGGAAGAGGAAGTGTACAACCTGAGATCTCGTCTTAACAGTTACAAAGAGCAAGAAAAGAAATTTGCCCAATTGCAGGTTAAGCATCTTATGCTCTTTCTTGCTTATTTCTAACCCAATTTTAACAAATGAAACATCAACTGAATATGTTTTTATAAAAATGAATACAAACATACAGTGTACTTTGAAACAGTAACCTATTTATTTGATATATCATTGCTTCAAATCGCGTTAAAAATAAGCATCATGGTTTTTCGTCAGTCAGTTTTTCATATACCTAAGAATATGTCTATTTAGGCTGAACACTTACAAGTTGAAATGCATTTGAATGAATGGAGATCAGTAGCTCGTGGCATTTGTGAAATAACTGGGGCAGACTCTTCCTTACCTCACCTTTTACGAGCGGCCGTGGAAAGATTACAACAGCGGGAGATTTCTCTTACTTCTTCCAAGGTGGAGCTAGAATCACAGATGTCAACTGCTAAATATGTAAGTACCATTTCTGTGTCAGGAAAATTGAACATTTTATGTAATCTTAAAAACGAAAAGGGCTATTGTAAAATTAACACCGGATATGAATATGTGACGTCCGAAAATCTATAAAACGACACCCAACTTCATAAGTCAAAAACGAAAATTTTCCATCTAAAATTTTTTGTTATATCGAAAAATTGCTTATGATTTGCAACCATTTGGTGTAAACAGATATGAACTATTGCAATAGTTGATTGTAAACCATTGTATCAAGTATAGTAATGCCCCGGACTTACGCGGTAGGTGGAACCAAGCTATAACCGTGTAAGTGGGGGTCCAATTTTTCATATAAATACATAAAGTGATCATAAAGTTCTGCACAAAATTTATAATTTAGTTATGTAATGTTTTGCGGAAAACGCTCAAACAGGTCGATTTTTGTTTTTAAATCGCCATATTTTGACATAAAAATTTTGATGATGTTTTTGAACTATGGCACCGTCATCAATTTTTTTAAATGGCAACCCCCAACTTTTTTTTTGGGTGTTGGATGCACTTTTAAATTCTCTATTCAACAAGAGTAAAAAAGTGATTATAACCTTTTTCAAGGACTTGCACGTCATATCAAATTAGTATGCATGAGCGTCCACTGTCAACAATGGTAGGTTGAAGGATTGAGCTTTGTTTCGTTTTTGACTAGTTTTACGTATTATTATTGTGTGGTAGCTTTGTGAAACTGTATCAATTATGAACATTCAAACAAGGAGCGACAAAACGATGCGTTTTCGGTGGTAAAAGTGTAAAACACATACCTAATTATAAAATGCCATTTCTTGATATGAGCCAGCAATGCTTAATCTTTGCGCCGGCATTTCGTCGACCAGATTTTACACCTATTACATAAACTGTACTCTTTCAGGTGCCCTTTTCCTCCTCTTTCAAGGCACTTTCTTACTGTCAAATATGGTTTCGGAGTAACTAAAACTAAAAAGTAAAAAATAAAAATTTCCAATTTCAGAGTTATTTGTTTCCGGTTAATGTAATTATTTATTTTTCCGTTTAATGAAATTCAGAAATTATTGTTGATTATCTAATTATTAATTGTTTTATAATTTTTAAGTCGGTGCCAAGTAAAACATAAAATTATACATTTTAAAGTTATAATTCCCTGATAATTTCAGACTTCTTAATTCACGATTATGATTACTGAATTAAAGTTTTCAGAACACATTTGATACATTAGGTAAAAGCTATATATTCGTAGTAATAATTTTGCATGATTTAGGTTGGATTTACCGAGAGATGAATTATTGTTAGATTTGAAATAAATAAAAAATTATTTATTATGTAATTCCTATGAATTGTTTTTATAATTTTTTTCTTAGTAACTAATTTCTTATTGTAGGAAGGTGTATAATTTGCTTTTATGGCACCAACTTCAAAATTATAAAACAATTAATAATTAGATAATCAACAATAATTTCTGAATTTCATTAAACGGAAAAATAAATAATTACATTAACCGGAACAACAAATAACTCTGAAATTGGAAATTTTTATTTTTTACTTTTTAGTTTTAGTTACTTTGGGTTTTTTGAAGTCGGTTTCCTTTTTTTTTAAAGTTAATTATTTTACAATTTTAAGTGATGGGTAGACCTAGTAAGGACGCTTCAAATCCACGCGAGCGCGAAAATAGATTGTCTTTGTGGTTTCTATGGGATACAGCATGAGAAAATGTGGATTATGTTGAAAATCGCACGACACTGAAAAATAGCCAATAGAAAAACAGAATTCGGTGTCGTTTCTATAACAATATAAAAATTTCCTGGAAATTTTTTGCACCTAGCTAAGTCAACATGAAATTAATAAGTGGAAATTTTTTCAGTCAATCAAAATCATTTATTTATTAAAAATCTCAAATTACAAAATTAATATTAACTTCAACAATAATTAATTAGTTACTGTTAAAATTGAACACACAATTGTTGTAAGTAATCATATCTGATAGTGATGAAGTTTCATTACAAGAACTGCTTCCAAATGGTTTTGCTTGCTGTCTCATTGAATTAATGATGGTTTGGTGATGCTCCATGTCCATTTGTAAGTATGGACGGATAGAATGTGCGCTGCTATGTCCAGTAATTTTGATAAGCTGCTGTCCTCTTACAGAATGATTAGTGTTTTTTTTTGTGTCGATACCAATTTTTTTTGCCGGTTCAGCCATCCTCTGAGATTGTTGGTTTTGCCAATTTGGGTTAGGAGTTAAAAGTAATCTGTCTGTGCTAATAAATTTTGTTCTTTTTTCTAACAATCTGAAAACAAGAAGGGGTTGTTTATAATGTATGGCAAATTGCAAGATTGTAGTTACCGAACTGGACAAATATCTGAATTATCTTTATTCGGCTCTAGAGCTGCCGAATTCAATGTCGGTAAATGGATCAAACTTCATATTAAACTTCTTATAGTACATTTCTTGTAATTGTTTGGCACTGGAGTTCCACATGATTTTTACCACTGACTCCTATTCATTTCCATTCCTGTTCCTAATGTTAAAAGCCCAGTCTTTCAATATAATTGCGAGCTCTTCTTTCGATACGCAATTTTCAATGTTATACCTTTTTTCTTTACAAAAACTTGTAAACTGGATCCACACACATGTTTTGCTGCGTTTTGTGTTCATTGGTACAGTATTTTCTACAGCTTCATCACTATTTAGCAAAGATGTAGAACCAAAACGTGACATTTTTTGAAATTAAACAACTTTTTTTCCGTTGTCAGGGATAATTCTGTTATATAACTTGATTTTTTTTTGCCAGAAATTTATAATTTAAGAATTTAAGAAGTATAATGTCCGTGTCGTTGCGATTTTCTTACCGAATATGCCCTCGTGCATTGATTAATGTCCGGAAATTTTATTCTCATGCATTTCCAAAACGTAATTAGCCCTCGTGTTCCACTCGGGCTAATTAATACGTTTTGGAAATGCATTCGAAAAAAATTCCGGAAATAATCAATGCACTTGGGATATTATAAGTGAAAATAGAAAATTATTGTTTGTACGGTCAAAACTGCAAAAAATTGTAGATAGGCCTTCAATACCTTTCAAATGAGGTATCACTCGACCCATAGTGCCATTTAAGATTTTGGGGCTAACAGCCCCCTCGCGAAGAGGGCGAAGCGCCGAAACTTGAAAAGAATCTGAAAAGATGTGCCCCTAGCAAATAAAATCGACCTGTTCGAGGATTTTTCAATCAGAGTTATCAATTCGGAGAAATCTGGACTGGGGAGTTTTAAATGAGACAGCCTGTATATTATAGACATAAATCGATTGGTGCAGAAAGCATCCAAGTACTATATCATGTATGCTAAAATTTGCGACTAATTGATAGTGCTTATATGCCAAGGGCATAGTAAAACACAATTGTAGATCAATTTTCCATAGTTTTTTCGTTTCCTGAAAAGTTTGCAAAATGTTACTTGGCTTGTTTTAACAATAAACGATTCAATTGAAATCGGCTCATAAACAAAGAAATTATATTTGAAGTCGGTTTCGGTAAGACACAATAAATCACGTCGTTGACCACTGTGTATTTATTCTCGGCTTGTCACTGGGGTTGGGTTGAGGCCATAAACCATTCATTTCGAGCAGGTAGCGTCATTCGAACACATGTCCATTTGATTTTGAGGAATTTCCTTCTATAACTTCGAAATCTTACGTCCAATACGAATTAAATTAAAATGGGAGCATCCTGAAGGTATACTGAATATAACGCAAGAAGAATAATTGAAATCGGTTCATAAACAAAGAAGTTATGCGCGCACAAGCATATCCAATCACCACATTTCCATCTGATTTTCAAGAGTTTCCTGCTATAACTCCGAAGTCTTACGTTCAATATGAATGAAATTAAAATGGGACCACCTTGGAGCCATACTCAACCCAACGCAAAAAGAATAATTGAAATCGGTTCATAAACAAAGAAGTTATGCCCGAACATACATAAAAAAAAACATATATACAGTCGAATAGAGAACCTCCTCCTTTTTTGAAGTCGGTTAAAAAAATATAGGGCATGAAGGTTCAAAGAAGCTCCAACAGTTTTGTATATTCTCACGACGTGAAATCGTCGGTTTGTTGCTTTTTGCTTTTGAAAAAATTTATATCTTCTGAACCCAACATCAGCCCACAATAAAACTCATGGCCAATAAAGAAGAAGCGATAAGCTACATTTTGGCTAACATTTGAAGCAAATAAAAACAGTCATAAGATGGTTCATTTTTCAAATTTCTGGGTCATTTTCAAGGTCAAAATATTGGATTAGGTCAAAATTGCATCGGATCATTTCGAGAGGGTCCCGCTATTACTGAATTAAATTGGACGTTTTACATGAACTGTCAAAAGATACAGCTGTTGTTTATGAATATTTCGACCTTTCGACAATCAAACAGTTGACAGGTTTACCTCACGAATTTTTTTTATTTTGAAATTCCTTTCTTTTGCAGGAAATGAAAACAACTAAAGCAGAATTGGAGAAAACGCAAAAACTATTCGCAGAATTGAAGAAAATCAGTGAACAGAAGCAAAATCTTTTTCACCGTATGCAGAAAAAGCTTTCGTTGCTAACTCGGGAAAGAGATAGTTACCGCTCGCAATTAGATTTATATGAGAAAGATCTAACAATGACCATTAATCCGTCAACAACTGGTGCGAATCCGAGTCAGCTGCAAACGCAGAGAGAGCGAATTGAGGCATTAGAAGGAATTGTGGATACTTATAGGGATCTTAACGCCAAATTGGAAGCTGATTTACAAAACTCCAATCCTTCTTTATACACAGGTAGGTTTTATTTTAAACTTATTTTGCATGTTTAGCTCGGAATTTTAATGATGACGCCAGGTGTCGAAAATGTGGCCTTACCGAGCCGTAGTGAGGAGTCAAGGCCAACTAAATCCATATCACTGACGCGCTATAAGTCCTGTCATGGCCCACTGCCTGAATATCCACTGTCGTTCCTATATGGCCAGGTCATTCAAAAAAAGTAAGGTTAGCCGCAGTACGAACGGTGGCGCCATCCTGTGATAATTGTTGGCGCAAATTTGTCAATTTTGAAGTTTTCAATTTTTATTGTCTCTATACTTGCTGAAACTTCGAAGGCAGAATGGTGAAGAGCTGCATAATATGCAAAAATAAAAACTCCCTTCTTTGAAGTTCCCGTTGATCGAACGACTCGATCCAGATGATTGGACTGTTTGAAACGTATTCGTGGTAAATCAAACAACATTTTTAAACATTCATAAATTTATGATTTAGGAACGAGAGTGGATATTCATGCAGTGTCCACTCTCGCTTTTTAAAGTTTTTGACAAGCGTACCGAAAGTGGCGCCAGTTTGCGCGATTCTGAACAACTTTTGTATGTCACTTGTGTCAGTGTCAGAGATCCAGTCTGATCCAGTCTGGTCTGAATCTGTGGGCAGAAGTATTTCTTCAACATATTCACTTCGTGGAATTCGCCGCAAAGCATATTCTGCAGCACGAGCGTTAGTGGTGTGATTTGATCGTCCTTTTAATCAAATATGGGAGCATATTGCCTCAACGGCGCCAGAACTAAATGATCGAGTCAACCCCATAATAAAATCCAGATTGCTTAAGAAGAAACTCAACGCACAGAAAAGCACTTTACAGTGAAATATAGTGAACTGTTTCGTCGCTTAGGTCTGAAAATCCTGTGCTGCTCGAAGTAAACTGAATATCATACACCTAATTTTGGAAAGTCACGTTCAGCCAGTGAAGACGATCATCTGAAACATCTATAAATGATGCAACACTGTCATCCAGGGCATGCCGGCGAGTTGAAACATTGTATACTTGAAAAAAAAAATGAAACGTCTTTTCCATGTATAATATAGTTCCATCAGCATCAATGAAATCTTCATATTCTTCTTCTTTTACTAATTTGAGTGCTCAAGTAACTGTTGGGAGAAAACCTGCACAACTCGCATAACACTTATTTTCGGTAGATTTCAAGGATATAGATGCTTTTTAGTAAAGTATCTTACAGGTTTCACAGGCCAGCCTCTTTGTAGACCATAATAAGAATTTTAACAAGGACGATGACATAATACCAGCTGATGCGTGCATATTATGGTGCAAAAAAAGGTTCTTTTATTTTTATAGCGTGGCAAAAGTCAAAAGAAAGAAATTTTAATAAAGACATCGGCGGAAGAACTGGATGATCAATGTAATTTTTCAGTGTTCTTCCACATAAACTCTTGAAAACTCCTTACATTGGAGGGATGATTGTTCGTAACAATGTGTAAAACTATAAATCCACATTCTGTCAGAAGCACGTCAGAAATTTTATACAGTCTGGTGGCCTTCGAATGGCTGGCGCCACTTTCGGTACTTTCCAGCTTGCTATCTTAGAACCCAATTTTCAGCGGAGTGGACAGGCCTGATAGCGCCTCAGGGATATGGATTTAGTTGGCCTTGTGAGGAGTTCATCCCTAGCTCCATCTTATGTGCTCTAGAAACTGCAGCATTGATTCATCTTGCTGGGGTGTACAGAATGTTACAAAATGTTTTTCATCTAGTTAACTTGGAATGTAAATTTTTCTATGCCGCTCTATTCTTTGTACATTTGCTAATTTTGTCAATAACGCTTTGGTTGCCAAATGATAAACGTCATTTAATTAAACCGAGGCCCCGTTATCTGAATGAGTAGACTTCATTGTCATGGTAAACATGACCAGGCCTGGAAAACACGGATAAAGAGGATTCTTCGTCGGATCGTTCCTCGTTAAAAGTATAACTATTTTCATAAAGTGGCATTTTTTATTTTACATGGAAAATGCACAGGCGACTAGATGAAAATAATTTTGTAACACCTTGTATATTGTAATGTCAACGGATGTGTGTCTAATCCTTTCTCCAATGGAATCGTCACTCTAAGAGAGTTAAAAAAAGATACTAATTAATTCGGAAATTCGTTCTTACGTTGTTAGACTAATAATAATTACTAGTGGTCGCCCAGTGGTCGAAATTCGACCTTAATTAATTAAATTTGTAAGCTTGAACGTTATTGAGGATCTTCACCAAATAGTACAGATTTATACTCATTGCATATAATTTTTGAATTTTGTTCTATTACATTCGCTGCGAGCGTGTACAAATACGTCATTAACATGTGTTCTTTGCCCTAAATCCCTGCAATACCTATGAAAAAGAAACATCTGAAATCTCAAAATGCACAGCTCGAAACTCCTTCAGTGCCCTATGCAACTGTTTGACCACAGATTATTTATTATTTAATGTATTTGTAACACATATTACATTACATAGATTTTATCTTTCTATTTTCCTTCTTCGTATAAACTTTATCTATGCTAAATCTCACTCCTCCGTGCGCTCAATATGGTTAAAAAGGGGTACAAAAGCTTCTCTTCACGTATTAATATATCGGGTGTTCATTTAAATTAGTCATCAAGTCGTCTATGAATTTGACATAACATTTTAACGTGTGTCTGTTGCCATTTTTTTTTACTTGACAGTTGTAACTTTCAGTCGTTAAATCTGTTGGTAGATGTGCGAAGACAGCTGTTTTGTGCGCAACACGCAATTGAAGACCGATCGTGTTAAGCCTCCAACTTTTTCGTGTCCGCTTGGTGTTCGGTTTTGTTGCGTTTGTACACGCGCGTTTTCAGATAGATCACAATTGGATGAATGAAAGAACATTGAGGAGTTGAGACTGAAGCCAGCTGATAATAATCAGTTGATACGCCTTTGTTGTAAAGCACTGCACTGGTAACAAATAAGAACGCATTTGTTTAAAACTGGCGTCCTAACCGAGAGGAATTGGAGGTTATGTTTTTCATACTGGTTTTGGTTTATAATGGATTTAGCTAAACTTATTTCATTGCAGGTACACTTGCTTTCAAAACTTTCGCGTACACCTTCAAAATCAAGTAACAAAGGTTTTACCAATATTTAGTTGTGTGAATGCCACATTTTGAATTTAGGTTATGATGACACTGACATACTGTCTTCTGCATATTATAAAAAAAGACACGTAATTAGGAATTTGTGTCCTGAGGGACCGATCCATTATATTAGTTTATACATAATAATTAAAGATAAAAACCAACGACGTTTACAAGACCTTTAATTTGGCAGTAATCCCTGTTTGTTGTAGAAGGTAAGGAAGATTTATTGTAGCTGTATCTGGTAAACAGAAAGAAGGTAACAGAAATTTAATTAAAACGAACACATCAAAATAAATACAAATATATTAGAAAAGGCTTTAATATTTTGTCATGGCTTTATTAGCCTCTAACACCGCATTCAATCTTCTGGGCATAGATCCTATAAGGTTTCGCCAATCATTTTGGTCTTCGCTCAACTTTTCCCACGCATTTTGAATTAGTTCCCAAAATTCTTCAGCATTTGCGATTCTAAAGTTCTTTTTATAAATTTTCTCGACAATTAAACCCCAAACATTTTCTATGGGATTACGACGGCAAGCTGTTACCTACGATCCTAAAAAGTTGGTCTCAAAAACTGCTTGTTTGGCCGTATTGAAAGAGTTTTACCTTAAATTAATCGGGCTTAATTAAGGGCTCCGTCATGCACCGCGTTTGAAACTTTGGGTCTTCCCGATTATGGTCTTCTATACTCCGTTTTTTTTAAGAAGGAAGTAGATGGCAGCAGTGCTACACGTCCCGTGCACATTACCAAATAAATGGAACAGGGGTGTCGGCAACCCATAATTCACCGGCGCATTATGGGGGGGTGGATCTAGCAGCCCCGTCCATGTACTGACATGAGTGACATGCATGCAAAAGTATGGTGTAATAAAAACCCAACGAAATGTGTTTAGACCGTATTTTATTGACACAAACTCACGAGCTGTTTAGTTGTTGTGTTGGTTTGTCTTGCGCGAGTGTAAAGCGGACGCGTCACGTGGTACAAAATTGTAACCACTTATTGGTTCGTTGAAGTCCCTATCTTTCACAATGCTTTCTTCTAAAAATAAAAACGGACCATAGTCACCAACCCTTCTGGTTCCCACGTCTTCTTTACTCGTAGAACAGTGCCTTTATCAAGTCCATAATGAGTAGCAACCCTTCTTATGACCAACCATCTTCTAATTTAGAAAGAATCAAAACTTTATCTTGCTCCGTCAGTCGAAGCATTATGACTTTTTAAAAGATCAAATGTCAGAGTTGATTAATTACAACCCTGATTTAATACAGCAAAAAATAGGTGTACGCGAAAGTTTTGAAATAGTGTACATGACCGAAAATGGCAACATTTCTATTCCCAATGAATTTCTGTATGCCCTATTGCTCGGAGCTCTTTAAAATTTAAGGTTTTATATTTCTCATGAAATAATTTTGTAAAGAGCAAATCCTCAAGCTCCTCAGGGTTTTCATGAATGTTTTCTTCTAGTAATATGTGGAGAATAGACACAAATTGAATTGAATTGAAAATACATTTATTTTCTCACTTTTGAATTACAATTTTTCTTAAATATAACAAATTTTTTGATGTGTGGGTGGTGCTGAGATTTACAATGGGAATATTAAATCTAATACAATGTTTATTTGAGAAAAATTAACAAAACAAAGCAAAAAGAAAGGAATGTTCTGGTGACGTCTTGTTCCGTCCTGAGGTCTTCTCCTTGGTGGGTGTCCTTACGTTATCGAATGCCCTCCGTGGGCACTCTGGTTGGTGGTCTTGTCCATGTTGGTTCCGTGGTGTTCTCGGTTGCTTCCCTGAGCAACCTGGGGTTCTTCTTAGCTGGAAAGGGGAAAAATATAGGGGAAGACTCGTCCTTGGGTTGGGAGGTGGACCATCCCTGTTACGTGTCAGTGATCTCTTCGAAAGTGGGCTGTCCTCGACCAGATCCTGGAGTGCCGGAGGAAGGTCGACGTATAGGTACAGTATTTACGGTTCGGTTTTTTAGGGAAACGGTTAATTTCTGTGTTTGACCGGGAGTTTGTGAGTGGTGTACAGAGTTTGGATGGCGATTGTGTTCTGATTGTCTAAGGTTCTGGGAATATAGTTTTTACGAAGTTTGGTGAATCGGTCGGTTATAAGTGTGGATTTGGTTTCCTGGTGGACTTGGTTGCTGGGAAATATGGGGTAAAGTTGAAAGATTTTTCGTTGGATGTGTCTTTCAAAAGCGGAAATCTGGAAGAGGAGGCGTTTTGGGAGTTGGGGGCGTAAATTACAGCGCGGTATTCTAGGATGGGTCGGATGTGTGGAGGAAGGTTTGGGGTTCGCAGCTCCTGAAGCGTCCACGTACCAGGTAGAGGAGGTTATCTCGGTTTCTAGATTTTTTGATGGTGCTTTGGAGGTCTAGATTAAGGTAGGTGAGGATTTATTTACATTTGGGGATGTGTTGGTTGTTTAGTGTGAATTGTGTGCGTTTGCAGAAATCTTGTTTTTGTGTGTTGTTGTGTGGGTAGGTGAAGAGAATTGATTGACACTTAGCCGGATTGGTCTTGACTCGCCAGGTGTTGGTTCATCTTTCGATTCGGTGCAGCTCCTTCTGGGCGATTTCCGCGGCTACTTATGATTTCCGGTGACTGGTCCAGAGGGCATATACACCACCATGACCCTTATATGCTTTAAAAAAGGCTTTTACTTCTTGTACATCGAACTCTGGCACCTTACTTTGTTCTGTTGGTGCATTTGTTGGTGTGGTCGTATTTGGTAGTTTGGATGAAAACTACATGTCTTCTAGTTTGTTGTAGAACTGTCCTAAATTTTGGTCCCACCCAATATGTCAGCACATCTGTTACCGATTTGTTTTGTTTTCCTACATATTCAAGTGTAAAAGGAATGGCTCCAACATGAGTACAGGCTTCCCCAAGACCAGCTACACATTTTCATGACTTGATAATACTTCTCTCGTTAAAGAGAAAATTTGCCACACTTTTAATGTTGCATGATTTAATTCTTTGGGAATGCATAACCTGTAAAAATATTTCTATTCGTTACTACCACTTAAACAATTGAAAACAATTATTTTTACCTTCCTTTAAGTAGGCACACAGATATTATTAATCTTAACGCCTCTGATGTCTTCTATCCACTTCAACAGCACTTGTGCAAAAGCATTAGATATGCCCTTATTTCTTTTTGCGTAAAGGGGCTTATAGTAAGAATTAGAAAATCTGTAATGGTAGCCATCGAAATCCTTGGAATTTTCTGCAAAAGAAAGTTGAAATCCTCTTTTCCCAATGCATATGAGTCTTTACCATTAAACAAGGACATTTTGTCAAAGTTCATCTCTTAGCCTCCAAAGACAATACCCTTGCATAGTCGCTGAGAACTTAAGGCCAAGGTTTTCAATTCTGTCTTTTTTAAACTGCATATAGTCCACTACAAAATTTGGAAATTCTTCTTGAAATACTTGGAGACAGTCCTCTATCGAATGTACCCAAACTCCATCTACTTTAGTCCAAATTCGGAAATAGCTTCTTAGTAAAAACACTTTTTGTTCTAAACTGTACGCCATCGTTTCGCCGTAACAGTACCAACGAACTGTTGAAGTGTTGAATTTTCTATTCGTTACTACCACTTAAACAATTGAAAACAATTATTTTTACCTTCCTTTAAGTAGGCACACAGATATTATTAATCTTAACGCCTCTGATGTCTTCTATCCACTTCAACAGCACTTGTGCAAAAGCATTACTTATGCCCTTATTTCTTTTTGCGTAAAGGGGCTTATAGTAAGAATTAGAAAATCTGTAATGGTAGCCATCGAAATCCTTGGAATTTTCTGCAAAAGAAAGTTGAAATCCTCTTTTCCCAATGCATATGAGTCTTTACCATTCAACAAGGACATTTTGTCAAAGTTCATCTCTTAGCCTCCAAAGACAATACCCTTGCATAGTCGCTGAGAACTTAAGGCCAAGGTTTTCAATTCTGTCTTTTTTAAACTGCATATAGTCCACTACAAAATTTGGAAATTCTTCTTGAAATACTTGGAGACAGTCCTCTATCGAATGTACCCAAACTCCATCTACTTTAGTCCAAATTCGGAAATAGCTTCTTAGTAAAAACACTTTTTGTTCTAAACTGTACGCCATCGTTTCGCCGTAACAGTACCAACGAACTGTTGAAGTGTTGAATTTTCTACCGCTATGATAACTGTTATTGTTTAAACAATTCGTCAAAAGTAAAACACAATGGGAAAACGTTGAAGAAAACCGCCAGCAGTAGTTATCCAACAACTGTCAAGTGCCACTACAATTTTAGGTTATGTTAGTATGAATCGGTATGAATTTTATGAAGCAATAGATCACATGCGTTTTTCAATTCGTCTTTGTCACTCAAAAAATCACAGGCGACTTGATGAACACCCGATACAAAGTATGGAATAAAATTCATTATATGTTTATTCTTATGTGTTAACAAAATTCCTCGGACAGGTCAATTTTTATTTGTAAATCTCTATCTTTTGACATAAATTACACCTTCTTTCTTGTTCTTAAGAGACGCGGTTTTAACCCCGTTGCACTAAAGCTTAAGCACTTAGTGCGGTCTCATGTGGTCTGTAGGCCTATCAAAGGTTTTTCGGCTCTTTGGTTTCCTTGAAATCCCTCATGTCCCGACACGCATCACAAAGGGGCACTCTATTGTATTCTGCCAGGTTCACCAGCATTCGAGACTTCCTTTCACCACCGTCTCTCTCTCTCTCTCTCTCTCTCTCTCTCTCTCTCTCTCTCTCTCTCTCTCTCTCTCTCTCTCTCTCTCTCTCTTTACTTCGACACTTTCCAGAGCTTTTAGCGCTGCCTGACTATCGGTCCTAATATGTATCCATCCGCCTGTTTTCACAGCCTCTCCTCACTATTTCCCCGGAACAAAAATGTCCACTGCAGTAATTTCTGCCTATAACACGGTTCCCACGAACCCAGGTTAATAGTCATGTCATCTCCTGATGTTGCTCCAGCCACCCAGACACCCATGGATCCATTGTTACTCTTCAGTTTCCGAGCTAAGTTAGAAACATTACATGTTCCTCATCTCCTCTGCAAAGTTGTTGTCTTGTGGCACCTTGACAATATCATCAATGATTTCTGCATTGATGGTCCTATGGAAGATTCTAAAACGGGACACCAAAATCCCAAATGTGTTTTCTATTGGTCTCCGAGCTCGACTCAATCGATAAATCGCTATGTCCATTGTTATTTTGGGCATTTGGTGCCTTGACATATTGTGGATACCCTCAAACGAAACCCATATGACAAACTGGGGTAAAAATCTCCAGTGGCAAGAAACCTAAGAGTCACTGCTAACCGGCATCCTGCAGATACACTTTACATACACGGTAATTTGTTGATGATGCATGGTTTTATTTGAATGGATATGTTAACTCCAAAAATATGCGTATGTGGTCTTCAGAAAATCCACATTTCTTTGTGGAAACACCCCTTCATCCTCAGAAAGTTGGAGTCTGGGCAGCCATTTAACGCAGACCAATTTTATTGAAGGTATTTAATTAAAATATTGACGGTAAATGCTCCATGATTAAACTTTTATTTACCATTTATTAACTCCACGATGGGTTAATTCCAGCAGGATGGAGTTATAGTGCACACAACAAGAGTTTCCATCAAATTATTATGACTATTTAATTCATCTGTCACTTAATGTTCATTAACCAATGAAGAAACTTAATTTTAGTCATATCCATGGTTACAAAAGAATTGCAGCGGTTATTGGACTAGTAAAAATTGCATCGAATGTTGTACTAGTGATAGAATTGAATATTTTAAACAAATGAAAATCTTTATTTAAACTTTATTTACAGCGAAAATGAACACAGAAATATTATTTTCTAACAAATTGAAACGTACAATTTGAAAAACTGACATTGGAACAACCCTGTTTCTGCTGTTGCTATAGCAGCGACACTAGATCTCATCTTCTCCACTATTTGTCGATGGTGTTCTTTGAGTAGTTGCAAATAAGACTTAATGGAATTTATTACTGTTGTTGTGCCCAGTTATATCCATTAATTGCTTTATTAAATACTCCTCCGAATACGATTCGTAGTCCATGTTATGAAAATCATTTTAGCGGCGCTTTCGAATTCGACTCGTACAAGCATTCGTCAAATTCATATCCCAGCGCAGTTGACATTCGTAGCACCACCATATATTATACAGGCTGTCCCATTTAAAACTCCCCAGTCCAGATTTCTCCGAATTGATTACTGTGATTGAAAAATCCTCGAACAGGTCGATTTTATTTGCCAGGGGCACATCTTTTCAGATGCTTTTCAAGCTCCGGCGCTTCGCCCTCTTCGCGAGGGGGCTGTTAGCCCCAAAATCTTAAATGACACTATGGGTCGAGTGATACCTCATTTGAAAAGTATTCGAAGCCTCTCTACAACTAACTGCTTACTTTTCAATGTTTCGCAGTTTTGACCGTAAAAACGATAATTTTCTATTTTCAAGATAATCCACATCTTCTCATGCTGCGTCTCACATAAACCACAAAAACAAACATGTAATTCCTGAGATTTCCGGACCGTCGCACATTTAGCCCTATTGCTCAACGACTCAGAGAAAACGGAAAATTTCGTCCTAATTCAAACGACCGCGGTCGAGAGCGGGTGGAACGTATTTTGGACGTTGCGCCAGATACTCTGGCCCTTGTTGATGAGGAACATCCGAAAGTTACAGGCACTCAAAACCTGAGCAGCTCCCTCGAAGAATAAGATTTTGTGAGTGGTTACTCCAAAGAAATGAAGAAGATCCTCGTGTTGTTGATAAAATCTTATCAACCGAGGTGGCAACATTTACGCGAGATGCCTATTTTAATGCACAGAATACTCATATCTGATGCGACGAAAACCCCCATGAAGTACGAGAGAGCCATTTTCAGGACCGATTTAGTGTCAACCTATGGGCTGGGGTGTATTATTGTATCTACTATCCATTTTTTTTATAAACAATTGTCAATGTCAAAATGCAATTAAAGACCAGGCTGTATCATCTAAAAATATGTCCTTCCGGACCAAGCTTTATAGTAGACACTACTGAGGTTATGTTCATAGATGTCAAAGTGGTTGACGACTTATCATGAAATTGCATCGTGCATGTCACCACGACGGAATAAATGTCAGAATTTGACATTCAATGTGACCAACCAAAAATTACTGTTGCTTATACCAACATGACCACATTTTGACAATTGTTTATAAAAAAAATGGATTATACCTTGAAAATGCAATCGACAGTGGCGTGGACTATGCGTGGAAATGGTTAATTTATCCCCATCGTTTTAGACATTAAAAAATGGGCTGTTGGGGCTTCTTTAAACCTCTAGATGGCCTACATTTTTTATTGACATGCATTTCAATAACACCCTGTATATTATAAAGTCAATACAAGTTATGTATTGATACTTTCTCGCTTTACAACATTTAAATTTAAAAATACTACCGTACGATAGACGGCGTGGCTCAATGGATATATAGATGAAGTGAAAGGAAATTTACCTAGCATCGGGGAGAGGAGGGCGTAGCTACCATCGGGGACCCCTTGGGACAGGGGGGCGTAGCACCAGTTGAACCGCGTAGGTAGGGAACCCAGTATATCGTGCTCCTAGGTAGGGAACCCAGTATATCGTGCTCCTAGGTAATAATCGTCGTAACAGGGGGGGGGGGGGGGCAAGAGGGCTTACTTGGGACAGGGGGACGTAGGTAGTAATAGTCCCCAGGACGGGTGGGCGTAGCTACCATCGGGGCCCCCTTGGGACCTATCATCTGAACCGCCGTAATACTACTACTTACTCATTCATCCGTTACATATGGAGGGCTTCATAACAGAGGGGCGTATGAACCAAATCATAAAATTTACAGGAGCCACGAAAAACGAATACCAAGAAATCATTTCAATAATTGCGTTAAAGTTTACTTACTAAAAGTATGCTTGTTCGAAATGTTTTTGGTAAGTAAATTTTAACGCAATTATTGAAGTTGATCTCTTGGTATACGTTTTTCATATCCTGTAAATTTTATGATTTGGTTCATACGCCCCCCTGTTATGAAACCCTCGAATTATGATACATGGAATATCACAGAAATTGAAATGTCAAAACAAAAGCTAAATATGACAGATGTCAATTATTCATGATTCTGGTGATGAACTTATGATTTTTTTCATTTTAATAACCATTCAGGGATCCACTCACACACGCAAAATTTCATCAAAATTGGTGCACAGTTTAGGAGGAGTTCAGTGAGGTACACACGTACAGCATAATTATATATATAAAGGTTTATTATACTCCACACTGCAAACAAAATAATCTAGAAAGCCGATTAAACTCTTCTTTGATGAGTATTGACATTTTGGATGGGTTCCATAATTTTTGTTCGATGTATATTGTATAAAATAAGTATTTAAAATATGTAATTCCTTACATGTTTTGCATATTTTCTAGACAATTCAACAAACAAAACAGAACAACTTGTAAAGCAGCAAGAAGAGATAGAACAACTAAAATTAGAGAACGACATGTTGCGACAGAAACGCGATCAACTAGAAATTCAACTTGAAGACTTTTTAGTTGGCAATGACACTCTTCAAGGTGGTCAAGTGTATCACCTCGCGAAAAATCCATTAACAGAATGTTTAGCAAAAAGAGAAGAAATGGTGGAAAAATTAGAAAAAGAAGTAAGTGATTTTTAATATTCTTGTAAAATACCGACGCCTGCGTAGATTTTGAAGTCTGGGTGTCAATAGAATCTGAACCATATACGGATGCCACATGGACAGTTTGGACGATTAAAATACTAAAGTAAACAGCGTTATCACCGGTTCAGACAGATTTTACAAAATCTACGCAGGCTGTGGGTTAAAAACTAACATTACTTTTGATGAAGGTGGAAAAATTGAAGAAAAAAATTCGAGATTTGGAAGAGGGGATCGAATCTAGCAAACTTAGTGAATCTACTCTTTGTCCTGAAGAAATCCAAAATTTGAAGGAGCAAATAAAAACACACGAATCGCAAACGCAGCGTCTAAAAGACTACTTTAAGTCATCTCTTCAGGAATTCCGAAATGTCATTTATATGTTACTAGGATACAAGGTTGACAGAACATCAACATCTTTGTATAAACTGACAAGCGTGTATGCAGAACGTTCTGAAGATCAATTATGCTTTCAATTGAACAACGAAGGAAATTTAAATTTACTAGAAAATGATTTTAGTACTACCCTGGAACAAATGGTCAATCTGCATTTGCGCCATCAAAAGTCAATTCCAGTTTTTCTCAGCGCGTTGACTATAGACTTATTTAATAATAGCACTGTGACAACTAAAACGTTTGAAATAGAGTAGGCTCTGTATACAGAATATTACCTTATCATATTAATATAGAATTTTTGGTAATCATGTAAAAACGGTCTTGTATTCAATGATGGTGTAATTTTGCAAAATAAATAATTGCAAAGTTAATCTTCACTCTTTTATTTTTAACAATTATTTGGCTGAAAAACAAGAAAACAAAAAGGAATTCTTACAATTGGATAATTTATTGTTAAAACAAGTAACATTTTGCAAACTTTTCAGGAAACGAAAAGACTGGCAAATTCATCTACAATTGTGTTTTACTATGCCCTTGGCATATAAGCACTATTAGTCGCAAATTTTAGCATACAGGATATGGTACTTGAATGCTTTTTGCACCACTCGATTTATGTCTATAATATAACATATTCTATTGAAAAACAAAAATGGATACAAATGTTACTTGGCTTGTTTTAACAATAAACGATTCAATTATAATAATTATAATTATAATTTTTTGTAAAGGTTATTTGGTTTTTATGCATTATCAATATAATATATCGTCCTGTTGTTATTATTCTTAACGATAAACTACAAATTGGTTTATTGTGTTTCTGATCAGTAAGATGTAGCAAAAAGTCCAAAAGTTCTATCCTTTTGAGAAAATGGTACACTAAATTTTTGATTTGGGCATTGATTTGTACTTACATTACTCTACTTTTTTGAGACTGATCTCTCAAATTCCACTTTTTTGGGACGTCAGAATTTGAAGGATGTATACAAAAAAGTAAAACTCTACGGCTCCAAAAAAGAGGCCATACAAACACCTTTTCGGTAATCACCGCCTAAAAGACCAAATTTTTGAATTCTTTTGTGATCATCGCCTAAAAACGTGTGCATCTCGGACAAAGGTGTTTTTTTGTGTCCTTGGCCACAAACAGCAGATGCGTGCAATAAAGCGAACTTTTACGGCCTAGGTATACAAATTACTATTTTCGTACAATTTGCGCGTCCGAGTAATTTTTTTTTCTCAAATGTATATTAAAGAAAAAAGTGTTGAATACTCATATTTACAATAAAAAATTCAAAAAAGTGGCACACTGCGACGAAAGAGTGATTTTTTTAATGAATTTACACGTTTTTTGTTTTTAAATCCAACAATTACAACCCTATCGAAACAGGATTTTTAAGTTTGCCTTTGATCCATGACTGTTCCCTCTAATTAGCAACCTTATGACTTAAAAATCTTACTTATAATGTCATCTATTTTTGCACAATGACATCATCTTTGTTACAACCCCAATTTTTTGCTGTTTTTTATTAGACAGGATTTGATACAAAATTTGCTATCAAAAATTTATGAACCAAATTTTTTAGAACATATTCTAATTTCATCCTAAAAACTTATTCATAAAACTCTGTTATTTCAAAAGTTGAAAAGGGTGTTAATTCTAGTTACTACTTGAAATAAGTGTGATAGCTCAATGGAATCGTAATCACCTCTAGAAAAATGTGCAAAAGTGTCCAACCCGCACATACATAATTGCAAAAGTTATTAACAATTAAAGAATTTCAAAAAAGGGGGTTTATTTTTTTGCAAATAACTAAATAACTCGAAAACTATTCATGTTAGAGAAATAAAAGAAAAAAGATTTTTACCCTAGAAAATATTAATTAAAAATCTGAAAAAAATATGGTTATAAGTTCCGCAGTTAAAGAAATTATCCTCTGATTTTTCATAAAATGAGCCTATTGTTAATTAACAATTTTCATTTACATTCTACGGATAATTGTTAAACTAAAGCTCCTAGAATTATTACCCTTCGTGGAGACCTTTTTAGAATTATAAAGTGTGGAAATTAAGTAAGGAATGTGGTAGGGCTAATTATAGCGCATCCGACGAACGTATACTCTTAATTTTTTTATCAATATTCGTCATCAATATTTTTTTAGTGGCAACCTGTTTTTGATTTTACATTTGCATAGTTTTTTTTATTCTGATTTCAACGTTATCAAATACTCAATAGGTTACATAAGGAAAAAATAAAAAAAACGGCACTAAATTTCAAATTAGTAAAATTTCAAAAAATTAACAGAGCTCTCTAATTTTATCAGAATTTAAGGAAAAATACATAGAAATCCAAACAAAACAAAGTTCCCAAAAAGACTATTAAAATTTAAATATATCTAAGTCGAACTCCACAAACTTTAATAACTGTAAAATTAAATACTAATGGAACATGTTTCGGCAGAACACTTCTGCCATCATCAGCCCTAATTTAACAAGAGATTAATGATACAATTGTTCCCAAATGTTCCCAAGAAGATGGAAGAAAAGGTCCAATAGAATGGCAGGCTAGGTCCCCAGATCGAACCCCATTAGATTTTTTTCTATGCGGCCACTTAAAAAGCAAGGTGTATCAAAACCGAGCCAACAATTTGGATGATCTTCAAGGAAGAATTCGACATGAGTGCAGTTTAATAACTCCCCAAACCATTCAAAACGTATTGGCTGCTTTTTTATTATCGTCTTGGATTTTGTCAGATGATGCAGGGTCATCAGTTTGAACATTTGGTGTAATATCTTTAATTTATAACTCTCACATCAATAGACTTTTTAAACGAGAAGAATGTTCTTAAATCCAGCTGGAGTAAATTTAAATTAAAATTTAAATATATCTAAGTCGAACTCCACAAACTTTAATAACTGTAAAATTACTAATGGAACATGTTTCGGCAGAACACTTCTGCCATCATCAGCCCTAATTTAACAAGAGATTAATGATACAATTGATGAATTACAAGAGGGGTTCTTAACCTTAAAGAATATAAAAAATTATGACATTGACGTAATTTTGAATTAAATTTGACGTTTTCAAAGGGTTACATGATTTTTAAAAGATTTCGTAAAAACAACATTTCGTCGGTGAAATGTGTTAACCTGCTAACTCCATTTGGCAAAATTTTGGAGGAGACATAAAAACATAAAACATTTTGTCTGAATAATACCTGATATCTAGAAATAGTTTAATATAAACTCCGAAATACAAGCGTTTTAATAGTCTCCTCTAAAATTTTCTCAAATGGAGTTTAAAATGGATCAAAGAGAATCTGGTAAGTTTGTTTGAGTGGTGAAAAATTAAAATAGTGAATTAATAATGGGATTATTGAAGTTATTCTGTTCATTTAAACAAGATCTGTTTTCCAGTTTCAAGGCTTTCCTTATTTCCAAAGTCTCAAGAAAATCTAATTTCCGGCCTTTATTGCATTTATGAATCAATTTGGAATTTGATGGTGAAAAACTATGTTTCGTTATTAATATATGATTGGTATTGATTGGTGATTGATATTTCTTTCAATTTAATAATAATTTTTATTCACAAGACTCAGGCTTAGCAATGGGCTTTAATTTGTCACCTCTTTTAGCAGAAATATTCATGAATAACTTAGAAGATCAGTTTTTAACTTCTTCACCTTTTAAAGATCATTTTCTCTTTTGGTACAGATATGTAGATGACATAATTGTTTTATTCAAAGGATCTGATTCTGAACTTGATAACGCACTAAGCAACTTAAATTCTTTAAACCGATCCATTAAATTCACCGTTGAAATTGAAATCAATTCCCAAATTCCCTTTTTAGACTTGTTAATCACTAGAAATAATAATACTTTTAAATTTGACATTTATAGAAAACCTAGTATCACAGATTGCGTAATACCTTTTGACTCTTGTCACCCTGTTTCCCATAAATTTGCAGCTTTTCATTCCTTTCTCCACCGATTATTGTCTATACCCCTATCAGATTCATCTTTTTAAACAGAACTTAATAACATTAAACAAATTGCTTCAAATAATGGATATTCTTTAAAAACTATAAATAAATTAATTATACTATAGATACTATAACAAATTCAAATGCACACACTACTTGGTTAAAAATCCTTCAGAAACAATTTCCTTTTCAAATTCATTAACATACTTTGGCGTCGTTTCAGAGAAATGTTCTAAAATACTTAAGAAAAACGGTTTTAAAGTTTCATTTAAAACAGATAACAACTTATCCACATTTTTTATTAAAAATAAAGATCCTTTAGATTACAAATCATCATCAGGTGTATTCAAATTAAGTTGCTCTACATGTGAGTCATTCTACATAGGTCAGACAGGTCGCAAAATATCAGACCGTATTAAAGAACATTTCAGGCACATCTATAACAACACAGATCTTGATCCTCCACCATCAACACCTTCTTCTTTCGCCAATCATATATTAATAACGAAACATAGTTTTTCACCATCAAATTCCAAATTGATTCATAAATGCAATAAAGGCCGGAAATTAGATTTTCTTGAGACTTTGGAAATAAGGAAAGCCTTGAAACTGGAAAACCGATCTTGTTTAAATGAACAGAATAACTTCAATAATCCCATTATTAATTAACTATTTTAATTTTTCACCACTCAAACAAACTTACCAGATTCTCTTTGATCCATTTTAAATTTTTACATTTTATAAAATGTTGTTTTTACGAAATCTTTTAAAAATCATGTAACCCTTTGAAAACGTCAAATTTGATTCAAAATTACGTCAATGTCATAATTTTTTTATATTCTTTAAGGTAAGAACCCCTCTTGTAATTCATCAATTGTATCATTAATCTCTTGTTAAATTAGGGCTGATGATGGCAGAAGTGTTCTGCCGAAACATGTTCCATTAGTAATTTTACAGTTACCTATTAAGTATTTGACAACATTGAAAACAGAATAAAAAACTCTATTCAAATGTAAAATAAAAAACAGGTTGCCATTAAAAAAATATTAATGACGTCATAAGTGTGAAAAAAATACTAATGAAAAAAAATTAGTATACATTCGTCGGATGCGCTATAATTAGCCCTATCACATGCTTTTTAAGTTCTATTTCTAGTGCAAATACTAACGCAGTTACTAAATTTATTCCTTACTTAATTTCCACAGTGTATGTTACCGTAAAAACTCGGTTTCAAACCAGATCTTCCTAGGAAAAACCAATTTTAACTATACTCTTTAGACAATTCTAGTTTTACCTAGTCAGAACTAGAATTAACTAATATTATCAGTTGATTCTAGTTTTGACTACATAATATTTCAGTTAAAGCTAGTTTTTCAGTAAATCCTAGGTTACAGTTAAAACACAAAACAGGGGACATTATAGTTATTTACATTCGTGTGCGGTAACTTACATTTTACATTGAAATTGTCTTTGTGTATTTTCGTATGTTTTTCAAACACTCAACAATTAAAAACTTGTGTAAATGACGTTTTAATAAGTATGCTTTCGTTGTACAAGCAGTTTCTTTTTTATAAACGTATTTTAAGAACGAAAATTTGTGTGAATTTTTACCGCACTGTGAAGCGTAAAAACCATCACCTCCATAGTTACAGTTCACGTTGATTTTCATGTTTACAGTTCACGAGGCCAAAATAGTATTTAACGTTACTAGTCCGGTAGGTTACTTGTAACGAGTTAGACATTATGGACGAGGCGACGTTAGGAGCCGAGTCTAGAATGTCTAAACGAGTTACAAGTAACTACCGGACGTGTATCGTAATGCATTTTATCCGCAAACGTCACAAAAGTGACAACTTATGTGCCTCCATTGACAAGGTAAAAGTGTCATTTTATGTGATTAGGCTCATAAAGTAGCCAACAGGTGTTATTTTATGTGCTTAATCACATAAAATAAGTGACACTTGTACCTTGTCAATGAATTCTTTCAAATTCTTACTAAATTGTTTTCTAATTTATTGAAAGTGAACTAGCGAGGTAGTGGATGGGGACGCGTGTAAATGAAACGACTAGCTCCTCCTTGTTTTATTTACAGGCGTCCCTGACCAAGGGGGGCCGAACCCGGTTGTTCATGACCAAGGGGGCTCCCGGTTAGGGTGCTCCTGGACAAGGGGGCTCCCGACCAAGGGGGCTCTCGACCAACGGAGCTCACGACCAAGGGGGCTCCCGACCAAGGGGGCTCCCGGCCAAGGGG
This sequence comes from Diaperis boleti, assembly GCA_963583935.1. Classification (NCBI taxonomy): domain Eukaryota; kingdom Metazoa; phylum Arthropoda; class Insecta; order Coleoptera; family Tenebrionidae; genus Diaperis; species Diaperis boleti. The sequence continues at coordinate 45,060,581 of OY757244.1, forward strand.
GCTCCCGACCAAGGGGGCTTACGGCCAAGGGGGCTCCCGACCAAGGGGGCTTACGGCCAAGGGGGCTCCCGGCCAAGGGGGCTCCCGATGAAGGGGGCTCCCGATCAAGGGAGGACTGGACCAAGGGGGCTCCCGACCAAAGGGGCTCCCGACCAAGGGGGCTCCCGGCCGAGGGGGCTCCCGGCCAAGGGTGTGCCCGACCAAGGGGGCTCCTGACCAAGGGGGCTTCTGAGTAAGGTTTGCGGATAAAATAGTATATATCATTCAGAGCATAAGTCGCTTTATGTGCTTCGCCTGGACTTAACCGACTCACTTCGTTCGTCGGTCAACAGTCCAGGCTCAGCACATAAAGCGTAATAAAGCGTAACTTATGCTCTTAATAATATAATCTACTATTATTTCATACTGTAAGCTTGTTCTTCATTATTACATTTCAAAAATCAAAAAATCACATTTTGTGAAAATCGCATCACCTTTGTTGTACATGTAAAATTTCATCAGTAGCCGACAAATACGTTTGAAAATGTCAGATTAATGTCAGATTTGATATATAAAGATATGAAACTGTCCGGTAAGTGAAACAAAACAGAATTATTTGTTCCTGCAGGGCTGGCTGTTGCTCAGCTTTCCCTTCTTCTTACAGAATCATCTATTAGTGTTGCAAGTCTTCTTGCATACGCAACGTGCAAATCCTTGGCCTTCCCCTAAAGCTAGCAGCAGTTCGGGCACTTCTTCAGACGTCAAAAATCTTTCTTTAGATACGTCAAATTCTGATCTGAAAAAACATAGGTACTTATCGGAAACGATAAGATAATTATACGAAGTCGGTTAAACGTGGGCAAAATAATGTTTTTTTTTGGGAACTCAGAACCATCAGATTTCTAAGAATGTATACTCGTACTTACCTGCAGTACAGCTCTTCCATTATTCCACATTTTGTTCCAATTTTGTGCAGGCCCTCTTGACTATTTTCAAGCACGACTCCGATGATATTTCGCAGATTAGCTTTTGCCCTGTCAACATCGGGAATCGGTAGAATTACGTTTTTAGTTTGCTTTTTCAAACCTTCAGATGCTTCCTTTCTAGCTACCAAAATTTGATATTATCCACTCAAACCGGCCTCTTCAACAACAGAACTCATAAATTTCCTATTTTCTGAATTGAATTCCTAAACAACTTTTCGAAGGTCATCTTCATCGGTCAATCATTTCTGATGGCAAGCATAGCTCGATATGGTGACTGTTTTATGCCAAAATGATGGGCTCTATTTTTCATAAATTGTACAAACGCAAGACCTTTTGACCACCTTTTCTTCTTACTCTTCTTCCGTTGGCAGGTTTCACAAATTGATATATCATATCAATTGTTATATTGGCGTATTTTCGGGCAGTATCAATCTTCAACCTGTCTCGACCTCAATTATGTCAAAAATATCTTCAGCAGGTACATAATAGTTGATGGGTTCACTTCTGGAAGACATTTTGTTCGTTTCACCGACTTTAACAATTCTAAATCTTTTCAGTCTTCTATTCTGTAACGGTGTTTTTTTTCTTGGTAGCCAGTTCTGCATCCTGTACTTCGGCATTTAATTGATTATACATGCCATCTGTTACAACATTGTAGTGATTTTCTTTCTTTCAGTCTCTTCTTTTTGTAAAATTTTCTGCAAAAAACGTTTTTATCGTTCGACACTGTTAGAATTTTCAAATTTTCGCTTGTGTAAACACTGTCTGTCATGAAATAATGAAAATGACAGATAAACGTCACACTACTTTTATGGATTTTAAGCAGTTTAAAGGCTTTCCGGGGTGGTGTCGAACGATAAAACGTCGTATTACACTCGTTCCTGTGTAGATTGAACGCTTTACGCCACTCGTGGTTCACAAAAGCACTCGTTTCACTCGTGCTTTTATAAACCACTTGTGGCTTAAAGCGTCCAATTTACACAGGAACTCGTATAATAATCTACTATTATCCAACACTTGTTTATTATGAAGTCATAATAACGCCGATTTTGAATGGATTATGAGGTTTATCTACAACTGATGAATACTTAACTAGGTCTATTCTATTAAACACAGACAGTCAGGCCCGGTTTTTAAGAATTATTATTAACTGGCCATGAAATAATGAATGTCGACATTTTTTTCTCAACGTCAAGTTTTTAACAAGGTTTAATTTCTAATTTTAATTCTAAAAGTGCAGTTGTAGATAAAACGTCGTATTTCACTCGCATATAATGGTGGCTATAGAATTTGCTATTGCTGTCCAAAATCGCAATATAAAATTCACTTACCAAAAGAAATAATAAGAACGATGCGAAAAACCAATAGTTACGCTGTGACCAACAGTCCGCTACACTAGTTTATCAACTACCACCGAGCAATCGAAATCGTCAGTAAGGGTTGTAATCTACTCCAGTAAAAACTATTGCTTTCAAATTGCTTTCAATGAATATTCGTTGTGGATTTCTTGTTTTAACTAAAATTATCAGACAATTCTAGTTTTGACTAGGTAAAACTAGTATTGCTGTCGGCCTCATACCGAAAGACAGGTGGTTATTAAAGGATTTATCTGAGTGGCAATCTAGTTATGTTAAGAGGAATCCGTACGATGGTCGACCTTCAGATTTGCCCGATTTTTCTCAACGCTACCCCCGCCACAATTTTTAAAGTAGGGAATGAAGGGGAATACAGCCGAGTTCCGATGATGATAATGTGCCGAATATGCCGACTGTGGATGGCATAGAAAAACCCTCATTTATGGTGGTGGTGGACTGCTCGACTGTGACCAACAATAATAATTACACGAAAATACTTGCGCGCGCTCAGAAATAGTAAATCTCATTACAGGATCTTCCATCACGTTTGCTAGGGAATCACTTTTGAACACATTTGAACTTTCTGAAATAGACATCAATATCTAAAAACAAATTACAACAACGACTTTAACAAGTTATTCGCGCTGTCTGTGACTCATAAGTTCGACAAGAAACTGCAGAGAAAGAAGGGCTGAATGATACGAAATTTCTGGGTTCGCGCGAGGTCCACGGAATACTACGAGTAACAATAGTGAACAATATTTTTAAATAAAGACTAGAATTCTTAACAAGACATGTAGATACAAAAGCTGAACGATTTCGTTTTCCATCATGGCGCGTTTTATGACGTCCGCAGCAGACAAAATGGCCGACTAACGGTCAAAATTTGAAATGGTTTTTTATCTACAGTGAAATTCATTACTTAGCGCCCACGCTCTAGTGTAAACTTTGAAAATTTCGTACGTGTGAATCAGGATTTTTATCAAGGACAGTCGTAGTGTGGGCAATCTGGTTGCAAAATTATTTGCGAAGATAGTCACGCAATTTTGTAGGTTAAGAAGCTGTCAGAGCAACTGAATTAGAAACTCTTGGTAACATTTAAAAACTGCTTCTTGAAGCTGTTTGGACAAGCGGTTTCTTTGTTGTGAACTCATTTTAAAAGCAGAATTAAAAATTTGGTATTTTTTATACTACTCTTTCCACTTGTGCGCGCCTTTCTGTCAAATGGAATGGCAAATTGAGAATGAAGTTAGTGATTTTGCTGCCAATCTCTGAGAGCAAAAAAACTACAAGGGATACTACCAACCTAACTTTGTATTCAGTGGGCGCAAAGAAATGAATTCAATAGTAGGAGTTTCTAGTATGGAACAAACGCCGGTCAATTTCAGGGACATCTCATTACGTTGAGTATGACAAAAAGAAATAGATAGAATAAAGGTTACCTGTAACTACGTCGGCCGGTACCACACACACGATTGTTAATTTAAATTCAACCGATCCTTCTGGTAATGTGAAATTTGGACAATGCAATTTAAACATAGACCACACTCAACTTTAAAACAGGAGATCTCATAGTGGAATAAAATCAGATAAAAACAAAGAATTAACCGTTAGTTACTACTTGATGCTTCTAACGTTAAAAGGGGAATGAATCTGTAATGGCCGCCGGTCCTACTTCCACCATCTAGCAGGGACGCCAACCGTTTCTTTAGTCAGGCCAAGTTTATCGCGCTGACAACCTCTGCTGGATGTTGCTAACTTCAGAGCAACTTGCCGGATAGGCAACTCGAAGTTCTCCTATGCATGGTATGAGGTATTTTGGGGATATCAACGTCGATCGGGTTCCTGCTCACAGCTGACGGCACACCGACTGTCTGTATTTTGCATTAGCACTAGAGACCACAGACCACAGCAATAAAGAAGTAGCACGTGACTAATTATAGGTGACGTGCACAAGTGACAGTTCGACGAGTCTGGAGGACCAACACAACCATGCTCCATAATTAAAATTTGCGTGTTTTCAAAGTCGATTAAAATAATTTTCTAAAGGGTTATACAGATTTTTTTTTATTGGATCAGTAAATGAAACATTATGAGTATAATTAATCACCAATTGGACCATTTCCACGGATTTCCAAATTTTAAATTAAATGCGATATAGACTGTTTTCGACTTCAGAATTAGATAATTAACTACTACTACTAAATGTCTAAAAACAAAGTTCTCAAATAAAGGCTATTTTTTTATTATTTGTCCACCACCTGTTGCATTATGTTTGTTAAAACAAAAAACCCCATATTGAAGTAAATAAAAAATTGTGTTGGTAATAACTTGGATGACATTAGATGACATTTTTTATTATCACGTCAGCTTGACAGGATTACTTAAACAAACTTAACCTTTTGATGTTGGTTTTACAAAAAAACAGTTATGGGCATTGATAAAACCGACACTCACAAATATCACCGCAAAATATGAAATAGATACAATTTGTCACACTCGTGATAACTCCATCGAACTGGCTTGGGATTTTTGCAAAAAATATAATAATCACATTAATTTAACAACAAATATCAGGGAACTAACAATGAACTTGTGGGCAAAGGCAATATCTAAGTACACTCCAATTATTATTTGGCAAAATAACGAGCGTTCAAAAATAAACCTGAGTAGTTAAGTAGTGCCGGTTCTGGCCCACTTTGACCTGAATTGACCTTTGGCCTTGAGAATATAGTGCCGGTTCTGCCCCAGTTCAATGACCCAGTCGTCAGAGGACAAGTCTGGACTTGAGTGGAGTTTAGCCTTCAGATTATAACGCCGGTCCTGGCCCAGTTTGATGACCCAGCCTTGACAAGTGTTGACTTGTAATTCAGACGGAAACGTTCCGAATTGAATCGAGTATTAGCGAAGCTCCCCACGATTTAGCCTTGAGATTATAACGCCGGTCCTAGCCCAGTTTGATGACCCATCTCTGGCAAGTGTTGACTTGTAGTTCAGACGGAAACGTTCCGAATTGAATCGAGTATTAGCGAAGCTATACACACCCCGCGCCCGCCCTGGCCTTACTCTGTTTTTAAACAGTTTCGAACTGAACCGAGCATTAACGAACAAACTGGGGCGGAACCGTTTCGAATTGAATCGAATATTATTGAAGCTAACCACACCCCGCGCCCACCTTTGCCTTGCTCTGTTTTGAAACAGTTCCGAACTGAACCGAGCATTAACGAACAGACTGGAACGGAACCGTTCCGAATTGAATCGAACATTAGCAAAACTCCCTCCACCCCGCGACGACCCTGGCCTAGCTACCCCCTGCGCCGAGCCTGGCCTAGCTACCCCCTGCGCCCACCCTGGTCTAGCTCCCCAACCGACCGAGTATGGGCAGACATGTTTTAGCTACCTCCACTCCTGTACCCTTTTAATTACAAGCTCTTTTATAAGATTCTTGCTCACAATTTTTTATTTGTAATTTGCTCTTTTAAGTTATAAACTATTAAGCAGAAAACATGGGTACATTTTTAAAGAAATTAAATAACCATATTTTTTACAAAAGTTTGTTGTACCACATCGATTCACTGCAAAATTTACGTCTCAAGTGATAGATGATTTGAATAAGAAAATCAAAAGTGAGAAAAAATAATTATATTTAATTAGTAAAGGTGCAGTAGGTCAAACAATCAACTTTAAGTTTACCAAAGGATGAAGTGTACGAAAGAAAAAGCTTTTAAAATAGAAAAAGATCTAGCCATATTAAAAGTTATAAGCATGTACCAACTACAATATAGAATTTAAAATATAAAAATATTTGATGTAGAACGTTGTTTTGTAGAAAAAAAATATGTATTATTTAAAATTATTTTATCATTTGAATGAGCATGAAATTTGACACAAAAAATTGCAGTCAGTAAAACGTGAAATTTGCCACCAAAAATTATTAAGAAAAGAAAAAAATAAAATTTGAAACATGAATTGGTTGGTAATGAAACTCAGATATGATAACTTTTATTAATATAACACATACTTTAAAATTATTTACAAAAAAAAAAAAAATTACCTAATATGTACAGTAGTGGCCACATAAATCTCGTACAAAATACATAAATTTTAATATAACATTAAATTAATAATAATTGATACTATAATATAAATGCTTTTTAATTATTACAAATTTCATTTCAATAAAATTTGATAGTTTGATTAACATAAATTCATGTTTTTTTTGTCAAAACAAACGTTATTGGAAAAAGAATGATGATGTCATAATGAGGTTGTACGACATTCATATGGCCAAAACTGTACATGCTAACAAAATTAAACATAAAAAAATCATTGCATAAACATTAAATTAAATATTATATGTATATTCTAACACTAAATATGTTATTAACCTACCCAATTACTGTTGTTCCACTCTTTTAAGTACATACTTGTTTTGAACTAAAACACGTATTCTTACAAAAAATAAAAATATTAATAATATAATTTGACACCAAAATAATAAGCTGAGTTAACAAAAAAATTAAATTGCAGATTCGGCAAAAATAAAACTAAAAACATAAAAAAAGTTAAGCAATTACCTAATACTCATAAAATTTATCATATTTTTTTTTACAAAATTATAACAATAAAAAAACTTAATAAACAATCATTAAGGGCCGGTTTCACCAATATCGATTATCTTTAACTGATAAATAACTGCATAGATAAGTTTGTTAAAACTATAGCAACAATGATTAAGTTTAACGGAGATTGTTGAAATCGGCCCTAAATGAATTTATATATTCCAATGCAATTATTGAGCAAAAATAATTATAAATCTACCACTAATTAATGTTGTTCCAGACTTTTAAGAGTTCTTGTTTTAAACTAAAACATGTATTCTTAGAAAAAAAAATGCAATTTGACACCAAAATAATATGCTGTTCCAGTCATATAAGTTATTGTTTTAAACTAAAACATGTATTCTTACAAAGAAAAAATGAAATTAGACAACAAAAATTTAAAATTCGGCAAAAATCAAATTTTAAATCAAAATTGCATAGAAAATATTATTGGTAATGAAACCCAAACATAAAAAAAGTTAAGCAGTTAACTAATACTAATAAAATTTATCATAAAAAAATTAACAAAATTATAACAATAAAAAAATTAATAAACAAACATTAAATGAGTTTATATATTCCAACGCAATTATTCAGAAAAAATCATTGTAAACCAAGCACTAATTTTAATGTTGTTGTAGTCTTTTAAGTTTTTGTTTTAAACTAAACATGTATTCTTACAAAAAAAATGACACCAAAATAATATGCTGAATTAACAAAAAAAATGAAAATTGTAAACAAAAATTGGAGATTCGGCAAAAATCAAATTTTAAATCAAAATTGCATAGAAAATCTTATTGGTAATGAAACCCAAACATAAAAAAAGTTAAGCAGTTAACTAATAATAATAAAATTTATCATAAAACAATTAACAAAATTATAACAATAAAAAATTAATAAACAAACATTAAATGAGTTTATATATTCCAACGCAATTATTCAGAAAAAATCATTATAAACCAAGCACTAATTTTAATGTTGTTCTAGTCTTTTAAGTTTTTGTTTTAAACTAAACATGTATTCTTACAAAAAAAATGACACCAAAATAATATGCTGAATTAGCGAAAAACATGAAAATTGTAAACAAAAATTGGCATTCGGCAAAAATCAAATTTTAAATCAAAATTGCATAGAAAATCTTATTGGTAATGAAACCCAAACATAAGAAAAGTTAAGCAGTTAACTAATAATAATAAAATTTATCATAAAACAATTAACAAAATTATAACAATAAAAAAATTAATAAACAAACATTAAATGAGTTTATATATTCCAACGCAATTCTTCAGAAAAAAGTCATTATAAACCAAGCACTAATTTTAATGTTGTTCTAGTCTTTTAAGTTTTTGTTTTAAACTAAACATGTATTTTTACAAAAAAACACCAAAATAATATGCAAATTTAATGAAAAAAATTAAAATTGTAAACAAAAATTGGAGATTCGAGAAAAATCTAATTTTAAATCAAAATTGCATAGAAAATCTTATTGGTAATGAAACCCAAACATAAAAAAAGTTAAGCAGTTAACTAATAATAATAAAATTTATCATAAAAAATTAACAAAATTATAACAATAAAAAAATTAATAATAAACATTAAATGAGTTTATATATTCCAACGCAATTATTCAGAAAAAATCATTATAAACCAAGCACTAATTTTAATGTTGTTCTTGTCTTTTAAGATTTTGTTTTAAACTAAACATGTATTCTTACAAAAAAAATTACACCAAAATAATATGCAAATTTAATGAAAAAAATTAAAATTGTAAACAAAAATTGGAGATTCGGCAAAAATCAAATTTGAAATCAAAATTGCATAGAAGATCTTATTGGTAATGAAACCCAAACATAAAACAAAGTTAAGCAGTTACCTAATACTAATAAAATTAATCAGAAAAGAAAATTAACCTAAACTTATAACAATAAAAAAAATTAAATGAATTAATATAATTATTCTAACATAAGTATTTAGAAAAAATCACTTTAAACCTACCAGTAATTACGGTTTTTTCAGTCATTTAAGTTCTTCTTTGAAACTAAAACATGTATTCTAACAAAACAAATAAATAAATATGTATGTATATTACCCATATCAGCCTTGGGTTCCCTCTGGACCTCAACCTTCTGTGAGTGTTTTTCAAGTGTCAGAGTTAAGGGTACCTACAGTTTTAGGTGGACTACGAACCACAGGAAATAATCCCATTTGCAGCGTAATTATGGGCCATTATACTCTGCAAGTTGGCCAGATCTTGGCAGAGAGAAGACAAGCATCCGAAAAATTCTGATGGTTTTGTCGGGAATTGAAACCAACATTTCTGCGTCAGAAGCCAACACGCCAGCCTCTGCCCTACAGCTGTACCTAAAAAATAAATAAATAAGCAAATTTGACACCAAAATAAACCGATTGAGCAAGAAAAATGAAATTTTACACCAAAAATTGAAAATTCGGCAAATATTAAAATTGAAATCAAAATTGTATAGAAGATCTCATTGGTAATGAAACCCAAACATGTTAATTTTTTTTACAAATTTTTTTAAAAGTATGTACAAAGAAAGTTGAAAAGTTATTACTAATAAAATTAAATCTATAAAAAAATAATCTGAAATTATACCAATAAAAATATAAATAGATAAATAAATAAACATTAAATTAATGAAGTATCACCTATTCTAACACCATTATTCAAAAATATATTATAAGCCAAGCACTAATTACTCTTGTTCCAGTATTTTAAGCCTTTGTTTCAAACCAAAACACGTATTCTTACAAGCAACACATTCCGCTTCTAATCCTTGCGTCCTTTTTCGAATTTTTGTTAACTGTTGTTCCAGTTTCCCAAATTTCGAAAAAAGGATAATAAAATCTAACGACAAAAAAAAACAAACGAAAAACCTACTTACTTGGACGACCACGCAACCTTTGAGCAGTTTTTAATTTAGAAAACTTCTCTTCGACAATTTCCACTATTAAAACAGATCAACAAATATGAAGAGCTTCACTCCTACTAAATTTTACATAAGAATAAAATTAGCAACGCTCTGCAAAAATGATTTCCACAGGAAAAATACAATTTTGCTGATTCACAAGGTAAATGCACCGTAAATCTCATTCTAAAGGTGTGTACATACTGTTTTGAGCAAATTTATTTACACGAACGGTAAAATGTCAAAATGGTCAGATGAGTACGCACGATTTTAATAAACAGATAATTTTCGCTAAATAAATATATTTACGTGTGTTCTTTTTGTGTGCGCACAGAAATCATATGAGTAAATTTGCGCAAATCAGTAGGTACCGGCCTTAACGATAGATATGTGTAACATACGATCTGGAGTGACCTTCACTGTTTTAGCTGAAACAGCGGAAAGGAGAGGTTTGCATTCTCTAAAGCTGAGTAAAGACATTTTTCGCTACTGAAGTTAACCTTTTTGCTTATTACAAAAAGTTTTTTTTTCAATAGAATTTAAAAATCAATGTAATGAAAACTTGTAATAATACAGATATAAAGTTGGAACTTTCAGAGCATACTATAGGATGCTCAGAGGACTGGTGCCTTTTCTCTTGAACTTAAATTCTCCATAATACGCCAAAAGAACATTTTCGTTTGTAAACTCCACTATTTTTTCGGAACGTCAACTATTATTAAAAAAATTATATTCTTTATGTTTTGATTTAGAAAGCAGCAATTTATTAATTTCAATTTGAGCAGAGACGCGTAATTCTGGGGGTGTCTAACTTAATTCTTCCATATAACTCTTTCACAAAAATATCAAACTTAATTTAATTTGATTTTAAATTTGAAATTTTAGTTTACATATTATGACAGATGACAAATATCAACACAATCAGTACCTAATCGTCAAAGTCCCTATTATATTTAAAAAGAAATATTTTAAAATTTTCGTAAAACGAAGAGCTCCAAAGTAAAAAAAAAATTGTGTATATTACACTCGTTTAACAAAGATGCATTATGACATTCGTTCTATTTGAGTACTGCTCACTGCACTCGTCGTGCCCCAAACCCACTCATGTCGCAATAAGCCATACTGTTAAAGTTGTATGATAATGTATGCTAAAATGGATGCTAAAATGGATGCTAAAATGGATGCTAAAATGGACCCGACTCAGCAAGATGGAGGTCTGAATAGCTGAAGGACTGTAAGGAAATCTATTTCATAATATGTAGTGGAAAAGTAGATGAGATAATAAGTAAAAGATTATTAGATTTATATTGGGTGTTTATTTAAAGCCATATAACCCCACAACTGTATCACCACATACAGAAGCCGTTTTCCGGAAAACCGTTTAACCGGAAAACCGCTAAACCAAAAAACGGGTTTTCAGGTTAAGCGCTTAACCAGAAAACCGATTTTCATGAAAACCGCTTAACCGGAAAACCGCTTAACCGGAAAATCTCTTTTCCGGAAAACCCCTTAACCGGAAAATCGTTAATATACAATACAATATAATTTACAATATGTCCCTAGATGGGGTGCCCACGAGGTGATTTTTTTTTAGTAAGTTGGTTGGAGAAGAATATGTTTGGGCTTGACTGGTTTTGCTTCTTATAAAATTACAAAATTTTATAAAAAGATTAAAAATTGTACATCTTAGTTGATATGTTTTAGTAGGGGGCTTTTTTCTTTGAATAGGGTCGGATTTTTGTTCAAATTTTTTTGTTCAATCTAGTATTCAAAGCCGAACATTGCCTAGCAACGCTTAAAGACTACCAATGAAATTTTATTAAACTTCATTTTTGTCAAAAAAAAATCGGAATGCCAAGTCAGCAAAATTTTTTTTAATTCAATGTTCCCGTCTTGGCGACGCGACGTATCATATCGATACGTAATCCAAGAAAATTTTTCTATGGTTCATTGAGCCGCTATCTGTTGAAAAAACTTGTAAACAAATTTCACAAAAATATAAAAAAAAGGTATCAGCCGTTACTGCCACTGTGTTCAGGTTGCTAGGCAACTTTACCTTCATCAGTCTATGAACTTTACCTTCATCAGTTTATATCCTCAACAATAAAGAAAATACCGCTTAATTTAAAACGGTCTGATTAAAATGTTTGACTGTTTTAGTTTTCTACAATTCTATAAGCAAAACCAGTCTAGACCAAAAATATTATTCTCCAAACAACTTACTAGAGAAAATCACCTCATCAGGGACAATATATTTCATCCTGTAACAAATTAATATAAACAAAAATTATAAAAATCTTCAAACTTTAGTTGATGAGTTCATATGTGAAGCGGCTTATCTGGCCAAACAGGATTCCTGAAAACCGCTTAACAGAAAAACCGCTTAACCGGATTTCAGAAAACCAGTTTTCAGAAAAACCTCTTAACTGGAAAATTGATAAACGGGAAAACCGCTATGATGTACAATTATTATACATCCACCAAAAATGGTTTATTGTTTTACAATAAATTCTGGAATGTTAAAACCTTGAATAAACCGGTAAACCACACAGCTCTTTTTCTATTAATACAAAGCAGATTAACGAAAAATAGTCACCGTTCTAATACTTCCGATTGTAATTCAAATAATATCTATGGAATTGCCAAAAAAAAGTGTTAAAAAATTAAAACGATCGACAAGATCTTCCATCAGAAATATTACATTTAATGATTACAAAAACTCTATTTGATCGTGAGGAAATTGAAAGAAAACAAAAGAACAATCATTAGATCCAAATATCGTTAAATAAAATAAATCGTTATTAGTCCGTATATGATGAGAAACGCATGCTTAATTTTCCACAGACATACAAAACCTTGGGGCTATCAATATCATTAAGGGAAAGAAGAAAACGTAAGGGTTGAAATTTCTTCCGAAAAAGTTTATGTAAACTATTTGAAAAACGCAATACGTAGATATGAAGCGGTTAAATTTAAAGACTTGTTTCGTTTCGTTCTTTGATATTTAAAAAAAAGTTTCTCTAAAGTACGTCAAGAACTATAAAGACCTCCATCTTGCTGAGTTTAGGATATCAATATGCTTCCTGGAGTTTGTTATAAATTACAAATATTCTTCTTTATCCAAGTTCGAATCGTGGAATGTTGTTCTATGTATATTTGAAGGTTGAAACTTATAATCTATATTTCGTATAAATAAAGCTACAATATTTTTTTTAAATATTTTACAATTGGCTAGATAAGCTGCTTCATTTATATGAACTTATCAACTAAAGTTTGAAGCTTTTTATAATTTTTGTTTATATTAATTTGTTACTACATAAAACATATATATGATGCTTCACCAAGGCTCGGTTTTCCAGTTAAGCGGTTTTCCGATTAAGCGCTTTTCCTGAAAACCGGTTTTTTGGTTAAGCGGTTTTCCGGTTAAACGGTTTTCCGGAAAACGGCTTCTGTATGTGGTGATACAGTTGTGGGGTTATATGGCTTTAAATAAACACCCAATATAAATCTAATAATCTTTTACTTATTATCTCATCTACTTTTCCACTACATATTATGAAATAGATTTCCTTACAGTCCTTCAGCTATTCAGACCTCCATCTTGCTGAGTCGGGTCCATTTTAGCATACATTATCATACAACTTTAACAGTATGGCTTATTGCGACATGAGTGGGTTTGGGGCACGACGAGTGCAGTGAGCAGTACTCAAATAGAACGAATGTCATAATGCATCTTTGTTAAACGAGTGTAATATACACAATTTTTTTTTTACTTTGGAGCTCTTCGTTTTACGAAAATTTTAAAATATTTCTTTTTAAATATAATAGGGACTTTGACGATTAGGTACTGATTGTGTTGATATTTGTCATCTGTCATAATATGTAAACTAAAATTTCAAATTTAAAATCAAATTAAATTAAGTTTGATATTTTTGTGAAAGAGTTATATGGAAGAATTAAGTTAGACACCCCCAGAATTACGCGTCTCTGCTCAAATTGAAATTAATAAATTGCTGCTTTCTAAATCAAAACATAAAGAATATAATTTTTTTAATAATAGTTGACGTTCCGAAAAAATAGTGGAGTTTACAAACGAAAATGTTCTTTTGGCGTATTATGGAGAATTTAAGTTCAAGAGAAAAGGCACCAGTCCTCTGAGCATCCTATAGTATGCTCTGAAAGTTCCAACTTTATATCTGTATTATTACAAGTTTTCATTACATTGATTTTTAAATTCTATTGAAAAAAAAAACTTTTTGTAATAAGCAAAAAGGTTAACTTCAGTAGCGAAAAATGTCTTTACTCAGCTTTAGAGAATGCAAACCTCTCCTTTCCGCTGTTTCAGCTAAAACAGTGAAGGTCACTCCAGATCGTATGTTACACATATCTATCGTTAAGGCCGGTACCTACTGATTTGCGCAAATTTACTCATATGATTTCTGTGCGCACACAAAAAGAACACACGTAAATATATTTATTTAGCGAAAATTATCTGTTTATTAAAATCGTGCGTACTCATCTGACCATTTTGACATTTTACCGTTCGTGTAAATAAATTTGCTCAAAACAGTATGTACACACCTTTAGAATGAGATTTACGGTGCATTTACCTTGTGAATCAGCAAAATTGTATTTTTCCTGTGGAAATCATTTTTGCAGAGCGTTGCTAATTTTATTCTTATGTAAAATTTAGTAGGAGTGAAGCTCTTCATATTTGTTGATCTGTTTTAATAGTGGAAATTGTCGAAGAGAAGTTTTCTAAATTAAAAACTGCTCAAAGGTTGCGTGGTCGTCCAAGTAAGTAGGTTTTTCGTTTGTTTTTTTTTGTCGTTAGATTTTATTATCCTTTTTTCGAAATTTGGGAAACTGGAACAACAGTTAACAAAAATTCGAAAAAGGACGCAAGGATTAGAAGCGGAATGTGTTGCTTGTAAGAATACGTGTTTTGGTTTGAAACAAAGGCTTAAAATACTGGAACAAGAGTAATTAGTGCTTGGCTTATAATATATTTTTGAATAATGGTGTTAGAATAGGTGATACTTCATTAATTTAATGTTTATTTATTTATCTATTTATATTTTTATTGGTATAATTTCAGATTATTTTTTTATAGATTTAATTTTATTAGTAATAACTTTTCAACTTTCTTTGTACATACTTTTAAAAAAATTTGTAAAAAAAATTAACATGTTTGGGTTTCATTACCAATGAGATCTTCTATACAATTTTGATTTCAATTTTAATATTTGCCGAATTTTCAATTTTTGGTGTAAAATTTCATTTTTCTTGCTCAATCGGTTTATTTTGGTGTCAAATTTGCTTATTTATTTATTTTTTAGGTACAGCTGTAGGGCAGAGGCTGGCGTGTTGGCTTCTGACGCAGAAATGTTGGTTTCAATTCCCGACAAAACCATCAGAATTTTTCGGATGCTTGTCTTCTCTCTGCCAAGATCTGGCCAACTTGCAGAGTATAATGGCCCATAATTACGCTGCAAATGGGATTATTTCCTGTGGTTCGTAGTCCACCTAAAACTGTAGGTACCCTTAACTCTGACACTTGAAAAACACTCACAGAAGGTTGAGGTCCAGAGGGAACCCAAGGCTGATATGGGTAATATACATACATATTTATTTATTTGTTTTGTTAGAATACATGTTTTAGTTTCAAAGAAGAACTTAAATGACTGAAAAAACCGTAATTACTGGTAGGTTTAAAGTGATTTTTTCTAAATACTTATGTTAGAATAATTATATTAATTCATTTAATTTTTTTTATTGTTATAAGTTTAGGTTAATTTTCTTTTCTGATTAATTTTATTAGTATTAGGTAACTGCTTAACTTTGTTTTATGTTTGGGTTTCATTACCAATAAGATCTTCTATGCAATTTTGATTTCAAATTTGATTTTTGCCGAATCTCCAATTTTTGTTTACAATTTTAATTTTTTTCATTAAATTTGCATATTATTTTGGTGTAATTTTTTTTGTAAGAATACATGTTTAGTTTAAAACAAAATCTTAAAAGACTAGAACAACATTAAAATTAGTGCTTGGTTTATAATGACTTTTTTCTGAAGAATTGCGTTGGAATATATAAACTCATTTAATGTTTGTTTATTAATTTTTTTATTGTTATAATTTTGTTAATTGTTTTATGATAAATTTTATTATTATTAGTTAACTGCTTAACTTTTCTTATGTTTGGGTTTCATTACCAATAAGATTTTCTATGCAATTTTGATTTAAAATTTGATTTTTGCCGAATGCCAATTTTTGTTTACAATTTTCATTTTTTTCGCTAATTCAGCATATTATTTTGGTGTCATTTTTTTTGTAAGAATACATGTTTAGTTTAAAACAAAAACTTAAAAGACTAGAACAACATTAAAATTAGTGCTTGGTTTATAATGATTTTTTCTGAATAATTGCGTTGGAATATATAAACTCATTTAATGTTTGTTTATTAATTTTTTTATTGTTATAATTTTGTTAATTTTTTTATGATAAATTTTATTAGTATTAGTTAACTGCTTAACTTTTTTTATGTTTGGGTTTCATTACCAATAATATTTTCTATGCAATTTTGATTTAAAATTTGATTTTTGCCGAATTTTAAATTTTTGTTGTCTAATTTCATTTTTTCTTTGTAAGAATACATGTTTTAGTTTAAAACAATAACTTATATGACTGGAACAGCATATTATTTTGGTGTCAAATTGCATTTTTTTTTCTAAGAATACATGTTTTAGTTTAAAACAAGAACTCTTAAAAGTCTGGAACAACATTAATTAGTGGTAGATTTATAATTATTTTTGCTCAATAATTGCATTGGAATATATAAATTCATTTAGGGCCGATTTCAACAATCTCCGTTAAACTTAATCATTGTTGCTATAGTTTTAACAAACTTATCTATGCAGTTATTTATCAGTTAAAGATAATCGATATTGGTGAAACCGGCCCTTAATGATTGTTTATTAAGTTTTTTTATTGTTATAATTTTGTAAAAAAAAATATGATAAATTTTATGAGTATTAGGTAATTGCTTAACTTTTTTTATGTTTTTAGTTTTATTTTTGCCGAATCTGCAATTTAATTTTTTTGTTAACTCAGCTTATTATTTTGGTGTCAAATTATATTATTAATATTTTTATTTTTTGTAAGAATACGTGTTTTAGTTCAAAACAAGTATGTACTTAAAAGAGTGGAACAACAGTAATTGGGTAGGTTAATAACATATTTAGTGTTAGAATATACATATAATATTTAATTTAATGTTTATGCAATGATTTTTTTATGTTTAATTTTGTTAGCATGTACAGTTTGAACACATATGAATGTCGTACAACCTCATTATGACATCATCATTCTTTTTCCAATAACGTTTGTTTTGACAAAAAAAACATGAATTTATGTTAATCAAACTATCAAATTTTATTGAAATGAAATTTGTAATAATTAAAAAGCATTTATATTATAGTATCAATTATTATTAATTTAATGTTATATTAAAATTTATGTATTTTGTACGAGATTTATGTGGCCACTACTGTACATATTAGGTAATTTTTTTTTTTTTTTTGTAAATAATTTTAAAGTATGTGTTATATTAATAAAAGTTATCATATCTGAGTTTCATTACCAACCAATTCATGTTTCAAATTTTATTTTTTTCTTTTCTTAATAATTTTTGGTGGCAAATTTCACGTTTTACTGACTGCAATTTTTTGTGTCAAATTTCATGCTCATTCAAATGATAAAATAATTTTAAATAATACATATTTTTTTTCTACAAAACAACGTTCTACATCAAATATTTTTATATTTTAAATTCTATATTGTAGTTGGTACATGCTTATAACTTTTAATATGGCTAGATCTTTTTCTATTTTAAAAGCTTTTTCTTTCGTACACTTCATCCTTTGGTAAACTTAAAGTTGATTGTTTGACCTACTGCACCTTTACTAATTAAATATAATTATTTTTTCTCACTTTTGATTTTCTTATTCAAATCATCTATCACTTGAGACGTAAATTTTGCAGTGAATCGATGTGGTACAACAAACTTTTGTAAAAAATATGGTTATTTAATTTCTTTAAAAATGTACCCATGTTTTCTGCTTAATAGTTTATAACTTAAAAGAGCAAATTACAAATAAAAAATTGTGAGCAAGAATCTTATAAAAGAGCTTGTAATTAAAAGGGTACAGGAGTGGAGGTAGCTAAAACATGTCTGCCCATACTCGGTCGGTTGGGGAGCTAGACCAGGGTGGGCGCAGGGGGTAGCTAGGCCAGGCTCGGCGCAGGGGGTAGCTAGGCCAGGGTCGTCGCGGGGTGGAGGGAGTTTTGC
This sequence comes from Diaperis boleti, assembly GCA_963583935.1. Classification (NCBI taxonomy): domain Eukaryota; kingdom Metazoa; phylum Arthropoda; class Insecta; order Coleoptera; family Tenebrionidae; genus Diaperis; species Diaperis boleti. Next base: position 45,078,778 of record OY757244.1, read on the forward strand.
TAATGTTCGATTCAATTCGGAACGGTTCCGTTCCAGTCTGTTCGTTAATGCTCGGTTCAGTTCGGAACTGTTTCAAAACAGAGCAAGGCAAAGGTGGGCGCGGGGTGTGGTTAGCTTCAATAATATTCGATTCAATTCGAAACGGTTCCGCCCCAGTTTGTTCGTTAATGCTCGGTTCAGTTCGAAACTGTTTAAAAACAGAGTAAGGCCAGGGCGGGCGCGGGGTGTGTATAGCTTCGCTAATACTCGATTCAATTCGGAACGTTTCCGTCTGAACTACAAGTCAACACTTGCCAGAGATGGGTCATCAAACTGGGCTAGGACCGGCGTTATAATCTCAAGGCTAAATCGTGGGGAGCTTCGCTAATACTCGATTCAATTCGGAACGTTTCCGTCTGAATTACAAGTCAACACTTGTCAAGGCTGGGTCATCAAACTGGGCCAGGACCGGCGTTATAATCTGAAGGCTAAACTCCACTCAAGTCCAGACTTGTCCTCTGACGACTGGGTCATTGAACTGGGGCAGAACCGGCACTATATTCTCAAGGCCAAAGGTCAATTCAGGTCAAAGTGGGCCAGAACCGGCACTACTTAACTACTAACCTGGTTAGAGGAGGCTGGGCATTTTTATAACAGTGTACATTGCAATTGTTACAAAAACTAACTTGTCATTTTATTCAGTTTAGGTTAGGCAACCAGCACTAAATTCGGACAAATTGTTATTGAATTTATATTTAAACCTCGTTTGCAAGTACGAAATGGTACGAAAACATGAATTTAAGACAGTCCCAACATATCAGAAAATACGTGAGTTGTGCCAAATCTGACCGGTAGGTGAAAGTGTCATCGAAGAAAGAATGTACAAAGCATATAGAGAGATATCACTAAAGACACTTACATATTATGCTCTACATTTTCTTAATGAAACTTAATGAGGCTCACCCTGATCTAATAACAGCTGCAAAAGAAAAGGTTTGTCTTTTGCTTCTGAAACTCAAGTTAAAACTTCTACCTAACCATACTTTTCAGATTTGCGCATTTAAGAGAACAAGTTTGAGTGTGAAATATGATAAAGTAACAAACGAAACTGCAAGTGATTTCTTCCTTTGGCCACATTAAAAATTTCATGTATGTACCAAGCATCCGTAGCCGATGTAAGAAAAAATATGAAACTGAAGATTTTTTGCACTGTTTTTAATGGGATCAGAAAAAAGCACAATTCTCTACAAGAAATATCGAAAACATTTTCACCATTAATTTACTGTAACTGTTTTGTGTCCTTCTAAGGGATTGTAAAATTCTCAATAAACATTTGTAGAAATTTGGTTAGAAACTGTCAGTTGGTCATATCCTTTCGAAGAGTGTTTTAATTTCTAAATTTTGAAGAAATAAAGGTGTAAAACCAAATCATAAAGTGTCCGATATCTAAAAATAACTCGATTAACATCACACCCAAAGGTCTGAATGCACTTTACTTTTTACCAACCGTTGTAGGAATCCTGGAGATACCTGCAGGACATTTTGTAGCCCAAACCCCCAAATCGTGTCGGTCTATATAAAACCGCTAACTAATACCCTAAAACACTTGTCAACACTTCTTTAAGATGCATAATAAAATTAATTATTAATAAAACTGCAGCTTCTCTGAAATTTTGAGGTTATGTTATCTGTCATGGAGAGTTTCGTGTTAATCAGTCAAGCTCTACACTGTAAAAAAATAAAACAAAAACGCAATTTCAAAGCCTACTCTAACCAGGTTTTTTATTGAACGCTCGTTAGTATAAAGCATTGTGAAGATATCATAATTGCAGAATGTCTGAAATATTCCACCAATAATTATAAATCTAGCTGAAGATTCAGAAACTGCCTTTGATGGTGACGTTTCATCTGATGACATAGATGAAGATTCAGACCATTAAGACTGGTTTCAGTAACGACAAATTAAACAGTACGACGACGTTGCGCTTTGTCCCACTGTTATTCGTTTGCTGTTCATATGAAGTCACTACAGACAGAAGCATGTTGAAGTTAAAACGTTGAAATTCGCCGTTGGAATATGTATAGTTAGCTTTGATTAACTGCTTTCAGGTTGTTGTTGTTAGTTACAAAAACTACAAAATTTGCACTTCAATAAATATAGTAATTGTCATCATATTGAATATTCCAATAACCAGTACCCCCTTTACTTCAATAAAGCACACTTTATGTTGCATTTGTTGTTGTTACACTTTATTAGTATTAGTAGATTGAATAATAATTATTTTTTAAATTTATTTGAGTGCCTAACCTAATTTTTGTTTACACTGACAGAAAAAACATCAGCCATGTTGCCACTTGTATTTTCGATCGAGGTTGCCACATTAGTGGACAAATAATAAAAAAATAGCACTGCCTATATATCTTCTCTCTATCACTAAACAACTCATCCAAATTTACTGCACACAATGAAGCAGGGTTATGTTGGTCCTCCAGACTCGACGAGCTGTCTGTCACTTGTGCACGTCACCTATTCTCGTGAAGTTGGTTACGTTAAAAAATTGACCCGACAGAGAACCTGTATTTTCTCTGGACCCGACCTAACCCAAAAGTAATAACGATCTGTAATGTGTCACTTCAAAATTTAATAGTATGTACAACTTGTTACTTTCGTACTCTTTAAATAGTATATTACATACTTTTGCCGAAGTTTGTATACTATTTTATTCACAATTAAGTATTCGAAATCCAATCTAATCTAAGTATTCGAAATTTAATAATTAAATCTCATTAACATGAACTATTGTTACGTTTAATTTTAGTCAAATGTTTGCACTTAGTAAGCACTGCAACAATTGATATTATTTGTCAGATAAATGTCGAACTATTTTTTGAAATTTGTACTATTACACAAATTAGTAAATCGAACTAAGTGTAATTTGTAATCGTAATTTTGTATTTGTCAACTCCTCACAAGTTGCCTCAAGACTGCAGCAACAGTTGTATGATTGCCTTTATTACCAATCATACTTTTAATAATAATTTAAATTTGGGTTGCCTGGCAACATCAGGTGAGTAATGGAATTGGAGGTCGGCAATTGGTCACTTTCCAACCTCCTTTGCAGTTGGAACGCAGTATATTACTAACCAATTGTGAATAAACTCTTATATCATCTCACAAACTATTTAATAAGAAAAAAATGCAATATACGAATTTCTTTTATTTATCTCTTCAGGGCTTTTTTAAATCTATTCATTTTTTTCTTCTTATTACCCCCTAACTTTTTCTTAAACAGATTAGGTTTCTTAAGATTGTTTTTAACTTTCATTTTGACAATATTTTTTAGACTTTTTCTTTGTTCTCCAAATGGTACACTACTTTCAGATGCAATTTTTCTGACAAAATCAGCTCCCTCTAAAAAACAAGTTGTAATTATTAAATGCGGTATTCTGCTTGTTACCTTGTAAGCGATAATCATCTACTTTGAAAAAAAGGGGTTCAAATGTGTATTTTGAATTATTCTGAGTTTCAGAAATATTTTTCGTAATTTCTTTCTCATCTGTCTCAAATTCTTCCTCTGATGAATCATAAACAAACGGATTTCTTTCTTCTAATAACTCATTTCCATGCTTTAGAATCTTAGGATCTTCATCTTCTGGTACAGAAGTATCAATTGGGTTTTCTTTAAATAGATTTCTTAAACTGAAACCCTCTTGGACTTGTGAACCAAGTTTTAAATCATCAGTTACTTGATAAAAGACCTCTTTTGAAGTTATAGGGGTACTTTCATTTTCATCTTGTATTTGCGGTGGAGGTTTTACTTTTTGTAAGTGTTTTTCTAATTTCATTTGATACTTGGAATGTTCAGCATGTGTTGGATCAAATCTTAACATCTTCTGTCCTGGTACACTGTAAAAAATCAGTTATAGTTACAGTATTTACTTCAGTTTGAGTTAATTACTCCTTTTGAAGCAATTTTTGTTTACTTGTCTTAATTTTAGTCCCAAGTACCTGCTCCAAAATTTCAATTTCATTTTGTTTTTCATCTTGTAAGACATTTTGGTCAAATTTATCAGATTCTTCTTGTTTACTGTCTGTAAACCGTTTATCAAAAACAAATCTTTCATCACCCTTGAATTTGGTTTGCAATTGAAAAAGCTACAACAAATAATTAGATTGTTTCTATTTATGAATCTTAACAAAAACCTCTGAGGACATTTGCTCCTTCAAATCAAAATTATAACCATCTTCACTTTCCTCATCACTTTGGAAAAGTGTTTTCTTTTTCGCTCCATTAACAGAATAATCAATTTCTTCATTTGGAACTGTTGAGTCTTCACTAAAAATAATCTTGTTATTTGATTTTGTGTCCTAAAATTGTAGTTGATTAATTAGTCGCTAATAAATAAGTTAATAAATAGTTTTTACAAGATTGCAAAGAGCTTCCTTAATTGCTAACTGTTGCTGCTGATACAATTTTCTCTTTTGCTTCACAGACTCGGCTCGTTTTTGTTCTGTAATCATTTCTGAAAAAGATTGTTGTACCATTGTAATTATATTTTTCTATAATTAAAATTACCTGAGGCTTCCATAACTGCTGCTGACGCAAATTAAACTCCTAAATTCTAAAAATGCTAAAAATTAAAACCTCATAACCTCACTCTAACACATGTGTGACAAATGTCAAACTTGAATTGCTCTGTTTTGCTCCTAGATGGGTAGGGTCTAGCATAGGTTGCGAAGCAAGTGGCACAAATTACTACTAGCGGTTTGTGGCTTCACTCAACTTCACTGTTGGGTTCAATATTATGCAGCCAACTATGCAACCCTATATCAGAAAAACATTATTGGAGGCCGCAAAATCTGGTAATATTTGTCTAAAGGCGTCAAACGACAGATTAAGTTTAAGAAGAAATCACAACTATTACTATCAGGTTTGACTTTTTTATTTTGGCGTGAATTGTTAACTTATTGTATCATGTCCATAAGTGCAGGGTCAACTGAATATAACCGTAGAGCACGGTACACTCACAACGGTATGCCAACGCGCATGCAATGACGTCACATGCGAGGGAAATCTCAGTAATGTATTAAGGTAAATAGACAAATACGCTCTGTTTTTTGGCGATAAGTGAATTTAAAAATTGCCGGCATCAATCCCTATTCAAATGATACTTTTATAATATAAGTATATTGTTAAGATGTTAGTTTATCAAAGTATAATCACAAATAAAAATACTTAATCGCTACTATGTAGTATCTTTGCAAATTGATAAAAAATCACTATCAAATTGGAATGACAAATTTGTATACATAACAGATTTACGTAAAATAACAAGAACAAGAACAATAATACGTATGTGCTCTTTAAACATCCTATAAACCAGGTTTCAAATAATAAAATAAACATTTTACGGAACAGTGTCGTATTAACTAAACATTAATTGTATTGCAGATGCTAAATAAAAACAGAAAACATATTTATTTATTGATTTATTTGATTATAAAAAACGATTTTGATAAATTTCCCTATTAGAGCAATGCTCGCTGTTGAAAATGTTCTCGCACTTGACGTCCTGTGCCTAACCGAACGATTTTCGTCCGGCTACCTGGCATACCGTTGTGAGTGTATCGTGCCGGTAGAGAATTCTGCTTCTTTGTGGTTTTTATAAATGATGAAGTAGAATTATTTGTGGAAAAAAATCAGAAAGATCCCATCTTCTGGAGACAGGTAATGTTACCGAAGCTGGTTACATTTTATAAAGAAAATGTAGCCCCTGAATTAGTTAGGGGACGTATAAAAAAAAATTGAGATGTGTCGATTCTTTGGCGATTCAGGAGGCCATAAAAAAGAAGAGTGGTAGTAAATAGGAACTATGAAAGATGACGTAGAGAAGAGGGAAGGGTTTTAGTCGGTAAAAGTCCGACAGTACTCGGACTGATTGAACACCAAGGTCCGAGTGCCCATGAGGGTTTCCCCTCTCAAGAAAAAAAAAAAAAAATTTCATGTATTTAGTATGTAATCCATTTAGGTTTATCATAACAATAATTATTTATTCCAGGGTTCAAACATAATTTCTTTGTTAATGGACCGATTTCAATGATTCTTTTTGCGTTTTGTTCAGTATAGCTCCGAGATGGTCCCATGTTAACTTCATTGATATTGGACATAATACCCTGTAGAATCGGGAGTGGAAATCTCGAATCTTGATTCTCAAATATCCACTCTTGAATTTGGATTGATAGTCTCGATATTTTTGACATGAATTTCTTTATTTATTTAACACTTATGCTCTTGTATAGCCGACAATCTGTTTTCGCACTCCTGTGAACTTTAATTCATTGTTTTATTGTTTCATTGTCTTTCATCTTCCTTTTAAACCAGCTGTCGTTTCCTCAATCGACAAAAGTCCTTACTATAGGTCCACCCATCACTTAAAATTGTAAAATAATTAACTTAAAAAAAGAAACCAACTTCAAAAAATACAAAAGTAACATAAGTTAACTAAAAAGTAAAAAAATAAATTTTACCATTTCATACTTACTCAACCTAAAAGAACCTTTCTTCGAAGGGATGAAAATGGACTGACCACCTCATTCGGCTTGCATATATTATCCTTGAATGCAGCGTACCGCTGATGGCGCTGGTTGGATTGCCGATTGCGAATGGTGCAAACGCGGATGGTTCGTTCAAATGTGTCATGCCACCGGGAAAGAACCTCTGCGAGCAGTAGCAATAGTTGAAATGGGTGCGAATGCGAACGAACGGTAACATTCGTCAGATGTATTCTCGGCTTTACAAAATGATTTTCATTTCTAGTCGCCTGTACATTTTCCATGTAAAATAAAAGCATAAAAAAGTCGCTTTATGAAAATAGTTAGTTATACTTTTAACGAGGAATAATCCGTCGAAGAATCCCCTGTAACCATGTTTTTCGGGCCTGGTCGGGTTTACCATTATAATGAAGTGTATCTTCCTTGAATTAATTTAATTTATTGTATCGTCAACTATTATATCCTTATAATATTACACATTTGGCGCTAATTATGGACATCATAATACTCGAGTTCATAATTATGTTAGTTACTCATAATACTTTAGTTTGTGATGAGCCTAAGCTCTTCCCACCAACAATTTGAAATTTAACGTCAAATGAAATGTCAATGACGTCACCAAACGTCAAATTTGAAAATTTGAAACAAACCGCGAAATTGAAAAGGTTGGCCAGTGAGCGGACCTACGTTGTGTTCTTTTTTTTTTGACAAGATCTCAGTGGCGGTAAATTCAAATCAAACCTACCAGACACAGAACCAGGTTCTTTGAATGCAGGTGCGTAGCGCTGGGGGGCGGAGCGTAGAGTAATAACACAAAATTAGGGATTTATCAATGTATTTGCTTTAGAGGTTTTATGGTCGAACTTTTGATTAGTAAGTGAATTTTAGAACATTTCATCTAGTAACAATTTTTGATAATTTAACTCGTTTAACAATGGTGGCTGATTTCATGACTTTTAACAATAATTTGATTAATTCATACAATAACAATTAATTTAAGTAAATACAATGTTTGAATAATTTATGACAAACATTAATTTGAACAACAGTATCTGGCGAGAGAGTTCCCAAGATTTCAAGTATAGAAAAGTGAAGTTATTATAACATCTCATACCCATTCACAACCCAATCAATAAGTTACAATTTAATCAATGCAGTAAGTGTTTACCTTTTCTTTCGACAAATTAAATTTCATTAACAACCTGAAATCTACGATAAATAGACCCCTTTTAATTTTATTATGAATTCAAACACAGGTACACAGATAAGTTACAGTTTGAACACCTTTCCAGATTATCAATAAATTTGGTCTTTGAGTTGAGCAATACTGGTATTCGTATGAGTAATTAAAAGTACAACACCGCCCTACATCCCTTAACCGCCTTCCCCCGACCTCTGATGATCGGCGCTCTCACAGCTAAGTGAGAACGGCTAGTGAGGTACCTCCTCTCACACACCACACCCACTTCAAATGAAAGACGAAGAAATACACAGACAGAAAGATACACGAATACACAAAATTTCATGTCAAATTCAGCCGTTTCGGTTTACCGAAACTTTAGACTGATAAAATACATTGCATTGGATAGACAAATCAAGAAAAGATAGCTTTTGAAGTGATTTGAATACCAGTCTATGAACCTTTTAATATTAAGAAAATTTTAGAAAAGAACTTAAACTGAAAAAGATCACTTCGACTACAAATAAATAAAACCCCACGCGCCGCCATCTTTTCCTTTTCCAAACAAAGAATGACCGTTACAAACTCAGCGTCCCCTTAATCCCCCCCTCTATCTCTCATTTGAATTTAAATCAGTAATCCGGGCGGTTATAATATAATAATTCTAAAAAGCCTGGCACAAGTGGTTCTCCTAGACGGTGACGTCCCTCCTCGACTTATTAAATATTGTAATTAAAGCTTTACCTTTGTTTCGAACACAAATCTGGCACTAGACACCTTTCTACCCGACTTATAAACAGCTGACAACGAAAACTAAATAAAATTGAAATAACAACTAACACAGATCAACATAGAACGGAACAACAAAAATTATTAACAAAACTGCGTGTGCAACTTTCTTTATGTAACTTAAATGAAATGGAAACTCTATCCTAACAGGTCTGAACTGAACCAAAGCTAAAATCGGAATAATCTAGCATCCCTTGTCTGTCAACACCCCACCCCCGGTTTTGAAGCTTTGAATGTAACTCGAATATTAGCGATTTAAACCTCTCGGACGTTGAAATAGACTCGGCTGACGCATCGTAAGTGATGGGTGAAGCCAACATCTCAACTTAAAAGTGACGTCAGACGTTGCGTTTGGGTTGCAGCCATGCAGCTTTGGTTACGGAGTAATATTGAATATTCCAGAAGAACAGAAAATTAAACATTGTTTATTGTTTTTCAATACTCCGCTATTAATTATCATAGTGATAACAAATTATTACCGCTTATTTTATTTATTTTGTGGATTTTTAAAATAACTGTTCCTTGCATAGTGGGCTGCATAAAAATGAACCCAAGCTGTGCTTCAAGCATTTTGCAGTCCGGCGTTCGGCGTTCGCGGATAATATCGAACGGTTCATTATTGATTCGGAATCGATTCTGACAGTTCTAGGACTGTAGTTGGGATTAATAATTCGTTTCGGCTGTTCATGCACAATGTCGATCTAAGTTGTTTTCGATAAACGTCAGTTTACAGTTGTAGGTGCAACGATCTCTAGTAAAGAGAGCCCCCTTTTCCAATTGGGCTCCCTGAAGCCCCTCCGTTTTCCTGCCCCAAGTGTGTCCCATGGGTGTCCCCCCATGTACCATTGTGTCCCAAGGATGTCCCATTGTGACCCCCCCCCATTACGACGATCACTAAGTGGACTACGGTATACTGGGTTTAGATGGTAGCTATGCTCCTTTGTCCCAAGGGGGGCCCTTGTTTTAGTTGTCGTACCATTTGTATTAGAAAATAATGACATAAACTCGATTCCTACCATCGTCTTGGCAAGTTTCACTTTCAGTAGTGTGCTTATAAAGGTGAGGCACGCAACAATGTTTTTTTTTATTTTTTATTATACCTGCATCAGAATCGCCGTTTAAAGCACGCCTGAGCGTGCGAATACAGGCGATTAAATCACGGCGAGCTTTAAAGGTTCTCAAGGAAATATAGGTATCATTATAACTTCATCAAATTTGAAAACTTTTCATATTCCTTCAGGTATGGGTTTTTTTTACTTCGATGGTAGTATTTTGGATTCCGCTTGTTCGGCCAATGCTTCTATATCGGGTGAAATCTCGTTTTAACTCATTTTTCCTCGATTTTTGCTGACACGACTAAATGCAATGACAGACGTGGACGCGAGAAAAACGTAAACAATAATTGTCGTAACTAATGGCAATATTATTACGTTATTTCGATTTATCACGACAAAAAATATTTCTAAGTTTTTAGTGCTTAATTTGTTTCCAGTATTGCTGGTATAATAAAAAATAGCGTAAAGTATTCGTGGATAACTGGTCTTTAAAACACTTGCTCTATTTCGAACACTCCCGGCTACGCCGTCGTGCTCGAAAATTCGCGCGTGTTTTAAAGACCTTGTTATCCACTCATACTTTAATATACTATTTTATTTTTATTGAACCTACCTACTCCCGATATTTTTTGTATAGTTCGAGGAAAGGCAAAGTATTTTGGTGATGAGTTTCTTCCTCCTCCTTCTCGAGTCTTTCCCGAATGATTAAAAATTCGGTTAAGACTATTAAAGTTGGTTGGTTTAAAACACATCTGATAGACAATCGTTCATTTTTTACATCCTTCGAACTCACTCATTTTCTGATAGACAAATCAACAAACAACGCTAGTTTGTTGGTTCATCCAGACTAGCATTTCAGAATTTTTTATGTAACGGTTAAAAATTTTGGTTCGCGGTAAAGTAAAATCCTGAACCGGTTCATAATCGGGCATGCGCTTTATGACAATCCGGAATATTTCTGGGGGTCTACCATTGAGATCGATGAGTGAGTGATATGGTATAATTGGTTGTCTACATTACCGTACTTCGTAGATTATTGTAAATAAACTTATTACGAGACTTATAACTTAGTTTAAAGGGCCTAAACGGTAGATGGTCTAAATTTGAACGTCTTTCAACGAAGTGTCCCACACTCTTTACAAGATTATCAAGCCGGAATAACACTCACAAAAGTGACGTCATTTTATTTACATTTCTCATCGTAAACAAACACAAACGCAAATTTTGCTTAATATTTGAATAATTTATGACAAACGTTAATTTGAACAAATGTACTTGGCGAGAGAGTTCCCAAATTTACAAGTGTAGAAAAGTGAAGTAGTTACAACATCTCATACTCATTAACAACCCAATCAGTAAAAGTTTAATAAAAGCAGTGAGTGTTTGCTTCCTTTCGACAAATTAAATTTCATTAACAACCCGAAATCTACGATAAATAAACTCCTTTAAATTTTTTATGAATTCAAACACATGTACACAGCTAAGTTACAGTTTGAACGCCTTTCCAGATTATTATCAATAAATGTTGTATTTGAGTTAAGCAATACTGGTATTCGGATGAGCAATTAAAGTACAAGAACGTTCCCATCTAGCTTCACATTCTGTCATCGCTCGCGCTAAAGCGTCATGTGAGTATTGGTTTGTTCTATCTCCATTTTTGGGTATTTGGAGAGTTTTACAGTTTTGAAAAGTTTGACATCTCCAGTAGTAGTTAATCCAGCAATTGAAAAAATATTATTATGGTCGAATAATTCCTTTATGTCGTTAGCTCTTCAGAGTTTTTTGGATAAAGCCAGCAATTTGCAAACGATAGAACAAAAATTTTGTGAACCTGGACATGAGAATATGCAGGAGATAGACTCAGCACACAGCTTTATAGAAAAACACATAAGAGACCAGGATATTCACAGTCCATTAAGTTTATTAAGAATATTAACATATTAAAATCTATTTCACCAGGAAAGTTAACATTTAAAATACTGCAGATGCAACCTCAAGTATACTTCAATTACCAAGCTGTAGCTGCAGAACTTCAATACAAAAAAGTTCCTTACACACAAGTTAAGCATTTGGAGTATAAAAAAGATGAGCCTTTTGTGGTAAAATATAAAACGGGTTTTCTTGATGAATTTAGTACTGTACGGATTAATAAGGAAGTTACTCTTAGAAAACAAAGTCCGATTTTGATGATTGATGACTTAAAAAGTTCTTGAAGCAATGCTAAGAAGAAAGCACTGGAATCTGTGCTAAATACTAGACCTGAAGAACGTTTTTAAAGAATTTTAATGATTTAGAAGATTCAGGTCGACAAGAAAAATTAGTGCTACGACATTAAGCAAAAATGGCCAAAGTTGCAGCACAAGTACACCAAAAATTAATAAAATCAAAAAAGTCACTCGAGCACTTTAAGAAATTTTATTGGATTTATTAACAATAATTTAGAAATTTGATTGTTTAGTTTGTTTTTACTAGATTAACCTTTCATTATTGTTTTGTTCCACCTCCTTATATTTTGTTCTATTTCCAGTGTAAATTGCGATTATTACGAAAATAAAAGTTTTTGTTTTATCTCCAAAACTATTTTTGCCAAATTATAGAAAATTAGTTAATTTTAACCGTCGATTGAACAATGAAAGTTCTTAAAAGACATAACAGCAAATCATAATTGAAAAACATTAGGATAGGTCAAAAACAAAAAAAAACTATTCATGGTTTACGTTTCAAGTGCGTTTATCTCAGAACTAAGATTTTGTACATGAACAGACCAGTACTCATACGACGAAACAGCATGCAACCCGCTGCACGAGGGGGTTAGTGTGAAACTCGTCATGCACATCAAATTTTGAAAACAACCTAAAACGAACAAAGACACAGATTTTTTCAAAGTGCACCAGTGCACCTTTCTCGCTCTCACCCTTGGTTACCGCCAGAACTAAGAGCAAGCAACCCACTTAGCACGAGGGGTGCAGTACGGCGCCGTGTTTCACATCAAATGAAAAGAAACTACTACATACATTGGTCAATACACAGATACTAAAGATATTTAGAATTTCCATTTTGGGTTTGTCATTTTTGGTTTACCAAAAACGTTCACATGCGAATTAAAATTTCATTGTCTCAATCTGAAAGAAAAGTTGCATACTGAAATGGTTTGAATACCAGAAAATTTAATCGTTGAATAAAAAGAAAAAGAATTCGTACTATAACTCATTGAACTACCGTTTAAATGAAATTTGGATCGTTTCGAATAGAAACAAAGAAAAACCAACGCGCCGTCTGATTCCTTTATGTAAACAAAAGAAAATGACCGTTACAAACGCAGCGTCTCCTTAAGCCCCCCCCCCCCTCTCTCTCATTTGAATTTAAATCAGTAAATCTGGACCGTTATAATACAAACTGTTCTGAACAAACAACCTGGACAGGTAACTCCCCCCGATGGTGACGTCACTCCTCGACTGATATAAATGTTGTAATTTAAAGTTTTACCTTTGTTTCGGAACCAAATCTGGCACACAACACTCTTTTTACCCGACTTAAAAACAGCTGACAACGAAAACTAAATAAAATTGAAATAACAATAACAGGTCTGAACTGAACAAAGACTAAAATCGGAATAAAATAGCATCCCTTGTCTGACAACACACAGTGGTGTCACAATTTCTGTCCTGGAGGCAACGGTCAGCAATCCATTTTGCGTCCAAGTGTTGTGCATGTCTTTACAATCCATTCAGCAACATCAAATTTCAAACGACTTTTCTGTTTATGAACATCAGATTTTGGTTACACTTATCTCATTAAGTAGTAAAATTTTTCAGATGAAAATATAGCTCTCTTTCAATCTCTTCTGCATGGAATGAATTGTATATTGAATGTTGAGTTGAGGATTGATTTAATTCTTTCTTTGAAAATTTTTATTCATTATTCAATAGAGTCTTTACTAAAAAGACTTTTCCTTGTAAATATGTATATAGATATAAATGGATAAATAAGTCGTTAATAAATGAGGGAATTTTCCTCAGAAATATTTACAGTGTCAAAGGAAAATCAGGATGATGAAAATCTTAAGTTACAGTATAAAATAACTCTCAAAAAGCGCATGAAAAAAATATAATATATGGTAAAAAAGCATTTTATGACAATAAATTAAAACATGCTCATAATAAAACTAAGCTACCGTGGAAAGTAATTAACACAAATTTAAAACAAAATAGTACTAAACAAGTGGAACTGATTGATCTAAATGGAACACCATGATGTATTCCTAGTGTAAATGTAGCAGATGCTTTCAATAATTTTCTTATTGACGCTGTACTTGACCTCAAAAAAAGCTACAAATGCAAAAACATCGTCAAGTCTACAATTTAATCCAAACTCCATGTTTCTAACCTTTACACTACTCCAGACGTATATATACGCCAGGCTGCTCCCTGCTCCAGACGTATATATACGCGATGACATATTAAATTATTTGGTGACGCATGCATAACAATTTTTTAATTTTTTTTATGTGATACTTTCATGACAAAAAAACACAATTTAATAATAATATTAATAATAATAATAATAATGGGGTGAGAGACATCCAGAGCATCACTTTTTCGCGCCACAGAAACTCCGCGATTATGTGGCCTACCTTCGTCGAATCAAATATGAGAGAGCACCCGAGCAATTGGCGGAGGTACAGCCGGCCGAGCCGGAGATTCGTTCGGGTAGATGTGATGCCTTCCAACAGAAAGTCTCTCCATAAAATTCCACCGCCCAAAGCCAACGACTTAGTTGCAGCGGACGAATTCCTCGACAGGAACCTCCCTGGGGATGCAGACATCCTGCTCCTGAACGAGATGGTATATCGAGAGGCGACGCGGCTTTCTTCTTCGGTCCAACGTGGTGAGAGCAATGAGGCTGAGAGGAAGTTCGAACGTCGCCTTGAAAAGATAGACAAAAAGATAGGAACCGCCAGGCAGGATATTTCTCGTATTCAGTGTGTGATGGAATTCATCAAGGAGATGAAACCCTTCACTCGCAAAATCCGGCTCATTGCGCGAGACTTTCGCCGGACCCATCATACGCTGAATATAGCGGTGCTTGCTGTGGAGAAGCAGCACTTCATGGACAGAGTTCGCAGTCTGGTGACTGCAAGAAAAGCTCTCATAAGGAGCAGACGAAGGACAGTCGAGAACAACATGTTCAAGACGAATCCTTCGGGGTTCTTCAAGCAGCCCAACTCTGTCCCAGAGAAATTGCCGGCGGTGCGGGATGTCGAAACCTTTTGGAGGGGAATATATGAGGAGACGAAACTGTTGCGTGAAGACACTCCAGCCCTTGCACAATTTGAGAACTTCGTAAGAAGTTCTCAATTAAGACCAGTGGTGTGCAATCCGATAGCCCCGGAAGAGATTGGAGAGACCCTTAGGGGAATCAAAAATTTTGCCGCACCAGGCCCGGACGGAATTAATACCTTTTGGTGGAAGAAATTCCGAAGCACGCACAAGCGTCTGGCCAAGGTATTTAATTCCTGGCTTAATGGTGAGCGGCCCATTCCGGAGTGGGTTGTCGAGGGGCGAACCGTTTTGATACCCAAAACTGGCGATTTGTCCCGGCCTCAAAACTACCGGCCAATAACTTGCCTAAATGCGTGTTATAAACTCTTTACCCGACTCCTGTACTCCCGAATATTCCACACTATTAACCCGGTGTATTCGAAAATTTTCGAACAGCGAGGCTGTAAAAGGGGCGTGGACGGCTGCAAGGAAAACCTGCTGATTGATAGGTGCGTCACGCAGGATGCCGTCCAATATAAGCGCAACCTATCTATGGCTTGGATCGATTATCGTAAGGCATTCGACACAACATCTCACGAGCTGATTATTCACTTGCTCGAATGTCTTGCGGTACCCGATACATTGGTGAGATGCAGCAAACAACTGATGTCACTCTGGAAGACTCGGTTCTCGATAACATCTCGACGGGACCGAGTTCGAACAGAGTTGATATCGTTCAGAAGAGGAGTATTCCAGGGAGATTCCTTGAGTCCTCTTCTGTTTTGCATCTCACTGTTGCCGCTGTCCGCAGCCTTGCGCGGTGCAAAGGGTTATAGCGGTGGTACACCCGGTAACCGGAGGCATAAGATCACGCACTTGTTTTACATGGATGACTTGAAAGTGTATGCTTCCGGAAAGCAAGAACTGACGCAGTCATTGCGCATAGTGCAGGAGTACACAGATGCTATTGGCATGGAGTTTGGTTGGGACAAATGCGCTCAGGTTCATCTCAAAAGAGGACGATGCGAGTATTTCGATGAAGATGCTCAACTCATCGACGGAAGCGTTCTGAGACATCTGAACGTCGGAGAGACTTACAAGTACTTGGGTGTGGAACAAAACCACATTCAAGCGTCACACAAAGTAAAAGAGTCTCTCCGTGGCAAGTACAAAAATCTACTCCGACGGATTTGGTCTTCGGAACTGTCGGGGAAGAACAAGATTTTTGCGACAAACATGCTTGCCGTTTCGATCCTGTTCTACTCATTTGGAGCAGTTAAATGGTTAGTAGATGAGTTGAAGCAGATTGATCGGGATACTCGAAAAATGATGCATCTCCAACACAGTTTGCATCCGAAATCGTCCGTTCCGATTAGGTATTAAGGTATTAATTCCGTCCTGGCCTAGTGCGGCAAAATTTTTTATTCCCTTAAGGGTCTCTCCAATCTCTTCCGGAGTTATTGGATTGCACACCACTGGCGACGTTCGAACTTCCTCTCAGCCTCAGTGCTCTCACCACGTTGGATCAAAGAAGAAAGCCGCGTCGCCTCTCGATAGACCATCTCGTTCAGAAGCAGGATGTCTGCATCCCCAGGGAGGTTCCTATCGAGGGATTCGTCCGCTGCAACTAAGTCGTTGGCTTTGGGCGGTGGAATTTTATGGAGAGACTTTCTGTTGGAAGGCATCAAATCTATCCGAACAGGCTAACGAATCTCTGGCTCGACCGGCTGTACCTCCGCCAATTGTTCGGGTGCTCTCTCATATTTGATTCGACAAAGGTAGGCTATATAATCGCGGAGTTTCTGTGGCGTGAAAAAGTGATGCTCTGGATGTCTCTCACCCCACAGAGCATGCATCCTTGCCATGTAACCCCTTCGCCGTGGCTCGCTCGTCTCGTAGCAGTCGAGCAAGTCATTCCTTAGGTCGTTGGTCCACTCAAAGCGGCCATGGGCATTGCCTAAGTCGTCAACCGGTAAATCTCCGGAGACCCCACCACCTTCACCTTGGTCCCTATCCGAATGGGACCGGTCGTGGGGGTCTTTTCCTGTTGCATTAGGAACAACAGTTTAGGGCTCCGATTGGTTGTTAGCCAAAAGGAACCCCGGCTGGTAATGCGGTCAATATATAATTATGTTGATCCCCCCAGGTGCGCCAAAGGGCTATCGGTCCGATTTGCACCTTTAGCTCAGCTAGGTGGTGTCACTACTCACCAAGGCTTAAGATGTTGTGTGCCTGCCTGCCTATGATGAGCAAACGTTTGGAGCAGTTAAATGGTTGGTAGATGAGTTGAAGCAGATTGATCGGGATACACGCAAAGTGATGCATTTACAGCGAAGTCTGCATCCAAAGTCTGCCGTTCCGAGGCTATATCTCCCACGAAATCAGGGAGGCCGAGGACTTTTGAGCTTGGAGTGTCTTCATAACCGTATAATGTTGAGTACAGCCTGCAAAATCATCAGGAGTTCGGACCCCTTGTTGCTCTTTGTCAGGGAGCACGAGAAGCGGGGAATCGGGGCTTTTTTGTTTAAGGCAGCACAACGTGCAGCAGATGAACTCGGTCTTGACTTTGACGTTGAGCGAGCCCGGCCACATTCTATTACCGAGCTCGAGTTGCTCCGTCTTACAGCCCACGTCAGAATCTCTGAGCAAGACATGCTCATGAGAAAGCACATTGATAAGTCAATGCACAGCGTTTTCTTCAAGAACATGGAAAACCTTGGCTTATCCAAAAGGCATACATTTGCCTTTCTCAGATCAAGTGGACTGAAGTCTGAGACTGAGGGATTCATTTGCGCCGCGCAAGATGGTGTAATTAACACCTTGGTCTATCGCAGCCGCGTGATGGGTATAGAAGTCCCGAATGTAAGCTGTCGAGCTTGCCACAGAGCTCCAGAAACAACAATGCATATACTTGCGGCTTGTCTAGTTTATGCACCTTCGGCCTATATCCATCGCCACAATGCGGCACTGAAAGTACTATACTTTCATTTGAGGCACCACTATGCGATAGACCAAACACCAGTGTTGCCTTATGTCCCGAACGATATTGAGTCCGTTGTGGAGAATGAAAGGTGCCGAATCTATTGGAACTATTCATTCTCCACCGTCAGGCAGATATCAGCAAACAAGCCTGACGTGGTTCTGCTGGACCACTCCTCCAAGCAGATGTTTGTAATTGAGTTCTCGGCTCCCGCCGAGAATAACATCTGCATAAAGGAGGAGGAAAAATGGACGAAATATCAAGACCTGCTGTTCGAACTCCGCACGCTGTATACAACTTATACGGTGAAGCTGGTCGTTCTGGTAATTGGGTGCATGGGAGGCATCAAGGGTTCGTTCGTCTCCAATCTGAAGATCATACCCGCTTGCCGAAAGCCGGCAGAAGTTCTTGCGGCCGGAATGCAGAAGGCAGTTATCTTGGGGTCGTTGCGTTTGCTCAGGGCACATGATTCCCGGTATTCGTAGTTACTCACCCCATGGCATTGGGGAGTGGCTACGATGTGCGATTGAAACATCTGATCAGCAAGGAACCTCGTGAAGGTCGGAATCACGGGGAGTTCCTTCTGGTCAATTTAAAAAAAAAAAAAAATAAAAAATAAAAAATAATAATCTTTATCGTTCGACACTGTCAGAATTTTCAAATTTTCGCTTGTGTAAACACTCTGTCATGAAATAATGAAAATGACAGATAAACGTCACACCATTTTTATGGATTTTGAGCAATTTAAAGGCTTTCCGGGGTGGTGTCGAACGATAAAACGTTGTATTACACTCGTTCCTGTGTAGATTGAACGCTTTATCCCACTCGGGGCTCACAAAAGCACTCGTTTCACTCGTGCTTTTATATACCCCTTGTGGGATAAAGCGTCCAATTTACACAGGAACTCGTATAATAAACTACTATTATTAGCCATTAGGTACAGATGTACATAGGCATTGTCATAGTCATACGTTAACAAATACACATAATAATGTAACACAAATACACTTAAAAAATTGGACATAGAAATTTAACATTAGTTACGTAGCTCATTGAGACTGTAGTACTCCATATTTACTAGGTAATCTTTTAGATTGCTTTTAAACCTGATATTTATAGAGTTATAGATCTGCACCGCTCTACAATATGGACCATTCCCAAAGCAAGTGGTGTTATGTTTGGGGGTACTCAGATAAGCATTGCCTCTTGTTGTCATACTTGAATAGTAATCCCTATTTGTTGGGAATTTACACTGATTATCATATGACTCACATACATGACTAGTTTGAACATATAAAGAGATGTTATTGTCAATATATTAAAACTTTTAAAAAATGATCTACAGGACTGTCTGACTGGTAATCCGAGAATAGTTCTTAAGATTCTCTTCTGGGCTACAAAGACCTTCCTCCAATCAGACGATGTGTACCAGAACATGATGCCATAAGAAATCACCGACTGGATGTATGCAAAATAAAATTGTTTGATGGTCGTAATGGACAGTTCCTCCTTGAGAACACGTATCACATGGCAGGCTGTACTCACTAGTTTTGCTATGTGGTCAGAGAAATGCAATTTGCTGTCCAGCGTCAGCCCTAGGAATTTGAATTCTTTAGTTTGCTGAATTTGTGTATCACCGGTCGTGATGTAACCAGTGTTCTTAAAAGGTAGTAGGCCTGTTTTTTGCACATTCAATAGAAGACAATTTCGCCCGCAATACTTTGCCATCTGATCGATGACTGTAAGTGTAGTCTGAGAGAGTATTGAGCTAGAACTGGCTATCATACATGAGGTGTCATCGGCAAATTGGTAGATATTACCGTTAACAATATGTTCTTGTAAGTCATTTACGTATAACAGAAATAACAAGGGCCCAAGGATGGATCCTTGTGGTACTCCCTGTTTCATTTGATATGTTTCAGACTTCTCGGTTGTAACAACATTGTTAACAGTGGACGTTAGAAAGATCTGTTGACTCCTCCCCGATAAATATGACGCAATAAGGAGATTAGCATGTCCTCGGATACCGTATTTCTCTAGTTTATGGAGTAATATGCAGTGTTTGATCGTGTCGAACGCTTTTGATAGGTCGAAAAAAACTCCCGCACATTTTTTGTGATCGTCTAAACCGGATAGTATTGAATTCATAAAATCGAATAAGGCGGTCTCAGTATTTCGGTTAGGTACATAGCCGTGATGTGTTGGCGAAATTATTTTATTATGTCGAATAAAGTGGAGTAACTTATTGTAAATGATTCTTTCAAAAATCTTTGAGAGCGATGGCAAGATTGATATGGGCCTGTAATTACCAATATCTTCTTTACCACCTTTTTTATGAATGGGGATCACCTTTCGCTACCTTCAGTTCATTCGGAAAGTATCCGTCTAGTAAGCACTGATTTATTATCTCAGTTAAGGGTCCGCTTATAGGATCACAAACCTTTTTTATCACGGTTATTGGAATCTCATCTACTCCACTAGCATACTTGTTAGGTAATGTATTTATGACTTTTTTAACTTCGTTTACGGTAACCGGACTAAGATAGAGTGTGTTATTGAAGGATTTTTTAGTAACTGTGTGTTGGTCACACACACCGGCGTTGTTTGTACAATCCGATTTTTGAAATACCCTCATGAATTTATTAGCAAGTGACACAGGGTCAGTGACACAGGTGACAGTGATTTACACTTTTTTAAATATTAGGAACGAGCTGCTGCAGACGTATATATACGCGATACGAAGGCAGCAGTGCTGAGGTCGGACTAGTCGATTACTGCAAGATTCGTCTAAGTGGTCATCGGGTATTGACGATGTGCCATGTTGCTTATTAAATAGATGTGTTAAAGAGATAGCACATCACTTTAATCATTTAATAAATTTGTCTTTTAAAGATGGCTATTTTCCAAAAAACTTAAAGACTGCTGTAATTGTTCCAATTTTTAAAAAAGGAGACCGTAGCCATATTGCAAACTATAGAGGTATTGCCCTCTTATCGATTTTTTCCAAGATCATAGAAAAAGCTTTTGCAGTTCGTCTAATTTGTTTTCTAGAACGTTACAACGTGCTATCACCACGCCAGTTTGGTTTTTTAAAACATAAATCTACGCAGTTAGCTCTTATGTCTCTGTGTGAAAAAATATTAGAAAATCTTGATAAAAAACATAAAACACTGGGAATCTTTTATGATCTGTCAAGAGCTTTTGACACTATAGACCACGAGCTTCTTGTTAGCAAACTTGAGGCATATGGTATTAGGGGGATGCCAAGTAGATGGATTAAATCGTATCTATCGGACAGAAATCAACTAGTGCGTATCTCTACAAATGAGGGCATTTTTGATTCTGCGAAACGTAATAACACCACAGGAGTTCCACAAGGTAGTGTCCTGGGTCCGCTCCTTTTTATTCTGCTTATAAATGACTTAATAACTTACATTGTAGATTCTGATTTCATCACGCTTTTTGCAGATTATACATCTGAAATCATTGACGCATCTGATGTAAAAACTTTATCGGTTAAAACAAATTCCTCAATCCAATCTATAAATAAGTGGTGTAATGAAAATAGTCTTGTGTTAAACATCGAATATGTGAGATCAGCTGGTAACAAGAGTATTCAACATGAAACGGATATAGATTTCAACTTGAACTGGGATGTGCATGTTGTGGGTTTAGTAAAGAAATTATTTAGCAAATATTATGCAGTTCTTCAACTGAAAAAAATCAGCACTGTGACCCTACTAATGTACTATTACGCCAGTGTTCACTCATATTTAACATATTGCCTGTTATGCTGGGAAAATAGTACATCCGTGCACAGGGTTTTCATTATGCAAAAGAAGATTTTGAGAACTATCTTTGGTCTGTC
This sequence comes from Diaperis boleti, assembly GCA_963583935.1. Taxonomy (NCBI): domain Eukaryota; kingdom Metazoa; phylum Arthropoda; class Insecta; order Coleoptera; family Tenebrionidae; genus Diaperis; species Diaperis boleti. Next base: position 45,100,443 of record OY757244.1, read on the forward strand.
ACTAATTCACTCCTGTAGAAATGTTTTTATGAAATATAATATTCCTACTATATACAATGCGTATATTCTCCAAGCAGTTCGCTATATAAGGACGATACAGCCTGATCAAAAGATGTGGTGCAGTCAGCAACTATGTGCTAATAAATGATACTGTCCTGCGTTCAGTCTATGTCAAGTTGGCAAATGGACCTTTGAGGACATCAATAAAAATCTACAATCATTTACCACTTGAAATAAAGTGCACTCAGTCCAACGAAGTCTTTGACAAGAAGATTACATCTTTCTTAAGAAACCGTGTCTTCTACTCTTTACATGAATTCCTGCTAGAGAAATTAAAAATTATTTGTTGTCCTGTTGTTATATTCTGTATATTGTGTAATATATTTTATGTTATGTGTGACGAAAACCAATACTTTATTTAAGGTCCTTTATGGTTAATAAACTTATTTTTTTTTGCATATTGACCAGAAGGAGCTCCCCGAGATTCCGACCTTCACGAGGTTCCTTGCTGGCCAGGTCCTGTTCGTACATCATAGCCACGCCTCAAAACCATGAGGTCAGTAGCTATGAATCCCGTAAATCATGTGCCCTAAGCAGACGCAACGACCCCAAGATGACCTCCTTCTTTATTCCAGCCGCAAGGGTCTCTGCCGGTTTACGGCAGGCAGGAATGATTCTCAGATTGGAGACGAGCGAGGCCTTGATGCCTCCCATGCACCCAATTACCAAAACGACGAGTTTCACTGAGTAACCTGAGTACAGCCCCCGAAGTTCAAAGAGCAGATGTTGATATTTTTTCCGTTTTTCCTCCTCCTTGACGCAGATGCTATTTTCAGCAGGAGCCGAAAATTCAATAACAAATATCTGCTTGGAGGAGTGGTCCAATAGAACCACGTCAGGCTTGTTCGCTGTTATTTGCCTGACGCTGGAGAACGAGAAGTTCCAATAGATTCGGCACCTTTCGTTCTCCACAACGGACTCAATATCGTTCGGGACATAGGGCAGCACTGGTGTCTGGTATATCGTATAATGGTGTCTTAAATGAAAGCATAACACTTTCAACGCCGCATTGTGGCGTTGGATATAGGCCGAAACTGCATACACCGGGCATGTGCGCCAATATATGCATTGCTGTTTCAGGGACCCTGTGACAAGTCCTACAGCTCACATTCGGCACCTCTATACCCTTGCTCTGTGGCAAGCTCGACAGCTTACATTCGGGACTTCTATACCCATCACGCGGCTGCGATAGACCAAGGTGTTAATTACACCATCTTGCGCAGCGCAAATGAATCCCTGTCTCAGACTTCAGTCCACTTGATCTCAGAAAGGCAAATGTATGCCTTTTGGATAAGCCAAGGTTTTCAATGTTCTTGAAGAAAACACTATTGACTTATCCATATGCCTTCTCATGAGCATATCTTGCTCAGAGATTCTGACGTGGGCTGTAAGACGGAGCAAATTGAGCTCGGTAATAGAGTGTGGCCGAGCTCGCTCAACGTCAAAGTCAAGACCGAGTTCATCTGCTGCTCTTTGTGCCGCCCTAAACAATAATGCCCCGACTCCCCGCCTCTCGTGATCCCTGACAAGAAGCAACAGGGGACCTGAACTTTGGATGATCTTACAGGCTATACCCAAGATTACCCTGTTATGAAGACACTCCAAACTCAAAAGTCCTCGGCCTCCCTTGTTTCGTGGAAGATATAACCTCGGAACGGACGATTTCGGATGCAAACTGTGTTGGAGATGCATCATTTTTCGAGTATCCCGATCAATCTGCTTCAACTCATCTACTAACCATTTAACTGCTCCAAATGAGTAGAACAGGATCGGAACGGCAAGCAAATTTGTGGCAAAAATCACGCCCCTTTTACAGCCCGCTGTGCGAAAATTTTCGAATACACCGGGTTAATAGCGTGGAATATTCGGTAGTACAACAGGAGTCTGGTGAAAATCTTATAGCACGTATTTAGGCAAGTTATTGGCCGGTAGTTCTGAGGCTGAGACAAATCACCCGTTTTAGGTAGTAAAACGCTTCGCCTCTCGACAACCCAATCCGGAATGGGCCAGGAATTAAGGCAGGAATTAAATGCCTTGGCCAGACGCTTATGCGTGCTTCGGAATTTCTTCCACCAAAAGGTAGTAATTCCGTCCGGGCCTGTTGCCGCAAAATTTTTGATTCCCTTAAGGGTCTCGCCAATTTCTTCCGGGGTTATCGGATTGCACACCACTGGTTTTAATTGAGATCTTTTTACCAAGTTCTCAAATTGTGCAAGAGCTGACTTCGACATCCTGCACCGCCGGCAATTTTTCTGCGATAGAGTTTGCCCGCCGGAAGAGCCTCGAAGGATTTGTCTTAAACTTGTTGTTCTCGACCAACCTTCGCCTACTCCTTACCAGGGACTTTCTTGCAGCCACAAGACTGCGAACTCTATCCATGCAGTGCTGCTTCTCAACAGCAAGCACCGCTGGATTCAGTGTATGATAGGTCCGGCGAAAATGACGCGCGATGCGCCGGATTTTTGGTGTGAAAGGTTTCATCTCTTTGATGAACTCCATCACACACTGAATTTGAGAAATTAATATCCTGTCTAGCGGTTCCTATCCTCTTGTCTATCTTTTCAAGGCGACATTCGATTGGAAACAAAAAGTCCAGATTTTGGGTGCATTAATGGCTTATTAACACACTCCAAATGAATGCGTTAATAGCTTTTTCCGAATTTGCTGTTGTAACAAAGCTATTAACGCACTCATTTTGAGTGCGTTAATATTCCATTAACGCACCCAAAATCTAGAATTTTTGTTTCCGTTGGTTAGACACACTGAACCTTGCACTGAACGAAATGTCAGTGTGATTTTGTGGTTAAGGTTTCATGTAAGTCATCTCAAGTATACGTCAGGTACAGAAAAATCAAAATTTTCTAAATTACCAAAATTGATTTTATTTGTAAAAAAATGAAATTAATATGCAAATTACGAAAAATAACATGAAAAGCTCGTATTGTAAAACTTAAGAGCACTCGTTCTTTACAGGCACTCCTGCCTACGGCGGTCGTGCTGCAAACCTGAACTCGTGTCTTATTATAAGTTTTACAAAACTAGTGTTTCAATATACTATAACAGCAAATTAGAAATAAAGGAAAAAATACGAGTGTGCTTCAGACCACACGACTGAAGTAAAACTTCATTTCGCCATTGTGAAAGTGCTCTTAATTTATGTAAGTTTATAAACGGAGCTAGAGAATCCTGAATTGATACCGTCTGCAGTATTGGATATTGCATGTTTCAGTTTGTAGTCAGCGAAAAGTCGGCAATCATGTGCAGCGATTAAGATAAGTCGCGCAATTGCATACAAAACTGACACACGCAAATGGCTGAGTGGTCTGAAGCGTGAATTTTGAACCTAGAAGCGCGGGTTCGAATCCCGCTAAGGCAAACATTTTTTCTATGAATTAATTACTTCCGTTCGCTTCGCCCGATCACACTTTTCGAAACGCTCTCGTCAGGCATTCATCAGCTTACTCCCCAAGTCAAGTGTCCCTAAAGAAGTTTTACTTCAAAAAATCATTTAAATACGAACCAACTGTCATTGGCTGACAACGAAATCACAGGCTTGCCAATTTTGATTTAAATTGTATTGTTACCAGCCAGAAGGAGTATTAATTAATTTTAACAAAAATTGATTAATTAATAGTCCTTTCAATTTTAGATAAAAAAAAACATAACCTGACATTTACATTGACATTACACCATCTTAAACACCAACAATATTCAACATGAATCTATTACCAACCTAAATATTATTTGTTGATCAGTCTATATTAATTTAGGCGGCTGAGCAGATGGATTTGTAGGTGATGCTAAGCTAAGTACCTGGATAAAAATGTACACTTACTTTCTAAACAGAAGATTCATCCGACGTAACTCATTGACCGGTTTCGGTTTTATTAACTCATCAGTGTGGTATGCGGAGAAAAAAAAACACTAAATTAATAAGCTTAAAAATAAAACATTTTAGAAAATTAGATTAAGATGGAAACTAGAAGAATAAATTAAGACAAGGAAGCAAAAGACAGACTGATAGCATAAGGAGTTCTTTTCTGATTAAGAAATAGATACCAAAACAAATAAAAACACAGATATTCAAAAAATCAATTGGGTGTGTGGCCGCCACGCTCCTTCGAAGTGAAACATCTAACATAAACTTTGATTATGTAAAATATGAAATCTAGAAGAGAAAAAAGGAACAAAAGAATAAAAAAATCAAACGAATTAAAAGTAGGTTTTTATAGATTCAAGAGTATCAAAAGTATCAAAAGAATTGAAGGGTAAAAAAAATTAAAAGGCACAAAACCATCAATAGGATCAAGTTGATAAGATGAATAGCATTAAGAGGCCCAGGAAGATCAATAGAATCAGAAGTTTCACAGGGGATTAAGAAGCTCAAGAAGACCAAAAGGATCAACAAAGAGGATAAAGAGGATCAGATTGAAAGTGTCAAAATAATCAAAAAGATCAAACGGATCAAAAGGATATTTTTTTGTTCTTATTGCAATTTTAAAGGACTTATTTCAAATAACAATCATTATTAATGTTTTATTTCATTTGAAGCTGCCATTTGATAAAATTAAAAATACTGCAATGCTATAATATTACATAAATTATTTAAAACCTCGTTTATTATACGCAACATTACATATTATCATTTTGTCGAAGTTATTTTCAAAAATCGGGCATCTAATACAGAATATTCAAACATTTAAGTATGACAACTTCAGAAATACTGATTGTGGAATGTTAAAAATATTCTTGTCTGAGAATGTAGTAATTAGAAAAATAAAAAAAATCTAAAAAAAATATTACGTATTATTTTTTTCTACATATGCACATTCTCCTACAAGAACGTTAACAAAATACTAATAGTTCATAAAAAATAGTTTAACTAACCATATTTCAACAAATTATAATTCCATTTTAATATAAATTAAAACTGAGTGATAAAATGATTTAAATAAAAGTGAAAAAATATTGAATTATTTTACCAGCCTTTAAAATAATTCAAGATTTAATGAAATGAAATAAATAGTCGTGTATACTGAAATGAATAAATTACACATATAATACTACAGTGACAGGCATCTTTAATAACATTGGAGGATGTTTCTATGTGAATCTTGGTTAGAATTATTTCCGGACTTTGATCAGGAATTAATTTCAACATACTTCTTTGGTCTTAAGTTTAACTGGAAAAATTTGGGGCTCAACTGATCAAATTTAGATACAAGACGAAATTTGACCAACTAGTTAATCATTGGTACCCGAAATAAAAATTCTGCCCAAGTTCATAATACACATTATTGCATACCACAGAATCTGCTAAAAGACAGTTGGGTCATTTTAGAAGATTGGTACGGTATGTATTTATTTTATAGACTAGATTCACTTTGATAAATATTCTATCATTTTCTGAAATTTTGGCATTTCTTCGCCCAGCAGAAGAGAATCAACGCATCCTATGAAGTATTTTGTGGAGAAGCACTTGGACCTAAAAACAAAAAATTGGTAATAAAATTTAAAAATACTAGGGGGAGAATGCATGCACGAAAAATGGAAGTTGCACCTCAAAACGCTGTTCAAAAATGGAAAATGGCACATACAATGTCAAATATAAAAAACCCTCAAAGTTTATGTGCACATTATAGACAGAAGAAAACTTGAAAATACAAAAAGTTTTCATTTTGATATAAAATGCAAAAAATATTGTATGAATAAAAAGTGCAACTTGTTGGAAACAGGAAGCTGTTAATAGGAAGTGTGTTAAGAGAATGAAGTGGACATCTGTTAGAAAAGTTAGAAAAACTTAAAAGGGGTGCACGTGTACCTAAACCCCCAAGCTCAGCTCCACGCAATTGTTTTATCCAAAGTTGAACTTGAGCCTCTTCGTCGGAAAGCTGTAAAGTTTCAAGGCAGCCTTTGAAGTAATCTGTCGTGAAACAGTTTTTCCTGTAATGAAGTGAGTAAAAACATATAATCACATAGATTTAATAATCTCTATAAATAAAAATCAATTGCCGCATGTATGAAAGAGCATCAGTGACAACGGCTCGACCGATTTGGTTGTTTTTTTTTTGCCAGGACAAGATTTGTATGAAAGAAAATTTTTTGGAGAATCTACCGTAAAAGTCGGAAATTCGGGAAAAACTGAAAGTGCTTTTTTCTATGGATATACGAAATTCTTCTTTTATTTTGTTCGTTTTGGTCCTGGAAAATTTTTCAGGAAAATAAAATTTGAGACAATTACAAAGGAAAGTCGTAAAATTCGGACAAACTGCAAAAATGATAATATTTGTATGCACTTTCGATCATAATTGACGATAGAAGCGACATATTTGGTTGTTTCTTTTTTTGTTTTGCTTGTTATGCTCCCGAGATGGAAAAAAAAACAAATCGGGATGTTCTGGAGAAAAGTTTGGAAAAACGCATCCCAGCCTAAATTAAAATAAAACTACATTTATTCTATCTTTAATGTTAAAATTGCATTTTATCTACTCTTTACTGCATGTTAAAATGCAATTTTATCGTTTAGAAGATAAAAAAGCTCCTATGCCAACATCCAATATCTAACGTTTTTTTGACATTTTGTTTGTCAGCTGAATATTTTCACTTCAAAGAATTAAATCCATGTGGCAGAAAAAACGGCGAAGATTGAATAAAAATTTAATATATTATATACGACGATAACATTGCTGATTATCTTTTCGAGTGACTTTAAATGCACACCTAAAGATAAAACTCAATTTTATCGTCTTATATAATAAATAACTATTGTTTTTACTTTTGTGTTGTTTCGCGATCTGTTCAAAAATAAATTTATTGAAGTAAATTTTATGTTGAAAATGTATTTTGAAATGATAATTTGCATATTTGACCGCCACGATCTCGGACCTCAGACTCCCTAGGAAGAGTTTAAATGTCAAGTTAATATTTATACAAAATAATATCTTTTTTATCAGAACAAAAATACTCAATTAATCAATTTTAAGATCTACTGAAATAGGAGAAAATGGGGAATGACAAACCTTCGGTATTACAACTTATCAACTTATTTTACAATTCCAACATACGGCCATTAAAATGTATTACCACTAAACAAGATTCAAGAAACAGAATTATATTTACCTGCATAAGTTATGGAGTTGTGGCTCACGAAACAAATTGTAACAATCTTCGCAGATGCTATCCAGCCTGGCGAATATACTTTTGTCATAGACACCTTTACACTGGATATCGAAGAATGAGCGTTTCGTGAAGTGATGTGGGAACAGAGCTGGTGATCTGTTAGCTGGACTACACACGATTTCTTGAAAAATTACTGCCAGGGCTATACACACCCACACTGCTTGAGCGCTGATGCTCTTTGATGATCGGTAATTCATCTGTAAACAAATTATAATATCAACAATTTGAAATTATAGCCATTTTATTCACATATTATTATGTTCACATTTGAGGCAACATTTAAGAAGAATATTAAACAATAAAAAAGCTATAACTGACAAATAACCTCGCAAATAACTATCCTGACTAAATTTCTTCATTGGACATGGGATAGCGCTCTGTGATCGAAGGTGCCCGGTCTTTATCTTTAATATTATTATATATTTTTTTCCACGTATTGACCAGACAGAAGAAGCTCCTCGTGATTGCGACTTTCAAGAGGTTCCTCGAGGGCCATCCATAAATTACGTCACATGTTAAGGGGGAGGGAGGGGGTCAACAAAGTGTGACATCGTGTGACAAGGGACGAGTCATAAACTTCGTGACGTCACACCTATCTAAATTATTAAAACTCTAAAGTTTAATTTTGGAAGTGCTGTTTTAATTTAAAAATACAAAATATGGGACGTCACACCATAGGAGGGGGTGGCAAGGACGAGGGGCTGGCTCCAAAAATCATGAAATTCGTGTGACGTAATTTATGGATGGCCCCGGTGGTTAGGTCCATATCGTATATCATAGCCACTCCTCAAAACCGTGAGATTAGTAAGTATGAAACCCGTAAATCATGTGCCCTAGTTAGACGCAACGACCCCAAGATTACTTGTTTTCTGCATTCCAGCCGCAATGGTCTTTGCGGGTTTACGACACGCAGGAATGATTTTTAGATTGGACACGAACAAATCCTTATGCCTCTTATGCACCCAATTATTACAAAAACGACCAGCTTCACTGAATAACTTGAGTACAATCTCCTAAGTTCAAAGATCAGGTTTTGATATTTTGTCCGATTTTTTCCTCCTTGATGCAGATGTTATTTTCAACAGAAGCCGACAATTCAATAACAAACATCTGCTTGGAGGAGTGGTCCAATAGAACCACGTCAGACTTGTTCGCTATTACCTGCCTGACGGTGGAGAACGAATAGTTCCAATAGATTCGGCACCTTTCGTTTTCCACTACGGACTTAATATCGTTTGAAACATAGGGAAGCACTGGTGTCTGGTCTATTGCATAATACCGTGCGATTATTTAAATTATAAATTAGAGTAGGCGGCTTTTTTATTATGCAATGGAGCCTGCAAATTGACTGACAACTTAGACTGAGAGTAAAATTTGAGGTTATCGTAAACATTGTGACGTTTATGTTTCTCATGTTAAATTGATTTAATTTAAAGAAAATAAAAGACTAACAAATAATGTAGAATAATTGAGAATTACAGCAAATGTTCAAAGTGTTCTCCCGCAGCTTCAATTCAGCTGTTAACTCCATTCACCATTCTGTTGCCGGTTTTTTGGAAAGTCACTTTGACATTCAAATTTTAAATGGTATTGTCAAACGTTAATAGTGCCAACCTAATTTCAATTTCACAGCCTACTCTAATTTATAATTTAACTTTTCGCACGGTAGTGTATTAAGTGTATAACACTCTCAACGCCGCATTGTGGCGATGGATATAGGCCGAAACTACACACACTGGGTATGCCGCCAACATATGCATTACTGTTTCAGGGGCCCTGTGACAAGCCCTACAGCTCACATTCGGCACCTATACCCATCAGGCGGCTGCGATAAACCAAGGTGTTAATTACACCATCTTGCGCAGCACAAATGAATCCCATCACAGTCTCAGACTTGATCTCAGAAAGGCAAATGTATGCATTTTTGGATAAGCTAAGGTTTTCAATGTTCTTGAAGAAAACACTATGCATTGACTTATCCATATGCATTCTCATGAGCATATCTTGCTCAGAGATTCTGACGTGGGCTGTAAGACGGAGCAAATTGAGCTCGCTCAACTTCAACGTCAAGATCAAGTTCATCTGCTAGTAACGAGTAGCAGCACAACGGTGCTGCCCGAAACAAAAATGCCCCGAATCCCCGCCTGTCGTGATCCCTGACAAGAAGCAACAGGGGATGTGAACTTTTAGATGATCTTGTATGCCATACCCAAGATTACCCTGTTAAAAAGACACACCAAACTCAAAAGTCCTCGGGTTACCTGGTTTCGTGGAAGATGTAAACTCGGAACGAACGATTTTGGATGCAAACTGCGCTGTAGATGCATCATTTTTCGAGTATCCAAATCAATCTGCTTCAACTCATTTACTACCTATTTAACTGCTCCAAATGAGTAGAGCAGGATCGGAACAGCAAGCATATTTGTGTCAAAAATTTCTTTCGGGAAACCTTTCTTTTCGGGGAGTAGATTTTTGTACTTGCCGCAGAGAGACTTTTTTCCTGGTGTGACGCTTGAATGTGGCATTGTTCCACACCCAAGTACTTGTAAGTCTCTCCGGCGTTCAGATGTCTCATAACGCTTCGTAACGTCGATGAGTTGAGCATCCTCTTTTAAGATGAACCTGAACGCATTTGTCCCGAAGCATATACTTTCAAATCATCCATGTAAAACAAGTGCGTGATCTTATGCTTCCGGTTACCGGGTGTACCACAGCTATAACCCCTTGCACCGCGCAAGGCTACGGACAACGGCAACAGTGAGATGCAAAACAGAAGAGGACTCAAGGAATCTCCCTGGAATACTCCTCTTCTGAATGATATCAACTCTATTCCAACTCGGTCCCGTCGGGATGTTATTGAGCACCGAGTCTTCCAGAGTGACATAAGTTGTTTGATGCATCTCCCCAGTGTATCGGGTACCGCAAGACATTCAAGCAAGTGAATAATCAGCTCGTGAGATCTTGTGTCGAATGCCTTACAATAATATAATCGATCCAAGCCATAGATAGGTTGCGCTTATATTGGACGGCATCATGCGTGACGCACCTATCGACCAGCAAGTTTTCCTTGCTGTCGTCCACGTCCCTTTTACAGCCCCGCTGTAAATTTTCGAATACACAGGGCTAATAGCGTGGAATATTCAGTTATAATATCACAAGAGCATAGAAAATATCGATTAAACTTCTGAGTCATGAGACGTATTTCGCGGAATACGTCGAATGACGAGGATAGTTTAATCAGATTATCTTCAATGAATATACCCCGTCGTCAAGGGGATACTCACTTATATACATAGTAACTATGGAAAATTTATTTTGTGTTATATAATTGGTAGTACAGGAGTTGGGTGAAAATTTTATAGCACGCATTTACACATGTTATTGGCCGGTAGTTCTGAGTCTGAGACAAATCACCGGTGTTAGGTAGTAAAACGGTTCGCTCCTCATCAACCCACTCTGGAATGGGCCGCTCACCATTAAGCCAGGAATTAAATACCTTGGCCAGACGCTTATGCGTGCTTTGGAATTTCTTCCATCAAAAGGTATTAATTCCGTCCGGGCCTGATGCGGCTAAATTTTTGATTCCCGTAAGGGTCTCATCAATTTCTTCCGGGGTTATCGGATTGCACATCACTGGTCTTAATTGAGATCTTCGTACGAAGTTCTTAAATTGTGCAAGGGCTGGAGTGTCTTCACGCAACGATTTCGTCCCCTCGTATATTTTCGACCAACCTTCGCCTACTCCTTACTAGAGTCTTTCTTGCAGCCACAAGTCTGCGAACCCTATCCACACAGTGCTGCTTGATATATTATGATGGGTCCGGCGAAAATGACGCGCGATGCGCCGGATTTTTGTCGTTAATGGTTTTATCTCTTTGATGAAATGCATCACACTCAGAATGTGAGAAATGCCTGGTGGTTCCTATTTTCTTGTCTATCTTTTCAAGGCGACATTCGAATTTTCTCCCAGCCTTAGTGCTCTCACCACGTGGGACCGAAGAGAGACTTTCTGTTCGAAGGCACCTCTAAATCTACCGGAGCAGTATCTCCGGCTCGTCCGGTTGTACCTTCACCAACTGCTTCTCTGCTCCCTCGTATTGAATGCAACGAAGATAGGCCACATAGTCGCGGAGGTTTTGTGGCGCGAAAAAGTGATGTCTGGTAGCAGTCGAGCAAGTCATCCCTTGACGTTTGGTGCACTCAAACCGTCCATGAGCATTGCCAGAGTGGTCAACGGGTGAATCGTTTTGCGAGACCCCACCACCTTCACCATGGTCCCTATCCGACTGGGACCGGTCGTGGGGGTCTTTCCCTCAATTTTTAGGACAAAATTATCGATGATTAATAGAAGATGTCATAGAAGTGAGAAAAGACCAAAGAATGTACCAATATTAAAAGAAATGTGTGGTTGCGAATATTTAGTATCGTTAACAGAAATATTTTCATTCTTTAACACAGTTGAAAAATATTTCATCAAAATTTGTACAGATATCTACCTAATTTCGTATAATCCTTAAGTTTGGACTTGGACGAGTTTACAAACATGATTCCATTAAACGTGAAAGAACTATGTTATTTTACTGTAATTAAGTAATTGTTTATAAAGCAAAAAATCTGCTCATACCATTAATAAACAAGACTAGCTATTTGACGTAGGAATGACGGAGCGTTTTCAAGAAAAAGAATTGACGTCGTGTTATATTCTCAAGTTCTAGACTATAATTATTGTATTAATTATTGGAATATACTTATTATTATTTATAAAAATCTAACGACACTATAAGCTGACTTTGTTGTGGATTTTATTTTCAGCATGTTATTTTAAATTTATATGTACCTATATCAATTCATTAGTTATACCAATCTTATTAACTGAATGCATGAGTACATAATTGAAAAACTTTCTCGGATTACAGGAGGTTCATATAATCTTTATGTCTGTAAATACTAATGGCTAAATCTAAATGTCAATTAACATAATACACAGAAACCATCCGTGTCCTTGTGTTTGTGTTAATTTTTCAAGTATTTTTTCCTTTACTTTAATGGAATAGTAGCAAAATGCTGCAGGTAGCTACTTGGCAATCGGAAATCAGCGGTTGGTGGTCTTTCTCGACTGGTCGAGATGAAGTCATAACTTTACTTTTTGTGCATCCACAGATATGTGATTATGCGAGATTATTTATTCGTTAACAAACCGCCTTTGAGTGTATGATTTGAGGGAAACTACCGCACGTCATCGGAAAAGAAAATGAATAGGTACCCTCTCTGCCTTACCCCAGTATTACTATACTGACAAACAAGCTGAAATGTTTTGCGTTTTTTTATTTTAGTTTTTTTACTACCAGATATTTCATAGAAGCATCTACTATATAGGGAACAGTTAAATCCGTGATATCCACCATACATAAATAATTCAGATCCGACTATCCCAAGTGCACACCTGTTGTACGACAAGAACGTATAATATGCTTTATCACAATGTGTACACTATTATCATAACTTGGTGATCTCTAAACTGGTTCTACCATTTTTAGAAAACTCTCCTTTCTTTTTGTTACAAATTTCAAATCGCAATGCATAAATAAGCACCATGAAATTTTATGATACAGTCACACTGGATTTTCCACTGTTTCTTGGGATTTTTACAAATCAGTGGGGAACGGAATTCAAATGTGTAAACTTTTTAGAGGCCTTTGGCAATCATCGGCCTTGCACTTAATGAAAAAGCGCAATCTCTGAAAGAACCACCACAAGTGGCCACACAACGAGATCAAGTTATCTCTCTGAACGCTGTTTTCTTCCTGTTGGTCGTTTTCTTCCATCAGTGAAGTCAGCATGTGTATCCGACCCTCATAGAATCAAAATTCAACAACGAATTTTATTTTTATATTAAGACAAGTCTAGTTCATACAGAAATGTGAGAGCATTTTATTTCGTAATTTACCTCTTTGCTCGATCGCCGACCTTATCAAAAATTCATGTGTGCTTTACGTAATTAAATCGTGGCAGTGAAGCAATAAAATTTAACAAATTGCTGCCGATAACCTCTGTTTGACTCAGTGTAAATAAATCTGATTTGTGTACATTATTATTAGCTTGTAGAAGGGTTTTGATAAAAAGAATTTATTGTAAGATGGAAACATTTTCCGGATATCTTTCCGTAATAACAAAACATGAATAGAAACAATAGAAAACAATTAAGCTTCATTTCAGTAGCAGTTACTTCGGAAGAATATGGGTTTGTTGTTTATATGTTGAAAAAACTGTAGTTTGAATTAAGTATAAATATCATTTTGCACTCAGATAATATTTTAGGATCATTTATGCTGTAAGAGCGTTCGTCTGTAAAGAAATCCACCCAAGTAAATGAGTATTTATAGATGAAGCAAGATTTGGTTCAGAATTACATAATACGTAATAAATTCATTACAAAATTATAGTAAATAAAATTTAAATCTTAGTCCAAATATTTTTTGTATAAATGCTTCACCCACAAATCTCGACATTTAAACTGCAAACATTTCTTAGTACCTTCTAATATATTTTACTACATATATACATAATTGTTTATTGTATGATTTGGCTGTACTGTTATTAAATTTATGCACGAGCTCATAAAAGCCAAATTAATTAGAAACTAACTGTATATCGTCTTATTATAGGACCAATTACAATTACATACCTGTTTTCTTAAACAAATCATTACAAATCATTTTTTCACAGTAACATTGCTTTGACAAGACAGTCATAGTCTGAAATATTAATTTAAAGAATTATGAATGTACTAAATAATTTTGATATTTTATAAAAAATACAGGGTCTTCATAAATGATTCATACATTCAGTAAGGTCTGAATGTCAAAATCCTAACAATATGTAAATTTTGTTTTCCAGGGGCTATATGATGTGTGAATCATTTATGAAGACCGTATATAATGTGATATACATTCAAAGTGTCAGAACTAATTCAGATTGTTTAATTTTAAATGGAAACAATCATTTATGATATCACTATGCTCGATACTATAAAATTTGCAGTTGAATAATAATGAATGAATTAAATAATAGTAGATTATGATAGTGACAGAAAATGCTTCATTGTCAGCGAGTGAGATCTTTGAATCACGAGTGCGATAGCACGAGTGATACACATCTCACGAGCTTACAATGTCATTTCGGTCACGTGTAAGATACGACGTTTTATGCCCGACGTGTAATTTCTTGTAAAAGTTAAAAATAAAAAAATTAATGAAAGTGTCAAAATGACTTTTCAAAAAATTATTCATGTCTTACCATTGTGTAACCATAGTAATTCACCCCTTTTTATCATTATATCACTTGTGAGAGAAATACTCTATTATACCTTCCTTTTGCGTGGCAAAAATAGTCATCTAGATGTTAGTCGGGTATAAATTATTTAATTACATATATTATTAATTGTTTATAAAACTGCAGATATTTTTGTATACATCTTTGAGATATCAAGGATTTTCTATCAAGCTGTTATTTTTCAGTTTGGAGAGTTTTTTCACAACCTGGTACGTATATCGTTATTAATAAAATCATTGGTGTTAAAATACTCAGTGAACATAATATCCAAAGATATTTGAAAATATCCTATAAAATAATAACAAAAACAACCATAACGGGTATTTTGAATTCTAAATTAAGTAATGTGTATATTTACGGAATTGTTTCAAAGATGCTCACAAGTATTTAGTGGAAAAATGATACACTAAAAGTTGTGTTCGGAGAATGATGAGGCACCAGGTGTAGAAGATACGGTTCATGTGAGTTATAATATAACAGAGAGCAACTTGTGATCTAGAAATATCGCACATACTTCAGCTAACGCGTTTATTGACTTGTTTATTAATATCTTAATTAATGGCAATTATATCTTGCTTTAATCTAAACGTTTGGTGTATCCCGGTCGTCTGAACACACATTACTGTACGCTGTATTTTACGAATTTGTGGTAGATATTAACGTCCTAAATATTTTTTATAGATAAACCAATTGGAGCGACTTAAAATAATTTTTGTACATTTATTAATGACGAACACTTATGGCATAATTATTTATAACTCCAATGATTCATACCAGACCTTTTTTGTATTTGTAAGTAAGAAAATATGTTTTAATGACAGTGTCCATACGAATTCAGCAAGATATAGAAATTATTGTTGCATGAGAATTTTTTATAAACAGACAACCTACATTTTTTGTGTATAGGAATGATAATTAAAACTTTCAAATGTTCTATTAAATGTCTGTAATTAAAGACCTGACGACCTTGAAGTCCAAGAGGTGCAAAAATGCTAAAAAACTAAACGGACGAAATATTTAATTAATAATGTTCCTCGTTTTAATCCTTACGAAATTTTGAAAATTAATGCTTAATTCACTCTTTAAAATTTCTGTTACGATTATGTGATCAGTGAAAACAATAAATACAGTGACTCCTACAGGGCGGATGAAGTACCTGTTGGCGTACTTATATACTAATCGTTCCATTGAAGGCTTAACGTCAAAAGACGCTAACTACAAAAAAATCCCATTTTAGATTAATATATCACTGTCTTACTCGTATACAACTATAATAAATTGATCACATTTTACAACATTCTGTTCCACTATGTATTCCTAACTTGTAAATCAGTTTGCTATTGTCGGAGAATTCAGTATTCGAAATGCAAAGAGCTTACTGCTTTCAAAGATTCTGTAAAACACATTTTTTGTAGTTTGCGTCTTTTGACATTAAGCCCTCGCCATGTCCATTCGTTGTTAAACACCAGAATCGTATTTTCGGGTTGAGCAAATAATTAAAGGTTATTAATAATTAAAATTAAGTTATAATGGGTCTTCATAAAATACATTAATTCATACATCATGTTGCCTGTGGAAAACAAAATTTAGAATTTTGACGTTCAAAACCCACTGGATAATGAGTCATTATTATGAAGACTGTATAATAGTAATACGATGCCTCGAAAACTGAAAAGTCTTACGATATAACAAAAACCGTAGATGATAAAAAACAAGGAGATAGCGTCCAGAAGAAGACTTGTCGCCGTTGAATACAACATACCGTCGAGTAGGTACATTATCAACCATTATTAAGAATAAATCGCCTATTCGCGATTTCCAATGTATCTGTATCTATATTATCATCCAGTAGGCTTTGAACGTGAAAATTTCTCCTCTAACTTCATGTAAATTTTGTTTTCCATAGGCATTTATGAAGACCTGATATAAGTAAAAAGTCTGGACCATTATGGCAAATGTTGATATGTCCAAATTTCCAAATTTTACAGGAAGCTAAGTTAAAGTTTTGAAATCTCTTAAACACACGTGCTAGTTTATTTGGGACTAAATTTATATAACCGCCTTCCAATTATTATCGGAGACATATCAAATTTTGCTAAATCGTTCTCAATGTTCTAACTGATATATGAAAACCTCTTTTTACAAAAAATACGGACATATCAACATTTGCCATAATGGTACAGAAGTAATGAAATGGGTGGTCTCGAGTTTTTAAAATTTGGTCAGTAAGTCTTTAAATTGGTTAAATCAATATTTTGAAAACAGTTTAAAAATAAATAAATAAATTTTTGAAAACGCAAATTGCTTTTGAATGTTTAAGGTGTTGTCATTGTTTTTTGTTGTGTCCACCGGAAAATGCTTAAAACTTCCAATATTTTTCAGACTACTTAATGCAGAAGCAAATTATTATTAAAGGAAGTATTTTTCATGGTTAACCTGCTATAGCAAGGTTACTTGTTACAGTAGGTACCTACATGTTCCATAATTATTAATTATGTTACAATATCAACATCAAACAGTGTTTAAAAATAATAACGTAGAATTGTACGAAATATAATATTTTATATTTTTAACGATGCTAAAGTTACTTGTTTCACATGCGTGTGCAATCAAGCAAGGTCGGTAGAATACAGACAGCATGGCGCCGAACATACTTGTCTTGGTTCTGTTCCAATATGTTGAATAAATATGTGTTAGAACAGTTAGTAAGTGGCCAGTCACGCTGGCGGACTTTGCAAATCTCCATTTAAGTTAATAATTTCTCTAGATTGATCAAAACTGTAAAAATTATTATTTGTATACCTATATTCTCAGATCTATATCACCGTCAGTTTTTGCATTCGAAGAACAAGGATTTTAATGTTTTATAAAAGGGAAACCTTGACACTTTAACAAAACTGTAAAACCACTTTGACAGTTTAAACTATTTACACAACCTTCGGCACAAAATTGCCTTGATTCAGTATTAACTTGACAATGGAAATTTATAATGATAACGAATAAATCAATTAATTTTTCCGCAGATCTGCTTATACTTTTATTAATTCATATTAATTTACCCCCTCTAACAGTAATACATATAATCTTCTTGGCGATTATAGGTACCGCAAAACCTCAATTATTCTCCTTACAAGTGAGCATAATCTTTATACACTATTGTTTATAATTAATACAGAAGTAATTCCTTTATGGTGCAACCACTACGAAAATAATTAACGTTCAAACATTCACACAGGTGGTCATATAACGAGTTTTGGCGTATCAGGTGATACTTGTTACGCTAGTGTGGTCATTTTCCCAACAATAACTTTATACACACTAGTGAAAGATTTGATTTTGGTCCGTCATTCAGTGTTGGAGCAAATTTGTTCAATCGTTCCGTTAAGAATATTGATATCTACGCAAAACGTGGGTGTGGGAACATGAGAAACCGACGGAGAGTTATCTTTTTGATTAAATTGAAATTGTGTTAATGCCCGGTTATTGGTGGAAGACGCATTTTTAAAAAATGATGTAACAATAGACTACTTTTTATCATTACTCTCATCTTTGATATATTTAGTCTTTTATTTCATGCAGCAATGCTTTCAGTGAAAGTGTTGACAAAAATAAAAAGAGAGAAAGGTATAAGCACCTAAACTTACAATAAAGTTGCTCGGAAGTTAGTCTCACCACGGAAATGTTTACGTAAAATAATGAAGTAGGTCCTTACTTGTAAACTTATCCTCGATGAACAACTCTGGAGTACTTTTTCGGCTGTTGGGTTACAATTTTTTACGAAACACTACACACACAGTTATTTTTTTCGAGTTGCTGATAAATTTATAACTAAGAAATTTATATAATGTTCCGGTGTTAAAAAACGAGCGCATACGCGAATTAACCTCGTTCACAAGCTGTTTCCCGAAGATACAGAAATGTGCTGCTGGATCTGAGTCGAGAGTATATAGTATTCCACTCTTATGCTGCCGGCCCCCTCCCTAACATCCGAGCTATTATGTGTAATTACATATTGTATTCTTAATTGTTAAGTGTAAAAATTATGGCATAAAATGTTATCACGTATGTAAAAATTGTTTCGGAAGCAATGTGTTATATCTGTTTATTTAATGAGGAATCTCCTGATTACCTTTAGAAGTTCCTTGAGTGTTGTATTGGATGGTTTAAATTCATTTTTGATTTGTCTCAAATGAAATATTTCTTTAGTTACATGATATACTCCCCTGATATACTGATATAGATTGATTGTAGGTAAATCTATTAGATTAGATCGGTAGCAATAATAAATTTTATTTTCGTTTAGAGATTTTCAGGAAAATAAATGACGCACTGGTATAAGCTAAAATTAATTCAAATCGTCGAAGTCGTCTGCGTCGAGTTTGACGATTAGTTAGTAAAGTCTGTTATAATATTGCAGCCAATATTTCAAATTACTTTAAGGGGCCCGCTAATATAAACGGAGTAGCTACATAATAGCCCCTAAAAAAACACTAAAATGATTGTCATTGTCAAGAGACGCATCAGTTGAATGAAGTTTCTTCAGTAAACGGTGAAGTAAACACCTCAAGACTTCTAACACACGATGTACGCAAATTATATTGTTATATTATATTGTCTACAATTAGTTTTTTTGCTTTATAACTGATTACTTTGTTTCTTAGTCTGTTCTGGTCATGTCTTCATTTTACATAATAGAATCTAGTTACTTAATATTTCTTAGTTTATTTTCTTTTTTAGTCTTAATCTTATCCATGTAATTAAACACGTTTTATCTCCCAGCTTTCTAGCGTTTCTTATCTCTTGTTTTCAATCTTCTGTTTAAAAGGCGCATCCACCATTTTTGCAACATCTATAAATATCGTCTATAACACTTGAGAAGTTACGTCTGTCTGAATCTACTAATTTCAATTTGAAGACGACCCAAACTATGCTAGATCCAGACCTGGAAGTATTCTTTAATATTCAAAATATTTAAATTAAAATTCTGAGTGCTATGTATGTATGCTATGTATTTGAATGTAATTTGTCTAGAGTGGCCCAAACGATCCTAAATACAAACGTATATTTTTATCAATTAAATGAATGGGCTAAATCCATTACTGGAAATATTTTTCAATGTTTATGTTGGTTTCATCGGCCCGAATCATCTTGTTTAAAAAATGGTCTCTCTGATTTGCTAATCGTTCGGTGTGTATGAGTATGGGCCCTATTCTTGAACATGTGAGTGCGTGAGTGAGTGAGTTGTGACGTCACGTCGAGTAGTCGAGTATTTAATTTAAAGTAAGCGCTCGTCTCATACCGCTCCAATCTGGAGTGATTGTGAAGTGCGCTTACTTTAAATTAAATACTTGACGTGACGTCACAACTCACTCACTCACGTACTAAAATCTTCAAAATAAAATCTGAAAAAATTGAAAATTTTATGTAAAATGATACGAGCACCATGAAATACAAAACATTAAATTCAAAGAATTAAATGTGAAACATGAAAGAAATATGAAATATAAAATGTAAAATTTTAAGTATGAAATATTAAACTGAAAATGAAATTAAATCTCAAAGATGAATTGCAAAATGCTAAATACGGATTGTGATATACAAAATGCGGAAAACAAAATATGAAACACGAAAAAGGTTTATGTACTGAAATGTGAAACTGAATACGAAATATAAGATGCAAATGTGAATCATGAAATAAGATAAATACATGTAGTCTAATTACAGCTACGCGCAGGCCACATAAGCGGCTGTTCCTGAGCGCTAGGAGGCCGTGAAGAAAATATTTATGTTCACGGTCACTGTGCAATCAGAACAAGCAGAAAAATGGGCTTGAGGTAAATATGTCTCCAGTTTCAATATGAGTTGTGGCACCCATCATAATTGTTACAATTTTCTGACGTAGAAGGATTCACAATCGATAATTTTCATTGCAAGGGTGGTTTTATGTTGTTCAGAATCTTCTACATGAGATTCGGTGAACTTTTTTAAAACAGTAACATTTCCACCCTTGTTGGCCAAAACACTTGCTGAAGTAGATCTAAGGGAGTGACCGGTGTATTCTTGTACTTCCGAAAGTCCCAGGAACGTCGAAATTAATTTCGGAACCGAAGAAATTTTCTGTATTTCCATCTTCCGAGTACAACATTTATAATGGTTGAAAACAAAAAACTCTCAAATTCATGTACATTCTCATGACATCCCTCGACCCAACGCGGATGACAGTAAAGAATCGAGACTTATGATGACATTTCTTTTCTTTTTGTTGATGTCGTCTATAGTAAAATAAATTGTCAGTTGCATCTCATCAGGTACACCCAAATTATATAACTATGATATATTATTATCTATAATACTAACTAGTGTTCAAATGCAAATATATTTGGAGTAGGCGCTGGATGATATTTTGCTTCACTGTGCTGTAGACATGACATCAAAATGTCATTAGCCATCAAGTTAAGTGGGACTTTGAACGCATCGTTCAATGCACCTAATAACCTAAAGCAAAAATAATGTACATCATGGTCTCCTCCAAATATATTTTTAGTTGAACACCCTTTATCTTAAAATGTGCATGTGAAAAAACGTTTCATTCTTAATAAAGATAATGTTGTGTCAAAAACTAGAATACATACATGGCTTTCGAAAATCAACAGCAAATATCAAAAATTACGTATTTTAAAGTTGTTGAGCAATAAATAAATAAATTTAAAAAAATCTTTAAATTAGGGACTTTAGTTATTCCTAACATTCGTTGGTGCATTATTGTTACTTGTAGATCATTCGTATGAAGACGCTCCCTTGAGTGCTTAGTTTAAGTTTTCGGCATTTTAATCAAAATCATATTTATTCTCACTTGAATAAGATATTAAAAATAATTAAAATGTTAAATTGTTCCAATTCGAAAAAAAACTTTTTTTGTCGTTTCTAGAGTTACTAAAATGAGTGGGTCGCTCCCCCACTAATGAGCGTTTTAATTTGCGTGACATTTTAAACTAGGACATTTATTCAGTATCATTCCTATGATCTACAGATATCAATTTTCAAAAGTATAGTCGAAGAAAATTAACTGTGTATTATAAGGGTGAATCAGAAATTTTAACTTATATGCAAGAGAGCGCAAATAGAAGCATTTTTCCTTTATAACATTTGCCTAGACAATCCGTCCGACAACATCTTGAAACTGTGGATGCCCTCTTTCGAATTAAGATTTGCAAATTATGTTAGATTCTTCGAAGAATTACTCACAGAAACTGTGGTATTTTGACTTATGTATTTGTACAATAGTGAGTGATGTGGGCAGTTAGAATTCGGATGATGACAAAGTGTCTTAAAATTGTTTTTAGGGTTTTTACTAGACAAGTAAGCAGTGAGCTGGAAGCGGAAGGTCCGGGGGTTTTCCCGTTTGCAGAATGGCATATGTGGAACCCATTAATTTAATCCAGTGACAGCGTCTACTAATTCTACTTACAGTAATTTTAGCAACACTTGTTATATTATTATTAGTGTTATTCTTAAATTTTGCCTGGGGCACTTAATGAACCAAAGAAAAGAATATTTATACAAAATGTCAAATCTCACTAGCTGCATTAGAGGAAATAAAATTGTGAAAGTAATATATAAAAGACACAAAACTCAAACAAAAAGAAAAAAAAAAGATTTCGGGGTAGCAATTTAAATCACGGATAGGGATATGATATACACCAAGAGACGAGTAGGAGACATGAACGCACAAGTAAGCAATGACATTTTTAGATACATTTCACTAAAAAGAAATTCATACTTAATTAATAAAGAAGGTAAAAATAAAAATCACACTAAAGTATCAATTTATACCACTAACTGATGGAAATGATGAAATTAAGAATTTTTTGTTTATTTAATTATGTATTAATTGTTTTATAATTTTTTCGTAGTACATATCTATTTTGTTATTGTAGAAAAGTATATAATTTGTTTCTATAGTGCACCAACTTCAAAATTATAAAACAATTAATAATTAGATAATAAACAATAATTTCTTAATTTCATTAAACAACAATATATAATTAGGTACATTAGGCGGAACAACAAATAAGTATGAAATTGAAAGATTTTATTTTTTACTTTTTAGTTAAGCTATGTCACTTTTATTTTATATTTATGTGATGGGTATACCTAGTAAGGACGTTTTTCGAATAAGTAAACGACAGCTGGTCTAAAAGGAAGATGAAAGACGGAAACGCTAAAAATTTGAACCAGAAATATTAAAACAATGATGAATGAAAGTCCAGTGTTAATATAAATTAAGAAATTAATGTCAAAAGATCGAGACCATCAATCCAAATTCAATTCAATATTTGAGATTATATTCACAAATTCTAGATTTTCCATTCCCGATTCTACAGGGTCCAATATCAATAAATTAAAATGGGACCATTTTGGAGCTATACTGAACACAACACAAAAAGAATCGTTGCAATCGGTTCATAAACAAAGAAATTATGTTTGAAGTCGATTTCAGTTCACACACAATAAATCAATTATTCACCGTGTTTATGATGTTATCGCCAGCTTATCACGTCCTTGACCACAGTTTGGTACCTACTTCATTTTGGGGTTGCCATAAAACTAACAATGCAGCCTCCGTCTGGTGTCCCCTCAGTCATCACATTTCCATTTGATTTTGAGTTTCCTGCTATATCCTATCGCTATATTATTGCAAAAGCTCAAAAAAAAAAATTTTCAAAGTAAAGCGGTGTTGAAAAATCAAAATGATGCATCAACTTCTGCAAACGGAAATCCCACGAACATTTTCATCACAGCAAAGATCCGCTGAGAAATTGATGTAAATCTAAATTTTAGAAGCAAGACATTTTTATTTAGTTATCTAGTTATTTAAACAAGAGTCTCAAAACTAAGTAAGAAACAATGACAGATTACGAGCAAAAAATCTGCACAGATGAGTTAGCAACTTTGGAAGAGATCACATGATTTTTCATTTCCGTCTGATGGACTAATGTTGAATTCTACAATAACGTCATTCTAATTCAAAGTTTCTGAGAACACGCCAATGCATCAGCACTGTTCCTTATCTGATCTTGGTGTAATTAATAATCAGAACCTAAAAAATATCTACACCAACAATCGCCGAAAGCTGGTTACTCATTGTCTTAGAATGTGTTACGAAAAGTAACGTAGTTCGTAGTGTTTTCATTATTATTATTAAGAAAAACGAGCTTTACGTCCTGGGTATTTAAACTTTTTTGAGAATATAATTCCATCGTCATCCATGGGATTTCCGTCAAAGAGTACTGAAATCCCTTCTTTCAGATCCTTGGAACTTTGGTCTACTTTTATTTGCTGAATCACTTTTTAATTGCTAAAGAACGTGTAAAATCGTTTTGACGTCAAACCTTTGAATTTAGGGTAACATTTTTCCCATAATCGTATTAAGTACGTTGAAAACCTTTCATTATACACGATGATAAGTAAATAAACTTTTTTTATTTTCTGAAACCTTGTATATATGTTTTTTGTGTGTAATTATGCAAGCATTACATTTCTAATTAAAATTACTATTATACCCATTTAAAAAGGTAAATTAAACATTTACTTTTAAGTAACATACACTACAGCCTAAAAGTGCGTATTTGCATAGATATTGACTTTCATAATTTGAAATTAACTATGTATTATTTTCATAATTGTTACTCCTATTAATATTATGAAAAGTCCGATATTGTTTACCAAAATGAGCGCAGCGAATTATGCAAATTGCGCGAGTCAAACAATGTGGAAATTTCATAACGTGTTTTGTACAAAATTTTACCTAATTACGGTCTTTCTCAAATCTTCTCTATCAAAATTAAGGACTTAATGTTAAAAGTTGAGTTGGAAATAAATAAAGATTTCAATGTTAACTAACTTGTGAGCATTGTATAGTATTTAATGTTTAGAATGAAGCTTAATGTTACTTTTGTGGCCTATCTTCGGATAACCAGTGTAAATGGGAATTATGTAATAAATTTCCTTTAACAATTAGTTAAAGTGTTTCATAACTATAGTTATGTAATGAAAGACTTTACGTAACTAGCTTTGAACTTACATATTACATAACGCATTAAACGTCATTATCTGACAAATATGACTTTTCATGACTATAAAGATCAAATTTGGACTTTTCCCAACGAAATTAGATAAAATGTTTTTTATGCATGCAGACAAGAAAGACAAAGTAAAGGTAACCACCTGTGACTGTACAGCTTACATTCTTGAAATATGATACATATTTTAGTACCGGATAAAAAAAAAACTCTGAAAAAAGAGCACATCTGTTCTTTATCTGATTTATCCAAATCATCTGGCACGGTACCATTTTTGGCGTTTGCCAATTCATTAGTTTGCCTCTCGGTCGTCTTGATGACTCAAAACGGAAGCAAACTGTAATTATCTCTAGATAAAAATAACGATAATGCCATTAATAGACACAACTTACAGGGTGACTGATGAAAACCTTTGACGCTGTATCTTGTTTATTATAAACCCGATTTGAACGCATGATACATCAAATAAACACTTTTTTAAAACACTTTAGAATGAGTATGTTTTATATTATTTTTTCTTGTCAATTTTTGACAAATGACAAATTGCACTGTATGTATATATTTTTTTAATGATTCTTAAAGAGATTTTTTTTATGAATACAATTTCTTTAGTCATACGTTAAAAAATAATAATAAAATTAAATAATAAGATTTCTTTACTCAAGGTACCGAAATAAATCACCAGAGATTACCAAGTAAGCCATCATGAATAAATGTCAATTATGCAGTTTATCAAAAAAATAATCTTTTTATGGGCCAGGCAGGCAGATCACACAACCTCTTAGACCTGGGTGAGTAGCGACACCATCTAGCTAAGCTAAAGGTGCAAATCGGACCGGTATCGGCCCTTTGGCGCACCAGGGGGATCAAGATATATTGACCCCATTACTGGCCGGGGTAATTGGCAATGCCTATGGCCGCTTTGAGTGGACCAACACGCTTAGAAATGACTTGCTCTTTGTCAAGAGCACAACAAGCAGCAAAAGAACTTGATCTTGACTTTGACACTGAGCGAGCTCGGCCAATCGAACTTGCTCTGCCTTTCAACCCATGAGAAAGCACATGCATAGCGTTTTCTTCCAGAAGATGGAAAACTTATCCAAAAGGCATACATTCGCCTTTCTCAGATCAAGTGGGCTGAAGTCTAAGGCTGAGGGATTCATTTGCGGGGCGCAAGATGGTGTAATTAACGCCTTGCACCCGTGTGATGGGTATAGAGGTGCCTAATGCAGCCTGTCCATCTTGCCAGAGGACTCCCGAGACAACAATGCCTATATTTGCGGCTTGTCCAGTATAACTATGCACCTTTGGCCAATTTCCATCGCCACAATTCGGTGTTGAGAGTGTTTCATTTGAGGGGAATATCATCTGAATCAAGGAGAAGGAAAAATGGATAAAATATTAAAACCTGCTGTTTGAACTTCGCACGCTGTACTCAACCTATACGGTGAAGCTTGTCGTTATAGTAATTGGATGTATGGGAGGCATCAAAGCTTCGTTCGTTTCTAAACTCAAGATCATATAAACTCATAAGAGTTTTGAAACTCGAGAATATGCATTTCCGACAATTCAATTCTCCAGTTTGCAATGACAGCGCTCACGAAAATTCTCAGGAGAAGAGATTCTCTGGGTTTGTGAGAGAAGTGAATGTTCTCCTGTTTTGAAAAATTGCAATTTCTGATTTTCGAGAGAAAGTCCCCCCCCCCACTTTTCAGGAGAAACTCCGTTCCTATGAACTCAAAAATAGCGGTCATGGTCGGTAACTACTTTTATAGTAATTTCCACTAAAACAACTAAAACAAATTTAAAATTTATCAGACCGACGCACGTTTCGCCAACAATGTTGGTATCATCCAGGGTGCTGAGTAAATGAGTAAAATTCATGATACCAACATTGTTGGCGAAACGTGCGTCGGTCTAATAAATTTTAAATTTGTTTCTGATGTTTTAGGGGAAATTACTAATTAATTTTCTACCACCAAAAGTGATCCAGACAATAATTGTTTTTGATATGGTCGCTACATAAATTCGGCTATTGAAATCATCAGTTGTCTTGGCATCCACAGACGAAGATTGTTCAAGCATCAATCAAGAAGTCCTCAATCGTCTGCCAGTGACAATCACAATGACAATGACAATGAGATCAATAACTTTCCTGTTGAGTTCTTAAACTCTTTAACCGTTAGTGGATTACCGCCACATAAACTTAAATTAAAAATAAATTCTATTGTCTTGCTCATACGCAATCTGATTAGTGAATGGCACTCGAATGCGTATCAAGCCATTGCACAATAATACTATCGACTGCAAAGTTTTGACGGGTCATGACTTGACTTATTCCGGAACTATTCTGCCATTCAATTTATTTCGGCATTCGCAATGAGAATAAATAAGTCACAGGGTCAAACATTCGAGAGTTGTATTTTTTCTAACAAGACCAGTTTTCACTCATGGTCAGTGGTACGTTGCTGCGAGTCCGAACATTTGACGGGTTGAAGTTTTTCATTTGTGAACATAGTGGACATTTAGCCAAAGATGAAAGAGTTTTTACACAAAATATTGTATACACTGAAGTGCTGAATAGTTAGAATAGTTTGAATTACTTTGTTCGTAACTTAGTCCACTCGTAAATTACGTTAGTTGACTTTAGTCTGTACCTGAATTTTATTCATCGCCAAGATGATGAGAACATTGTTGGGGAGACGTGCGTCGGCTTAATAAATTTAGTTTTTCGTGCTTTAGGGGAAATTGCTAATGAAAAATAGTTATCTACCATCAAAAGTGATCCAGACAATTGTTTTTGACAATATGTCCTCCTTCATGCCGATGTTATTCTCGGCCTGAGCCGAGAACTGAATTACAAACATCTGATTGGAGGAGTGGTCCAGCAGAACCACGCCAGGCTTGTTTGCTGATATCTGCCTGACGGTGGAGAACGACTAGTTGCAGTAGATTCGGTACCTTTCATTCTCCACAACGGACTCAATATCGTTCGGGACATTAGGAACACTGGCGTCTGGTCTATCGCATAGTGGTGCCTCAAATGAAAGTATGTATAGTACTTTCAGTGCCGCATTATGGCCATGGATATAGGCCGAAGGTGCATATATTGGAGAAGCCGCAAGTATGTGCATCGTTGTTTCCGGAGTTCTCGCTGGCAAGCCCGACAGCTTACAGTCGGGACCTCTATACCCATCACGCGGCTGCGATAGTCCAAAGTGTTAATTACACCATCTTGCGCGGTGCAAATAAATCCCTCAGTTTCAGACTTTAGTTCAGATCTGAAGTTTTCCACGTTCTTGAAGAAAACACTATGCATTGACTTATCCATGTGCTTCTCATGAGCATGTCTTGCTCAGAGATTCTGACGTGGACTGTAAGAGGGAGCAAGTCGAGCTCGGTCATAGAATGTGGCCGAGCTCGTTCAACGTCAAAGTCAAGACCGAGTTCTTTTGTTGCTCGCTGTGCTGCCTTAAACAAAAAAGCTGCGATTCTCCGCTTCTCGTGCTCCCTAACAAAGAAAAACAAGGGGTCCGACGTCCTGATGATTTTGCACACTGTACTCAACATTATACGGTTATGAAGACATTCCAAACTCAAAAGTGCTCGGCCTCCCTGATTTCGTGGGAAATATAGCCTCCGAACGTGTATCTTGATCAATCTGCTTCAACTCATCTACCAACCATTTAACTGCTCCAAATGAATCGAGCAAGATCAGAACGGCAAAAGTGTTTGTCGCAAAAATCTTGTTCTTCCCCGACAGTTCCGAAGACCAAATCCGTCGGAGTAGAGTAGTAGTTTGTGATTTTGTTCCACACCCAAGTATTTGTCTCAGAACGCTTCCGTCGATGAGTTGAGCATCTTCATCGAAATACTCGCAATAAGCGCATTTGTCCCAACCAAACTCCATGCCAATAGCATCTGGTGTACTCCTGCACTATGCGCAATGACTGCGTCAGTTTGTGTTTGCCGGAAGCATACACCTTCAGATCGTCCATATAGAACATGTGCGTGATGTTATGCTTCCGGTCACCGGGTGTACCACAGCGCAAGGCTGCGGACAGTGGCAACAGTGAGATGCAAAACAGAAGAGGACTCAAGGAATTTCCTTGGAATACTCCTCTGATGAATGATATCAATTCTGTTCGAACTCGTCGGGATGTTATGCAAAACCGCGTCTTCCAGAGTGGCATCAGTTGTTTTATGATTTCACCAGTGGATCGGGTACTGTAAGACATTGGACCAAGTAAATAATCAACTCATGAGATGTTGTGTCAAAT
The DNA here is from genome assembly GCA_963583935.1 of Diaperis boleti. Lineage (NCBI taxonomy): Eukaryota > Metazoa > Arthropoda > Insecta > Coleoptera > Tenebrionidae > Diaperis > Diaperis boleti. The sequence continues at coordinate 45,129,376 of OY757244.1, forward strand.
GCCTTACGATAGTCGATCCAAGCGATAGATAAGTGGCGTCTATATTGGACGGAATCCTGCGTGACGTACCTATCAATCAGCAGGTTTTCCTTGCAGCCGTCAACGTTTTTCTTACAGCCTCGCTGTCCGAAAATTTTCCGGAATAAGCTGTTCACCAATCAGCCAGGAATTAAATACCTTGGCCAGACGCTTAGACCTGGTGCGGCAAAATTTTTGATTCCCTTAAGGGTCTCGCCAATCTCTTCCGGGCTTATCAGATTGCACACTACTGGTCTTAATTGAGAACTTCTTACGAAGTTCTCAAATTGTGCAAGAGTTAGAGTGTCTTCACGCAACGGTTTCGTCTCCTCATATATTCCCCTCCAAAAAGTTTTGACATCCCGCACCGTGGGCAATTTCTCTGGGACAGAGTGGGGCTGCTGGAAAAGCATCTTGTTTTCCATAATTTATATAATTTTATTTCATTTAGAAAGTGATAAATTGTTTCTAAAAAATAGTATATTATTTATCTAGAACGAGAAGTGAAGTTTAAAGTACGAGCAAGTTGTTTACGGGCGAGGCGCCTAGCCGAGGCCGGAATTACTTGTGAGTACCTTTAAAAACACTTCTTCGTTCGAGGTAAATACAACGTTTTATTTCATACTGCAAGTTTAATGAAATAAGTCAAAATAAAAAGAAATGTTGTGTGTTTATCTCGCACAAATTATTCGTAATAATTAAATATGCGGGAACTAACATTCCCATAGTAACAAACGTTTGTCAAAAATGAACGGAAAAACTGGGTCACGATGAATGATTTTGGATATTTTATTCGATTATTCCGTTTAAAATGGAGAAAATTCAGGTGCCTCAAGACATTGTAGATGAAGCAGATCACGTGAAGAACAATTTGATCCCACAAAAATCTCGGGAACAATGTAAGAAATGATTGACGTATAATTTTAAAGTACTAGGACTTTAAAATTTTTCTTTAAAGTACTAGGACGTTAATGTTTCACTTTTGGTATCAAAAATAATCCGAAAAATGTCACTTTAGATAGAAGTATGAAATAATAGTATATTATTTATCTAGAACGAGAAGTGCAGTTTAAAGTACGAGCAAGTTGTTTACGGCCGAGGCGCCTAGCCGAGGCTGGAATTACTTGTGAGTACCTTTAAAAACACTTCTTCGTTCGAGGTAAATACAACGTTTTATTTCATACTGCAAGTTTAATGAACTAAGTCAAAATAAATGAAATGTTGTGTGTTTATCTCGCACAAATTATTCGTAATAATTAAATATGCGGGAACCAACATTCCCATAGTAACAAACGTTTGTCAAAAATGACAACGAAAAAACTGGGTCACGGTGAATGGTTTTGGATATTTTATGCGATTATTCCGTTTAAAATGGAGAAAATTGAGGTGCCTCAAGACATTGTAGATGAAGCAGATCACGTGAAAAACAATTTGATGCCACAAAAATGTCGGGAACAATGTAAGAAATGATTGACGTATAATTTTAAAGTACTAGGACTTTAAATTTTTTTTTTAAAGTACTAGGACGTTAATGTTCCACTTTTGGTATCAAAAATAATCCGAAAAATGTCACTTTAGATACAAGTATGAAATAATAGTATATTATTTATCTAGAACGAGAAGTGAAGTTTAAAGTACGAGGAAGTTGTTTACGGCCGAGGCGCCTAGCCGAGGCTGGAATTACTTGTGAGTACCTTTAAAAACACTTCTTCGTTCGAGGTAAATACAACGTTTTATTTCATACTGCAAGTTTAATGAACTAAGTCAAAATAAATGAAATGTTGTGTGTTTATCTCGCACAAATTATTCGTAATAATTAAATATGCGAGAACCAACATTCCCATAGTAACAAACGTTTGTCAAAAATGACAACGAAAAAACTGGGTCACGGTGAATGGTTTTGGATATTTTATGCGATTATTCCGTTTAAAATGGAGAAAATTGAGGTGCCTCAAGACATTGTAGATGAAGCAGATCACGTGAAGAACAATTTGATGCCACAAAAATGTCGGGAACAATGTAAGAAATGATTGACGTATAATTTTAAAGTACTAGGACTTTAAAATTTTTCTTTAAAGTACTAGGACGTTAATGTTCCACTTTTGGTATCAAAAACAATCCGAAAAATGTCACTTTAGATACAAGTATGAAATAAAATTTATTTGTTGTACGTATCAATCGTTAAAATTAAAACATATTAATATTAAAAATAAGCAAGATACAGAATCAAACGTTTTTATCTGTCACCTTGTATATAATGCCTTCCTACCCTAGAGTGTATGGCTTGTGACAACATAACAATAATATAATAGCAAACCAATAAAAGCTAACAAAAATATTGAAATTTAGTGCTTTCAGTTTTATTATGGAATAAAATGACGATTAATTTTTCTGGTGAAATAAAATGGTATGTTGAGTGTTACTTAAGGAATCCTTCATTAAACTGAACCAATTACACGTAAACACCATTAGCTGTAACTTTATGGATTTGATTGATTAGAGAGAATTAGAACGTGGGTGATCGTAATGACTGCTGTATTTAACAGTCGAATAAAATTTATTTTGTTAAAGTAGGTTTTTTAACAATTCGACGTCTGAATACAAATCGTTTGATAACATAAACCACCTGTCTGTCGGGTCTACTGCCGGCGTTTTTAGGTTCAATAAACTGTAAATTATTTTTTTATATATATATTTTTTTGGAATAATATTATCCACACTTTCATATTAATACATAAATATTGTCACTTGTAATCACATGAGTGCTTCGAACCTATCGATTTGTAATACGAAAGTTGATTAGCAACTACAAGTGCCATTTTTTGACGTTTTAATTTTCCGATGCGCAGCAGAGGAAAATGTGTCAAAAATGACACGAGTATTGCGTTTTAATAATCAACTTGAGTATTACAACAGATTGTTTCAGAAGCACGAACGTAATTCGGTAAGATTATTTCAATAATAAAGTTGTTTAAAAATCAAAGAATGTTCCCCAAAACGATTCATGTTGAAATTTGACAAAAGTAAAATATGTGACACTAGTATTCAGTGTTGCCCTGGAAATAGAAACATTTGACAAATCACTATAATTAAAAAAATAATATATATTTTTCGTAAAAAATAAATCATGTAAACTCAATAAACTCTTAATTTCAAGTCCTAGTAAAAAAAAACATCTTTTTTAATTATTAAAATCACAAGTTGCTAGGTCTGGGCTGTATGGTAAGGGGTCCATTGTGTTGACTTTTAGGCCATCCAAATACTCAGTTGTTAGTTTTGCTGTATGCGACGATGCGTTGTCATGATGTAAAATTATTATTTTTCTACGATCATCACTGTACATTTAATACTGTACATAGTGCAAATCATGTAACCCTTTCCTTACGCACAGTCGTGTGTAAAATGAGGCGATCGCACAGTTTTATATTCCTGTTACGATGATAACAACGACATTGAAAAGACTGACAGGTGAATTTATTTGAAAGTTGCAGAATATGTACTATAACACAGTAAAACGGTTTCCTTTCTACCAATTTGACAATGAAAGTCATTAAAATGAAAGAAAGAGGATAAAAATAAGGTAATATTTACGGCAAAAACATCAGTGTCTTTACTGTTCCTTTTTAATTTTATTATTTAAAATTTATGTTTAACGCTAGTGACGATGAGTTTTGTACCATTCCGGACATGGAATCTTGGCCACTACTGACGTTTCACTGACAAGAATGTGTGAAATGGTCTTTATTATTGATAACCATTCATTTGACTTGATCTGTCATTACGATCATTAATACCTGTCAGTTCTTGATCTTGTTGACGACAAAATGAAATTCGTGATGGTGTACGGATTTTAATATGATAATTAGTCAAACGTAGCATTAACACGAAACCTAGAGGTAATGTTTTAATAAATTTGTACAAATTAATTTCGAATAAACTAACATTACTAAAACATTTTCTAAAATTCAAAGAAAAACACTAATAGTTTGTCATGGCCCCATTTGTCATAGCGCATCAACCGCCTGGGCATAGATCGGCATAGATTTCTGTGGTAGTCTTGCGGTAATGTATTCCATGCTTCAGAAATTGCAGTCAAGAGCTCATCCCTGTTATGAAAAACTAACCGTTGTCGTTTTCAATTTGACAAGTAAAACTTCAAATTGATTTAAAAAAATAAATCATTCATTTGTGGCAATAAAGATTGGTTCACATATTTTTTTTGAGAAATGTCAGAAAAATGTTGGCCAAGATTCCATGTCCGGAACTGTATGCTCCCAAATCGAATCAAAAAACCCGAAACGCGTATTAAAATCTGTGATCACAAAATTTCGGTATACAATCGTTATTATTAGAGTACCAAAAATGAAATCATTGTTCCTGTGGTGCAGGTAGTTTTAAGAGCAAAAATCCAAAAACTTTGCACGACCAGAAGTATGTATAAACCATTCTTTCTTCAAACGTCAGAAAAACGTGACATTGTAATGAAGGTAATGACAAATGGCCATTCCACTGTCATGACAAAGTCGTTTAGCAGCGCATAAAGTCAGCTCGCAGGCTCGGTTGTCAAACCTACAGACTTGCCACGAAAAGCCTCATAGTCCAAGAGTCCGCTGCAAAAAACCCGGCCGATCGGGTTACAGGGTGGAATGTTTTTTAAATATTAGTACTCACATCAACCTTAAGAAAAACCTGTGCTTGGGCAGAGTCTGTTCACAAGTTTAAGGGGGCCAGGAACTCCAAGATTGTGACAGTTCAACAACTGACAAAGGAAAAGCTTTGAATATGTAAGTGCAGCTTATATACCAGTGATGTTTCGACTATACTCGTTGGCGTAGTAGCCTACCTCATAACGTTTTTGTTTTTCGTCCGGATACTTAGGATTCGATTCTCGCTCATGTACGTATTTTTTTTATTAAAAAATCTTTTTTTTTTGTACTTTAATTAATCTAATACTTAAAAACAATATAAGTATTAAATTAAACAATTAAGTAATCGATGACCTGATCTGACCTGAGGGCTTAAGAAACCTATTCTGAGTAATCTAAAAACTTGGGTACCTTGAGGAATAAGAAAAAATAGAGATCTTGGATAGTATTTAGGATTTCTGAGGAACCTATAGAGGAAATTAGTGAACTTAAAAACTTTGGGTATTTAAAGAAACTGAGAATCTGAGAAACCCAGGAAACTTGAAAACTTGAGGAATCTAATTCGTGAACTGAAAGAATCTGAGAATTTGGGAAAACTGAGAATTTGGGAATCTAAGTGATAGGGAAACCCGAAAACATATAATCGAAGGCGTTGAATGTATTGGAAAATCATTAAATTAATATTTATCACTATTCGTAATTCAACAACGAATACCTACTAAACGTTGGTCAACTTGCAAGAAATAAACCACTATAAAATCAAATAGTAATCATAACTATTCTAATGTATTTGTATCCTGTAGCCAGAGTGCAAACAACAACAAAACCAATCCTATTGACCATTCTCTTATATTTAACAATTCTTAAGTGACAATAAAGAAATCACAGTGTTTTTTTAAAAAAAGTCCTCCATCCCGAGGAACCTCAGTATAATAAAAAAAAAAACATTCAAATAATTATAACAATGGAATTGAATTGTTCATAACTGTTCACTAATAGTATATTATATTATCATAAATAATCTGAAAAATGTCCCTTTAGATACAAGTATGAAGTAAAAGAATGTTGTACTATTAATTACTTTTTTCTATCTGTGATCGTAGAAAAAGTATAGTACATAAAACTTGAGTTTTTAAACATATTACACACTCCTGGAATTACACACTCGGCGCTACGCGCCTCGTGCGTAACCTTTTCCGGTCGTGTGTAATATACTTTTTACAACTTTTGTTACGTAATATAATATTTGACTTTTGGGCGTTTATTACGATCTTCTTCAAAAATTAGCGGTAAACAGGCATTTGTGTACCAATCCAATACAATATGTGTTAAGCCGGGAATACATCTGGCGAATGTTACCGTTCGTTCTCACTTGTTCGAATTCTCGAGGATCTCTTACTTAATAAGTGTAAACGTGCATTCGCAGCGTATTTTATTTTATTTTATTTCCACAGGCTGTCGGTAAAAATGAAAAGATCAAAGCAAAAGACGACGCACGAATGTCTGGAAACGTTGTGTGGACGTGTTGACAATAATTTCAGTCCAAAAGTTTGCATCCTGCTCTTGGTTGTTGAATTTTACTAAAAAAACTACGAGGAAAAAAAAAGAACGAAGAAACAAAGAACTGTTTGCTTTTTACTTAAGTAGAAATAAATATGATGGTATGAATTTACTACCCGACTTGAATGACATATTTTTGAAAAGCTTCACCAGCATGTCGCGATAAGATTTTTCTATTCTTCTGGAAATGATTCGTCTAAAAATTGTTAAGAAGGATACATTCTTGAGAAAAGCCATACCACCAGAAGTAAGATTGGCTGTTACCTTGCGATTTTTGGCTACTGGAGACTGGGTTTAGTTTACAATATACATTTAAAATTTCAAGACAAGCTATTTCAAGAATAGTTCCAGAAGTATGCAAAGCCATCTGTGAAGCATTAACGGATTATGTAAAGGGGCACAAACACAAATTAATTAACTTCGAATGGGTAGAAATACTGCGAACGCTGCAAAAGCAGGTAATGTGTTCAAATGTGTCACGCCACCGTTTATTTATAGTAGCAATATGGACCGTTTTAGGAAAAAACTAGTAATCATCTTCTTTCCAGCACTCCGAATTCGTCGAACTTTTGTAGGCTTAGGTTCTGTTCGAAAGACTTTTATAATATTTTCGATTGACTTTTCTTTTCAGGATCATAACGATAAATCCAAGATTCATCACCAGTGACGATATTCCAAACTAAGTTTGAAGTGCTCTCTTGGAATCTTTTCAGAATTTTTCTACCATTCGATGCGTTGTTGTTTTTGATCACGAGTTAGTTTTGGATTTGATTCATAACCAAATCCCAATGTCGCCCGAATAAATTCATAAGATGTCCGTCGATCTTCCTTTTTCACGAAATTCGTCACTAAGAAAAAACCGATCTCTTTTGAATTCACCGCACCATTTATAAATTGTTGCCTTAGCTGGGGCTTCTTCCCCAAATGCATTTCTGAGCCGATTTTCACATTGTTTAGGCGTTAATGATGATTTAAAATCATAGTCCGAAAATGTTCTCTAGTCAACATCATCAACTCGCAAAACATCAAAAAGTATCTTTCAAATAATAACAAATTTAGCTTGTTTCTAGAAACATGCCATTCTAGATATTTTCACTGTCGCTCTCGTATAAAATAAAAACGAATGTTTATTGTTTGTTTGTTCAGTGTGCGTTCCTAAACCATTTATCCGATTGCGATGAAACTTTGGTGAGTTGTTCTGGATTAGTAAAACTGTCTATATTTACAGCGTCTTTAAAAAAATTACAAAGCTGTATCTTATTTATTGTTTGATTATAACAATACAAAAATCATGATATAACTATATTTAGTCGCAACAAACTGTGCTACAAAGACATGAACTTCAGGATCAAACCATAGTCGATTTTTACTTTTAAATGTAATGATAATACATTTTTTAATGTATGTTTTCTACTTTTCGTTCGTACTGAGGCTATTACGATACACTCTTGCGGTCGATCATAATAGACAAAAGCGGTAGTAATAAAATAATACTAATTATACAGCGTGATCTAGAAGGATTGTTTGAGTTGGTAATACTGAATTTCATTTCAAATTTGAAATTCAAACGTTGGATATTTTGAGCTTTAGTGTGATTATCGTTCTGTATTTCAAGTTTAATTTCTGCTTCGTTTAATTTCCTTAAATTAATAGAATTTCTATTCACCTAACCTAAAATTTTCTCTCAGTTGACGTTACGGCAAATGTAGCCGGTGGTGTATCCGGCTGCAGTGTTACAAATAGCCGAACAAAAAAAGAGATTGTAGAGATCTTGTTCCCCTTCCGCCAATTTTCAAATAGGGCGTATGTTTTTTCATATACCTCGCGTGACTTTGAAGGTAGCAAATTGTACAGCGTATTTTCGCTAAAGTCCGTATTTCTGGGGGCGTGCATTAAAGAACTTAAGAACTTATTTTTGGTAAGACAAAACTACTATTATTGACGTTGCAAATTAATTCTTTTTCATAGCCGCCGTTAATGCACCTCGTAAACGTGGCGAACCGCCGCGAAATTCCCTAGATTGTGAAATTTGATTATTTTGTATAAAAAGTGGCATAGTAGAAAAAATACTGTATGAAAACTCGTTTATAAAACATTTTATCTCACTTACTCATTTAGGGCACGACGAGCGTAGCGAGCACAAAATGCTTCCTATAAAATCTTATGGTGTTCTATAAGAAAATTCTTGAAAAAAAAAAAGTTAAATCAATAATTATTATACCTAACCGACTACAGCTTCTTTTAAAAATTGATTTTAACTTGAATAATAACTATGTACTACGAATTTACTCAAATACTGAACATTTACGTCTTATGTAATAAGAATTACCGTAAAGTAACAAGTGTGTATGTACAAATGACACTGGTCTACAAGATTTAAACTTTTTTTGTTACACGAAAACTTCTGTCTAATTTTACTAATAATAATATTAATAAAAAAAAATTACACGTCAGGTTTCTTTGTGATATTTAAAAATATACTTTTTATAAAAAGTGTACGGAAATACACTTAACACACTATATGGATGATTTTCGGCAGAACTTAACATCCGGTAGGTCACTTTTAAGTTCTCAGCAGTAACTAGCGAACATTCCGGGACTGATATTGATATCGATTCTTTATAAGAGTAAGTAGCAGAGTAAGTACGTTTGAGTACATGTTACACCCAAAATCTTTGCATGAGATCAAAAGTTCATCAATTAAATATTTGTAATTTTGTAAGTTATCAATAAACAGAAAGAAAACAAACTTTCTTTCTTCGAGTGGCATATTGCAACATATGCTGGGTACTCATACGAAATATATTTATTATCGCATTAAATTAAAGACCACGCGAACGAAGTCGCGGGCAACAGCTAGTATTTAATAAAGTTTGACTATTAAATATTTTTGGGAAATTTAGTTTCTGATTTGCTAGTAAAATCTATACAAAACTATAATTGATTTGTTTATTTACGATACACTGTATACATCGAGTAATATTTTTTTTTTCACAGCTTATTTCAACTAATAATAAATCCAATATACCCAATACATATTTGGACGTTATTGTGTCACCTTATATTTTATCTTTTCAAAGTTTACCATAAGGAGATTACTATCTTCATCAGTCAACTTCCAAAATGCACATCATGGGAACCCCCAAACTCATTTTTGTACTTTTTACGTTGCACGTCCGACAGACTTCTATTATTTGCTATTATTTGCATCAGAGCATGTATGCATTAATTGTTTGAAAAGCTCTGTCTGGGAAATTATTTGGTTGTGGAGATGTCTGGGAAATGTATTTATTAGAAGACAATTTAATTTATCTACATGCCTTTATTTCAATTGTGGGAGCGGACAATGAAGTGTTTAGGAAGGTAATCAATAACGGACATTTTGAGGTTATTCAGAGGAATCTTCTTGGACAGCAACAGGTAAACACGGAGATCTTCAGAAATTTTTCTGTGTCAATTACAAGGGGAGGTTTTTCTAAATATGTCAAAAATATAAATTCTCAACATAATCTCTTTATATTCTTCACAACATAGGAACACTATTTTCTGGCCATTATTAATTATTATTTTCGTAAATATATAGGTAACAGGTGACCATTTAATCTTGACATTTAATGCTAAGTATATCGATAGGGGCGACATGTTTATAATACGATGTATTATGTACACATCGTATTTCTTCAAATTAGCGGCCCTTATTGAAGAAGTGTAAAAAACGCATCATCACTTTAAAGTTTATCAAAATCAAAGTCAGTATTATTTTTAGGATTTTCATAATTTCTATCGTAAGCCAATTTATTGACAAAATGATAGATGAGCATATTATTCAGACGAGTGCAGTTTTTTGGCAGTCAATACAATAACAAATAATTTGAATGTGATTAGCCTACCTTTTTAGAATATCTATATATTTAAAATCTAAATATTATTCAAAAATACTTATGACTTACCTATTTCGGGTTCAAATAAGTCATGTTTTACATGAAAGCCACAAAGTTCACAATATTACATTCTCCGACAAGTCATTTTTTATTTAACTTTTGCTATTAATCACACTTGTCTGTAGATAAAACATCACTACATGGAGACTGAAAAGCACAGTGATATATGACAATATTTATATTTATATTCTTCGTCGAGTTGAGACGATATGAGCATACATAGCGTAATATTTTCACGTAAGTTCTCGTACAGGATGAAGCTTATTAACAACGAGTAGTCCCATGACCCGGTGCGATCTCTATATTATGACCGATTGACAATTAAATTTAATTTAGTTTTTCATTGACCGTTATCGATATTTACACAATAAGCCTATTAAGAGATTTTGTTTTTAATATGGTAATAAAACTACAAGTGCTAAAAATAGTCTTCTCTGTAGGTCGGTATTTATAGTTCAAATACCAGGTGACTATTTATTGTTGTATTTTTTTTATAAAGTTGATGAAGTTATTTATCGTACATCTGATTTAGAATTGTCGCATCAATCCGTGGAGGGAGGATTATTATGTAATATAAAAATCGCTCCACTCATCAATCACTTTACCCTAACCCCTAACCTAAAAGGCATCCAGGTGAGAGGTGCCAATTTCCAAATAATTACACTCGCATGTTATGCCTCTTTTACACTTGGTTGATTTACACCACTCGCTCGCAAGTTCGCTTTTGTTGCAAACCTTGTGAATAAAAGCCATCATAAAATGTGTAGAATAATATACTGTTTGTTTTATTGTTGAAATAATGTAAGAGAAACCTTAAGCGTGGATAATATTGTGCAAATTCCTTATCAAACTATAACTAATTTAATTATTTCACAATATCTATAACCGTGTATTTTGAAAATAAATTCGAAACCATTGTTCTGTGTATTTATTTTTACCAGTAAATACTAATCTACCATTAACAACTTGATAATAATTATTGTTATTATTAATAATAATCGAGATATGGTTGATTAAATACAAAAACATTATACTTAAAAAAGTCCAATTTACAAGGGTGAAAAGTACTTGAGACATTAAATTTGTAGTTGTTATGTGAGAAAATAGACCATAATAATATAAAATATAACATCTCAAATGAATCTTTTTTCTTCGATATTTCGATATTAGCTCTTTTATCAAAACAATGCATACTTGTCACCAAGAATTGACGGTGGTGTGACAACTTTTTATGGTGGTAGTAGGTGCAAGTATGTTAGTTATATTATTTTAGTATCAGGTTTTTGAATTGGACAAATAATTCTATATTAACAAATACTTACATATTTCAAATACATTAAACTTGTGTGGAATGACCATATTAATATTACCTGCGATTTGTCTCTAATCAGGTAGGAGAGTAAGACAGAGAGTGAGCAAATTGGCAAAAAAATTGAAAACGTGTTGGCGCGGGCGGTAGGGGTTACAAGTTAGTGTTAGTAAACAGATATTTGAAACACACAAAAACACTTCTGTAATGTTGGTTGTCTAAACCGTACCACATATACTATACATACTTTGTTTTGAGGTGCCATTACAGAACGCACACTCCTTGCCGGTGAACTGACCTCCGGCCCCTAATCCGGCCGCTAATCATTCTGTCCTAATCTCAAGAGATCTGTCAAGGTGTCAAAGGGAAGGGGTACCAATATATATTCTATTTAATAGTTTCAAAATTAAATAGTCACACATTACTTGAATTACTTTTCAGTTATAATATAATAAGAGTTGAGATTTCGTCGGAAAAATTTACCTATTTTTACGAGAGTTCGCCTAGCAATTTTGCGAATGACATTGTCATAAAAATCACGAAACGCAGTTGAGTGATTTTTGATCAATGTCATGAGCAAAATTGTAGAACTCGAGTCCACAATTGGTAAATTTTTCCAACGAAATCTCAACTCGAATTATATTCCTCAGACTATTTCACGAAAAAGCCCAAATTATTGATAATGTGGTGGAAGGTGACAGGCAATGGAGGTATTTGACATGCAGTATGTTGCCACAGTGACTGCAGCAATTGTTATTTTTTCGCTGAAAAATGAGGTACGTTGTGTAATAGCGACTGTTCATTGGTCCGTAACCCCCGATAAAATTTTGACAAGTTGATTTTTTCAATTTAAATTTTGATTCCATTGCTGAATTATCACATATGATTGGTAAAAATATATATGAGTGAAATAGTCTTTTATAAAAGATCCCTTCGATTTTATTGGGCGATTCAGAAATTTTAATCAAGTATGGTTTAGACAATTTGAAAGCTTATTTAAGGGCGTGTGTAAATGAAAAGCAGATTTTACGAAATTTTACATAACTGATGAGCTTATCATGCTGGTTGTACATCTTCCTCACTATTTGAAAAGAAGTCAATGTTCTTAGTTTAACATAGAAAAATTATGTACCTACTTAGTCCAGGTTTGGACGGGGTTTTTAAATTTTTTCTTAAACTTAAAAAACGTTACATATATTATGTATTTTATTAACTTAACTTATTAATTTACAAATATCCGATTTATCTTACATCTTACCAGTGTTATCAAAAATACTAGAAAAATTTATAGCGAGTCAGGTTAAACAGTTTATTTCTAAATATAATTTGCTTCCTAGTATACAGTCTGGATTTCGTAAAAATCACAGCACATCCATGCAAATCAACTAACTGTCTTGATCTTATTGGATTTTATTAAGGCGTTCGATACCATAAGTCATAAGATTTTACTGTCAAAATTAAATTATCTTGGATTCTCTGCATCAGTATTGAAGTGGTTTGAAAGTTATTTGTGCAGACTGTAATTAATCAAAACCGCAATAAGCAAGTATCTGATCTTAATAAAATATATTGTGGGGTGCCACAAGGGTCTATTTTTGGGCCACAGTTATTTATCTTGTACAAAGCTGACTTACCAAGCTTGTTAGACTCAAATATGTCAAAAATGCATTGCTATGCCGATGGGACTCAAGAATACACGTCTTTTCCGTTAATAAATGCTACTCAAAATTTGGATGCTTACGTAAATTTTGCGAGCCTCAGTGTCTAAAGCTTAACCCAGACAAAACTAAAGTTTTAATCTTTGGTCCAACTATTTTCCATAATATTGTCAGTGATAATATGTGTATCTTAGTCAATAATTGTGGCATTATAAGCCTTCAACTGAAGCTAAAAGCTTAGGAGTTACGTTAGATGTTCATCTTCGTTTTTCTAGTCATGTATCTATCCTATGTCAAAAATGTTTCTATGTTCTATAGTCTTAAATATTTATTATCTGTAAGTTTAAAACTTAAATTATGTGAATCTTTAATTTTATCTTTGATAGATTATTGTCTAGAATGTTATGGATCTTTTTTAACGCAAGCATAACTATATAGCTTCAGAAAATACAAAACAGCTGCTTGAGATTTATGTTTATGGAATCAAACTTAGTGACCATGTAACCCCGAGTTTAAAATTATCGGGATGGCTAAATGTTAAAAATAGCTGTATTTTTTACACCATCTGTCAAATATACAATGTGTTAAATAATAAGGAACCTGAGTACCTTTACAACCGAATCAGATTCCAAAATGATATACATGATAAGAATACTAGGGGAAGAACACAAATAGTCATTCCAAAACATAAGACTGAATTGTTTAAATGTAGCTTTTCTTATAAGTGTTCGAATCTGAACAATAAGTTGCCTGATTAAGTAAAAGCTAGCAGTAAATCTATGTTTAAACGGGAATTAAAAAAGTTTTTACTGGTTCAGCAATTTAATTGATTGGGTGCAGTAATAAGTTTAGTAATATCTTTAGAGTCATAGGTATATTGTCAGGGAAGAATGTAAAATAGTTAGCTGATTTCTTTTCTTTTTGTAGTTTTCATTTTTATTGTCATTATGTATTTACTGTAAATAAACCTTATTTATTATTATTATAACTTCTTAGTATATCTATCATCAGTTTGTACAACAAAATTTTGTAAAATATGTTGCCGAACACATGAATTATTCCTTATGGAATTGGTTGTGACAAATTATTGTACTTAAATAACACTAATATCTATTAATTTTATCACAGTGGAAAACCTTGTTGGGTTGCGTAATTGGAACCACGCGTTGCCAATAAAAAAGATTTTATTGTCGATGTTTGAGATCCAGTTTCCAGCTGTCCTTCTGTTATAATCCAGTGAGAGCAATTTCTCTTGATCTTGTTACAATTTTTAGTCAATACCGAAACTGTATGAAATACATTTCTAGGATTTACCGAATTTGAATGACGACTTGAGAGCACTTAAATCCTAACGAAAAAGTATTTCAGCAACAAAGCTTACTCCACATTATTTAAAGAAGCTACTTGATGTAATGTAATAATGGTAATTATATATATATATATTTTTTTTTTTCAAAAAGACCAGACATTTTGACGATCATATCTGAATCATTTTTTTGCTTTGAAAAATAAAATCTTCAAATACCACTCACTAAACTTTACGTTTTCTACTTCAAAAACGACCGTTGCACAAATTAAAAATAAAATTGATTCAATACATTTTTTAACACAAGAAAAAATATAACTGTAAAAACGCAGACTTACCTTAAACACACCAAGACGCCTCATGCAGACGTCTTTTCGACTAAGGCTGGAGTTATGAATTCAGGCTAATATAAGGGAGTCGTCATTCATTACAGTGGAAGTAAAACCTCCTGCGGTTGTCAATTATCTTATTCTATGAAATGGTCTGCTAATCAAACGTTATGAAATGAAATTTTGCGTATATGTCAATATGCTCCAGAATATGTATTTTCTACATTGAACCAAGGATATAAATTAGCTGTTTTATATAAAGCTTGTGCAACTTCTGCGATGACATGACCCAATAACGTAAACCACCCTAAAGTATCTGTTTTCCTCGGGCATCAATCAACATTCAAGCCATCTTTAATCTTTGTAAATTACTTCTGAGTTAAATTAACAGCTCTTTCTATATGCAGCAACAACGATAATAGCTTATGATTTCGTGTTCTGATGAGTGCATTCCTGTTGAGGCCTAGAAGCAGAACGCAAAATTTAGACTTTAGATAATTTAAATTTATATAACATAACTAGCAACCCGGCGAACTTTGTACCGCCTCAGAATCAATAATACAGGGGCTCAGAGCCCATGTTTTAATAGTTATTCTGCTATTCGTGACGGAGAGAAATCCAACAAATCAAATATCATAAAACCCCTTCTTGAGTTATAAACCCAAGGGGGAGCCCTGGGTCCCCATGCCCATGTTTTAATAGTAGTACATAGTAGTATGTATATTTATTATCTTAAGTTTATAAAGTATCTGATACATTTCCCATAACTCAAATAAAATAAAACTATTGATCGCCCGTCACTCGAAATTCGAGTGATACTTACGTAAATAGTGTTGAATAAAGACTGGTTACCATATTACATATTACAATTTTTAATTTGCATTGTCTGAATGATAAAAAAAAATTAAGACGGAATAATTTCCTTATATACAATGTTTTGCGTAAACATTTGTTCATTGTGCGGTATACTCCTGACTGAATTGTTCGCTAATGTAGAAACGGAGACCATTGAATATACGAAACAGAAGACATTACTACTACATTTGATTAAACAATAGAATTTAGTAGAAACTAAATAATATATGCCTTCAGTTGGCCAGTTTCTCGCTGGTTCAAGCAGTGTTGATGGGTGGGTTAGAGTTAGTCCCCGTAAAGTTTTCAGTAATTATTTTTTATGATAATTTATTACTGTATTTTTCGGTAATTTATTTTTATGGTAATTTATTTATTTATTATTGCTCTTTTTCCTGCTTCTATTCTTATTCCATCTCTTTTTGTTTCCTCATCACTATATATCCCGGTGTCTCTCTCTCTACCCCTAGCACCCATTTCATATATTTTCCTTGCACCCCTTCCAATCCTTCTTGCTCTCTCCATCCCCATATTTCCGCTCCATACATCATCACGCTTTTCACCAAACTATCAAACATCATTACTCTCCTTCTAAAATCATGTCCAAATTTTCTCTCTCCTATTCCCCATACAGCTACTATTATCTTATTTGCTTTTTTCACTAACTCTCTCACATGTGCTGTTGCTGTGTTTCTTTCATTCATCACATAACACACCCCTCTCATTCATTTCCTTCATCAGCCTCTCTTCCACAATCATCGCGTATACCTTATATGCTGTATTTAAGAGAGTGTTTTAATAGTTATTCTACTATTTGGGGTGGAGACAAATCAAAGATCATAAAAGCCGTTCTTGAGTTATAAACCCAAGGGCCCCCCTGGGCAACCATGTCTATGTTTTAGTAGTTATTCGGCTATTAGGGACTGAGACAAATCCAACAAATCAAATATCATAAAAATCGGTTCATCCATGTGAAAAATAGTTTACCACCTATTCCCATACCTGCCAAATATACAAAAAGGAATTCGTAAAAATCGGTCGAGCCGAAAAATTGGTCCAGCCCAAAGGGCCCCCCTAGGCCTCCGTGTCCATGTGAAAAATAATTTACCACCTATTTTCATACCTACCACATATGCAAAAAAAAATCATTCCTTTTCAGAAAAAGACCGTATTGAAGGAGTATCATGCATGGTCGTTGAACAAGACGAGAAGGGACCAAAATGTGTTGGTAGAAGCAAATGTGCAAAGACTGGATAGACCAGCAAGCTCGCCAGATATGAATCCAATCGAGTATGTGTGCAATATTATTAGTCAAGCAATAATAAGAACACAAAACCAATCCATAATCCTTCAAGACCTGATTATAGCGACTGAAGAGGAATGGAACAATTTCCACAAGAAAACGTTGACAACTTAATTCCTTTAATTAATTAAATTAATTGACATTTTTTACTCCATCAATGTAGAAAATATGGGGAGTAAAAGAGTTTTGACGTCTGTGTACATTTTGTAAATTGTTTTTCTTCGATTCGTATTCTCAGGTTCCGCAGGAGATCTTGTTTGTTTCATCATTCTTCTATTCTTCCAAGATTATAATATCGCCAGTGAGTTTTTCTAGTTTTTTTGTTTGCAGATTTTGTCGGTATCATCTATAATAATAATTATGATGAGCAAAGCATCTTCATCAAAATACTCGCATCGTCCTCTTTTGAGGTGAACCTGAGCGCATTTTTCCCAACCAAACTCCATGCATCTGTGTACTACGTTTCCGGTCACCGGGTGTACCACAGCTATAACTCCTTGCACCGCGCAAGGCTACGGACAGCGGTAGCAGTGAGATGCAAAACGTTCAAACACGGTCCCGTCGGGATGTTATCGAAAACCGCGTCTTCCAGAGTGACATCAGTTGTTTTATGCATCCCACCAGTGGATCGGGTACCATAAGGCATTGGAGCAAGTGAATGATCAACTCATGAGATGTTGCGCTTATATTGGACGGCATCCTGCGTATCAATCAGAAGGTTTTCCTTGCAGCCGTCCACGCCCCTCTTACAGCCTCGCTGTTCGAAAATTTTCGAATACACGGGGTCAATAGCCTGGGATATTCTGGAGTACAGGAATCTGGTGAAGAGTTTATAACACGCATTAAGGCATGTTATTGGCCGGTAGTTTCGAGGCCGGGACAAATCGCCAGTTTTGGGTATCAAAACGGTTCGCCCCTCGAGAATCCATTCCGGAATAGGCCGCTCACCATTCAGCCAGGAATTAAATACCCTGGCCAGACGCTTATGCGTACTTCGGAATTTCTTCCACCAAAAGGTATTAATTCCGTCCTGGCCTAGTGCGGCAAAATTTTTTATTCCCTTAAGGGTCTCTCCAATCTCTTCCGGAGTTATTGGATTGCACACCACTGGTCTTAATTGAGAACTTCGTAATCTCCTTGATGAATTCCATCACACACTGAATACGAGAAATATCCTGGCTGGCTCTTTTTGTCCATCTTTTCAAGGCGACGTTCGAACTTCCTCTCAGCCTCAGTGCTCTCACCACGTTGGACCAAAGAAGAAAGCCGCGTCGCCTCTCGATAGACCATCTCGTTCAGAAGCAGGATGTCTGCATCCCCAGGGAGGTTCCTATCGAGGGATTCGTCCGCTGCAACTAAGTCGTTGGCTTTGGGCGGTGGAATTTTATGGAGAGACTTTCTGTTGGAAGGCATCAAATCTATCCGAACAGGCTGACGAATCTCTGGCTCGACCGGCTGTACCTCCGCCAATTGTTCGGGTGCTCTCTCATATTTGATTCGACAAAGGTAGGCTATATAATCGCGGAGTTTCTGTGGCGTGAAAAAGTGATGCTCTGGATGTCTCTCACCCCACAGAGCATGCATCCTTGCCATGTAACCCCTTCGCCGTGGCTCGCTCGTCTCGTAGCAGTCGAGCAAGTCATTCCTTAGGTCGTGGGTCCACTCAAAGCGGCCATGGGCATTGCCTAAGTCGTCAACCGGTAAATCTCCGGAGACCCCACCACCTTCACCTTGGTCCCTATCCGAATGGGACCGGTCGTGGGGGTCTTTTCCTGTTGCATTAGGAACAACAGTTTAGGGCTCCGATTGGTTGTTAGCCAAAAGGAACCCCGGCTGGTAATGCGGTCAATATATAATTATGTTGATCCCCCCAGGTGCGCCAAAGGGCTATCGGTCCGATTTGCACCTTTAGCTCAGCTAGGTGGTGTCACTACTCACCAAGGCTTAAGATGTTGTGTGCCTGCCTGCTTATGATGAGCAAACGTTTGGAGCAGTTAAATGGTTGGTAGATGAGTTGAAGCAGATTGATAGAGATACACGCAAAATGATGCATTTACAGCGAAGTCTGCATCCAAAGTCGTCCGTTCCCCGGCTATTATATCTACCACAAAATCAGGGAGGCCGGGGACTTTTGAGTTTGGAGTGTCTTCATAACCGTATAATGTTGAGTACAGCCTGAAAAATCATCAGGAGTTTGGACCCCTTGTTGTTCTTTGTCAGAGAGCACGAGAAGCGGGGAATCAGGGCTTTTTGTTTAAGGCA
This sequence comes from Diaperis boleti, assembly GCA_963583935.1. Taxonomy (NCBI): domain Eukaryota; kingdom Metazoa; phylum Arthropoda; class Insecta; order Coleoptera; family Tenebrionidae; genus Diaperis; species Diaperis boleti. The sequence goes on from OY757244.1 coordinate 45,148,560, forward strand.
GCACAACGAGCAGCAAATGAACTCGGTCTTGACTTTGACGTTGAGCGAGCTCGGCCACATTCTATTACCGAGCCCAACTTGCTCCGTCTTACAGCCCACGTCAGAATCTCTAAGCAAGATATGCTCATGAGAAAGCACATGGAAGTCAATGCACAGCGTTTTCTTCAAGAACATGGAAAACCTTGGCTTATCCAAAAGGCATACATTTGCCTTTCTGAGATCAAGTAGGCTGAAATCTGAGACTGAGGGATTCATTTGCGCCGCGCAAGATGGTGTAACTAATACCTTGGTCTATCGCAGCCGCGTGATGGGTACAGAGGTCACGAATGTAAGCTGTCGAGCTTGCCACAGAGCTCCAGAAACAACAATGCATATACTTGCGGCTTGTCCAGTATATGCACCTTCGGCCTATATCCATCGCCACAATGCGGCACTGAGAGTACTATACTTTCATTTGAGGCACCACTATGCGATAGACCAGACGCCAGTGTTCCTAATGTCCCGAACAATATTGAGTCCGTTGTAAAGAATGAAAGGTGCCGAATCTACTGGAACTATTCGTTCTCCACCGTCAGGCAGATATCAGCAAACAAGCCTGACGTGGTTCTGCTGGACCATTCCTCCAAGCAGATGTTTGTAATTGAATTCTCGGCTTCCGCCGAGAATAACATCTGCATCAAGGAGGAGTAAAAATGGACGAAATATCAAGACCTGCTGTTCGAACTTCGCACGCTGTGCACAACTTATACGGTGAAGCTGGTCGTTTTGGTAATTGGTTGCATGGGAGGCATCAAGGGTTCGTTCGTCTCCAATCTCAAGATCATACCCGCTTGCCGAAAGCCGGCAAAAGCTTTTGCGGCCGGAATATCTTGGGGTCGTTGCGTTTGCTCGGGGCACATGATTCCCGGTATTCGTAGTTACTCACCCCATGGCTTTGGGAAGTGGCTACGATGTGCGATTAAAAGATGGAGACCGCTGTTTTTGCGTCCCTTAAAAATGTTATTACCGTTTGTTGTTGATGAAAAAGTTCAGCTCAACTTGTGGAGATGAAACCGAAACGAGGATGAATTATTAGGAAAAAATGTCATCGCAAGTAGAGATCATAACAAGAACATCAATCATTTCAAGGGCATGGATCTTTTGATGTTGGAAAGCGGATCTTTAATTCTTGATTTCTTCGTATTTGTGTAATTGATGTTGGATTTGGTTAAAGAATTTAACATTTGTTTCATTTTTCTCATTCCTCAGAGTTGTGATATTTGGATGACAACTAGGTACCACCGCGCGAGAGCAGTATAGGAACTTTGTAACTGTAGCAAATAAAATTTTCATTACTTGAAAAAAATTATTTTATGAGAACGCAGTAGAAACACGTCATACCTTGTAACACTGTACAGAACACTAAACTTCTTGGTGTGTCCACACAAGATCGTGGTAGCGATATAGACATCCACCTCAACTTCGACATCGACCTTCACCGCGACCGCGACATCCAGCTCGGCATCTTCGACATGTCCGTACCCCGGCCCCTTGCAATTTCTGTACTCTGTAACTGACATCGTTTATAGTCGTATAATCCGACAGGGAGCTGATAGCGCTAGCGTTAGCGGGAGCTTTTCTCAAGCTGCTAGTTGTTTTTTTGTCAGACTCCGTTAGTATTTGCACTGGAAATAAAACTTAAAAAGCGGGTGGTAGGGTTAATTATAGCATATCATTTTTTTTTCATTCGTTTTTTTTTTGACAGTTATGACGTCATCAATATTTTTTTCTAATGGCAACCTGTTTTTTATTTTACATTCGCGTAGAGTTTTTTATTCTGTTTTCAACGTTATCAAATACTTAATAGGAAAAAATAAGTTAAAACGGCGCTAAAGTTTTTCAAAAAATTAACATAGCTGTCTAATGTTATCGGAATTAAAGAAAAATATACACATACCAATACAATGTTGACAAATTCTAAATTAGTACAAAATAATTGTGTCTAAACCGTTTTTCTCTGAATACTAAATAAATTAACTTCTAAATAATAACATCTGGTTGCAACAGGATGGTGCTCCACCACACAATGCCCGGTGCGGCGTTATTTGGACGAAGTGTTCCCAAGAAGATGGATAGGACCCCATTATATTTCTTCGAAAGGGGGCACTTAAAAAGCAAGGTGTATCAAAACCGACCCAACAATTTTGGATGATCTTAAAGCCAGGATTCGACATGAGTGCAGTTTAATAACTCTCCAAACCATTCAAAACGTATTGGCTGATTTTTATGATCGTCGTGGATTTTGTCAGATGATGCAGGGTCATCAGTTTGAACATTTGGTGTATTAATATCTTTAATTTATAACTCTCACATCAATAGACTTTTTGTTAATTTTGTTAATTTCTTAGCCCTACTTTGAAATTTAGGGTTGTTTTTTTTTCTCATAGATTGCTTTTGTCAACTTTGTTTTGTTTGGATTTCTATATTTTTAACCGACTTTAAAAAAAGGAGGAGGTTCTCTATTCGATTATATATGGGACACCATTTGGCTTTTGGATCTCCGATTTTTTTCATTTTTTTTTTATGTTGTAGTATCGGTTCAGAGAGGCCTCCCCGATTTTTTTCAATTTTTTTGTAGGTCGTTTCCGAGATACCTATTCTTTTCTTTCGGTCGATTCGGACGTTCTTTTTTTTTATTTTTTTATTTTTAAACACACTTTTGAAAAAATATATCGAAAAAATTTTCAAAACCGTATTTCGATAAGATTTTAATATAAAATGTTGATTTCCAAAAAACACGTACTGATCAATTTTCTTGAAATTTTTGAAGTGAAAACTTCTTTAGCGGTGTTGAGCACTTTTTGGGATGGGTAAAATATGTTAAATTCGCGTCAGGACACGTGTCAGTTCCTTATTATAGTTGCCGTTTACATTTCTCCAGATAAGTCATTGTGTGCTATACGAGACTTCTTGTATGAAAATTTATTCATTTATCCGCAAACGTCACAAAAGTGACAACTTATGTGCCTCCATTGACAAGGTAAAAGTGTCACTTTATTTGATTAGGCTCATAAAGTAGCCAACAGGTGTTAGAATTCTTAACAAGACATGTAGATACAAAGGCTGAACGACTTCGTTTTCATCATGGCTTCACTTAAAAACAATATACGTATTAAATTAAACAATTAAGTATTAGATTAATTAAAGTAAAAAAAGATGTTTTAATAAAAAAAAAAAACGTACATGACCTTGAATCGAAACCTTAGTATCCGGACGAAAAGCAAAAACGTTATCAGCTAGGCTATTACGCCAACGAGTGTAGTCGAAAAATCACATTGGTATATAAGCTGCACTTACATATTCAAAGCTTTTCCCTTGTCAGTTGTTGAACTGTCACAATCTTTGAGTTCTTGGCCCCCTTAAACATGTGGACAGACTCTGCCCAGGCACACCATGGTTTTTCTTAAGGTTGATGTGAGTACTAACATTTAAAAAACATTCCACCCTGTAACCCGATCGGCCAGGTTTTTTGCAGCGGGCTCTTGGACTATTGCATCTATTATTGAGCTTAAGAATGATGATGACTATTGTAATAACTATGGTAACATGTGTATATTTGGGTACATAAAAAGAAAATTTAAAACATATATTTTGCATGACCTGAAGTTTTTGCTTTAACGAACTTGTAAAGTAGTTGTAAAAACGCCACCAAGCGGGCTAATATATAATAATTATGGAGTTAACTAGATTATATTTAACATCAGATGATGGCAGTAATTCTTTAAATTGGTACAAGATTTTTAATTTGGCATATTATCCTAAACTACATCTACTAATAACGTGCTTTGAAAAAGTCAGATTATCATTTAAAATAATACCTAAAAGTTTAATACATTTTGAAAATTTAATTATGCAATTGTCCATCATAACGGGAGGTATCGTTTGTAAATATTTATTTCTATTAATTTAATTGGTGACGCAAAGAGCCACTGTCTTATCCGGATTTAATGTCAACCCGTTTTTGTTGGACCAATCGTATAATTGATTAAAGTTATCATCGAGTTTATTTATTGTATAGACTTAACATTCAATCTTTGCTTACGTTCTCAACAACATATGCAGTAAATAAAATAAAAAGTAGGGGACCTAATATACTGCCTTGCGGCACACCATTATTGTTAAGAAGAACATCTGAGTACAAAGTTTCATTATTAAGTTTTAATTTTACGAATTTTTGTCTGTTGCTAAGATATGCTTGAAACCATTGTGTAGCTGCCTATGAAAAACCAGAATAATGTAACTTTGCTAACAACAGTTCTCTATTTAAAACGTCGAAGGCTTTCGTGTAGCCTAGGCTACAAAAACCGAAATTTTATCTTTATCGTATGCGTTCATAAGGTCATTAGTAACTTTTAGGAGAGCTGTCGTGTTACTAAATTTTGATCTAAATCCGGACTGACAGGTAGGTAATACGTTTCATTTCATATTGCAAATACATTTAGATTATTTAAAAAAAATGAAATTTGAATTCAGAATATGAACATCCATGAATTGACTATCTATGACATCTGTTTGTTTTTGAAAAACGAAATGGAAGAAAATTATAATATTCTTCGGAGATTTTTCGTAAATCTAAAGAAGCGACTGGCTCTCTTATTCCAACAAAATCTTCAGAAAGGTATAATAAATAAAGAGTAATATAGACTAATTTGTGAATGGAAGGAGAATGTAGTAATTAATGAAGTCAATTAGAAAGTAATGCTGGCGTATTCGGTTTGGTAAGTTTGTTTTGGAGTTTTTTTGGTGGAATAATAATAATTAGTTTCGTGTCTAAGGAAATGTGTTGTTCATCGTTCTGCGGAAGATGTATTTCGCAACCAGTATAGGGATTCATACCATCGGAGGGGTTCCGTCTACGTCTATACATCCATTCATAGCCCAGGAATGACTGTTTCCGCAAATTCGAATTGTACAGTTAACATAACGATTAATAATTTCCTTCAGGTTGTCATTTAGTGAGAGACAAATTTCTTCCGATGTTGGAGTGAGATAAAATTTTGTACATTCGTCGTGAGATGCTGTAACCTGGTGTAGAATAGTGGAACTAAAGTGTCTCGGTGAGATCTGCTTGTGATATTACAGTGACATGTTGCTTTTAGGGACCAAGAAAATACCCAGTTAACCAAAGATTATTTTCTGTGTTATAACGTACGTTCAAACTGAATATTGACCTGGGTGACCATATCTCTTTACAATAGGGTCCAACCTATTGCTTCTACCTACCCTCAATAAAACTAAGTAATAAATACCTCATTTATTTTAGTGCCGGTACACACGAGCGTATTTTGACGGTGCGTTAACGCAACGTCGACGTTGCGGTGCCGCAAACACTGTTTTTGAAAGACAGTTCACACGAGCGTACAATTGACATCGACGTAGTGTAAGATGGATGTTGATTATGAACAACGCGTTTTGTTTGCATATATACAACCCTGAACAATGGCAAGTGCTCCGATGGTCGAAAATATGTCGGAATTCCCGACAAATTAAAAATCCAGCCATTTCTTAAAAGGGCAATAAACCTAAAAGCACCTTTCTTTGAAGAGCTGGCCAGGACATCCGGCTTGCATATACATATGTATTATCTTTTATCGCAGCACTGCCTCTCGTGGGCACAGGCCCATATACTTTAATGTTCTGCTGCACCGTCCGAACGGTGAAACGCCGCTGCGTTGAAGCAGTCACATGCGGTGGATATTTCGCCGCTGCGTTACCGCAACGTCGAAACCATGTCGAAACGACGTCGACGTTCCGTGTGAACTGCTCCAATTGAGCCAATGTATTTGTTGGACATGCGTATTTTTACGCTGCGTTACCACACCGTCAAAATACGCTCGTGTGCACCGGCACTTAAACGTTGTTGAGCGAATCCTTTTTCGCTTGGTGTGTAGTATTTATTGAATAAAGAAATTATGATAAATATAAAATAACAATATTTATGGTGGCGTAAAGAAATGTATTATAAAAATATAGGAGGAATATTCTGAGAATATAATTTCGACAAATATCAACAATGTGGATTCAGTGTTGTCATTTGTTATTGATAAGTGACAATACAATACTGTGGTATTGTCACTGTGTAATGCTAGAGCTTAAAACAATTAATTATTAATTAATTGCGTTATGTAATGTTTTTAACACGTTCGCTACGGCCATTACTTGGTTTTACTTGGTACCGACTTCAAAATTATAAAACAATTACTAATTAGATAATAAACAATAATTTCTGAATTTCATTAAACGGAACAATAAATAATTACATTAAGCGGAACAACAAATAACTCTGAAATTGAACATTTTTATTTTTTACTTTTTAGTTAACTTGTTACTTTGGGTTTTTTGAAGTCGGTTTCTTTTTTTTTAAAGTCAATTATTTTACAATTTTAAGTGATTAAACAAAAATTAAATACTATAAAATCTATATAAAAACAAAAATTAAATGCTATAAAATCTATATAAAAATCAAAATTAAATGCCATAAAATCTATGCAATACAAAATGGTTGTTGGTTTTTATTCTATGACGTCATCATCAATTTTTTTAAATGACAACCACATTTTTTTTTTGGTAGACTTTTTCCTCCCTAAATGGTGACCTAAAAAATTGATACGTTCACGTAGTTACCCTTATTATCATAATTTTTATTCCTAATTATTTGTAAGATACCTTCATAATTTTTCTATTCCTTTCCACTTTGTTCCATTTTAATTGTTTATTATTCCGTAACCCTTTTTTTAAGTTAATTTTTTTCTTCTTTTTTTCTCCGTTCCCTTTCTTTATCAAGTCTTAATTCTTCTTTATTTTGAATTGCTTTTAAAATATAGGGGAAAAGATTCATTCATCATACTCCTAAAAATGAAGCAACTTTGTCATTTTTTTTATGAATAAACAAATGCTGATATGGGGTTTGTAATACCGTCTTACCCTGAAATAAGCTGTCCTTTATCGATTTTTCACAACCGCATATTCAAATAATCAAAACTAAACCCGTAAAGTTCAATAATCGGCTGACCTCTCGGCCACAAACAACAGATGCATCCCAAAAAATATTACGGCGTCGCATCGGTACATACACAAACTACTATAAACATTGTGGAGTGACCCCTTTTTCGCTTGTGGGGCGTAGTATTTATTGAATAAGGAAATTATAATAAACATAAAATAACAATATTTTACCTGACCTGAGGATGATACCTCCCTGTAAAATACGAAAAAAAATTCATTCTTTATACTCCTAAAAATGAAGCAACTTTGACATCTTATTATGAATAAACAAAGGCTAATATGGGGTTTGTAATACCGTCTTACCCTGAAATAAGATGTCCTTTACCGATTTTTCACAACCGCATATTCAAATAATCAAAACTAAACCCGTGAAGTTCAATAATCGGCTCACGCCTCGCCCAGCAACAACAGATGCATCCCAAAAAATATTACGGCGTCGCGTCGGTACATACACAAACTACTATAAACATTGTTGAGTGACCCCTTTTTCGCTTGTGGGGCGCAGTATTTATGGAATAAGGAAATTATAATAAACATAAAATAACAATATTTTACCTGACCTGAGGATACCTCCCTGTAAAATACGAAAAAAATTTCATTCTTTATACTCCTAAAAATGAAACAACTTTGGCATTTTTTATGAATAAACAAATGCTGATATGGGCTTGGTAATACCGTCTTACCCTGAAATAAGATGTCCTTTACCGATTTTTCACAACCGCATATTCAAATAATCAAAACTAAACCCGTGAAATTCAATAAAAGTCAAGTCCGCTGCAATCAAAACTATCTTGATTTTTGGCGTGTGCAATTAAACCGGGGGGCGATGATCCTCTGTGTGGAGACAAGTCGTTACAGATTTCATTCCTATTCAATAGTTATTAATTGCGTTATGTAATGTTTTTAAGCAAATCGCTCGGACAGGTCAATTTTTTTATGCCACCTGCTATGCAATTAAAAAAAAACATTTTTAATTTCTTGCCAAAGAATTTCATTTCTATAAATTATTTCAATTAATAAATCATTTTGATCGCCGGAATATACAACGAAAAAACAAACATTTTTTCGACAAATTACTAATTGTCTGAATCTGAAAATTTACATAACCAGTTTACAATATAATTAAGATATTTATTTTAATTTACTTGTATATACATGTACAATAATCATGTCCTTTGTTTATTTGTATTTGCTTGGTCTCATCGTTTATACAGATACAAGCAACTTTTTTTGATAAATACTGCAAAGTATTTTTAATACTTATAACTGGTCTTGGGTCGGTCCGTATTTTGAGAGTTTCCGAATATCGGTATTCCGGAAGCTGGAAAGCATCATAAAAAAAAACCTGCTGTGTTTGTGGGCTTTGTCTTCGCCGCACAATTTTATGATTTTATGGCTGAATGGTATGAATGGGTTCTATCTTATACCTGACCGTTCCCCTGACTGCTGTAAAATGCGCTCCAAGGCCACACCAAATTTTAAATTTTCTACCCAAGTTCCTACCCAATTATACAGCTTTCTGTATTTTTCAAGCTTACTTCAGAAATAATTTTCCCGACAAACATTATTGAATTTTATAGACGAACAACAATGCACGTGAGTTTTTTTCTAACGAAAGTTTAATTCTTGCTACAGGGTAACGTCTATTTGAAATTTACGAATTGTGCGTTGTTTTTCAGGAATAAAATTCCAAAGACATTCATTTATACTCCTGAAAATGAAGAAACTTTTTTTTATGAATAAACAAATGCTAATATCGGCTTTGTAATACCGTCTTACCCTAAATTAAGATGTCCTTTATCGATTTTTCATAACCGCATAGTCAAATAATAAAAAATAAACCCGTAAAATTAAATGAAATGGTGACATGTTTCCCGTGCATTTGGTATAGGCTCTATCGCTGGTAAATGACAACCTTAAGGCTAAACGTGACGATTAAATAGTGTGTATCCGGCAAGCGAGATGGCGCTGAAAGAATTCCGCATTTAAAGTGGAACTAATTGTTCAATTCTAAAAATAAAAACATCATTGGACCAAGTAAATATGTGTACTTCACGCTATAGTAAAACATTTACAAAAAAAAAAACTTTTTTGTTTTTTTGCTTATCTTTGCATTTTTTTTTAAATCTGTGGTATACATTTTTATGTCCTGTAAATATAAAAAAAAATGTGTTTTCAGAATTTTAATATCACAAATGGTGCCGGCGGATTTGAAAATTTTCCTTCGTTGTTTACCGCCCCGCCAAGAACCTAAGACGGGCGAAGGTTCTAAAGCTTGAACTGCAGAACCGGTTCCAGCAACACTCACTTCTTATCGGATCATAGGCGTATTCGGAAAGTCAGCGCTTGTATCATAATATATAGTGTCCCAACTAAAATTTGTCATTTGTCATTTTTTGTGTTACCCACACTCTTTGCGTCAATGACGTCATTGACATTATTTTTTATTGAAAATCCGCCATTTTTTTGTCATATTTGTATCAGTTATGAAGTTCTTAACTCTGGATTTACATTTTTTTCTTCTTACAAGACCTTTACAAGTCTGAAAGCGACCTAATTTTTATGTTTTTGATAGAAACATTTCATCTATCAAATAATAATACGCACTTATGAAATACTTTGCATGACATGGTCTACGATTTTGGCCGCGGATCAACGGGCAAAATCTTATTGGAGTTGGTAAACCCGTAGTTTAAAAATCAGTATCTCAGAAACTGTAGGTCCAAGCTCATAATGACCATATTTCTGAATTACGAATTTCATAAGCAATACATAACGAGTGAGCAACAAAATTCGTGATCGTAGGAGCCTCTGAATCCAAAATTTTGAGTCGATTCTTGATCGATACGATTGTGTTAAAAGTCATCGAGTAATGTGAATTGACGATTAATGTAAACAGTAAAGTAAAAGAACCGATGTACGTTTAGGCAACTGCGAACACGAATTTTGTTGCTCACTCGTTACAATACATCCTTTCTGTTGGTTTGGACTGTATAATTATTATTTCACTAGTTGACCCGACAGACGTTGTCCTGCCCAAATTTCTTTTTTTTTTTGGACAGAATGATCTGTTGATTTTTTGAACACAAAAGTAAGAACAAAAATGATTTTCTTTAATTTAGGCTGTGATGCGTTTTTCCAGATTTTTCTCTAGAACTTCCCAATTTTTTCAAAACAAACATTCAATTAAGTTACATATTTCCATCTCGGGAGCATAACGAGCAGAACAAAAAAGAATCAACCAAATCTGCCGTTCCTATCCTCAGTTATGAGCGAGACTGTATAAGAAAATGATAATTTTTGCAGTTTGTTCGAATTTTTCGACATTCCCTTGTAATTGTTTCGAATTTTATTTTCCTGACAATTAACTTGTTTTTTTTTTTAACCAATGAGATGTTTCAATTTCAAAATAAACAACCAATAGGACAATTATTTTAGTGGCATTTTTTCGATATGCTTTATTCCAGTGAAAAAATTTTTTGTAGCTATTTGCCATTACAAGTTAGATATTTAAATATTGCCGCCCATTACAAAAAGATTTACGCATATCCATCATTCGAGTTATGGTCTTGAGTTTATACCAAAATCCCATAGAAAAAGCACTTTCAGTTTTTTCCAAATTTTCCAATTCGTCCGGTGGGTTTTCCCAAAATTTTCTTTTGTACAAACCTTGTCCTGGTAATTATGAATACAACAAAAAAGAAATCAGGCAAATCGGCCGAACCGTTCTCAAGTGATGCTCTTTCATACATATGCGGCAATTGATTTTTATTTATATACATAGATTACCTACAGTCCAAGCAAATTAGACGAAAAAAATGCCGAATAGAAGAACTCCTTATTATCTATCTTTATTTGGGTCCCTGCTAGGAGTTCATAACCAAAATTTCAAAACTTTATATGTAAACTAGCAGTTACCCGCGGCTTTGCCCGCGTAAGTTGGGATCGGCTTTACTGGCGCTTATATTTGGAATTGGTACAATAGCTTAAAGTAGTTTTTAATAAAAAAATAACAAAAAGTAATTTTTTTTTCGTCAATCACGCGCCGTCTTTTTAAGAGGAAAATCTTCATCCAAATTTTCACATATTACACAATGCTACCCAGTTTGCTTTGCAGTTGGGATAATTCTGAGGTAAACTACCCTGCCCATTTACGCCCCTTTTTCGGGGTTCGTAAATATTTTTTTGGAAAATCGTCAAATACGGGTCTAGTTAATTTTAAAGGAGAGTCCGATGCCAATTCTCATGCTTGTAACATTTTCGACCTTCAAGTTATAAGAATTTTGTAAAAAAACACCCCCAAATCCACCCTCTCCTTTTCTCGCCACTGGTATTTTTTTTTCCAAAATCGTCAAACACGGGTCCGGGCTTTTTTAAAGGAGAATCTTGATCCCAATTTTCACGTATGTAACACTATTTGTTTTCCTGTCATGAGAATTCTCAGGAAAACTACCCTCCCCATTTACGCCCCTTTTTTGGGGTTTGTAATAAAATTTTTGCAAAATCGTCAAACACGGGTCTAGTTATTTTAAGATGAGAGTCCGAGTGCCAATTCTCATGCCTGTAACATTCTCGACCTTCAAGTTATAAGTGTTTTGAGAAAAATCACCCCCAAATTTATCCTCCCCTTTTTCGCCGTTGGTAAATCTTTTTTCCAAAATCGTCTAACACGGGTCCGGTCTTTTTTAAAGGAGAATCTAGATCTCAATTTTCACGTATGTAACACTATTTGTTTTCCAGTTATGAGAATTCTCAGGAAAACTACCCTCCCCATTTACGCCCCCCTTTTCGGGGTTGGTAAATATTTTTTTGGAAAATCGTCAAATACGGGTCTAGTTAATTTTAAAGGAGAGTCCGAGTGCCAATTCTCATGCTTGTAACATTTTCGACCTTCAAGTTATTAGAATTTTGAGAAAAGCACCCCCAAATCCACCCTCCCTTTTTCCCGCCGTTGGTATTTTTTTTTTTTTTTTGGAAAATTGTCAAACACGGGTCCGGTATTTTTGAAAGGAGAATCTAGATCCCAATTTTCACGACAGCAATACCGTCAGTTTTCAAGTTATAGGAATTTTGGGTAAACCACCCCTAATTTTTTCTCGGTCGGTAAAGAAATTTTTGCAAAATCGTGAAACACGGGTCTAGTTATTTTCAAAGCTAAGTCTAAATCCCAATTTTCACGTTTTCAGCATGCCGAGTTGTCGAGTTATGAATTTTTTTATAAAAACCGTTTTCCCCTTTCCCCCCTTTTTTTGGCGTCTGTGAATAATTTTATTTTTTTAGATTCTAAAAACAGGTCAATTTTTATCTCGAGGGGGACATGTTTTGATGCAATAGTAAGCAGGCTTGGTGCAACCCCATACCCTGACAGGAGCAACCTCGATTTTTTAAATAGGGAATAGGGGTCGAGCAACATGTCGTTTGAAAGGTCTTTTAATTGTCTTTTCAGCCACATAAGTATTTTTTATTTACATAGCCTATAAGTTAGTAATTAAAATAAAAATTTGTTTTGTATTTAGACATGCCTGCAAATATTAACAATAAAAAGCTTGCAATCAACAATGTTAGACAATCTGTGTTTTTGTACAATAATTTGCGTATTTATTATCTTATCGGTTTTTGGCTAGAGCTAGAGAACGCGTTGGTCTTTCAACAGGATGGAGCACCACCTCATTATACTGCGTCAGTACGGCAGTTCCTGGACAATAACTTCCCTGACCACTGGATTGGTAGACAAGGTCCTGTAGAATGGCCAGTTAGATCGTCCGATTTGACTCCCCTGGATTTTTATTTGTGGGGACACCTCAAGTCCAAAATTTTTGCGACAGAACCAGCTTCTCTGGAAGATTTGCGAAAGAAGATTATCCTGGAATCTCGCCAAATAACACCGGAAACGTTGCGTAACCTAAAAAGCGTATTTCATAATCGTCTGTATGAGTCATTGGAAGTCGATGGAAATCATTTTGAACATTTCATATGAAATCAAATTTAGTGTTCAATGCTACAGTTGCTTTATCGCTCAGGAAATTAAACACGACTATTTCGTTTTCAGTTTATTTATTTACTTATTAAAATTTAAATATACAGGGTGTTTTTAAAATGCATGTCAATAAAAAATCTAGACCATCTAGAGGTTCAATAAAACCCAATTGTCCATTTTTTTCAGGTCTAAAACGATGAGGGTAAATTAGCCATTTCCACGCATAGTCCACGCCACTGTCGATTGCATTTTGAAGGCGGATACAATAATTACATTTTTGCAGTTGTATCCTGGCAACATAAAGTGACAACCAATAGTTAATTAAAATTTAAATATATCTAAGACAATAGTTAATTGTCAATTAATGATTGACAAGTGTAATGTCAAAATTAATTTTATTTCAGATTTATTGTCAATTGCAAACACATTATTCGAAGAAGAGAAATTTATTGTATTTAAACGTGCAATGATTAAAGAACAATGAAAATAAACAAATAAACAAAAACCAGAAAACTACAATAGATGGTCAAAATGCCGCTAACCGTTTCTCAGCACCCCGAAGCAACGACTGTTGCGTTCTGGCAATTACTTCTGGGTTTCTTCTAATTCCTTCGGCAGTATTTTGAACGCGGTTTCTTAAATCTTCAACGGTATTTACAGGCATTGCATAAATTGATTGTCTCATGGGACCCCACAAAAAAAAAACACTATCCTTCCTATCCATCTCCCCGGGAAATTTTGATCAAGCCAGGTCGGCACATCGCGAGCGTGATGAGAAGGGGCTCCACCATGAAGATACCACATATCACGCCGAGTAATCAAAGGTACATCTTCTAATAAGTCTCCTGGCTCCTCATTTAAAAAAATCAAATTCGCCGCGCCAGTTAAACGAGGGGGCAAAATGTATAGACCTATCAAATTGTTGCCAACCATCCCATAAACGTTGCCTCGTCGGTTTATAAGATTTTATCAACAAAACGAGGATCTTCTTCTTTTCTTTGGAGTAACCACTCACAAAATCTTGATTCTTCGAGGGAGGACCAGGTTTCAATGCCTGCACTTTTTGGATCTGTTTGGGGTGGAGGCCCTGTTCATTTAATCTTCGCCACACGACAGATGGCGAATCACACACACGATAAAACAACCTTCTTATGCTACTTCCTGGTTACTCTTCAATGAAGTCTGGCTCAGCGTCCAAAATCCTACGTTCCGCATCCCGAGCATTTCCTAAGGCTCTTCCATACAACAAGACCATGTCGGTCATCTCAGCATTTGTATAGCTTCCATGTAGAACAATAATTATGACGGCAAACTGTGACACGTAACTGGGAAGGTTTCAGATAATTTATTCCCCATTTTTATGCAGCTCGTCATATTAGAGTATATAGGGATTTGACTGCTTGGATGTGTATGTCTTTGATTCCAGCGTTTTTCATAGCCCTCCATACTTTGACTAAGGGTACGCTATCATAGGCCTTTTGTAGATCTACAAATGCCAAGTGTGTTTCTAAATTACATGCCATTCTTTTTTCCAGCAATTGTTTCATTACGAATATGTTATCATTTGTCGATCTGCCAGCACGGAAAGCATTCTGTTCTTCTACATCTTCTATTTCTTTTTCTATTCTGTGTTTGATTATTTTGCCGTATAGTCTAGACAATGAGTTTGTGACACTCAGTCCACGGTAGTTGGTACACTTTTTTGTGAATATTTGAAATGTATGCTGCTTTCCACTCTTCTGGTGTTTCACATCCTCTTAGAAAACATGTGAATATATATGACAGAAGTTCCATCAAGATGTCAGGTCCGTATTTTATAAGTTCGATGGGTACACCATTTGGTCCTGGGGCGCGTCCGTTTTTCATAGAAGCAAGGTTTGCCTTAATTTCTTCTGGGGTGATTAACTCGTCTTCATTAAAACTTGAGTCCCAATTAGAACTGTCGTCATTTTCTAAGAATATTGTTCGCTCTTCGGTCAGCAGCTTTCTGTGATAATCCCTCCAGTCATTTATGTTGATAAGGTGTATTGGTGCATTTTCATTGCGTTCTTTTCTCAGGTTCTTCAGTGTTCTCCAAGCTTCCGTTTGTTTAGATCCACCTATGTAGTTATCTATACAGTATGTCCCCGGATTGAGTTTACAAGAGGAAAACATTTTTTATTTTTGATTTTATGCCAAAACCTCAAAGGAATAAGATTTTTTGCTTGTCCTGAAACCAGCAAATCTGTAATTAAAACTTCATTATTTTGACTCAGTGGAAAGAAAACTTAATTTTTCTCTTAATTTTGGACTTAAAAATTTTTTTCTCTGCTCTTTAAATCCCACCACATTGGCGATTTTATTTTTTTGACAACGATGTCACGATGACAAATGAGTTTACGCAAGTTAAATAACAAAAATGTTTGTGAAAAAAATTATTTTAAATAAATTAAAATTAATTTAATAAAAAAATGGCAACTCAAAGAAACACCTTTAACATAAAAAACTAATTTTTAACAAGAACAATCATTATTCAATTAACCCCCCATCCATTTCTGCGCACAATTCTACTCCAAAACGATAGCTTGCCTTCGTGATAAGAAAACTTTAAGATTAAAATTAATCATTACCAAGTCCAAAATCAAGAGAAAAATATACGTTTATTTCAACTCGGTCAGAATAATGAAGTTTTAATTACAGATTTGATGGTTTCAGGACAAGCAAAAAATCTTATTCCTTTGAGGTTTTGGCGTAAAGTCAAAAATAAAAAATATTTTCCTCTTGTAAACTCAATCCGGGGACATACTGTATAGTAGAGTCACAACGCACTAAAAAGTTGCTCAGAACTGATGTTCGTCCGTCATTGAGAGGTAAAAAGCAAACAATTGCATTATTCGATGTAGTTTGGTTTATATATCAACCCCTAGAATTCGTCTGGCGATATCTGTGTCCAAGCAGCCCCCAGGGGGGTACAACTGCATTTTCCCAAAATAAAAACAGACACCTTCATACACCTTTTCACACTTCCACTTTTCAATTAACTATCCTGAACGCAAAGTTATTCAAGTTTTTGGTCGAGCGCTTTACATTGTTTAAACGGGAAGAGCGCGAACAAAATTGGCCATATCCCGCTTATAATGCGACTTTATTTTTTTTCCATATGGGGTAATTCGCTCACACCGCAATATCTCGGAGACGAATGAAGATATGTAAAAATGGTTAAACAGAAAGTTTTAGCTGATGGTTTCGGTATTCGATTGATGTTTTTGTATTAATTATTGGATCACAATTAACGGAGTTATTATTTAATTTGTACCACCATGTCAAGACGCGAGAGCCGCTTCCCGAGATTCTACATGCAGTCCCCACTACTCCAAAATATTTTCTCTTCCACTCCCACTCGTTTGAATTGTATCATGCTCTCGCTGTCGTGTACGTTCTTGGAGGGGTGAATTGATTTGGCGGATTAAATAATAATAAATATTATACACATAACGTAACTATTGTTTTTATTAATTATTGTATTTATTACATACAATCTTGGCTGCTTGGACACAGATGTCGCCAGACGAATTCTAGGTTTTTTTATTATAATTGTTTCTATGTCTTTGTTCCACCAATCTTTTGTACTTTTTTCGTGCTCTCCTGTACTTTCGCCTAATGCTTCGCCTGCGGCCTCGTTCACGCATCTTATTATGGCATTATAAGTGTTAATGCCCGATTCATAACATTCATTACTCGTAAGTCATATTGTTGGCATATTTCAATCAGCCGTTCACCGTTGTTGTTGACGTGGTCCTCGCCGTAAGGTCCAACAACTCCGTCACATACTCTCCGACTTATACGAGCATTTAGATCTCCCAATATAATAATTTCTTTGCGATTGTTTATTTGGTCTAATAGACTACACAAATTATTTTCGTGGGTGTTCTTTACGGCTTCTCTTTCGTCATCTGTAGGGGCATATACGGCAATTATAGCAACCTCATATCCCATCAAATTCAGTTCGACCAGCATTAAGCGTTCATTTATGGCTTCCCAGTTCCTTATATTTTTTTGTAATTTCTTGGTAATGAGCAGTGATACTCCTGCCTTAGCTCTATCACTTTTGTCAACTCCGCTGTATAGGTGGATATATTTGTCTATGATTTCAGAGCCCTTTCCTTTCCTTTTTGTTTCAGTTAGAGCAATAATATCCATTTGTAATTCATTAATTGAAGTACTTCTTTTTCTTTGTTACGAAATCCTCTAATATTCCATGTGCCAAACATCATAGTCCGTTTCCGTTTGCATTTCCGTCTTCTTTTTGAGCAGTCCAGATTCCGAGGCATATTGTTAAGATTTTTTGCAGTATCCATATATAGATTATTTCTTCTAAAAGTCTAATTTGCTTGGACTACTATAATAAACTTTCAGATAAGTTGTTTTTCTTTTATTTCTTGGATTGTTTGTTGTAACATAAGTGGCGGAATAACAATGATATCAATACGTCAGTATGCTCCCAGTCAGTTTTACTGTCCGACTCCTTTCAGCAATGCAGCAGTTGCAGCGGGACGTCGCCGACGTGTCGGCAAAGATCAAAGGGAAATTTTCAAAACCTTTTCCGGCCGGCGCTCTTTACGATATTGGAATTTTGAAAACGAATTAATGCTTGACATTTGCAGAAAATTGAAACGACTACCTGAAATTTTTGAAAATTACCAACAAAAAAATTCAAAAATTTTCAAAAAAAAATACAAATTTAAAATTTCAGTACTATAGCGTGAATCAGCATAAGACCTTGAGTACAACGCCATTTGTAGATTTCAAATCAGTTGAACCGTTTCTGAAAGAAAGCGGGATTACTTTAGACATATTTTCTCTCTATCGCACACTTGGTAATAAAATTTCGTCACCTTTAGCCTTAAAAAAAATTGTCAAAAAGTTTTGATTTGAGGTTTTATTGTGTCAAAAAAAACAGTCCGGGAAGTGTTGCTTGGTTACACTTTCCGGCTCTGATACTTCTGAATCTACCGAACAGTATGAGATAATAGTAATTTACGTATGGAGGGCCGAAAGAAAGAGTTTACGCCAGAGGACGATTTTGAGGCCCGTCGAGGGGGGCCTTTAAGTCGTCCAAGGGCGTAAACGGTTTTACGGCCTGAGGTTTGTACAACGTTTTACGCACAATTAATAGTTATAATAATCATAAATAAATGTTCATTTCTTTTGTGATAATTTTGCGAGATTTTTCTTTACGAGCTTTTTATTTACGGGCTTTTTCTTAACGGGCTTTTACGCCTACCCACAACCCCGTTATATAAACGCCTCTCCTTCCAGTCGAGAGCCAGAACACACCTTCTTTCTGAAAAACCAACAGCACACCCCGATAACAGCACTGGTCTCCGGTCATTATCATTTCTCGAAGAAAGTTTTAACTGCAGTGTTAAAAACCTTATTTTTTACTGTTATTTTATTGAACAAGAAGAAAATGGGCAACTGAATGATAGTAATGAGCATATTATTTATAATAATTGTATTTTTAATTATAATGATAGAAATTAAAACTGTTTAAATCCATTTGTTGGTTTTTGTGAGTGTATTTCAAAAATTATCGCAAGAGAGTCTAAACCATATAGTGATAATTTTTCATAATACCCCTAGAGCAAAAATTATCACATAATTCGACGCTAATTGGATTGATTTGATTGGCTTAAATTTTGTGAGGGAAATAGTCAAAGAAAATGAATCCCAGTATTTTTTTCCAACTTTTAAAGGCGTTTGTTTCGACAATTTTCAAGTTGAAGGTCATACTTTTTTGACATGAAGTTTAAAAATCTGCCAAAGAAATTGGGGGTGACCATTTAAAAAAAATGGCGATGACGTCATAACTTTTCGAAGATGGCGGAAAAAATTTCTTTAAACAAAAGAAAGTCCACCTTTTCTTCTTTAGCAGCTTCTTCAGGAGACAAATATAATTTTGCCATTTTGTAAGGACATTTAATTTCTAAAATAGCAGAATCTGCTTCTAGCATCCCATCCGGACTTGCTGCTAGGTAATGACATTAAGGCGAAACGCTCAGTCGCCTCAACTTTGGAACCGAATTACGCCTTTCATTGTTAGGCTATCTTAACGTATTGGGCATCAAAATTAGTAAAAAAAAAACCTTCATCACGGCAAAACGTTGTTTGTTCAGAAAAAAAAATTATTGCCAAAATGAGAAGCCAAAAATTTTTTTTTTTTACAAACGTGTTGGTGCTTGATTTTTACTGATCTCTGTATTCGGTAAATGCAAGGTGTTTTTATAAATATTGAAAAATAAAATTGCAAATTGTCCCCAAATTTCGCTAGTTTCAAGCAATGTTGGCGTGGTTCAAGGTAACACAGGCCCCGCCCCTCAGCGGCAGGCAGACGTGTCGACAGCTGACCGTATTATCTTTCGTGTGTGCCGCAGCTCGTTCTTAAAAAGATAACAAAATAGTAAAGTAAACAAAAACGGGCCAGTCGCCTTAAGGAGAAACAAATAATCCGCATTCAGAAACAGTCTATACAGTCTAATTCACGTTTAGCAATATCCTCAGTATCATCTTGTCCCTACCGTGTTGCATCATTTCCACAAAACGTATTGTACAGCAATCTCTGAGCTACTTTTTTGCCGTCAGTACGTTTTTTTTTTTTTTTAGTAAACAACTCCAAAATTTGATGCTGTTAACCTTAAACTTCGTTCTTTGTGCCATAAGGTGCATCGACTTTGTTTTCTGGTGTTTTTCTCTATTTCAGTTCTTTCCTGAGACGTTAAAGTAAGTGATTTTAAAATATCTGTTTTATTACACCCAATTTCAGTCAATGAAATAAGCATAGTATCTTCTTCCACTAGTCCATAGTCTTTGTCAGGGCCAAGTCGTGGATTATAAGAAATTTTTCATCCTGCGGAACAAGTTTCTTTTTTGTTTTCACGATACCTTTTTAATCTTTGTAGCTTTACTATGTACGATTTTAAATATTTTCCTGTACTCTTTTGAGACATTTTCCTGTAAATATCTCTGTAGTAATTTTCTCTTCTGTTATATGAAAGACCTGCTGCATGACATCTGACAGTATGTATAACCCGGAACGGTATAACCATTTGTCAGGGCAAAATTTGTTTTTTTGCCACCCGTTTATTTCGCTACTACAGAATTATACGCCTCTGTAGCATTATTTGTCATATTTAAAATTAGGCTAGATGTGTTGTGAATTAGCCTATTGCAGCAGGCAATTATATCATCAAGCAGACCAGACCACATTGTTCAAGTGCAGGAATATTATTTTCTTCATTTTGTTTAGGCCCTCCACAGAAATACTGGTCGCATTCCAAATGGTCAACAAAAACATGCTTAGGACAATTCAAAATATTGATATGATGCCTCCCATGCACCCAACTACCAGAACGACCAGCTTCACCGTATAAGTTGTGGACAACGTGCGGAGTTCGAACAGCAGATCTTGATATTTCGTCCATTTTTCCTCCTCCTTGATGCAGATGTTATTCCCGGCAGGAGCCGAGAACTAAATTACAAACATCTGCTTGGAGGAGTGGTCCAGCAGAACCACGTCAGGCTTGTTTGCTTATATCTGCCTGACGGTGGAAAATGAATAGTTCCAGTAGATTCGGCACCTTTCATTCTCCACAACGAACTCAGATCTTCTTACGAAGTTCTCAAATTGTGCAAGGGCTGGATGAGTGTCTTCACGCAACGGTTTCGACTCCTCGTACATTTCCCTCCGCACAGCCGGCAATTTCTCTGGGATAGAGTTTGCCCGCTGGAAGAGCCCCTAAGGATTTGTCTTGAACTAGTTGTTCTCGTACAACCTTCGCCTACTCCTTACCAGGGACTTTCTTGCAGCCACAAGACTGCAAACTTGAGAAATTTGAGAAATATCCTGCCTAGCGGTGCCTATCTTCTTGTCTATCTTTTCAAGGCGACATTCGAATTTCCTGTCAGCCTCAGTGCTCTCACCACGTGGGACCGAAGAGACTTTCTGTTCGAATGCATCCTTGCTATGTAACCCCTTCGCCGCGGGTCGCTCGTCTCGTAGCAGTCGAGCAAGTCATTCCTTCGAGTGTTGGTCTACTCAAAGCGTCCATGGGCATTGTCGTCAACGGGTGAATTATTTTGAGAGACCCCACCACCTTCACCTTGGTCCCTATCCGACTGGGACCGGTCGTGGGGGGTCTTTCCCTGTTGAGGTAGCAACAACAGTCTAGGGTTCCAATTGGTTGCTAGCCAAAAGGAACCCCGGCCGGTACTGAGGTCAAGATTGCTTGACCTTCCAGGTGCGCCAAGGTGGTGGCGCTACTCACCAAGGCCTAAGATGTTATGTGGCCTGCCTGCCTTGTCATTATTATTATTATTATTCATTATGTGTTATCACTAGTTGGATGAATATAACAAATGAAATAACACTATCACGTCAATAAATACTCGAATGTGGACACTTGACAGGCAAGAAAAACACTAACACAATGAAAAAAATTTTTAACACTAAGACGCACTGAAAAGAATATAACTTTAAAAAACAATGTATCCACTTGCTCGGCCCGCTTGCAAATTAATTTATTTCGTCCCTGTATCATATGATGCACCCGCATTGATGAAGACAGACAGGTTTTTGCGACGCAAAACCAGTTTTGTATTCATTAATGTTTTTCAATTCTGAAGCCATCACAAATTAACTGGTCTACTTTGCTAAACGCGTGCCACAAACCAAACAAAACATTATAGTCTCAAGCGCGCCTTAGAGATCTTACCCATACTATACTTGTCAGATCGTCGTATGTCACTTTATAATAGACCAGGAGAACGATATCTTCAATATAATTTTGTTCCGCGAGTACATTCTGGTGGAGGTTCTGTGATGTTGTAGGAAGACATTTCTTGGGGAGCCCATAAAGTTAGTTTCTTTATAAAAAGCAAGACTAACTGTTCGCACGTATATAACGGACATTTTAGGGCCAAATGTACTTCCATTTGCACCATAATATATTGATGATAATTTTGTTTTGATGCGGGATAACGTTCGACCGCATGTTGACAGAATTGTCGAGAATTAACGAGGTCGGAATTGTATCGATGGTGTGGCCACCAACTAGTGTGGACTTAAATCCTATGGACCACGTATGGGATCATCTAAGTTGGCGAATTCGCGAGCAACGCATTGCAATTAATAGCATATTTAGGTTGCAATAAATTCTGGTCCAAGAATGGGACAACATACACCAGAATTACATTGACAATATGATTAACAGTATGCCTCAACGTATCCAAGCTGTTATAAGAGCCCGAGGTGGAAAAACAAAAGAATTTCCTTCTTAACTTTAAAAAATAAATTTCATGTTTATTTGTAAGATGGTTGTATAAATAAATATTATTTTGTTAATTTACCTTTTGGAATAATCTAAATCACCATTATGCGACAATTTTGGCGTGGTGTATAATACAAATTAATACTAAAAAAAAGTCACGTGGTATTTATGTGACGTCTATGGCTGGGATTATCTTTTTGTGAGGCCTACTACATTTGCAAAGGTCCAGCTTATGAGCTTAGTACTTAGTAAAATTTCATGCCGCTAGCTTTTTGAATAATCAAAACACTTCATTTTATTTCGAACTGAACTAAAATCAAATGTATCATACTCATTAATGTCCACTTTGGTCTTTATTCAAAATGCAAACTCGTCTGTGGAACACTTCTGTATTTTACATATTTGTTTCAACAACCATTTTAACGGGGAAAATACTAAAACACAAAGAATATGTTGATGACATCACATAATATGGTACATTATATAGTTGCACTTTATTTATCAAAACAGTAAAATATGTATGAAACAAGTAGATGGTAAGTTCATTATATACATGGTTGAGATTGACAAAGATTTCAACTAATTGAGATCGTAAAAAAATTGCATCTTTTTTGTTAATTACAGTCTTAATAATAGTTCACCCAAGATATTTTGCGCTATTAATTCCAAATAAATTAACATTCCAAATATACACATTCTTGGTTAAATTAGAATAAAATTACTGAAAATTCCCTTAGCATATAAATTATCAAGGATGACCAAATTTACATGTAAATGATTTGAAAATAATTGGTATATTTATATGTTAAAAAGGATGTATCTAATTACTAAAATAGTAATATTAATATGAAAAACTAAATCATTGTGTAAAATTAAGAGTAAATTAAACTACAAAATGTACAAACAAATCAAGGAACACTGTAAAACTCGATATCTTGATCACGACTCTCCATTTCCGCTGTCATTTTCGTCTTCGTCTGCGTAGTCTGAGTCATCTGATGGATCATCATAATCTTCATCATAATCATCATCGTAAAAATCTGTCATTTCAACCTGAGAATCCGACGTATTTGGCTTCATTTGAGTTTTAATACAGTAATCTTCCAGTGTTAATGGAACTTGAATACCATCTCTTTCAGCTTCTGCTCGGGCCGCCATGGCTTGTTTTCTAAGAAGTAGTGAAAAAATAGAACATGTTTGAAACAATTAAAACTTTTTATTTGTTATTTAGACGAGATCTTTGCAATAGATTGACGTAGTAACATATGGCGAGTTTGTAAAATTATTTTTTGTTTACCTGGATAATATGTAACAGTTTGTCAACCATCTTGATTTTTTAATTTTTATTATCGATTTGATTGAAATGACTTTATTTTGACTTAAATTATTATCGTTAGTACGCCATGAATATTTAGGTATAGTGCCAAATAATTTGTGGTGTTAATACTAAATTAAACAAAGATACAGGGTGTTTAAAAATTGCCGCACCAATGCAATTGTACGCTATTTAGGACCATTTGGTAAGTCAGAGAAAAATATTTAAAAAATTCTTGCTGTTCATTTCTTCTGTGTATGTGGGTTTCTTTTAGGGATCTTCAAATGTTGATTACAGCTATTTATTATCAGTAAATTACAGCCAAAATGCTTCTAAAGTATGTGAAACAAAATGTAGATCAATAATTATTATTTGACCCAATGCCTTTTGTCTTTAACATAAATGTATTTAAACGCATCTTAAATTATCGAGATTTATGCAAAAATCAATGCGGCAACATTTTAATATACCAATGGATATTTTTATGCAACAATCGAATTGTATGCATAGTAACTAATTTTTCAGATTTATTTAAAAAAAGTCACACTGACATTGTGGGATGGATGATGTGCCTCTAATACCTCTATTAAGGGATATGTGAATTCAACGGAATGAAGCACCAGTTCATCATCATCCGGTCCTGTGATGGCCTGGCCATGCTTAGCGATGAATTGGGCGAGATGCAGCCACATGCAAATCTAACACCAATTTTTTTTTAAATATTTTTCTCTGGCTTACCAAATGGTCCTAAATAACGTACGATTGCGTTGGTGCGGCAATTTTTAAACACCCTGTATAAAGAAATTGTACTCAGGGTGATTATAAACTGGAATATAAATCCTTATATTTCCTAGTTATTATACGCACCTAATTATATTTTCATACTCTTTGTCTCGTCCTTTAGAGTCCCTCCAGCGTCGATACATCACAGAGGCATCGACATTTGCAGGACTAAATGTGTTGGGTTCATTTAAGAGTGATATTACGCTAAGTAGAATGGTACGCACACTTTGCGTTGGATTCCAACGTTCACAGGGCAATTCTCCTGACTGTGGATCATCTACTGGTGGATGTAAAATACTAATACAAAGATCTCCATTCTGTAAAACAGCACCAATTAAGAGTTTTTGTGCTTCCTTAGAAAAATGTCAATATTCTTGAACCCTTTGTTTTCTTCTTGATCTTATTAATTAATATAAGAGTTGATAAAAACAGTGTTTCAGAGTAATACAAACAATGATAAAAGTATTAATTTTGTACAAATGGTTATAAAAATTATTGACATTTTTGATCACTAATCATCTCACAATACGTTTAAATTAAAAAAATAAGTTTAATTATGATTATTAAAAAATATATTTTACCTCGTATACATTGGGATGCCAGACTTTCGTTAAAAATCTAATAGAAGGTGGTGAATATGGATAATCCTGTGGAAATTTCATTCTTGCCTGAAATAAATGAGAATATTACATTAATTAAAATTTATATTTTTAAGGAAGAAATTTTAAACCATTTGAACAATATGAATTTGTGATTTTAAATCACCCATCTGCAAAAAAAAGCAGTGAAAATTTTGTTTTTGGGATCTTATGTGCCAGCGAAATTGTTAAAAAAGTTAAAGAAGTTATTCAAGGTCAAATGTGTCAAAAATAAGATTTTCACGATTATCTCGTAATCTATTGGTATTAAAGTAATTTTGGTTATTACAAAAAATACTCGTCATAAATTACTGCGCAAAAAAGGTCTGATATAACATTTACGTACGACCAACACTTTTCGAAATATGTACCTATATACCTATTTACTCACTATACATAGAACCAGTCATCATAACACGAGCACCACTGTTGTGGGATCAGTAACAGCTTCATCTGGGTTTGAAAAACGTTCCCCATCCTTGTTTCAAAAGTATAAATGTAGACATCATTTGATTTGTCATTGTCGTTTTCTTTTTAAAGTTTGCTTGCACAAATTAACGCAACTTTTTTTGCTAATGGGTTAAATTATGGGGAACTCATCGATAAAAGACTTCTTACAATTTTTATAACAAATTTATAACAAAAAAAAACTGTTTTTTTTTAGAAAAATTAGTTTTGCATATTTTAGGTATTTTTGACGTTGTTTTTGAGTGACTAAAATTTAATTTTAGTCACTCAGGGTGCAATACCATGACTATGTTGTTGTTGTTGTTGACTATGTTTTAAATGTCATTGTCAATTTAAATGTCGCTTCAAAAATATCTATCAAGATTCTTTGTTGAAAAAATACAACTGTTGGCCCTGCTGTAGGACAAAACGTCGTATATCACACGTGACCGAAATGTCATTCTAGGCTCTTGATATGTGTATCACTCGTGATTCAAAAATCTTACTCGCAGACAACGTAGCATTTCTGTCACTTGTAATATAATTTACTATTTGAAATTAATTAGCTATTTTAGTTTATACATATTCTTTTTACGACATACAGTCATTGTGATAATTTTATGAATGTATTACTTTATTAATTTGTTGGAATACTTCAACGTGGAGTATGATCAGTATGAGCACCATCACGAAACAAATCATCAAATCCTGTTTGATAATAATTAATTATCAGAGCTGCCTCCCCCATACCCCACTCACAATGCATAACAACCCCTTGTTCCTTTTTACATGAGTTTCAGCTCTGTGTTGAGTTACTGTGCTAATCTCTCATTTCCACATTATCTTATAATAAACTGTAACTGTTCTTTCGTAGAAAAAAAGACTTTAACGCCTTTAATATTCAACGTTTCTTAAAATTTCTTCTTTTTGGAGTCTCTTTTAATATACGTCTGAGAAAAACATGTTTATAGCCATATTTTGTTTCTTTTCTAGTGTGAAACAATATTCAGAAGCTTAGTACTACCCTAATGTATACAATAAAATAATAGGTGTACGATTAAAAAGTTCATCCTGAAGGCTGACTTTTTCACAACAATTTTACGTATGACTACATCAAACTCGGGCATTTTACATTTGGAGTTTTTTTTATGGCAAGATACGGTATGCAATTTACGGTACTGTAAGAACAACAGATAATTGTTGTTTAGCTATAGAAACATTTTAAATGATTTAGCAAATAGCGAAAAAGATAAAGCAAATTAACTTAACGTAAGCCCGCAGACATAAGTTTCTATCGCTATCTTCTCATAATTTTACATACTTTTCTGTTAAATTAACAAATGTAACGATATGGGAACAATACATTATTAATGTTATTCAGGTCCTCATCATTCTAACATCTTACATCCAGTACGCTTTGAACTTTTTTTTATCTAACTATGTATTTGTAAAAGTTGCTTTTAAGAGGAAACACAATGCATGAATCATTAAATTTGTGAAAACCCGATATATAGTATTATTCTAAATTGGTTAAAACGCTCATGGTGCAATGTCAGCAGTGTTAAAATCAGTTATGTTATGTTACCACCTCTCATTTTGCAAGATGATTCCAAGCTCAATTAAATAGGTAATTCTCCATACCAAACTTGCCATAGAAATCTATACAGAGTGTTTACAAATGATTCATACATCGTGGTGTGCATAGCAATCATAAATATTTTAGTTATAACGTGCGTTCAACAAAAATCGACGACGAAGCAAGCGTTGGAATGTGCAAGTCATGTCTGCATTTAGACCACACGCATGTAATGCTGGTTACGGGTAAATTTTGTTGACTGACGTCGTTTTTTGTTGAACGCACGATACAAATTTGCCGCCTACAAAAAATAATGCTTATGTTATAGTAATTATCGTAAGTATATTATAGTAACGTGACTTACATTGACAGTTGACTGTTCTAAACAGTTTTTATTTGATGTATCACTAGTTTAAATTGGGCAAAAATTAGCAAGATATAGCGTTTTTTTTCCACTAACCTGTATTTTAGAATTGATAGATTTTTATAAATGATTGAAACTTACTGGATGTGCTTCCATGTAAATGTTGTTATCCACAGACAACCTAATGCATCATGCGTTCAACAAAAAACGACGTCAAGTGGGCCATGAATTAAAAAACGTAAGGCGTAGATAATGACTAATTTGTCAACTGACATCTGATATTTGACATGTCAGATTATTAGATTGGGGAGGTTTTTATGGTGGTGCCTCATCCACGCGCCCAGACACTGAAGCCAAGCCCCCGTGCCTCCACCAGCCAGAGCTTGTAAAGGCTCCTGCCGTTCTTCTATCCACATTTAATAATGTCACTGTTTACCCATAATAAGCTTTGCATGCGTGTGATCTAAATGCAGACATGACTTGAAGATTCCAACGCTTGCTTCGTCGTCGATTTTTGTTGAACGCACCTTATGAACTATTAATTATAAAGACGCTGTACATCACTCTATACCCCTGTAAAATTATGCAGCAGAGGTTTAAATCATCTATATAATGGTTAGATATATACTTAAACTGTTTGTTAATTTGATCACATTTGCAAGGTTTAATTCTTTATTGTTTATTGTCTTATTTATTTAATCTCACTCTTTCATCAGACATCACAAAAATTATGAAAACTGTTCACTTTATTATTTACAGTGGTCTTCTTTCAGTGGTGGTAATAATTTTCATGGCAAACTTTGTGATGTCAATTTTCAACTCTACTATTAAATATTTCACCAATTTAATTATATTCAAGGTAGTGTATTTGCAATTCTAAATGAAAGCATTGAAAAATATTCATATTTCATCACAAATAAAATCAAAAGTACGTTACCTTAAAACATCCTCCCATATATAACGTATCAGGTGGACCAAATATTGCAACCTCCCATTCGAAGAGATTATCTTCATTGACGAGTTTTACACAGAATCCTTCAACAGGCTCCTCTTGAAGACTTTTGTATTCAACCGCCAAGGCCCTAAGGGCACTGCTAGTTGCCTTCGTTGTCGCCATATTCTCACAATGACAATGACTATCTACAGATTTTACAAACAAAATAAAGAAAAATATACGTATAACTCTTCTATTATGACGCCATTAAACAAACCTGAGTAAATTCATAGTTCTTAGATTCATACAAGTCTCTAAAGTTACTTCTTATATCGAGTAATAAACGGATTTAGACAGCTGATTGTCCTGTCAATACTTGCAAAACAATTGTGAACAGTCAGTAGTCTGGTTAGTAGTAATAACGGAACTGAAAGAAACTCACTTCACAATCACTTTCACATTTACTATCTTTGCATAAAGTAATTGGTATGAGTAATCACATATTTTTTATAGAAGAACCAACCAACGAGAAAACAAACAAATTTGAGGGCCACGTTATTGACCCCTCTTGTATTTTCACGCCCTTAACTTTGACTTGGTTCTCTCGTCCGTAGGCCCATACATGCAAAGATGCAAACAGCAAACAGCTGGAATTTTTCTTATGTGCGCAGGCCCATGAAGCCCACGGAACATAAACGATCCGGCAAGAATTTTTTAGCGGCTGGTTAGGAAGCTACCAAGCTACCCCAGATGCCCCAGAATCTAAGGCAAAGATGCAGGATCGGAATACGGTCCCTAAATGGATCATTCGGCTTTTTTCGTGAGTAAAATTTCGTAATTTTTTAAATTTAACTTTTATTAATATACAAGTTACTATATAGGTACATATTCTGAACTCGGAGTACAGACAGAGACAGATACTGATTTCTAACACAAAATGACTACTACATATTTATAACATACAAAGATGCTGAGCTAATTGTAAGTAATACATCTACAATAATATACAATATTTCAACAAATCTGTTACATCTGAGCGCCACTAAACCTATCTTGACTGGTCTTAGTTAGTCCCCATTTCATGAACAGTAAGCATAAGAGAGTCTTCTGACAAAATTGAGGGTTTACTGAATTTGCTTTTAACTGGCTGTTAGACAATTGGTCTTTGATAAACGGGAAGAATGTCGAAGAATCAAAGTGGAGTAAATTTAAATTACAATTTAAAATTCTCCAAGTCGAACTACACAAACTTTAACTTTAACTTTTGTAATTTAATTTGATTAAAGTTTGTGGAATTTGACTTGTAACATTTTAAATTTTAAACGGTCTGATGTTCTTCGAAAATTTAAAACCAATCCAGTCACAAAACATAAGATTATCAAAAGTTATGAACCGTAGTGCTACCCGAGAAGATTTATTCCACCGAAAATTTCTTTTTAGCTATTTGACATTACAACATTAACCCTTTAACGGGCAGAAGACTGGGGCCATTTTAAATAGATTTTTTTCTATTCAGATAAATATATTATGTTCAAAGAAAGCCAGAATCACCGCCATTATTTTCATTTTTCAATTTTTTTTTTTTCAAAATGCGTGGAACGTATCAGAGAACATTTAGATAATAAAAAACATGTACTGGGCAGGGGTAGTTATGTACTAAACACAAAAAACAGTCTTAATAATAACTATAACATTAACATACAAAAAAAAAACAATATTTTTCTTGTTTGCACATTAAAAACGAAAGTAATAATTATCCAAACTTTTGAAAATAAACTAACGAAAGGAACAGAAATAATAACCAAACCTATCCTTTACAAACTTTTGTGAAAAGGAACGAAACATTAATTTAATTTTTCAAAAAATTCGAAGAAAAATTCATACTCAAGTTCTTTGGTATAAATATATACCACTTTTTTTTTTTTCAAAATATTTTCTTAGCCGAAAGAAATTTTGTATATCACAAAGGTAGAAAGCATTTTCCAATAAGTCTTCTGTCACATAAAATAATTATCTTGAATAAAATAAACAGGCTGATGATGGCAGTAGTGTTCTGCCGAAACATGTTCCATTTATAATTTTACACTTATTAAAGTTTGTGGAGTTTGACTTATATATATTTAAGTTTTAATTTAAATTTACTCCACTTGGATTTATCGACATTCTTCTGGTTTTTAAAATAAACAGGATTGCTTAGAACAAAGGCAAAATAGTTTTTACTATTTCAGCTGATTCTAACCTCACATTTGTGTCCTCTTCAAATTTTCCTTTTAAAAAAATTGTACATTGCAAAGACACTTGTTAAGTAAAATTATGGGATCACTCAACTCACAGGAAAGTTCTTCATTTATTATTTACAAAAAATGCGTAAAAACCAAAATTAACCGGTGCAACTGCATTCGCTGCGGTATAATACCACACTTTCAAATATCCAACGCAAGCGCCTGGGTTTTGTAAATGCGGTATAAATATGTGCCGGATAGAGTTTGAATAACCGTTTCCGCTTGTGTGTACATATTTGGACAGTAACCGTTAAAGGGTTAAAGGAAAAGTAAAAGAAACATAACTTTGCACCACATTTATTATACAAAATGCTCTAACACTCTAACCTATTGAGATATCCCCAAAATAGACTATGCAATGCATAGGAGAACTTCTAGTTGCCTATCCGGCAAGTTG
Source organism: Diaperis boleti (assembly GCA_963583935.1). Classification (NCBI taxonomy): domain Eukaryota; kingdom Metazoa; phylum Arthropoda; class Insecta; order Coleoptera; family Tenebrionidae; genus Diaperis; species Diaperis boleti. Next base: position 45,179,622 of record OY757244.1, read on the forward strand.
CTCGGAAGTTAGCAACATCCAGCAGTGGTTGGCAACGCACTGAAATTGGCGTCCCTTGTAGATGGTGGAAGGAGGACCGGCGGCCATTACATTCATTCAGACTTCAACGTTAGAAGCATCGATAAGTCGTAACTAACGCTTAATTTTTTGTTTTTATCTGATTTTATTCCACTATGAGTTCTCCTGTTTTTAAAGTGGGTGTTCAGCTTCCGTTGGAGTTACACCACGTTTTTTTGTTGTGCAAATTAGCCATTTTGTAAAACCTAGTTATTTTCCACCGTTGAGCTTGCTTTTGTTTAAAAAGTTGTACGTGTTCGTTCGACCCCGAAAGTGAGATCCATCTCGCGCAGATTCTAGCATTTGTATAAAACCCGCCATGATGAACACGAAATTGTTCAGTCTTTGGATCCACATGTTTTGTTAAGAATTCTAGCCTTTGTTTAAGAATAATGTTCACTATTACTACTCGAAGTATTCCGTGCATCTCGCGTGCAGTAGCATAAATTACCAAACTTATGAGTCACAGGCACCGCGAATAACTTGCTAAAGTCCTTGTTGTAATTTGTTTTTAGATATTGTTGTTAATTTCAGAAAGTTCAAATGTGTTGTTGACTTCTAGTTCCAGAGCCAGAACCACAGGCGCGTTCAATTTGAAACAAAGTGATTCTCTAACTTAATATAACTAGATTGCCACTCAGATAAATCCTTTAATAACTACCTGTCTTTCGGTATGAGGCCGACAGCAGCTTGCGGTCATTTAAAAGCTATTTTGTCTCTGTTGACTTGAATTAACCAACACTGAGTAAGAACTGAAGACAAAAGGGCAAATAGAGGCATAGCGCCACGCCGAATGTTGGGGTTCTGAAAAGTGTTTTATCTTTATGTTGTATTGCGTATTGTAGTATTTATGTTTATTGTGGAATAAAATTAGCTGACTTAACCTCATTCATCATGTACACCAGAATTGTTAATTTGTGTTATTGTTTACTATTTTTCTGAAGAACTACATTGTTAATCATTGGAAATTGTCAATTGTAATTTATTACTCGAATTATTATTGTTAAAATCATCAAATTTGCATTGTTACCAATTTAATACGAAGCCACTAGAAATTGTTAACCACAGTACGAGATCACAAAACTCAAATTCACAAAATGACTAAAACTTATTAAACATTTAAAACCATAATTTTTGTATTATAAATTTACGCTCCACTCCTGTATCTGCTCTTGTCATGTATCCAAAGAATCTAGGGTTTGTTCCGTTTGGGTAAGTTTGAATGTCCCGATTGCTTGTCTTGTCAAAAAATAACACAACGTAAGGTTCTGCTTTTTCTTTCAATGTCTGACGATCACTGGCCAACCTTTAAAGTCCGGGGTTTTTTCAAATTTGTAAAAGGGGCGGGTTATTACAACCATATTCTCCAGTTTCCCTAAAACGTGCTGCAGTCGTGCTGATAGTGAAAGAATGCACTTCTAGAGTACGTGCCACATAACACGTACTGCGACCATCTTCTAATCGCATGATGGTCCGTACAACTTCTTGGTAGGAAAGGTGCAAGGAAGCTCGTTGGTTAACATTCGTATTGATGATTTTTTCTGTTTATCTCAACATTAATCAAACAAGAACCCCAAAACATGTTATAATAACTTACAGTTTTTTAAAACAGTAGTGTACCGGTATATTAAAAAATCAAAAATAAACTATGATAACTTGGATTATGTGCTTGTCTTATGGTGGGAAGATTTAAAAATGTATGAACGATATTACCAGTAAAAATCATTGACGTGGGACATTGAAATAAAAGAAGAAAAATCAGGTGATTTTTGTGGGGTGTGTATATACGTAATGAAAAAAAAAAAGTAGAAGCAGATGTATATTTATCAAGTTAAACTCTTCACATTCATCTTTTTTTTTTCGAAGGAGGAGACCAGTGACAGACGTTCCTCAAAACGATTCATGTTGAAATTTGACATAAAAGTAAAAATGTGACACTAGCATTCAGTGTTTCACCCTGGAAATAAAAACATTTGGAAAAGTAACATGAAGAATTATCGAATTATCATCTGGGGCTTGATCTACCTAATTCGGAACATTGCTCTTTCAGAAAAAAAAATATTGCAGGCTTATTTGAAGTCGATCTTCGTTGTAATCCGCGCGGAAAATTTGATTTTGTTGGAATTTGCAAATCAACCCCCAACTTTGGCGCCCCGTAGAACAGAAAGTTTTGGTCGCAAACAAAAAATCAATTGAATTAAAATTATGCACAATTCTGTTCTCTACATATTTTATTTGAACTTTTTTTCGATAGCACTTACAACAACGGCGCTATTTTTCGAAAAGCGTCGCGGTGCAGCGTTGGTTCAAGTTCACTTAGTCATAGGCGGAGGGTAAAGTAAGGTGTCAGAAAAATGTTCAAAAAAAAATGTGGATTTCAGCAAAGTGGTACATAGAATTTTTTTTTTATTTTGACGAATTCTACTTGTGGTTAAATTTTCTGCTGAAGCTGCCCTCCATAAGGTTCGCCATTAACACAACCAGGTTTCGAGGAACGGGATAGATACTCCTGCATATCTCACCTTTGGGGCGGGAATTACAATCCCCTGCCGACGCAACTAGGGACCTTCGCCAGTTCATCTAGAACGAGAACTTTATCCCCGAAGTTACGCCCCGACTCCTGCTGCTCACCGAAACATTGCTATCCGCTGGGGACACCCACGAGACTGAACAGGATCGAAAGAAGAAATATGCGGCCGCCAAGAGGAGGTCAACCTCGGAGACAAGGCGATGGGCCCTACATAATTCTCTCAGCAAAAGGACCCTGCCGCTACGAGGTCGCCGGCCTAAACGACCCTATGAAAGTCTTGGGAGTCTACCATTCGTCAGTCCTAACAACTTTCCAAGGGCATGACGAAGAAGCTGTACCAACACCGCTACAACCCCTCTACCGAACGTATCGACCACGCAAAACGAGCTACTAGATAAAAACCCACGTCGAGACGACCCGACCCATGGATTTTGAGGGAATGGATTGTAGCATCGTAGTTTTCACCGCGCCCACCAGTCTAGCACCCTTGCTGCTGATCTGACCCCCACACGTATCTGCTCCCCCACTACGCGATATCTAAAACTTTGCATTAAAATCTCTATACATATTTTTTTAATATAACTTGTTACTTGGCTCATGTGTTTTGATCAGCGCCCTCAGTCCCAATACTACAAATGGAGTTTATCAATGAAATTAAAGACGTCCAATTGCAACAAGGAGAGTTATTAGTATCGTTTCATGTGAGTTCTCTATTTCCAAGTGTTCCTATTCCACAGACTTTAATTTACCTCTGTTCAATAGCTCGTTCTCATCAACGGACGATCGTACCCAACTCTTCTCTTTCCATGCAGTTTTAAATACAAAGTACGGAGTAACAGAACCAAAACATGTACTCTTTATTTTCTACAATACTGACATTATAATTTAATTTTTTGTGACAGCAACCAACCACGTTGAACATAAATAAACAGATCTTCAAAAAACAAAGAAAATAAATCCGGAGTTAAGTCAAATATGCCTTAACATACCGGCCGCCTTGACAAGTTCGTTCAAGGACTTTCAACAAAACAAGTTTAAATGTCTTCCTCAGGTAACATACAAACTTTTGTAACCGAGCGCTTCAGAATAGTGTTTCCAACGCGAACTTCCACTACACGAATCACATTCTCCACTCCTCGGATCACCCTGGTGACTCGTCCCAATCTCCACCGCAAGGGAGGAACGTTGTCTTCGTGGAACAGTACAAGCACTCCTTCCTTTAGCAGGTTCGAGGAATTCTCCTTCCATTTGATGCGAACTTGCAGATTGGATAGATACTCCAGTTCCCACCTTTTCCAAAACTGTTGCACAAGTTGCTGAAGAAACTGATAATGTTTCAGCCTGTTTTGCGGAAACTCGATTACCGATTTCTCAGGTAGAGCCGTTAACGATTTGCCGATTAAGAAGTGAGCTGGGGTTAACGGATTTGGGTCAGTTGGGTCGGACGAGAGAGGACTTAGCGGGCGGGAATTTAAGATTGCTTCTACCTGCACAAGAACAGTGTAATAATCTTCATACGTCAACCGAACTTCCCGAAGAACTCGTTTCAGATGGAATTTAGTCATTTTAATTGCAGATTCCCACAACCCACCAAAATTTGTGCTTCGAGGAGGAATAAAGTGCCACTCAATTAAATCTTTGCTTAATAATCGCGATATTTCATTTCCTTGAGCATTGAAAAAGTCAAACAGATTTCTTAGATTATTATCGGCTCCAACGAACGTTGTACCATTGTCTGAATCATGGAGGTATAATATAAGAGGAGAAAACAAAGCCACGCTATTGGTATTATTTGTTTTGAAGCCGAATAAGAGCGGAGAGTGGGTACAGTGTTGTTATTTTTCCCCAAGCAGGCCGCCAGTGGGGTAGCATAATAAACTGTAATTTCTGTTTCTTCGGCATATAAGATTAAAAAGAAAATCTCAAACCAGATCTTTACTCTATCTAAATTATTTGCAAGACTGGAAAACGTGTTTACAAATCATCCAGTGCTCACTTAAATTTTTAATTGTGATTTATTTATTATGTTTTACAACTCCACCAAGTCACGTACCGTCGCCACTGCGTGAAATCAAACTCCCACCGGTTCCCCTATTGAATGTTTAGACCCAAGCATTTACAGAGTTGTCAGCTTGTGCTATATCGCACTGTTTGGTATGGAAATTATACTAAAATTTAGGTGTAAACGTTTTGATATCCTTATATACAGTTAATAATTCATACATGGTTTAGTATGCATTATTTAAAAAGGATTTTCAAAACTTTGATGAGGCAATTTCAACAAATTACTTTTTCAATCTGGCAATATTGGTCATTCTTCCGTTTGGTTCAATGGCTTCACAACAAAAACGCCAATGTAGTTTCCTCTTCTATCTTAGTTCCATGGTCTGAATACAGACTAGAGGGTTTACCTCGCCGTGATATAAATCTTCTTAGAGTTGCCAAAAATACTTCAGTCGTTAACTCCGTTAATAACTCCAAACGCACTGCTTTGGTACTCATACAAATAAAGAGGCAAATATACGCCTTGATAGTTTTATAGTCTCTTGTTTTTCTATCCTTTAGTAGTATCGGACCAGCGAAATCGATGCCGGTATTATAAAATGGTGCAATAAATGCGGTCATTCTACAATTAGGTAAGTTGCCCATGATGTACCGACTCGCCTGAGGTTTTACCCGAAAACACGGTTTACACAATTTTACTACCCAATGTGCTGTGGCGCGACCTCCAATAGCCCAATAGCTTTCCCTTATTGAATACAGTAACTGTTGGGGCCCGCAATGAAGCAAGCGCTCATGTTCACCCTTCATCAATAACAAAGTGAGTTTATGTTTTGCGCTCAAAATTACTGGATGAACCTTATCGAAACTGTACAGTGACCTTTTTAACCGGCCGCCAACACGCATATCACCGTTTTCATCCAAGAGCGGATTCAAATTCAAAATTGAGCTCTTTAACAAATGATATTCTGAAGCAAAACATTCCTTTTGCATTATCTTCAGTAACCTTTCGCGAGCAAATACGATTTCTTTAACCGTTAAATTCGGTAATAAGCATCTCACTTCGCGTTTTGACCTCACGTTTTTTAAAAAACGCAAACATAATCCCGTGATTCGCACCAGCTTGTAGAAACATGAAAACTTATCAAAAACATCTGACTCTGTTAGTTCCGTTTCTAACAAAACTACCTGCTTCTGTTCTAGTAAATTATATTATTTTCCATCGGAGTTTCAATGAACTTGGAGTCAACATCCCGAAACCATTCGGGCCCACGCCACCATAACTCCGAATTCGAAACCTCACTGATACTAGCGCCCCTAGACACATAGTCTGCGGGATTGTCCTTAGAGAGTACATGTCTCCACGCGGCCTTGTCCGAGAGAGACTGCACTTCGCATACTCTGTTAGCGACGAACGTCTTAAACCGAGATGGATCTCCTTTTATCCAACCTAGGGCTACGGTGGAATCCGACCAGTAAAAGAATTCACCAACCAACAAGGTAATTGATGCCTTTACTTTTTGAATCAGATTGACCAAAAGTACGCATGCGCACAATTCCAGTCTAGGTAACGTTACCTTCTTGATTGGTGCTACCTTACCTTTTGCGCATAACAGCCGAACACATATAGCACCTTGCTCATTTATGGATTTGTCGAGGTACCTGAATTTTCCCTACTGATTTTAATTCTGAAGTAAACCGCAACTACTTATTTGCAATTTGGTTGAGCACTGTATCATCCCATGATAATTTCAAACGCCATAGATCCTGAATAATTAATTTAGCGACAAGTATTATCGGACTTAAAAACCCTAGTGGGTCGAATAGTTGCGCGATGGAAGATAATATTGAACGTTTAGAAATGTTACCAGACAGTTCAGGAACAGTTACGTCATACTGAAATACATCCGCGTCAGCATTCCACATTACACCGAGCGCTCGATTTTCCGCAGTATCACTCAATTTAACAAGCTTAGCTTCGGGTATCGCAGTGAACTTTAAACGCGTTTAGTATTTCCCGATCGTTTGAAAGCCATTTTCTCAACTCAAACCCTTCAAGATAATTGAAATTTGTTCTTGAAGCTTGAGCAACTCCCTGGAAGAGTCGGCTCCGAACAAGAGATCGTCAACATCGAAATTCTCCCTTATGATTTTACTCGCCTCCGGCATCGTGGTTTCTGCCTCGTCGGCCAGTTGAAACAAACATTTGATTGCAAGATACGGTGAAGAACTGCACCCGTAGGTAACCGTTTGGAGTTCGAACACCTTCAACTCTTCGCGTGGTGCTTCGCGCCAAACAATTCTTTGAAAGCAACACTCTGTGGGATCGATTAGCACTTGCCTATAAATTTTTGATATATCAGCCGTCGCAACAAATTGAAATTGACGAAATGACAATAAAATAGTAAACAACTCGTTCTGAATAGTTGGTCCGGTGTGTTGTACGTCGTTTAGTGACAATCCAGTCTTTGTCTTCATGGACGCATCAAATACAATCCTACACTTTGTTGTCAGACTAGTACTTTTAATGACTGGATGATGTGGTAGATAGTAATGCAAACCGGACAGCAATTCCTCTTGGGATGTTAATTGGCGCATGTGGCCTGACCGCTCGTATTCCCTCATAAACTGAACGTAGTCCCCTTTCAATTCGGGCGAGGATGCCAGACGTTTTTCCGTTTTATAAAATCGCGTGACTGCTAAGTGTTTTGATTCTCCCAATTTTTCAACGTTGTCCTTAAAGGGTATTTTCACTATGAATCGCCCTGACACATCCCGCTTAACCGTATCAGCATAATACTGTTCACAGTATAATTCTTGTTCAGAGAACTTTGACGCTCTAAAATTACACTCTTCTAACTGCCAAAATTTTGTTAATTCTTTGTCCTCGACTGATTCAGGTGTCACAGAAGAGTAATTTACAAGCAGACTAGTTTGGATGGCCAAATTTACACTTCCGCCTATTATGAAACCTAATTTTGTATCCTGGAGCCGTAATTTATCATGGTTTAGTTTCACTTGTTTTGGTAATAATACTTCCCAAAAGACTAAAAGTATATCAACCGCTCTAGGTTCATTGAACTTAGGATCCGCCAAAGTAATGCCACTAGGAATACCCCAGTGTGACGTATCTACCAAAGATGATGGTATCTCTCCTGTGATTTGCGAAATTACAACACAAGTCAATCTTCTGGAATAATTTCCCAAGACCGGCTGAACGGAACGTTTTATTTTGAACTTGTTGAGTTTTAACACGTCTACAGCCGTCTCAGTTATGAAAGAAATCTGACTTCCACTATCAAGCAAGGCCCGTAATAAAAGAAATCTGCCTCCCGTATCCTTAATTCGAATCATTGCTGTTGATAAAAGTACCTGGTCATTAGAACGCAATTGAGTACTCGCGGTGTTAACGCTAAAGTTTGAGGACGCCTGTACTTCGTCCGTAGTAATGATGGCTGAGTTCACTTCACCGCTAGAATCTTCACTTTTCACACCTTGTCTTGTATTCAAATGAAGTAAAGAATTGTGAAAATTACGGCACAATCTGCAAGGTGGTTGTTTACATTCCTGTGCAAAATGGTTAGGTCTCAGACAGTTCAAACACAATTTTACAGACTTCACCTTTAATATTCTCTCTTGGGAGCATAAATTCAACAACTTTTCGCATTTATAAACCGAATGTGGACCTCCGCAACAATAGCAAGACCTTTTAGTACTTACCTAAGCACGACCTCTCTCCTTTGACGCGTACTGAGGGACCAACCTTTTTTCCGCTTTGTTCATATCGACTTTTTCAAGCAACGCCCATTGGTCCTTCAAAAGAAAACTGTAAATTCTTTCAAAGTAGGGGTTTCGCCGCTAATAGGCTGAGCTTCCCAAGATCGCATGGTATAAGCGTCTAACTTATTACACAAAATAAAGATTAATAAAGTGTCCCAACTGTTTCAAACCGATCTACCAATGCCTCCCACGCCACTGGATAATTTGAATTGGTAACTTGAATCGTCTCAATTACCTTCAGTGCTTCTCCTTGCAAAGTCCCTTTTAAATAGTAAAACTTTGAAACATCCGACAATGTTATGTTGTTATGTACAAGAGCTACAAAACTATCTTTAAACCACACCCATGACTCATATTGACCACTAAATTTTGGCAACTCTAAGGTGGGCAGCTTTACTGACGCTTCAGCCGACACTACTGGCGTACTTACGGTTTCGTTTTGTGCCTCATAAGAAATGTGTTTAGAAATCTTCGACATCAGTTTGAAATAGACATCTTCAAACTCCTTTGATCTATCTTCTTCCGCTTTATTCGGATCGCAAAGTTTAATATCCAATTGAGTCTCACTAAACTCCTTCTCAATGCCCTCAAGACCCTGAACTCTCAATCTTAACTCATTTTTCACATTCTCATCGAATTCTGTAACACTTGAAAATAAATCATTTAATCTTTTGACTCTTTGTATTAGATCGTCTCGAACAACCAATAATTTCCTCAATTTTGTAGTCATTTTCTTTTAACTACGCAACTCAAACAGGTAGAAACAAACGTTACGGCAGCTTATTTTTTCCACCTATACGACTCGTTGCTCGTCTAATCCTCTCTAGGAGCTCTTCCTTCACTCCAATTCTCTCAATTCCAACTTCGGGAACGCCTCAACTCTCGATATTCTGGTACTCCAAAAAAACTCTAACCATGCCGTTTCTTCGTTTCTTTTCCGAGGGTACGTCTACGCTGAGATTATTTTCCATCCGGCTCGAAGGACCATGTTCAATAGCTCGTTCTCGTCAACGGACGATCGTACCCAACTCTTCTCTTTCCACGCAGTTTTAAATACAAAGTACGGAGTAACAGAACCAAAACATGGACTCTTTATTTTCTACAATACTGACATTATAATTTAATTTTTTGTGACAGCAGCCAACCACGTTGCACATAAATAAACCGATCTTTAAAAAACAGAGAAAATAAATCCGGAGTTAAGTCAAATGCCTTAACAATCTCAATAAAGTGCTGATGCAAAACGATTTCGACCATCATCAAAGAATATATCCAGTTAACGGAGGTTTGCATGAAGCAAAACATTTTTCAAGTCAACGACAATTTTTGATTTGGAACATGAACTGAATGACATTTTCGCAATTTTTGACACGAAGAAGTGCAACATTGATGACTTCCTTCAATCAATTGCAAGAAAGAGAACAATTTGTGTTTACCATTTTTAGATAGTCTTGTTATCAGGAATACTCTGAAATTAGAGTTTGATGTATATCGAAAAGATACCAGTACACTTCGCTGCATCACAGCAGACTCCCGTCATTGTTCATAACACAAGATGGCTAGTCTTAACTTTTTGGTTCACAGACTCCTTGCATTTCCTCTGAATCCACACAAGTACAAGAAAGAGCTCAGAATTATCAAACAAGTAGCCAGGTGTAATGGGTTTGACAGTAATATTATCCATAAGCTTATAAATAGGACTAATTTTAAGAAAATGGTCACTGAATCTTCGACTTTTCAAACTGATCAAAAGAAGAAGTCACAAATGGCGACAATTCCTTATGCCCCCTTGATCACCAAGGGCTTGGCAAAAATCTTCAGTGGACTAGACTTAAAAATGGTTTACACTTCTAGGCCTAGTCTACAATGTCTTTTGGGCAACCCAAAAAAACAAAATTGATCAGTTTGAAAAAGCGGGGATTTATGAAATTAAATGTAAAGATTGTAACCAAAAATACATTGGGCTAACACAACGACCAATTCAACTAGATTTAAAGAGCACATTGCTCATTTAGAGATTTGGTAGATTCGAAAAATCAACTGTTGCTCAACATATTTTTGAATATGACCACCACAAAACTTGTGTTAAATTAGTTTATCGGTTCCAGGATATTAAACACATAGGTAGGTAAGCCATAACTGTATCCTGTATGTAAAGTCGGTAAGGTAATATTACCTTACCGAAATGTCAATTGTCAACATTTGTCAAGAAAGTGAAAACGAATTAATGTGATAATGTGAAAACTAATAATGTAACGTTATTTATTAAAATAGCATAAGAGAACACGAAACTATATCTTGAATTTGAACATGAAATGAAATGTCAATGACGTCACCAAACGTCAAATTTGAAAATTGGAAACAAACCGCGAACTTTAAAAGGTTGGCCAGTGATCGTCAGACAATGAAAGAAAAAGCGGAACCCTACGTTGTGTTTTTTTTTTTTTGGCAAGTCAAAGCAATGGCGGGACATTCAAACTTACCCAAACAAAACAAACTCTAGATTTTTTGGATACATGGTGAGAGTTTATCAGGAGTGGAGCGTAAATTGATAACACAAAAATTATGGTTTTAAATGTTTATTAAGTTTTAGTCATTTTGTGCATTTGAGTTTTTGTGATCTCGTACTGTGGTTAACAGTCAAGTTTTAGTGACTTGGTATTAAGTGGGTAACAATGCAATTTGATAATGTTAACAATAATGATTCGAGTAATAAATTACAACTGATTCCAATGATTTCAACAGGTTAACGATTTAGTTCTTCAGAAAAATAGTAAACTTACAATAATACAATTTAACAGTTTTGGTGTACACGATGAGTGAGGTTAAGTCAGCTAATCTTATTCCACCTTGAGATTTTGAAGTTTACAGGAATTTACAACAAACAGGTACAGTGAGATATCTGCGCTTGGAATTATTTAAGTTGGGGTACATCTGAGTCGGAGATTGATGGACAACATGTAGATCAGCTGGAAAGACTCAGACGAAGTTAACAAGACTACTGTTGAAGTGATGAATTAAATAAACAAAGTCAAACGGAAATGTCCGTTTCATTTTTCATCCAGTCGACGACCATGTGGTCAAAGATTGGTTTTAAAATTTATCTAATGTCATCCGCGATTATGTAGTTAGTTTTTCGTTAAATTTTCTTTTCTTTTTTAATTTTATATAAGGCTTGAGAATGGCCATTTGTGTTAATTGATATGGCCGAAACGTAATGTATGTCGCGCATTATATGAAGTAAATTAATTTTTTATTTTGGGAATGACTGTTTATTTAATTCTTCACTTCATCATCATCAACCCAAATTTGAGAAAATGGACCCTCTTCAACTGTTTGTAAGTGAGACAATATTGCAGAGAGTTTACTATCATGGAAAAAGCTTACACATCCAAACGGACCAGGAGAAATGAGTGTTACTGAATTGTCCTAGTCATGCTTAGTTTCTTGTCTTTCTTTAAGGCTTGTCCAAACCAAGTCAAAGTTAGCAGAACATATCTCGGGGACTATTCTTTTGGTTGTTAAGTATTTTAAGTATTTGTGAAGCAAGCAATTTATTAGTAGTCTGAAAACAACACTGGGAGGAAGTTCAAGCGAGTTCGAAAACGATCCTCGTTTGACAAATGACCGCAGAGTAAATTTTCGCACGATTGGGACCGTATAAAATCTCGAAAGCACCATGCAACACGAACCACAAAAATGAATACTATTTGGTCTATCTGTTGATTCGAAACATATATGGACAATAAACTATAAAATATACCGTAACGCAACGTTTTCTTTGGAAGCCATTTTAAAACGATCGCGACGGGACGACATCTAGCGAGCGCAAACGCAACGAGGCGCAACGAAACTACAACATACACAAAACAAAAACATTAGATACCGAAATTTGGCTTCCCGGTGGCTAAACTAGCTAGATGTCGGTTACATGCAAACGGCGGAATAGTAAATCGCAAGGGGGCGCAACATAACATTAAAAGATAAGACACTTTTCAGAACCACAACATTAGGCGTGGCGCTTTGTCTCTATTTGCCCTAAGGTCACTAGATAAAAAATTCTCTTTGTAAAGGTACCGCCATCAGTTATTTTTCATGGAAATTAAAAGTGATGGATATAGGATGAGTTTTAATGGGTTAGAAAAAGATACAAGAATCTAGAGATTTTTATCGATTTGTCAAGGAATTTAATGACATAATCCGTATTTAGGGTTAAGGTTTCAATATTAATTTGCTGATTATATTTTATGAATTTATACCAATACCAAGTAATCTTGGAAAACTAGTACGAACACGATGGGTTGGACCAAAGAAATTATCAAGGCTCCAAAGCCTTCGGCACTGGACGGGTTTGAACGTTGAAAACATAATGCAGGCAACCCTCGATCGAGCCACTTTTTCCAAAATCATCAACGATTCGTCAACCGTGTATTTACCAATCTTCAACCTCCGAGTGTTCAACTGACAAACAAAATAACTACATAATAATAACAAGTGGTATTTTAATGTTATTTATTCAATTATTCTTGTCTAAATAATATTTTGTATAGCCCAGACTCATCCCAACGCTTCTACATCTCGTTGGTTATGGTTTCTTTAATTTCTTCTTTATTAACTTCTTTAAGCTTGAGCCTTCAAAGACTGGCTTCAAATGTAAGGAAGGCTTCTTCAACACTATGCTTACAACTCACTATAAAATCTTCTGAACAGAAGTGTCTCTGAAATAATTAATATTTATATAATTATAATTGCGGGTGTTTACAACTATTGTCGTCTACCGCATCCTATTTTCCATATAGATCGATTCGTTACATCTTCTTCCTGCAGATTTCTTTGTAACATTGCCTGTTCTACGTTCTTCTTGGTCTACCCCTACGTCTTCTTTCCAAAGGCTCCCATTGCAGCATTTTCTTTGGCCATCTGTAACAGTCCATACGACTTACATGTCCGTACCATCGTAGACTTTTTGTTTCTACTGTGTCTAATATTGTAGTATCGATTCCCATGCGTTGTCGTACTTCTGTATTTCGGATTCGATCTCGTAAAGTTAGCCTTCAACATCTACGCCAGAAGCCTATTTCTAGTGTGGATAATTATAGTTTCCTTTGTCTTTCACTCATGCTCCAAACTTCTATAATTAACATTCTAGGAGTGGAAATTTACATAATACCAATCTACTTCATCTTCTTTATTGTAAACGAAAACTCACACTTTATCAACTCAAAATTTTGAACTTTTTAAATTTCTACATAATCCTTCTCAAGTACATATCCCCATTCTACGGTATGTGTAGTACTTGTATGTATTTATAATGTTTTATAGTACTTGTTTTTTTCAGGACTTCCAAAAAATTTTTTCGAATGACATTTTCTTCTCGCCTAAAAATTTGAGGAGGGTAACAAGTGCATACACTCTAACATGGTATTTACCTGTGGGAAAACTGAAAAGGCTTAATATCTGTACTTGATTGTGCTTTACAGCCTTGAACTTCACATAGTCGCACCATATTTATCGAAAAATTAAAAAACTACTCTTGACTTTGCCGAGAAACATCATAAATGACAGTTCAGGGCATACACGAATAACAGAAAATATCCATGTCAAATGTTCATGGAAATTAAAAGAGACAGAATGATATATGTCGCAACCGTTGGCGTTACCTTTACAAAGAGAATTTTTCATCTAGTGACCTTAATTTGCCCTACTGTATTCAGTTCTTATTCAGTGTTGGTTGATTCAAGTCAACAGAGCAAAATAGCTTTTAACTGACCGCAAGCTGCTGTCGGCCTCATACCGAAAGACAGGTAGTTATTCAATGGTTTATCCAGGTTTGAATAGCAGTAGTGGATATTATTTAAACAAGATCTAACAAACAAAGGAGTGACTAATAGCTTTCCACAGTGTCGGCCATTTTATTAGTGACGTTGACAAAGGATGGCCGAACAACGGTAAAATGAAAAGATTTTATCTAGGAGTTTCTAGTATGCACATGGAACAAACGCCGGTCAATTTCAGGGCCATCTCATTATGTTGAGGAGGACAGAAAAAAGAATAGATAGAATAAAAAGGTTACCTGTAAATCCTCTGACGAAGAAAAAGAGGAGCCCTACGTTGTTTTTCTGAGAAGAAAATGTAGCGGCAGGAAGTTTGAACTTACCCAAGACAAAGACAAACCCCAGGTTTTTCGGATACATGGCGTGAGCTATCAAGAGCAGGAGCGTAAATGGATAACACAAAATTATGGTTTTAAATATTTATTGGCTTTTACAATTTTGTTGATTTGAAGATTTGTTTTTTGCGATTGTGTACTGTGATTAATAAGTTCTAGTAACTTTGTATTTGGTTGGCAACGGTTTGATAAATTAATAACAATTTGCAGCCAATAAATTAATTTTACAATTTGTCATTTCAGCAGGTTGACAATGGACGTATCCCTGGCTACCTGTACGGCGCGCGCACGTGGGGGCCTACATAAATTGCAGCAGGTGGAAACCAACGATCTCTTACTACTAGATACGGTGAAAGGACTATAGTTTGTGTTTTTTTTTAAAGATCCACCAACATCGCATTTTCTGTTGGAATAATAGGCGGCAACACGGCTAGGGTTTTTTCACGACAGGTGCAGTAGAACAAGGTTAGGATAGTAAACGTCTGGTTGACAATGTTGATTTCGAAATCAGAATCGAAGTTTTTAAGTTCACGTAGAAAAATGGTTTATGAATAATTAGTATGATTAGTGCATAAGTTAGGTATGTCAGAAAGAGAGACGCACAGAAAATTAAAACATGGTTGGTTGGAAGTACAGGAGGTGCTAGGAGGAATGTTTTCAGCTGCCATCATACTTGGAATGTCGAGACCGTTGGGATCGGGACCATCATCCGAAAGATCAGAGACCAGATCAGAATCTGAATCTTCCGGTAATGCTATTATGATAGAGGGTATATCTTGAACGCTGAAATTGTCCAAATTTTTACTGCAGTCATCACAGATCAGAATTTTTCTATTTTGTAAAACAATGTTCGCGAACCAGTGTACTCTAAAGTTTCCTGAGCAAACCTTATCAATTTGGCTAGATAGAAATATTCCCCTCTCCTTTTGTAATCGTGAATTTTGCGGCCTATTTCTTCACGAAAGAAATAGTCATTAAAACAGGGAGATTTTTTTCGACCACCGTGACTTTTAGACGACTGCAGTTCTTGAAAATATTTCCCAGTTTTTCTTCCAGGTTCTTCAGTTCAAGGGAACATTAGAAAAGGGCTTTTTTCAACTTTTTATCAAGTTTACGCGACATAATTGAAATTAGAATTTTGGTTTGAATGTTTGAAAGTTGACACTGACAGCAAAAATGACGCGAGTCCCTAGTAGTGCGGGTATGTGTATCGCATGAAAGTAACTATGAAATAGCGATTTTTATATTAGCCAACATAAATCAACAGGTGGTGGATCTTTAAAAAGTACACAAACTTTACAATGCTTAGTGAGGGTAGAGGCCTTCGACCATAAAGTTTCTACACCTTTTCCAATTGTACTTCAGATTAGTAAATTCTATTTCAGAAAACGTCAATTGTATTTCAGAAATCGTAAATTGTAATTCAGATCGGTAAGTTGTATTTCAGCAAACGTCACATGAAACTCAGAAATTATCATTTGTAAATCAGAAAGTATCATTTCTATTTCAGAACGCATCATAATTGTGTCTATTGTGTACCAACATAGGTACTATTACAACCTAAATTGCTGTAATGCCCTGACAAAATTGAGAAGTGTGGATGGTGACACAAGAAATACAGCTAAATCCCCAAAATCATATAATGAACAAATAAAAATAATACAGATACTTCCAACAATTATACAATATTAAATAACGTGGTAAAATAGAAATTATAATGACTGAATAGAATAGCAAGTTGAATTAAACAATAAATTACGAAATGAACGTTGAAAATAATTAAAAATAAGACAAGTTAAATAGTGACTATGGCTCTTTACCTAGGTTAAAATTACATTAAGGAGATTACTGAACTTACAAAATTTAAGTGAACGCTAATATAACAAAAACTAGGTGAATTGATAACACAAAAAAATACAATAAAAAAAATCGTCTATTACTTATCTTCTTGATTAATATGCTAGTTTTGGAGCTGTCCTGACACCTTACTTTTACTTTCTGGCGTATCCTGCGAGTCTGTAAATCTGCAACTCCTGCGGATCCTTGGGAAATTTCACCAGTTTCCACGTGAACTAAACTATGTGCGTTCAGGAAAGAATTTCCACAGCCAAAATCCCTTGATGGTGGTACAATAATCCTAGTATAAGTGCTGGTGAATTTGCCTATCTGATTTAAAGAAAATAGTCAAGGTCTGCACGCAATAAAATGGTTTCTCTTACCTCTTTCCGTAAATTCAACCTTTAACGATTTATCCGCTTAAGCGATTAGTTATAGAAATAACCCACATTCAACGATACTTAACCGCTAACGCGTTTTTCCTGGACGCAATCCCTTTTACCAGGAGTAATTTTTCGTTGAACGTGTACTCGTTAAAGTCTCGAACGAAAAAGAAAGAATCTCGCCGGTACTGCAAAACCTATCGTTTTTTGTATATGCCGGTTATCTCTACGTAGATGCGTTCCAGCGGTGGTGAATGCGCGGCAAAATCAAATTGTAACAGTACGTAATATTTTAAGGAATTTTTTTATTGTATTTCTACGCAGTCAAGATGGTAACACCGCATATGGTTAATGCCCTACTTGCACATATTGCATTGGTGAAGAGGAGGCATGAAAAATAGTTGTATATTGTGCTGCTCAATTATTATTTTCCGAAATATACATGATATTTTCTGAAATACATTTCATCTTTTCTGAAATTCATTTGACTTTTCCGAAATACAATTAACATTTTCTGAAATACATTTTACATTTCTGAAATACAATTAACACATTCTGAAATACATATTACTAATCTGAACTACATTTGATACCTTCTGAAATTAATTTGTTACTTTCTGAACTACAATAATTGGAAAAGGTGTAGACCCGCTATTAATTCCGATTGTTTGAAGCCAACATTCAACTGATGGGAACCTTAAAATCCCTTTGCGCTAATTGGTTCATTTTAGTTGTTGTTTACAGTCAGTGGCGTATCAAACTTAGGAAACATTCAAATAAATTTAAATAAATCAAACAATTGCACAAATAACTGTACCCCCTCCGCGATTTGCCCCTCTCGCCTATGATGTTGGCTTCAAAACATTCGCCTAGAAGCTCCCAGAGTACCTGGTCTATATTTTCTGACATCGTTGGTTGAGGCAAACATCTCAATCCAAAAATGACGTCAGACGTTGTTTGGGTTGCAGCCATGGAGCTTTGGTTGCGTTTAACTATAATATTATTTTTTATTATAATATAGTAGTCTTTCTATATTCCACTATTAATTATCATGATGCTAAACAAATATTACCGCTTATTTTATTTATTTTGTGAATTTCCTAAATAATTGTTCCTTTTTGCATAGTTGGTTGCATAATATTGAACCCAACAGTGACTTCATGTTGGCTTCAAGCATTATTGCTTTGCAACATATCTAGTAGTAAGAGATCGTTGTGCGCCTCCAAATATATGCAGTGTTGCCAAATCGTGTACTCCAGAGCTTCCACCGAATCGCGCATCCATCTTCTATCCTTAGTTGCCCTTCTATTTTCGCATAAGTCTTCCTCCATATTTTGTCTCAGGATACGTCCATTTAATCCTCCAGAGAATAGCATGCATTAATACAATTCAAAAAAATTTGGTGTACAATATGAGTGATATTGAGGAAGTTATCTAAATATTTATTTTTTTAAACCAGCCAACCACTGAGCGAAACATACAGGAATACTTGAAGAACGTCTTTTCGGTAGTAATAAATAATTACATATTATACTCACAAAATGAAAATTCTCACCTTCTAATTTGAACTAGGTTTCAGAGTCCACTGCAAGGACAAGTGTCGTGTCACAGAATGAGAAAACCGATTGTCATCCAAAAGTGCGGGAGGAAGAAAAAAGTTCCGGCTTGTTTAATTTTTTTTGGGAAAGAATTGGAACGGTAAATTCATAAATATAAAGAAACAGGGCAATATTTTAATTTAGATACTCTTTTATGATTTATGACCACAAAGAAATGGGTGATTTTCCCTTGGACGATATTTCCACCAGTCATAATTTCTCTGGCAGACTCTGACACCGATGTAACAAATGATGACGATGATGAGAACGGAACTGAAGATGTTCATGAAATATAACGGGTGTTTTTTTAAATTTAGCGTCATAGTTGGCGCTGACTATGAGTTTATGTGAACAGGCCACAATTTTTTCCCTGGTTTCATTTAGACGGTTACAAAGGACGGTTATGTGAATTCACAAAACATGCGGATGTGGAGTTCAGAAAAACCTAATTTTATCGAAGAGGTTCCACTGCACCCCGAAAAGGTAGGAGTATGAGCGTGTTGAACTGTCGCTTAATTAAATTAAAAGTGAGGTTAGATGTAGATCTACAGTTAAACATTCATGGCCAACTTCGACGCCAAATTTAAAAAACACCCGTTACAATGCCGACGAGATTTCTGTAGAATATTCTCAAGCCGGTACGAGTTCACAGTGCACCATTAGAACTTGTATCATTTCTTCTTTCTATTATATTCTTAGCTTTTATTGTATCAATTTGCTCAAAAATAATGTTATTTTCCTAGATTTCCTAACATAACCTCAAAAATCTAAATGTCAAAAAAATCCCCAAAACCAAGTCGGCGCAGACTGGAAAAGTCCTGACGTCACTGAGAGTGGGGACTTTTCCAAACAAACGCATGTGTTAGTGACGTGTCAACAGCTGGCTCAAAATAGTGAGGTTACTGTCATTCGCTGTAATCTTTGATCTCATTTAATTTACGTTTCATCCAAGTGTAGTTATCTTTAACCTCCCTGGTTTAACCCACGTTTAACCATGACTTCAAAACCTGTGAAAATGAACGTTGATTTAAACCACTTTTACACACCACACTATTTGCCTCTATTGCCGATAGTATTTTCCGAAGAAATCGCGGCGTTGGCGAGTTTTTAAAATATAAACAGCTCATAACTATAAAGACATATAGACAGAGACCGATTGACAATATTTTTATAAATATGGCGAATTCTGAAGCAAAGTTCCAAAGGCAAATTTGAAGTGAGGCAAGGTTGGTGCAACTAAAACGTACAAACGGGTCATCTGAAATGACGTTAAGTTTGTTACTGGCAAATTACTTCACCAAGATAAGTGTGATATGATGCCATGTAGTAATATTTAGGAACGAACAAAGGAGAGAAAGGTCCAAGTACAGAAATAACATAAAAATATGGACAGAATATTAAAAAAGATTGGGGGAGGTCGCTTTGACTTCTATTTGCCAACAACTGTATACAAATATTAATCGATTTAAATGCAATAGCTTCGTGGTGTCCTATAGGAGAGGGTTAAAACAATAACTTCCTGAAAAGAACATGACATTTAAACAATAATTAATTTCTGAAATAGAACAAAAAGCTTAAATCGTATTTAAACAAACATTACCTAATTCCTGAAAAGGGTGGCATGACATTTAAACAAAAAATATTTTGTGAAAGAAAAACAAAAATGGGATGTAACGAAACAGCAGTTCCTGAAAAGGACTAAAGAGGAGTCGCGAGTACATGGAACCGTTTATTTTATAATTTGCGCCGCTTTAAAAGAATTTTATTAGTGCGGAACAACTGTACAGTTTTAGCACAAGTCACATACAATATATAAAAAAAAAACACAAAAAATATACATAAAGAACATAACAAGGTAAACAAGAAATGAGGCTAGAAGTAATTTTTAAGAAATTAAATGATAATTATACACAATTCACATGGTTATCGCAATAAATGGTGCATATTTCCACAAATAGCATTGCATGGGAATATTTATAGAAATTCTAGTGAATGAGCAAAGTCTCTGGTACGCACAAACAAGCAAGTTTTATTGGCAAAAATCACGATCGTCAGAGGGCGTTTCAAAATGACAGTTGACAGTAGTTGACAGGTCAAATAAAGGAAAACAAATGTTATGTGCCATTTTTTATTAATTGTTTCTAATGTTTATTCACTTATTACTGCAAACTGTGAGCGAAAACTATGTATAAACTCAACAATAAAACTGAAACCAAATGGTTTTACTACAATATTTCACAATGTTTTCCTTCTTTCGAAGCTTATAAAATCTAACACCAGAGGTCAGCCACTTTGCTGATTTTCCCCAATAGCGGCCGGTCATAACAGAAAGCGATGGTCGCCATGTTTATGACATGACGCCACCAGAACAGATGGTTGAAGCAAACAGTAAAATGGGAATTTCATATATGAACAGAAAAACAAATTGCAAATTACATCGACTTATACTTATGATGGATTTGACAGAAGTATAAATAATAAAGGGGTTACCTGTATTTCCGGTCATTCACCACGTGGCTTTGGAATCTACTTTAACCCGGTAGTCTCGTAAAGTGAATTATTGTACATTCGATTTCTAAATTGAACACACAACTTTAAACAACAATTCGTAGTGAAATAAAATCAGATTTAACAAATCAAGAGCTGGTTGCAAAAAACGAACTTGTCGGCTCGACGGCCAAAATCATAAGAGCTGATCTCCCCTCTCGATAGTGCTCCCAACCTAGCATCAGGTCAGGCAGGCAATTTTCTCCCTGGCAAATTAAAACATGGTTAAACTTGGGGTTTCTCAACGTTGACAAGTGGTTGTCCCGAAAATGAAACATAGTCTTTCCCTGGATTTTCCTACATACAATTAAACGTAACTCCGTCGCGTACCCTGTATAGACAGAACACCGCAACAGCGTATCAGCGTAACATCGCAAAATAACAAAACAGCTACTGCTGTCAAAATAGATGATCTAAGCCTACAGCCTACGGTTGCCATGGAAACATCGTAACTATGAGGCAGTGAGTAAGGATCAATTTCATGTGAAATGAAACATGAAATTGAGCCTTACTGCCTAATCCATTGCACCTAATCGCAAATTACGACCCAGAACATGAAATCGGGCAGAAATGTTAGACGACGGCGTTGCATTCATGATGAACAATTTAGACAGGTAGGCGAATCTCTGCTCTCAATACCTGCATTTTACGACTGACGGAACTGCAAAATGGAACTACTTTGGTGTCATAATTGAGTTTTTGTGAAGCTAAAAGTAGTGTCACAATAGTACATTATTATACGAGTTTAACAAGAGGCTTCATTGTGACATGAGTGGGTTTGGGGCACGACGAGCGCAGCGAGAAGTGCCCCAATAGAACGGATGTCACAATGCCTCGTTAAACGAGTGGAATATACTATTTTTTCTACTTTGGAGCTCTTCGTTTTATGAAAATGTTAAAATTCTGTTTTTTAAATAATCTAGGGATTTTTAGGATTAGGTAGTTGGATTAGGAACGGTTGTGTTTCTGGTTGTTTTTTATCTGAAAAGTTGACACTTTGCTTGACCTCGACTAGAAACTGAAAACCAAAACCAGTTTCACAATAAGTTCCATTGTGACACTACTTTTAGTGTCACAATGGAACTACAAACACAACCAGTACTACCTAATCCTAAATATCCCTAGAATATTTAAAAAGCATAATTTTAATATTTTCATAAAACGAAGAGCTCCAAAGTAGAAAAAATAGTATATTACACTCATTTAACGAGGCATTGTGACATTCGTTCTATTCGTTCTCGCTGCGCTCGTCGTGCCCCAAATCCACTCATGTCACAATGAAGCCTCTTGTTAAACTCGTGTAATAATGTACTATTATCATTCCGCGGGGTAAATTTCAAACATTATCTGTTGTTCCGTTCACTCGTCAAATTTTGATGTATGTAATCTACGCTTTATTGTCAGTCACTGTGACGTTTGTCAACTGTTCGATGACAAGTGTCAAAAATGACAAAACCACAAAAAAGGTGTGTTTAGGGAGTGTTTGTGGTTGTAGTCATTGTAATAGTAGAATCAACACAAAACACTCAAGTAGAATGACGTCTAAGATTTTTTGCCGCGACTGGTGGTTGCATAAGCATAATCAGATCACGACCGAAGGCTGTACAAATTAATAAAATTGTTAACAGTAGTTATAATTGAATACAAAATTACCCTTAAGACTTCCAAAAATTCTAGAACCCTGTAGAATAAATATAAATCCCATAAAGGAATGAATGGGTACGCCACTGACATCGCGTCTTGTCGTGAGCACAAGCGCTGCCGCGCAGTGTAGTGAGTAAATGTTTAGCAATCATGGCGAATCCCAGGAAGTTTAGTGAGAAAATAGCCCTTCATACTCATCGACAAGCTGAAGAAACAGCCCGATTTGAACAAATTATGAAAGAAGTGTCTGATGCTACTGCGAGGGTATGTAATAACAATTTGCCACTTCCGTTAACGGTGCATTTTCGCATAGCACTGTGCTACCGACGTAAACAATAAAACCTGGACTGCATTGATAGGTAGTAAGTCCTAAGACTCCAAGGTAATTCTACAATTATGGGGTAACAACGAAGATTTGTTAACAGTATTCTTTGGAGATGGCCAATAACCAATACCATCCGATTCCTCGATAATATCACTGTCGTTTTTACTGTGTATTATTTATTATTAACACATTGAAACACTGAACAGGTTAGCTTCAATCAATGTTTACAATGAAGTGGAGATGTTATTTTCTTTCACAATTTATGGAACTCTGATCTGATAACACCGCCGCTGCAATGCTGTAAACAGCTCGTTACACAAATTAAACAAGTACGATTATTGGTTTTTTGATGAGGAATATAGAAAATGATGCATCTCCAGTATCTGATCTTAAAATCAATTTGGGTTAACGATTTCAAGTATAAAGTTCAATTATAAATTAAAGTGATGACCACAAAAAACTGGGACAAAGGTGAAAAATCTAAATAAGTATCGCTAATCTGTATAACGCCAGTTATTGGGGTTTATAGTGAATGTTGTGATTGTGCTGTGGGGTGCTATTGAATTGAAAATGCTTACAGTCTGATCAAAAAATATTAACCAAATTACAGATGCAACAATTTTGATGTAAATTGTATTGTTGCCAACTCAAATTTTTATTCTTGATCAGTTTTAACAGTAATCACAAGGACTAAAAATCTTGGTAGATATAAGTTGTGTGATATCCAAATGAAAATTTACTTTAGTGTGCCAATCTTCTGGCAGGATCCGCATGTTGTGTGGCAAAATGCCTTATAAACGACTTATCTTGCAGTATTTTTTCAACTTCACCACTTTATATGCAAAATAATCAAATTTCACAATCTAGGGAATTTCGCGGCGGTTGGCCACATTTGCGAGGTGCATTAACGGCGGCTATGAAAAAGAATTAATTTGAAACGTCAATACTCGTATTTTTTGTCCTTCCAAAAATGAGTTCTGAAGTTCTTCAATGTACCCCCCAGAAATACGGGCTTTGGCCAAAATACGATGGGCAATTTGCACAACCCGCATAGACCCCGTTCTTTTCCTTTGTGATCCGGGGTGTGCGACCTATCCAAACCGTCAGCTTGCGTCAGCCCCTGTCCCACTCCAATGCGCTAAGTGTTACCAGCTTTCCCACCCCCAGACAAAATGCCCTAACAAAATCGCGTGCCACATTCACAGCTGTTAAGAGTAAATGGACTTGACAGCGAAGTATAGGTTAGGATTGCTAAGATCTGCCAAGAGTGTCAATATTACTCATTTTGAGTGCGTTAATATTCCATTAACGCACCCAAAATTTAGAATTTTTGTTTGCATTGGTTAGACACACTGAACGAAATGTCAGTGTGCTTTTGTGGTTAAGGTTCCATGTAGTCATCTCAAGTATACGTCAGGTACAGAAAAATCAAAATTTAACAAAATTTCCTAAATTACCAAAATTGATTTTATTTGTTAAAAATTGAAATTAATATGCAAATTAGGAAAAATAACATGAAAAACTCGTTTTGTAAAACTTAAGAGCACTCGTTCTTTACAGGCACTCCTGCCTACGGCAGTCGTGCTGCAAACCTGAACTCGTGTCTTAATATAAGTTTTACAAAACTAGTGTTTCAATATACTATTTGTCTATTATGACACCCAAAAGCGTATCGTAATAGCCTCAGTACGAACGCAAAGTATAAAACAGGGGGGACCCGAGGACCCCTTTGAGACAGGGGGGCTCCTTGAGACAGGGACCTACTACGCTAGTCGTTTCATTCACACACGTCCCCATTTTCATTCATCCCCACCACCAAAGTGTTTCACTTTGATTTCCGTTTCAGTTTTTCGGACTCACTACCTCGCTAAAGAAAGTTTCACTTACAAAAAAGAAAAAATTTATAAACACCTGATAGAACTCAGATCTCTGTTATTTGCATTCTACCGCCCCTGGACAAGAAATACATAGTTATCTTCTGTGAACTGGATGTTACCGGAATCGACATGCCAACTCTCATAGCCTACTCGAAATGCTTTTTCATTTGTTACGCCTCTATAACAGGTGTTCAATTGCATTAATTTGTGCACGAAGGTAGCCATTACATCTGTTTTGAAGTTGTGCTAGACGATACATCGTCGGTGAAATGTCTTAACCTGCTAACTCCATTTGGCAAAATTTTGGAGGAGACTATTAAAACGCTTGAATTTCGGAGTTTATATTAAACCATTTGGAGACAGCAGGTAATATTGAGAAAAAACATAAAACATTTTGTCTGAATAATACCTGATATCTCCAAATAGTTTAATATAAACTCCAAAATACAAGCGTTTTAATAGTCTCCTCTAAAATTTTCTCAAATGGAGTTAGCAGGTTAACACATTTCACCGACTCATATGATCGGTTCTACATAACCTTATTGATTGATTATTTTCTGTCACAGTGAAAGTAAATCTGCCTAATGTAGGACCATTTTTATGCAATTATGGACTTGCATTTATTAACTTCGTCAATCTAGTGATCATAGCGATTTAAGTACCCAATAATGAATAATGTTGTTGCTGTTATTAATGTTATCTAGTTAAATTTGGAATTAAGTTGCGAAGCTGAGAAAAATGTTTTCTACCGTGGTTTATATATTATTTTTTATGCCCTACCAACGTTATAGTACGAGAGCTGGCAGCAATTTTTGGGTAGGTATTTGAGGCAAGCTGAAAACTTGTCATATAGCCCCTCTATTATATCCCAACACGGAAATGCAGACCTGGCTGGTGAGTAGCGGGGCTAAATCAACCCCTAATTTTTTTTAAATATTTTATTCTTTTTTCCAAAAATATATTTGAGGCAATATGTAATTTTTATGTGTTGTAGTTTGATGCTTAAAGAATTAAAAATAAAATAAGCCAGAAGATTTAGTCGGGGTTTTAACATTAATAATATTCTCAAAAAGACAGATCATTTTGGTGGGACTTTCTACCTGCCAGGTGACCTAACAAATTATGTATAGAGGTGCGAATGCATAGCGCTATAGGCAAGCTGTAGTCTGAGAGAGAGCGTTTATCGGCAGCTCTCTGAAGATTCTGTTAGCTCTGATGAAGGAGAATCCTCAGAAGATGAATAACAATTTATTTCTGACGTGGAATGAATAAAATTTATATTTTTGTACTCATAACAATTCTTCAGTTAAATAATTATGAATAATTTCATTTCAATAAATCTGATTTTGTAATTTTATATTTTTGTAATAATTACTTTTTTTTTTTAACATTAGCCTTTATTAATTTTAACATGAAACAAATATTCAATTTCTGTATAAATTTTGAGTTTGAATACTGTCAAAAAAAGTAATTTTTTAAATTTTGGATGTAGCGGCAAAAATATGAATCCTTTAAAAAAAATGAAACTAAAGTTTAATTAATTTTCTAAAAAAAAGCTCTCTTATGATTTGTTGAGAAAACCAATATTCTTGCACTAATGTCAAATATTTAAGTAATTCATTACATTTAGATTTGTATTAAAATTCACTAAATAACGAATTTTTTATGAAAAAAAAAAAAAAACAAAAAATATGTCCATTTAACACACAAATTATCACTTTTAAATAAACCGTTTTTAACAGAAATTCACAAAATGTTCTATTTTTTACTTCTAAATTCCGACTGGAAACCTCATGGCTAGTGTAGGTCACGTGGCCTCGCCAGAGCCAATAGTAACGCGGCAAGCAGGGACGCAGACAGCTGCCGATAAACGCTCTCTCTCAGACTACAGCTTGCCTATAGCGCTATGCACTCGCACCTATACATAATTTGTTAGGTCACCTGGCAGGTAGAAAGTCCCACCAAAATGATCTGTCTTTTTGAGAATATTATTTTTTAGTTATAAATAATACTCTATTAAAATTTCAAGTTGCCTCAAATACATTTTTCATATTTTTTTGCAAAATGTTTTTCCACGCGTCTGGCAATGTTAAAACCCCGACTAAATCTTCTGGCTTATTTTTTTTTTAATTCTTTAAGCATCAAACTACAACATATAAAAATTACATATTGCCTCAAATATATTTTTGGAAAAAAGAATAAAATATTAAAAAAAAATTAGGGGTTGATTTAGCCCCGCTACTCACCAGCCAGGTCTGCATTTCCGTGTTGGGATATAATAGAGGGACTATATGACAAGTTTTCAGCTTGCCTCAAATACCTACCCAAAAATTGCTGCCAGCTCTCCTACTATTATTATGCCACGCAAATGGAAGGTACGGGGTGTTACAAAATAATTTTAATCTACATAGTTAAATTTGGAATTTTTTTACATGTAATTTTTTATGCCGCTATATTTTTTTGCATTTGCTAATTCTGTTAACGCATTATTTGTCAAATAATAAACGTCATTTAATTAAATTAATTCAAGGAATCGGAATGACACTTCATTGTCATGGTAAACCTGACCAGGCGCAAAAAACACAACTACAGAGGATTCTTCGTCGGATTGTTCCTCGTTAAAAGTATTGACTATTTTCATAAAGCGGCATTTTTTATTTTACATGGAAAACGCACAAGCGACTAGATGAAAATAATTTTGTAACACCTGTATAATGGAGCATTTTACTCACAGGTAATGGAAAAGGGGATGAATTACTATGGTTGCACAATGGTAAGACATTAATTATTTTTTGAAACATCATTTTGACAATTTCATTTTTTTTTTTTAATTTTTAACGTTTTACAAGAAATTACACGTCGGGCATAAAACGTCGTATCTCACACGTGACCGAAATGTCATTGTAAGCTCGTGAGATGTGTATCCAGTCACAGTGCCTTCTCATTCAAGATATCCATCCGGTCGCGATCAACCATCCACCTGAAGCTTCGACTCTGGTTGGGCCTCAGATCGGATCTCGAACATGATGTCCTGGTGGTCGCTAAAGTTCTCTCATCCATCAAGCACTCGCATCTTACAACTCTACCAGCAACAGTCTTCGTTGCTAATCGATGTGTGATGTCTGCGCACCACGTACGAAAGTGGGCACGTCGCCACTAGTATCTACTACCACGTCCACATCTCCATGTCTCAAGAATCTCTCCTCTCCTACCATTTGTTATAGGAGATCCCCATAGAGGTGACTTGGTGTTAAAGTCACCCCCAACAAGAGTCTGCTTATTCCATCTGCTCATACTATCACTCAGAGCGTCCACCCATACAAAACCCTGGCCTTTCCCAGTAGGCCAGGCGACAGAGCGAAAAAAAAAGCCTCAATAAGGAAATAATTAGTGGAAACTATACTTAATATTATAACATTGTGATAATGATATAAAAAACTGAGATACTGAAAAACTAAATAACTTACAATTATTAGATGATGATTTATTTATTTAAAGAACATTTTCGAATGACCCACATTTTAGTTGCGTATAAAATATTGTATTGAAATCCAGGTCGCTACTTAAAATGGCTACCGTTCCGTGACGTCATTCGACGAATTTTCGATGTAGCGGTTGGTAGCACGTCTCACAAGAATTTTGTTCAACGGTTCCGCAACTCTTGGATCTGCTGAATGCAAGGATTTCATGTTGAGTTGCGACGGGTCTTAAACATCGGTTGCTATGGAGACGTCTTAACTAAACGCCAGGCAGTAAGGCTCCATTTCATGTGAAATTAAACATCAAATTGGTCTTTAGATAATACGTAAGACCCGTCGCAACTCAACACGAAATAAGGCTGTGGGAAAGTCAGGAACTTGGAAGCAGACAAACTGAGCCGCAATTGAGATTTGAGGTATGGATTGACAAACGAAAATATGGAATAAGTACTAAGAAACTGAGGAAGCGAGATACTGATGAACTGAAATGCTGAGATATTGAGAAACTAACATCTGATATAATTATTATATGTACTGATATACTGAGAAACTGAGAAATTGAAAAACTGTGAAGCTGGGATAATGAGATACTAAGAAACTGGTAAATTGAGAATCTGGGCTGTTGAGATAATGAAAAACTGAAAGTTGGGAAACTGAGATAACTATGTAATGATATGTGTATTGAGAAACTATGATGCCGAAATACTGGGAAACTGAGAAGTTGAGATGATGAGATGCTGAGATACTGAAAAACTGAGGAAAAATAAGCAAGCGAAGAGAAACAAAGAAACTGAGAAAATGAGAAGCAATTGAGATTTCAGACCTTGGAAACGAAAAAATTAGGATGCTGAGAACTGTGAAAGTAAGAAACTGAGATTCTGAGGAATTTAGATTTCAGATACTAAGAAACTGTAAAGTAAAACTGCGGAATTGAGATCCTGATAAATTGAGAATCTTAGGAGAAACAAGCAAGCGAAAAAAAAAAAAAAATGAGAAAATTGGAAAGTGGAAAGAAGCTCAATTGCAAAAGAAACTTAGAAACTGAAATACTGTGTTACTGAAAAACAGAAACCAAAATAGGCAAGCGAAGAAAAAAAAAACGGATAAACTGAGTAATGAGATTTGATATGTACTACTCAGCAAAGTTAGCATGGCATCTGAGGGTTGATGCGCAGTGGTTGAAGCCACTCCCCTGATGCGGAGCTCAGGGTACTTTCACGGCAGCATAGCATTCTGCGTCTCTCTCTAACAGCGACGAAACTTTTTACTAACTTTGTCCCTCTCTGCGCGGCCAACTGCCATCCTACGATGGTTGACTAGTACTGTCAAACTGAGATTATGAGATACTGAGAAACTAAGATGTGATACTGAGAAATTGAGAAGCAGGAAGAATAAACAGACGGAGAGAAACAACGAAATTTAAAATACTTAGAAACTGAGAAATTGACATACTAAGAAGCTATGAAATTGAGAAATTGAGATATGTACTGTAAAACTGAGAAATAAGCAAGCAAAAAGTACCTGATAAATTGAGATGATAGTATACTAAAGAACTGGGATCATGAGATACTGAGAAACTGAGATGCTACCTGAGAAACAGTGGAAAAATGATAGGTGCCAAGAAACTGAGATAATGAGAAACGGAGTAACTCAAACTTGAGGAAATAAGCTAGCGAAGAGAAGAGAAGCTCAGACACTGGGAAACTGAGAAAGTATGAAACTGACGAAAAAAGCAAGTGAAGAGAAACTAAGAAACTGTGAAGTTGAGCATTTGAGATTTATTGTTGATAATTTAAGGAAGCAAAACAATTTTTTTTTTATTTTTAACTTATTTTTTGTTTTTTAACTTATTTTTACTTTGTATTTTATTTTTCAGATTTAATTTATTATTAATATTTAGCCGTTCATAATTGAATTTGTTAACTTTTGGGTTGTTTAAACAAAATTCGTCAAGTCATATCCAATTGTTTATATCTATTCGATTGTTAATAACGAGTGAGCAATAAAATTCGTGATCGCAGTTGGCTAAACGTATAACGGTTCTTTTACTTTACTGTTTACATTAATTGCCAAACTTTTAACCTATTTTCTCTGACTCAAAAATTTGAATTTCTGCGTCAAAACTGTTGTCCCTTTCAAGCCCCGTTTCCACTGAAGAAACATTGAGGAAGTTTGTGTTTCCCTTTGTCGTGTGTTTAGGAAATGTTTGGCAACCACTAAGGAATTGGCAACATACATAAACTTTGTGTTTCCATCTGAGCAACTGAAAGTCGTCTATAGTTGTAGCTTGAGAAAGCTCAACTCAGTGTTTCCACTGATGTGAAAAGTTGCAGCAAAATGGAGGAGGAAGACGTGTAGATTTTTTATCTGATGTTACCGCTAGAAATGGGAACAATCAACATTTGTTTCCGAAACAATGAGGAAGATTTAGAAACATTTTCGGAAACAAAAGAAACAACAGAAATCAA
Source organism: Diaperis boleti (assembly GCA_963583935.1). Lineage (NCBI taxonomy): Eukaryota > Metazoa > Arthropoda > Insecta > Coleoptera > Tenebrionidae > Diaperis > Diaperis boleti. The sequence goes on from OY757244.1 coordinate 45,210,316, forward strand.
CAGAAACACAAAAGTTGCTCAATGTTTCTTCAGTGAAAACGAGGCTTTAGAAAAGAAACTTAGGACATTATAACTGCATAATGTTGAAATAACAAGTGACTAATTCAAATTTATTCTCCCCTTACAATGCTCAGGATAATCTATTTCAAGAGGATGTAATCCAGGTCCTGCAAAAATGAGAGAATGTAAGGGTCCCCCCAAATCCACCTGGGACATCTCCTGGAGGCTGCAAGCCAGAATCTTCTGAGTTTCAGATCCTACTCTAGCAAGCCCAATGCAAAGGGTGTTTTCAGTCACTACAAATCCAATAAGAGTTATTTTTACACCATTTTGACATTACCTAAATCATCCTGTCCCTTTTTCTTCAGTATCTCCAGCAGTTGCTGCGAAGCCTCACTCACAGGCATGAATTTAGGTGGCATGTACTCCTTCTTCTTTGTTAAACTCCAATGTGGGCTGCTTGACCTTTATATCTGCAACATTTCCCACCAGTTGTATAATATAATATAATATAATACTCTGTCACAATACTGAATAGACCTACCCAACAAACACAAAGTGTGCAACTTATTCCTATAATTAGAAACAATCCTCTCATAAAAACTGTCTGGTTTCCAACCCTCGTCCAATAGGTAATTGAGACAGTCTCCTCAAAACTGTACAACTGCAATCCACAGCAAAATGCAGGCATTGTGGACCACCCTCGTGTCAACCCTACGCTCTCTTGCCCTCAGCACCAGGTCCGTGTGGATCGTGGCCCCAAACGGGTCTCCAACCACCAGAAAGGCAACGTCTGTAGTTTCAGTCCCTGAAAGGATGTCGTCGGCTCCTTGTTCTACCAAGTCCCGGTCTGCTACCATGAGTTTGCGGCCGTAGAAGTCCTCCTGGCTTTCCGAGAGTCATTATAATAACTGAATTTGAAATATTGGGACTTACTAGCGCTTCGGTTCCACAGGTTAGGATCGACGTGTAGGCCTACAGATAGACTTTGTTGCAACGTTTTATAATTTCCAAACCTTTGACTGTGATGTCTTTGCAGTCGCCGATTATGTAGAACATTTTTATAATGGAAATGCTCGTAGTTTGAATGTGTGCAAGAGCACTGGGACAGTGAGGTTAGAACGGGGTCATGGGGTGATTTTGGTTGCCTGGTTTTAGGGGCAATGCTTTAATATTCTGCTAATAATTCGGTTATCAAAAAATTCTCTTAATAAGTTGATGGAAGCTCTTATTGTGTGCACTGTAGCTTCATCCTACTTGAAATAATCCATCGTTAGTTCGTCATCGTGCAGGTCTTTGGGGCTTCTTCCATAACTTGTCTCTCTTTCAACCGTTTCAGGTATTCGAACATCCCGATATCTACCACTACCTTCTTTACAGTTAACACTTCCAGTAGGATCGATTTAGAACGTTGCAGAAATTACTGTAGCTTATAACAAGCTCGAAATTCTACTCAGATATCCGGAATAGAATGTTTCCAAATCCCGTTTACTTTTGTTGCATTGTGAAAATAAGGTTGTACGGGGCCCACTCAAGTGAACTTTTGCAAAAGAACATATTTTATTTCAAATCAGATTTGACAGCTCGATGACTTTTTACACAAACGTATCAAAATTTTGGATTCAGACGCTCCTACAACCATGAATTTTCTTGCTACTCGTTACTATTATTGCAAGAACACTGACATTTTATTCCGCATTAACGCACAAACCCCATGGCCTCTTTGATAGAAAATTTTGTCGATCGCACAGTATAAGCTAGCAATATCAAAACAAAACGCAGAGAACGAATAACAACTGTTTCTATGTTTAAAGAATGGCCTTAAAGAGTTTTTGAAGTGTTATCGTATCTTTGTTTAGCAGTAATGAAAAATACATTAGTGTTGTTCACAAAAGTAAAAGAACGCCGAAAACAGATATCTATCAAGTCATCTAACGGAAACCGCAGACCAGTTTCGGTATTATGAGACTTCATCAATATGGTATATCCGACAGATGATGTCAATAATGGCCATTCCGAAACGACGAGAGGTATATCGTGGCACCATCTCTTTGGTCGCATCAGTCACAGAAATGTACATTGCTGCCTGGCGTTGAATGTAACTTTTTTATTTTTGAAGATTTTTCGTTGAAATTTTGTGGACGTGTTGATAAAATATACCGGGTGTCCCAGAAATAACTATATCAATTTTAACCACTGATAGAACTCATCAGTGTCAAACAAATTTTGCCCTAAACCCCATAGTTATCGAATTAAAATTAGTAGACGTTAATTTTGGTACACGCCACTGAACCCCTGAACGGTGATAATAACGCAAGACAAAAACTTCGAAAAACAATCGGAATTAATTTAAAGCTCTCGGCGTAAATAAACAAAAAAACTGAAACTGACCTACTAAACGTCTTTACTTCAACATCCAATGCTATTGAAAATTGTGGGTCCTAATAACTAACATGCGGATTTTCGTCTGATGCCATACGTATTATTTAAGTTGAAAATATCTTCTCCGATGACTATGTTTTATTGAATCCTCGGGCTGTAAAAATTTATTTTTAATTAGACTATACGTGATAGGGATTCAATTGTTGCTCTTTCAAAATTCTCCAAATTCGATTTGCTAACCTTCGGGAACTGGCGGTTTTTTGCGAAACACAATGCACAACGTTAATAAAAATTAGGCACTCGAAAAGAAGCCGGAATCTTTTACGATAATAACTTTAAAAGCGTAAGTAAAATATAATAACACGCCCGGTCGAGTTCGCCCGATAAACTGATTTATTATTGTGTCTCTCAACAGGTAACTGCACCCGAATGTGCAAAAAATTTAGAAACTTGATAAGGACGTTGTCTTTTCCGGACAAGAACAATTGATTGTCTGAAGGTCAAGTTAAAATAAATCCATAGGCCGTTTGTGAATTTGAAAGCTTCCAAAAATGCTAAAATAAAATGAGATTTCTGTTACTGGTTAAAATTAATGTAGTTATTTCTGGAACACCCTGTAGATCTTTGTAGCTATAGAGCGATTTTTTTAAATTGTAAATTAAAAAAAAATGCGGGAAAATGTATTTTCGACCGGCAACAATGTATAGTTCCTTCAAGACATATCGTACGAGAGGAGGCGCAAAAAAACTGGTTTTACTGGCCCCGCACGTGCAGATGAAACAGGCCCGTCTTCGTTTTTTTTTTTTATTACAATTTTGATCGAATATGCAGTTTTACACCTACACTTTAAGTTAAGTATCGCCCAAATTAAGACAACGTTCAATGGCACTGCATAAATCGAAAGTGTTATTAGTAGAATCGAGCATGTCTTTTACCGAAACCTTAAATTCTGGAGTTCGTCTCTGTTGACCAAATGCTGGCACGCGACGAAACCGGTGCGGCTACCTTTGAGCAACTTTTTTACGTACCTCGAAACTCCACCTTCGTACGATATATCTCTTGAGTTAACAATACATGCCGCTAGAGAACCCTCTTAACGCAACAGCGTGAATGTGAGTGTGAAAGTTTTCAAGCGCACGCATACACTCACGCAGTTTCCTGGGTCTTTGCGCTGTGTATTTGAAGCGGGATAAAAATGTTTTGATACCAAAAATCCCAGAAATGATAATCTAAACTGAAAATCACTTGCATGAATATCTCTTAACTATTTTAAAATTAAAGTGGATCAAGGAATAAATAATGTGATATGTTGGGTCGTCGCTCGAAATTGCTTTTAGATGAAATATTAGCGTTTTACTTTTATATAGTTTAGTCCTGTGATGAATAACAGAATGATTCTGAAGATGATTTCAGGTGGCGCCTGATAGAAGCTCATCTAAAAACACACTTCGTATCACCAATCAAACATTGGGCACATTTCGTGCCGGTTCCTTACCTAATGTATCGGCAGGCGTATCTACTGTCAAGTCAACTTGCCAAAATACAGAATCCACTAAGGTGATTTACACCCTACATGTTTCAGTGTTGTAGCGTTTGTGTTATCCTTATATGCACTTCTAGGTGTTGGCTTTCGCGTATGTAAATTAAGATAGTCAGTTTTTATTAGTAGTGCTTTGCATGCTAATGATCTATTGTATCGACTAAAATTTATACAACTGAAAGTTAAGTCATGGTAAACACACTACGGGTTAAAATGTAGGAAGAATTATACATAGATGGAGTTGTAGATTCTATGCCATGTTGTAGTTAGATAACTTTAATTCTAACTAATCCAAGGTGTATTTGCAATAAAGTTGTGAAATTTTAGTGGGTATAATGTGCAGAAAATAGTAAGCGGATTGTTGAAGTTTGCTTTTGGAAAATAAGTGTTTTTTTGGTTTTTCAAGAACAACACTAATTTTTCAAACGGTCAATAGTGCACGGTTATCTTTAACTTATTCTTTAGAAGAGAAGGCACACTGGACTATCACAGCGTAATTAAAGCAGTGTAACTCGTACGCAATTTATAAGCGAGCGTATTTCTTCTTTCTGTGCATACAACGGGCGCTGTTTAATCTCATCGAACAAATTGTTTTGCAAACGTCGTTTTTGTTTTTGGATTTAACTAGGTTATCTGTTACCTAGAAAAGCTGAAAAAGTCAGGGAAATTACTTAAATGTCAGAGAAATTCCAGTAGTAGTATAATAGTTAAATAATAAAATAATGAAAAATGAAATTAGAAAATAAAAATAAAACTGATACGACCGAGATCGTTCTAGAGTAATTCTACGAGCGAACGACCGAGAAGCCGTTTCCCCACAAATACGATGTCAGTCAGAAGTCGAAACTACTGGCCGAGAAATTATTTAAAAAAGCGGTGGATGCGTTCTTAAGTAAAATAGTAATAAGTAATAGTAATAAGTAAAATATGTTAACAAATTGTAAAAAATCAAAGACATTACGGTATTTGAGTGATTTGATTAATAGGAAATAATCATAAATAGAATAATAATCAGGACGGAAAGTGCCGTAGAGATCTAAAAATTGTTAGAAAACTGTGGATCACTAGAAGTTCTAAAAATGTCGCTTTGACAAATTAGAAAACCGTTGAATTTTGGGTTCATAAGGCCACTAGTGTCTTATAGACCTCATAATACATTCAAAATTCGCATTATTATGACTTCATTATAAACAGGTGTTGGATAAAATCATATTGTGCGGCTCTTGGTACCGAATTAGTGATGCGATCGAAAGGTGATATGTGAAGCACTAAAGTGGTGCCTTTGACTCCAAAGACCAAAGGTTGGGACTTTGCTAAATGATGCATCAAGTTTGCTTATTTAAATATATTGATCTTAAAATATACAGGTATTAGTTATTTTTGAAACGAAATAATCAGAATTAGAATAATAATGAGCGCGGACAGCGTCGTTAGACATCTAGAATTTATTATTAAACTGGACCGCTCTTCTAAATAAAATTTTCAACATACATATTGTTAATCGACTCGAAGGACCAAAAATATGTTGTCCGGTCGAATGACCAAAAAATTGTTGTGCGATTCGTGGTACAAAAATGTGTTGTTTCGATTCAGTCATGCACTTTTTTAAATATAATTTTCAATAAATTGTTGTTGATCGGCGCGAAGGACCAAAATGTGTTGTTCCGTTCGAAGCATCCGACAATTATGTTGTGAGGTTGATGATTCAGCTAGTGATGGGGCCGACATATGTGTGAAACACTAAAGGGAAGAACCAACAGTGGGAACTTTGCTAAATGATAAATTAATAATTATGATCGCGGGCAGCGTCGTTAGACATCTAGAAATGATTTTTAGTGGAATTTGTTTTTTTTTTCCTAAATATACATCATTTTATAAAAATGGAAAAATGTCAGCTACAATTTGAAAAACCTGTAAAACTAAGGGAATTTCAATTTGTGAAATTGCTAAATACCGCGTTTAAGTCAAAATGTGTCAAATGAAAGACAACACTTCTGTCATTATATGTGGTCACATCACACTAACATTTTAAATATACCCAGGTTATGCTGAAATCAGATTTGCATGATATAAATTAGCCCCGTTTTTTTTTTACAAATGTTTTTAACATCAAGTTGCCTGTGAGTACTAAAATTTGTTTGTGAGTTTCACTTTCAAAACATACTTGAGGTAATCATAAGTCATTGGTTAAAAAACTTCCTTTATCGAGTGTCTTAAAAATAGGAAAAATATATGTAGCGAAAAAATCGATGTTCCATTTTTATCATGTTATGACGATATAAAATTGACTTCTTCGGATGCATTTAACATCATGTAGAAATCATAAAACATAATTATATTTAATCAAAATTTACAAACTTAGCACTTAATTTAATTAACATTTACAATTAAAAATATGAAAAATAAATTTCTCATCTAGATATTACATTTCTATAAAATTAAATTAAAAAAAAGTCCTGTCTGAAGCTGCATTTATTTTGAAACTGTGAGTTGCCATCAGAGAGACGATGAAGGCGATAGTATTTGTTTTCTTGCTTTGATATCTTGATGTCGGAGCAGCCATGAACATACAAGGTCATTATATTAAAAAAAAAAAAAAAATTCTCGTGAAATGGTGACCATTCATTTATAATAAAAGCGCAAACGAAGGACCATCAATAATCTGGGCAATGATTTGATCCTTAGTTATTTCTTGTTTTTAAAACGATTTTATCGCTCGAACTGTATTAAAAATTAACAAAACACTATTATAGAATTACCATATTATCATAATAATATTATACATGATTTTTTTTGTGTGGGTGTGGTTGGAACTGATTTCCGAGACACCGGGTATACCGTAGCTTGTAGTCCCAAATAGTTTGTGTAAAATTGTCTGGTGACATAACAAAACATCAACGCTCGTAAATTGTATCTTTTCCCAGATTTGAAACCATAAAATAATAAATAGTGAAATCATCTTGAAATGTTGACATTACAGATAAAGTTAATGGATATTATTGTTACTGTGTTACATATAATGTAATACATAGTTTTTAAAAATTAGTTATCAAATAGATTGTCAACTAAGAATGAGGCACTTTGTGTGGAACATATGGAACATATTTTTGTAAATAGTACATGTGTAGAAGTTGTATCATTAGTGATGGAAAATGATATGTTAACCTGATTTGGCAACAGTGTTAGAAGGTCATGTTTTGAAGCGCATATTGTTTCTTAGGAATCTACTAGAATAATAATCTAATTTTTGTATTTGAGCGGTTGAGAGAAAAATTGTTTTTTGCTGCACCCAAAAATGACCAGACCTCAAAATTAAAATATTTTTGTAACTACAACGTTATAATTATATGTATTCAGAAATTCGCTGGTTTGTGATATCGTGAAGCAACTGCCTGAAATATTTTAAAAAAGAAGAGGCAAACTCAAAAGTAAATTTTTTGTATCAAATATCTCATCAATTTTTTTTATAGAGGTCGTGTATCATTAATTTGATCTTTCGTAACTATTAACGACCAATTATTATCATTTCTACAAAATAGCCATAACATAATGTACATGAACTACAAATGCGAAAGTTAAATATAAATAAATATAAATATGAAAGCTGCTGCTGATGCTGCCATCTGCACTGCCCATTTTATCGCTGTGGCATTATCCCACATTTGCTGTCCACACTCACTGCATGTCCTTTGACTTCTGGATAATATACCACAATTACATGGTCGCATTGCCAAATTTCCTACCTCCTTACCGTGGCAGCCCTCCGACATCCTCATCACTTTCAACAATAAAAATCATAGTGGACACAATATTGTGTTGATAACGGTCATATAGGAAATAAGTAACTACAGATTTACAATATTCTACATTGAACAAAGGATAATAGAGGCAAATAGTGTGATGTAAATGCACTGGTGGGGGAGCCAAAACCTTTTCAAACAATGAGTCATCCTTTCCATTCCATGCTTTGAACATTTGAGGTTATGTAAAAGTGGTTTAAATCGACGTTCATTTTCTGAGTTTAAGAATACGTTTTAAAGTCATGGTTCAACGTGGGTCAAACTAGGGAGGTTAAAGCTAACAACAATTGGATGAAACGTAAAGTACATGAGAACAAAAATTACAGCGAATGACAGTAACCTTACTATTTTGAGCCAGCTGACGTGTTAATCACTAGCACGTGCGTTTATTTGGAAAAGTCCCCACTCTCATTGACGTCACGACTTTTCCAGTCTATTAAGGGATGGGAAATATCAGTTACAAACTTTTTCGGTTTCAAATACGTCCATTTTCATCCATAAGTTGTTTACAAAAACACATTGTTTCCACAATTTTCGAGGTGTTGTAATCTGTAATTAACAAAAAGTCGTTAAATTGTTTGTTTATATTAACGGATTGTAGTGTGCTCTATACTTTACCTGAGGAAATTTGGCAACCGTGCATCACTATGAAATATGAAAACACAATAATTCATTTTTTCTTCTCTAATCACAAACTTTACCAAAAAATATACAAAAATTATTTCAGACAACTATTTCTAGTAGTGTTATCTTGAACTCTGAACCAACGATATTTATCAGATTTATCAGATTTATGGAAGCTAGACTATCAGACCTATTTATTGTGATAATTACTGTTCGGAACCATATAATAAACAAATTATACGAACCCAGGTTTAAAAAAAAAAACAAGATTTGTTCGTTGAGGGTAGTTATGGAAATCAATTGTTTAAAAACACACGTAGTTTTTTTTAATTTACGCACGTATAAAATTTTTGAGGTTAGGTTAGATTCATTTACGTTTCTTGATTTTCATCGATCTCAATGAACAGTTTTGTGGATGTAGTATTTTGAAACTGATTTTTCGTGACAAGAATGAAATATTTATTTCGATCGAAATGAAATAATTAACAATAAATTATAAGGTCTATTTTATAAATCCGTTCGTATCTTTTATTGGTTGTCCGATTAAACTTAACCATTCAGATTTACAGAATGGGTCTTTAATTAGCTTTTTATGATCATTGCATTTTTACTTTCTGCAAACCGATACTAGATTATTTTTAATTAATTACATTAAAATTTAAAATTATTCAAGCCAATCTCCACAAACTTTAATCAAATTAAATTACAAAAAGCACATGTTTCGGGAGAAAACTATTCCCATCTTCAGCCTAATTTTACAAGAGATTTATGATACAATTGGTGAATATACAGTGGTGTTTTTACGTTAAAGAACTTTTAAATTATGACGTTATATTATTGAAAGATTATTAAATTTGACGTTTTGAAAAGGTTAAATGATTTTTAAAAATTTGGAAAAAAGTAGTTTTTTTTTAAATTTAAAAATTAAAAATGGATCGAGAAAAATCTGGTAAGTATGTTTAAACTATATTTGAGTCGTATGAAAGGTGATAAATAATTAAATCATTACAAGTGAAAAAAAAAAGTGACATTTGAGGTTAAAATAATGTTGAATGGGAAAATTATTTTTTAAAGTTAATTACGAATACAAATACACTTACCTGTACAGGACCCTAGATTGCGAGCCGTTACTTTTCCTTGGCTTTATTTATTAAAATTTGTTCAAAAACAATTACTCAATTTTTTCCCGCCTGTTAGCCTATAATTTTCAAGTTTAAATTTGTTCCTATGTGACTTAATTTTGGACTTCTTTGTAGGATGAGGCATCAAGTTCCCCCATGGTAAATTATCGCCCAGGTAGCAGAGCACGATCCCAAGGAGGACCGATGCGGAGGCCTCACGACAGACGATTAGATTCATCCCCTTATTCCAGTAATACATTTTTAAGTCCTCCGCACGACACGAGTTGGAGGCGTACGCATAGTGATTCTGCATTACACCAGAGTGCCATGCAGGTAGTACGTTAACCCTAATGATACTTTAACGTTAAAGTATTTCTTTTAGGATATCAATTCTGAAAGAAGTGACAATTGTAATAACAGATGGATGTTAACAAATATGAATGGCCCAGAACGCATTGAGGGAAGACCACGATCTAGTTGTGAGGTTCCGCGTGTTCCGGGAATTCAGTAAGATTGGGTGATCTCAAAACGATTGTTTACAATTTTTTTTTTTTTAGTATATATCCTTCAGCACACGTGCCAGGCACTGTTCAAATACCTATTTGTGGTAACAATACGGGCTCGTTACCGGATTTGACTAATGTAAATTTTTCATCTCCTATTCGTGTACCTTTAGATCAAGACGCAGACCAAGGAAGTTCTCCCTATAGTTCTGTAAGTACGTTTTTGCACGAGGTTTACGGGGTGATTTTGATAATGTATTATTCCTTTAACCCACATAACCTACACGGCCATTAAAAACGATTTTCCGAAATTCCACTAGCAACAAGAAGAAACTGAGTCGAGCGCATTAGCAAAAAAGCCGTTTACACTTGCAGGATTATCGACTTTTCTTTTTTCAACTCGCAAAAGGGTCGATTTGAAATGCAATTCTACTTAATATTAAATGAAATTTACTAAAAACGATTTGCATTTCTTATTTGCACTATGAGGTAATACCGTCCTCCAACGTTTATGACACAATTAAATTTCAGGTTGAACAAAAACTATGTAGGTATGCACATAGTGTTTATTTACCACCGCATTTCAATTAATTAAAATGAATTAAAACCTAAAATATTCTATGAAGTATGTTCAATAAATTTTCTGATGACAAAGAGTCAGCCAAAACAACGCCTCGGAGGCATCCAACGGATGGCATGTGTCGCCGTGACGGGTGCCATGAGAACCACCCCCGACCGCAGCTCTGGAGGCTGTTCTGTGTCTGCCTCCCTCGATTTGTTCGTGGAGGGGATGTCACTTGCCTCCGCTCGCAGGCTGCAGGAAGGTTACATTTGGAAATCTGGGAGTACTAAATATGCTTTCAAAAAATTCTAAGCAATGTGTACGGATACAGGAGAGCATCCGAATGATGGTTCAAAAGCAAAACCAAGCTCCTGGGCGGGAATTTACATTCCCGAACTGAACTGCAATCTCAGAGTAACCCTAGCGGAATATGCCAATATCTTCCAGATGGAGATCGCGGCCATTCTACGGGGTGCGACAGAAATCACAGGGCGCAATGTCAGTGATAAAACGATGTGCTTCTTCAGCGACAGCCGAGCAGCTCTGCGGGCTTTAGGCAGCACTAAACAATGTTGTTGAGCCAAGGTGGGTTCGAGGACATAACGGTAATGAGGGGAACGAGAGGGCCGACGAGCTGGCTCGACAAGGTGCGACGGGAACACCTGATGGTACAGAACCGCCCATCCGAACGGCCAATCGCTGTCTCAAACCTAATTAAAACTGACACTCATTCTAGACATTGCGCTAGATGGGAAACCACAAAGTCCTGTCTGCACTGGTCAAGGGAGAGACTATTGGAACCATCCTAGCTTTTTTTCTATAATGTCGGATGGCTGGATGAGAGACATGAATGAGGGACACGAGGGGGGTGACACAACGGACCCATTGTGTGGTCTAAGTATCATTGAGGGGAGCCAATTCGCTCACACCCCTCAGCTCCTAATCTATCTGTCTAAAACTGGCGATTTTAAATGTAAAATTTGTAAGAGTTCTGTCCTCTTTGCATTATTATCTGTTCAAAACAACACGACAAATTCCAAACGTTACTTACCCACAAAGTTTTGCTAGAGGCTTTGTCGTAGCCAAAACCGTACGTTCAAACTCAATCTCGGCTTCATTGGCGTGCGCTGTTTTCTACCCAATATTTTTTTAATAACTTTTTGATATTCGTGTATTTTTCATGAACTATAAAATTTGGGGTTTTAAAGAATGACACTTGTTCAAAGTCACCCTATGTATGGAAAATGTTTGAAATACACCCACATAAATTTCATCCATAAATTATTGAGTCATTCTGTTTGTAGAAGTTAGCAAGTCTTTCAATTGGGCCTAAAAACCTTGTGAGCCTTAAGTTTTATGTGGGTGTATTTTAAACGTTTAAAATGTTTTTAGTATACAGTTTTTGCCTCTGGATAGCCTCTTGAAGCCTTATATCTGTTTTTAAGTTTTAGCAAAATGATTTACTTACAATATGTATTTTTAGAGTCCTGTAAATACCAGTCCATCTACATTATCGCCCACAAGTATACCTCAAGGAGTACGACAAGGCCGTTTTCCTTTTCCACAAGTATCACAACACGCACATACAGTATGTTTGTGTTTTTTGTTTTTTTTTACTTTAAAGTTGTGCTTTATGCATGTAGTTTTATGTCTGCATGTCTTTTTATTTATGTTACAGAATCATTTATCAGTTCCTAGGTATCCTAATCACCCGAGTAAGGTAGGTGAATCGCGTTTTTATTTTATTAATCATACGCTGATATTTGTTATTATTTTTAATGGCAGTGCAAACAAATAAATCGAAAAAAAAAATACCTCGACGCAAGTAAAAGTTTTAGACAAATGTAGCTGCTAGATAGATGTTTTCTTGTAATGCCTTGTTTTCATTAACGCATAGGGAGCAGATGTCATAATTTTCTGTTAGTATTTAGGTTTTGTTCTGGCGATTCTGTATCGAAAAAGAGATCGGAAGTCTACGATCGTGCAAAAACAAGTAATTTTTACACCATTTTGGGTATAGAATGTGTTTCATTATTGCACTAGAACAAAAAGTACGCATTATTTGTACGCCAGTGTAAAGCAGCATGTGCACTGAATCGATTCGGATCGGTCAAATCTGCACGGTACGATCGGCATATTTTGATAGATACGGATGGAATTAAAGCAATCTCCGCACATTGCTTCGTTTCGATCAGCTCAGACCGGCCGGATCGACTCGACAACGGCAGAGATTGATAGAAAGGGCAAAAATTGACGACTGGTCCGATGGTTCAAGTAAATACTCGCTATGTCTGACGAAATGTTAATTGAAAGTGTGCGAGAATCTGTTGCGTTGTACGATCCCGAAAATAGGTACTATTACGACAACATTCGTAAGGAGAACGCATGGAGGGAGATCCGAAATCTTGGTTTTCTTTTTTCTATTTCGTGGCATCCTAAGGCAATCATAACGTCTTCGTCAGATTCTGATGAGCTCCAACAAATTTTTTTGAACTTATTTATTTATAAACCAGAAGAATGTCGATAAATCCAAGTGGAGTAAATTTAAATATATCTAAGTCGAACTCCACAAACTTTAATAAGTGTAAAATTACAAATGGAACATGTTTCGGCAGAATACTACTGCCATCGTCAGCCCTAATTTAACAAGAGATTAATGATACAATTGAATTACAGAGGGGTTATTACCTTAGAGAATATGAAAAATTATGACGTTCACGTAATTTTGAATTAAATTTGACGTTTTCAAAGGGTTACATGATTTTTAAAAGATTTCGTAAAAACAACATTTTATAAAATGAAAAAATTAAAAATGGATCAAAGAGAATCTGGTAAGTTTGCTTGAGTGGTGAAAAATTAAAATAGTGAATTAATAATGGGATTATTGAAGTTATTCTGTTCATTTAAACAAGATCTGTTTTCCAGTTTCAAGGCTTTCCTTATTTCCAAAGTCTCAAGAAAATCTAATTTCCGGCCTTTATTGCATTTATGAATCAATTTGGAATTTGATGGTGAAAAACTATGTTTCGTTATTAATATATGATTGGCAAAAGAAGAAGGTGTTGATGGTGGAGGATCATGCCTGAAATGTTCTTTAATACGGTCTGATATTTTGCGACCTGTCTGACCTATGTAGAATGACTCACAAGAAGAGCAGTTTAATTTGTATACACCTGATGATGATTTCTAATCTAATGGATCTTTATTTTTAATAAAAAATCTGGATAAGTTGTTATCTGTTTTAAATGAAACTTTAAAACCGTTTTTCTTAAGTATTTTAGAACATTTCTCTGAGACGACGCCAAAGTATGTTAATGAATTTGAAAAGGAAATTGTTTCTGAAGGATTTTTAACCAAGTGATGTGTGTATTTGAATTTGTTATAGTATCTATAGTATAATTTATTTATAGTTTTTAAAGAATATCCATTATTTGAAAAGAACATTTCAGATTCAAACATGATTAAAAGCTTAAAAACAAAAATTAAAGAAAACAACATTTGTATTAGTAAAGCTGACAAGGGTAATTGTTTGGTAATACTTAACAAACAAGATTACTTAAACAAAGTAGAGAATTTCTTAAAATCTGGTGACTTTACAAAACTCAAAAAAGATCCTACTTCAAAATTTGTTTCCAACCTTAAATCTACGCTCAAAGACCTTTCAGAAACTGTTAAATATTTCGACCCACAAGCTTTTACACTAATACCCATGAATCCTTGCATACCTAGACTATACGGTCTACCTAAAATACATAAAACTCAACCTTTTCCCATTAGACCAGTAGTTTCTTTTGTCAATTCACCTGTATCAATACTTTCAAAATGGCTTAATACAATTCTTAGACAACATTTAGATTTTAATAACCAATTTGCAATAAAAAACTCAATAGATCTTTGCTCCAAAATTAGAAATTTCCAAATTCCATCAGACACTAGACTTGTTTCATTTGACGTAGTTAATTTATTCCCCAGCATCCCACCCAAATCTTGCTTATTAATAAAAAACCTACTATTTAATTCTAATATGCCAACCATACATGCACTGAATTTACATTCACTTTGTGAGGCTGTCCTAGATCAAAATTTCTTTCAATTTAATAATAATTTTTATTCACAAGACTCGGGCTTACCAATGGGTTCTAATTTGTCACGTCTTTTAGCAGAAATATTCATGAATAACTTAGAAGATCAGTTTTTAACTTCTTCACCCTTTAAAGATCATTTTCTCTTTTGGTACAGATATGTAGACGACATAATTGTTTTATTCAAAGGATCTGATTCTGAACTTGATAACGCACTCAGCAACTTAAATTCTTTAAACCAATCCATTAAATTCACCGTTGAAATTGAAATCAATTCCCAAATTCCCTTTTTAGACTTGTTAATCACTAGAAATAATAATATTTTAAATTTGACATTTATAGAAAACCTAGTATCACAGATTGCGTAATACCTTTTGACTCTTGTCACTCTGTTTCCCATAAATTTGCAACTTTTCATTCCTTTTTCCACCGATTATTTTCTATACCACTATCAGATTCATCTTTTCAAACACAACTTAATAACATTAAACAAATGGCTTCAAATAATGGATATTCTTAAAAAACTATAAATAAATTATACTATAGATACTATAACAAATTCAAATACACACACACCACTTGGTTAAAAATCCTTCAGAAACAATTTCCTTTTCAAATTCATTAACATACTTTGGCGTCGTCTCAGAGAAATGTTCTAAAATACTTAAGAAAAACGGTTTTAAAGTTTCATTTAAAACAGATAACAACTTATCCAGATTTTTTATTAAAAATAAAGATCCATTAGATTAGAAATCATCATCAGGTGTATACAAATTAAACTGCTCTTCTTGTGAGCCATTCTACATAGGTCAGACAGGTCGCAAAATATCAGACCGTATTAAAGAACATTTCAGGCACATCTATAACAACACTTGATCCTCCACCATCAACACCTTCTTCTTTTGCCAATCATATATTAATAACGAAACATATTTTTTCACCATCAAATTCCAAATTGATTCATAAATGCAAAAAAGGCCGGAAATTAGATTTTCTTGAGACTTTGGAGATAAGGAAAGTCTTGAAACTGGAAAACAGATCTTGTTTAAATGAACAGAATAACTTCAATAATCCCATTATTAATTCACTATTTTAATTTTTCACCACTCAAACAAACTTACCAGATTCTCTTTGATCCATTTTTAATTTTTACATTTTATAAAATGTTGTTTTTACGAAATCTTTTAAAAATCATGTAACCCTTTGAAAACATCAAATTTAATTCAAAATTACGTGAACGTCATAATTTTTTATATTCTCTAAGGTAAGAACCCCTCTGTAATTCAATTGTATCATTAATCTCTTGTTAAATTAGGGCTGACGATGGCAGTAGTATTCTGCCGAAACATGTTCCATTTGTAATTTTACACTTATTAGAGTTTGTGGAGTTCGACTTAGATATATTTAAATTTTAATTTATTTATTTATTATTGTATCCACGACTCAATAGCTGTGTAAACGAACTGGTCTAATCGGAATCGCCGGCGAATGTGCCAATTCGGTGCGCGGTATACACTGCCGTGTCGAACGTACTGTGCCGAGTCGACCGATCCAAGTCGATTCAGTGCGCGTGCTGCTTAAGACAAAAATTATCTGCTAATGCGAGATTTTCTCTTTCTGACCAGTATCTGTTTCGTTTGTAAATGTAGGTATATTCTCCATAATAGTGAGGTCTGGGGTGATCGTCGAAAAAATGTTGCAACATTTGTAAAAAGTAGTATGACACTTGAAATGTGGTCCAACTCGGCTTCGGCCACGTAGGACAATCCTCACGTAGCGTGCATTATTTACTTATTACACTAGTTGCATAAATAACTCCAAAAATGACTAAAAATGGGGTTTACTGATTCTTAAAAAAATGCTCCAGGTAAGCCACACGCAAAAGGAATTTATTTTGATTCAAGTAACAACCTTGGCGGTCCTAAAAATATCAAAATTATTTGACTTCCTAAATGTTTTGTATTTACTATGGCAGGTGCAAATTGCTTTACAGAAATCACAATTTTTCAATGAATAAATATAAAATTCTAACTAGCAAAAAGATTTCAATACATATTAAATTTTACAAAATACAGCCTTTCTTTTGAAAAGTCAAAGTTCGGGAGGAGGACAGCTCGAAGGTTATTGACACTAATTAGAATTTGGCCTTTCTATCGTCAAATTAATTCAGTTTTATCGCAAGCTAAAGTTCCGTGTAGCCTAATTCACATGGTTAAAATCCCAAAATATTTAATAGATCACGTTAACTAGTGATCGCCCGTCACTCGAAATTCGAGTGGTATAGTATTAGATTAGTAATCGAATAAATGTAAAAATAAAATAAAAATACATACATACGTAAATAGTGTAACCAAATGTTATAGAAATTAAAGACCCCCAAAAAGTGTAGAAGTTAAATACGGTGTAATAATTTAATTGAAGTAAATGAATATAATAGATAATCTCAATTTCTCTCGCACGGTGCCTATTTGTACGTTGCACCCTTTGTGTCTGTCTCCGTATGGCAACGGAGACATTTGGTTTGTTGGAAAAAGCAATTGTTATAGAAAGAAAAGAAAAGTGCCCAAAAAAAAGTGTAGAGGTTAAATAAAATCCTAAGTAAACCAGAAGAATGTTGATAAATCCAAGTGGAGTAAATTTAAATATATCTAAGTCGAACTCCACAAATTTTAAGAAGCGTAAAATTACAAATGGAACATGTTTCGGCAGAACAATACTGCCATCATCAGCCCTAATTTAACAAGAGACTTATTAAAGGTTGTGGAGAAAAAGCAAAAGCAGCGGCGCAAAATTCGAAGCAAACCAGCCGAAACCAAGGTTCCTTGATTGCGTGAATTGTAACGTGCGATTCCTTAAAATTTTATTCTGAGTATGCGGTGAAAAAAAAGTCGTCTTTGATTATAGCTCATTTGTTTAAATGTAATGGTTAGGTTTTCTGGTTGACGTTTGAAACTGGCAGCTATAATCAAACGAAACAATTCGCCAGAGACCTACATTCAAATTCCAAGGCTTACCTATAATGGAAATTTAAAGAATCGCACGATATCACTGAAGGTTTGGCCGTAGGAATTTTAATGATTTACTTTGATTAACATTTAGTCGGTTTAGTTCATTTAACTGTATTTCAATAATGTGATTCATTAAACAGTTTGTGAGAATGCGATTAATTTATTTAAACATTTCAGACCAGTTATTTCATTTCACAATTAGTGCTAAATTAAGTTTACAATGTATCAAACAATCCAACCATTTCAGCCGTGGAATTTCTGAGAGATTATAAATTTTATGTTGTTGTAGTTAATCCGGTTACAAATATTCAAACAATGAGAAAGGATGTGTCTGCCAGAAGCAGCCCTCATTATATGCATTTGTGCAAATTCAATAATCATTGGACCCTTTCAACATTATCAACTGAAGTAGAAACAAAGGGAGAACAATCATATTGGGCTACTATAAATAAAGGAACCTTAAAAACAAATTTAATCTATTATATTTTAATTTAAGTTCGCTTATATTAAAGTTAACTAACAGGTATCGAAATTCTCCTTTTTTTATAAATAACAAAATTTTGGTAAATTGTGATTTTGTAAACGAATTTCTCCTTCAACCAGAAGAATGTCGATGAATCAAAGTGGAGTAAATTTAAATATATTTAAGTCGAACTCCACAAACTTTAATAAACGCAAAATTACAATTGGAACATGTTTCGGGAGAACACTACTCCCATAAAGAATATTTAAAATTATGACCTTATTTTGAATTAAAAACGTCAAATTTAATTAAAAATAACGTCATAATTTTAAATATTCTTTAAGAGCTGATGATGGGAGTAGTATTCTCCCGAAACATGTTCCAATTGTAATTTTGCGTTTATTAAAGTTTGTGGAGTTCGACTTAAATATATTTAAATTCTAAATTTCTCCTTAACAAAATGGAAGAGTCCCGCAAATAGTTTAAACACATAGTTTGTTATATTTTGTAATTTTAGTTCTCATGCATATTTCATGTAAGAAAATGGAAACAAACATTATGTTACCTGATGGTTCGACACATTGGAAACTGATTTTTACGAAATTCACTGATTTAAGGAAATCAAAACGAGAATTATTTAAGTCGGGTCATGTTAACTTTTCCAACAATCAGAAAATAACAACAAAGGACTGACATCTCGAGGTGACAACCCTCTCGGAAGGAAATGTCTGTGTTCTCATTTGTCGTGTTTGAAGTTGAATTATTATTAACCGGGTATACAGTTAACATCGCTTCTGGGATGTTTAAAGGGGGATTAGGGGTTATCTCAATATTAATAAGTCAGTTGAGGATACCGTCTTTGGAGGCCTGCAATTTTTCTTTATAGTTCTGGATGGAGAATCACCCAACTATTGCAGCATTATTTTTTGACATCCTGTATATTAGCTAACTGAACCTAGCAGAAAGTGGTTTAATATATAATGATGCATACACAATGTTGCTTGTGGGGAACAAAATAGCTAACTACATTTTTAGAGAATTTTGACTTTCAATACCCAGTGGATTTATGCATCATTTGTAAAGAGCCATATATAATACAACATCTTTTAATGGTCTATAACTTTATTATTTTCAATTAATTTAATGATTTAATTTCTATTTGTTTGCTCTTTTCTATTGGGAGAAAGTATAGACAATGCACCAGTACCCAAATCTGCGCATATCTTATCGATTACTGAATTTGACTAAGAAACAAGGTATTGTAAAACTGTATTAATTGGGTTCGTGCAGCCAAACCATCGGATTCTCTTATATCTAATACATCATGTTCAGGACGAGGTCAATTACTGGGATATACTCATCATTATACAGGGTGACTTTGAACTAGTGTCACTCATGAAAAATTCAGACAATTTGCAAAAACTTGCGTTAACAAAAGTCGCTTAGTTTGGGACGCACGCTACTGGATCAGGTGGAAACAATGCGACCGCATTTTTTGCTATGATAAAGTTTTTTCCGAAAAACCTTATTAGCTTAAATTGATCGTAAGGGTACGGATATGGAGACGAAGTGCAGGTAGAAAAATGTTTTTGTGACTTTGCAATTCACGTGTATCTGATGCCCAACAAAAGTAGTGTCTATGTATTATGTAGTGTTAAAACAACACTTTTATAAGGAGGGAATTTATACATCTGACATTTTGGGTGCACCAACCCAAAATTATAAACCTTCTTGATTTCACAAGTTTGTATTGTGTTGAGACAAAACGTAATTAGAACCAGAATAATTTTACTATCATTATTAATTCATATTTATTATCGTTTAATTTTTCAGAACGTGTCGCTAGAGAATAAGAATATATCTACCTTACCTGACGGAACGGACTTCACGCAATTGACTGGTATTCAAGGAATGTACCAACAATGTCCACCCGCGTCCCCATCACCAACAGTAAAATATTGAAAATTTTTGTTATAAAATCTGAATAATGTATTGTAGTTACCACAAGCAACTGTCTACAGAAGTCCTAGGCCTAGCCCACAATCATCGCCGAGTCTAGGAGGTCGTCATTCGGCACCCTGTAGTCCTGGGGCACCTAGTCCTCTTCCCAATGACTATAATATATTTAGTCAACACCAATTTCAACAACATTTTGAACAATTATCAATGGTAATTATACATTTATTAGTTGTTTATATTTTAGTTTATAATGTATTTGTTTCTATAATAACAAACAGGACGTTACAAATTAATTAATTTGTTGAATTTAATGGAACAAATCAGTCAAATAATAATATTTAGACTTTGTCATACATATTTAACAGAGTACTGTTTTTTTGATAATTTCTATTAAATAATTCTAATAAACTGTTATCTCGTTATGCACAACAGGGAGTGGTAAGTCATGTTTGTTATGCAATATCACAGATCAGATTTAGGTCATATTGTTTCATTCATCTCATACATTTAATGTAAGTTGTTAATTCAATAGAGTCAACCATCTTTAGATAATATTAGTTCATAGCATAAGAAGAGCAGAATTTATGTCTGTTGTGCTGTTTAATAGAAACAAAGTTTCTGGATGAATTATTAATAACAAATAATTGGTTCAAGCATAACATGACCCAGTGGGGTTTTTATAGACTGAAGGGGTCTTAAGCACAAAAATGTGGTACAACAGCGTAAAATTATACATACACATACCTAGTTGAAAAATTATTTTGCAGAGTTTTGAAAGTATGCACTTTTTGAGCAATCGGGTTAGACCTTTCCGAACCGATCCGATGTAGTTTAAAGTGAAATCCGGTGTGCATTTTCAAAAAATAAACACAGAAAATAGCCATAATATAAATAATATTATTTGAACACGTTTATCATTGAGGCAAGGGACAATCGAATCGTCACAGATTACTTTTGTAATAGTTTGTGTTGTTATACGGCCTTATATACAATTCATTATTACTGTTTCCTAATTTAACTGAATCCTGATATTACTCGAGTTCTACTCAAAAAAATGGCACTAGACTTTCCATAAAACATTTGTATTAAAACCACAGGTAAAAATCGGTCCACAATTGACGAAGAAATCGGTGAAGATACATAAAAAAATATACAGCCGAACATAGAACCTCCTCCTTTTTAAGTCGGTAAAAATAAAGGACCTATTGAATTACTCAAATGTGAACTAAAGTGACTAAAGTGCCACTGTAGCAGAAGCGACTCTCAGTTTAGTTTGGGTTCATGCCACCAGGTTCTGTTGTGTCTACTTCTGTTATTCCTAAACTGGCAATTCAGTCGTTTGCCTCTTACAATATTATTTTTTCATTAGAGCAGCAGTGGAATTACGACTAACGTTGTCACTGCTCCAAATTCTTTAATTTTTTTTGTTACATGGATAGTTAAAGACTGTGACTGTTTGATAAACAATGTAAAATACAACCAATGCTTAGCTTGTAATATAGCTTCCTGCAAATCTACTTAAAAAGTTATAATAATCAGCAGTTATGCATGTTGCTAGGATTGGGCGCAGTTGGTAGCTAGCCTACTGGAGTCAGGCTGCACCTGGAGCGCACAATTGCAGGTGACTAACATTAAAACCGAAATTTTCTTCCGTTACCTTATTTAACATTTTCTGCTCAGTGTGGCTTTGTTAGTAAACCAGTACATTCCAAATGTGTCTAATATTTGATATTATTTTGGAATGTAAATTGTGATTTCAGTTCAAAACATTAAATCCTTATCCAAATATTTTTTATTCTTGGATGAGGATCCTTTTACAAGACGCTAGTTTTTTAATGCTTAGGTTTTGTTATGTACTTATTTTAATCGTTAGAATTTTTATACAAGTTTCATTAAACAGCTCAACTATTTTCGCATGATGCTTTGATATTTTTGAATGTATTAGAGGAAATTAGATTTTTTAATGTTCTAATATTTCTAACAAATTGATAAAGTGTACATGATTTGGTGAAGTTAGTATTAATTTTACCTCCAAATCTTTATTAGACTACTTAAATAATGTATACTGCATTTTTTAAGTAGCCGTGGGGATTTTCATGATAAATCTTTCACATATTTTCATTTGTTTGGATCAAAATTCAAAAATATCTTGTAACCGTCGGGGTGCGGTCCGGTTTGAAATGGAAACTCAGTCGGAGATGAGCACAGCAATTCAATTTATTCCAGCTTCCGCAACGGATGATACTTCGATGGGGTGGGGTGAGACCATCGTGGCGGATCGTAGGTAGTATCAGTGCCTTGCGAGGGTATTAACGGAAAACGTCCGTACTATTTCCGTTACAATCTTCAAATTATCGTGGATTATGTTATTGGACGCAAAAATTTAGTTTTGTATATCAAGCATATGGTCACATCTCGATTCTTCCTTGATACAGAATTCTGTCGGCCACATCTTTCTATTGATGACATCATACCGACAGAATATTTCAGTAGGTCAGCTCAGCTTTCTCCAGAACGTTCTAGCATTTATGACGTTATTTAGGTTTACACGAGCGTTACATTATAAACAGATATGCCGCGACAACTTTTATTTTCGAGGTATTTCTGGATTTAGCAGCAAATCACATGAAGAAATTAGGGGAAAGAGTGTAACGTTAGATCTGGTTTAGAACTTAAGTTCCTATGGTGTGGACTTTTTTCTAGAGGCGAAAAGATCTACCAGTGCTTAATATACGAATGTGTGCTCTCCACTATTTGCGCTAGCAGACACGATATTATTTTATGAGACTTTGCAGTCTGTTTTAGAACGTTAAAACAAAGTGTCTTGCTAATTTTCAGCTTTCCCACTTTCATTTTGAGGTTTAATACATATATGTGGCTATGCTACCAGGTAATAATAATCAAGATGTGGCAAAGTTCCAATCTATTTACATATTTCTTTCAATATTAAATAGTCATTTGATAAGATTATCTATTATTGTTGAATTAACTTCTAACATGTTTCGCTACAATAATAGCTATTGATGTAACCAGTTATCAAATGCAATGTTTTGTGCAACGAATGGAATTTTTGCGGGACGAGCGAAGCAATATGACGCAATAGGAGTTATACAAAACAGCATTTCATAACGTGTTACATACACGATTTTTTTTCTACTTTTGAGGAAAAATTAAAAAATGAATGTTAATTAACTGTTATAGAAACGTGTTTTATCTTACAATCATCTTCTTCCTCTGTTCCAGCTGTAATGAAATTTTACTTGTCAAAATTAGAAAAAATATATTATCCATTCAATAGCTATTTATGGTATAAGTAAATAAATATGAATTTTATTTTTGGATGAAATTTCTTTTTTCACGTGTGTCATAAAATAGGTATTTTCGTAAAGAAATTCTGATTTCTTTGGCAATAAATTGGTACTACAAGCGCAGCATCGTTCAGGACATCTTGTGGTATGCTTTCTTCCTGGTTCTTTGTACTTGCAAACACACTTTCATACTCTTTACTAAATTGGCAAATCGAAAAATTTGCTAGAAGTGCCACATGTTTTACAAGCCATCCATAGCAATGAAAATTTCAAAGATCGTGGAATTTTTTTTTAGTTATTCGTATTGTGAATAGCAGTGCGATTAAAGTGTTGCTGTAAACATTTTATTTATCTTGTGTCGCGCACTGCCAGGCCTTCGGCGAGTGTCTTCGGATGGACGACCCGTCGCTTTGGTAGAGAAGGGGGCTGACGTGGAGATGTAGGAGGGCTGCAGGGCGACAGGGTCTCGAGTGAAAGAGGCAGGGGCTTACACTGATTATTTCCGTTGCCGGAAAAGCTCTCTTCAACGTTGAGACCGACCCATTCTTTTATATCATTACTTTGTAAAATCCCAAAGTCGGTGCCAGGTAGTGAGAAGTGTAGCTTTTACAATTACAATAACCTACACCCATAAAACTACAGGGTCCAGAGACATATTAATGCCTGTTCTAAAAAACTAACACTACGTATTTGTGCGGAATTGGACCATGCGACGTGTAACACTTTCACTATCACAATGGCGGCAAATACACAGGAACTTACTGACTACAACCACATTTTGATCATCTCCACTATTGCATTTGTCCATGTTTTCGGCAACAATCTGGTCGATCACTTAATTACTATAATTAGTAGAAATATTAGAACATGTGTTACCGCGAGCAAAAAATACTGGAACAATCAACATTCAGATCTGTAGAGAGATACTGCATATTGTGTTATACATATTGGTCAAAAACTCAACTTGTTCATAGTGTCTGCTGTCTCACTATTTTTCGCTCGCATTTGTAACCACAAACTGTTCACTAAAATCAGTTGTTAGATGCATTTATAGGATTTGTAATGTTTTTAGCATGACATGGTTAATTTACATCTTCATATCATTACTTTTGAGATTTTAATGTTCTTAGGACCTCAATTAGATATCAAACACTTCTATTGTATTGAGGTGAAGCAGTATCTTGATGTTTAATTATTTTTTATAAAGTAACTTGAGATTAATATGTAATTACAAAATCTTTCCAAATAAAATTATTAGATATACGCTGCTCCTCAAAATTAACGCAAAATCAAACCAAATTAGCTACTCAATTAAAATAAAAATGTTTCTTATCTAATTATTGTCAAAAATAGCATTAGTATAATTACAGATGTGTGTTTATTAAATAACACAAGGTCGAGAGTGTTGCAAATAGCAAATTAACTTAAATAATTAAATAATGTATAGTTGCAAATATTTCGACCGACGCTACGCTTGTCATTTATCAACCAATATTTTATTTAATGTAAATCCGTAAATAACGGTATATTGATATAGTTGTTTTTAATTTTAAATGTGTTTTGTGTACTGTTTAATTGATACAAAATGTCTGTTATTAGTTGGACCCACCTGTTAGTAGTGTATCGTATGTAGAACCATCGGCTGGACAATTATCACAAACGCATTGTCAAACCGCGCCAGAAGGATCCACTGTTGGTAGTATCGAGTTGACGTCCGATCCAGGATATTATAGTACATCTCCATCGCAACTTGTTTATCCACCAAGTTTACATACTACACCAAATACTCCGACCAGCATACCAGATATTATATTAACAGGTAAATTATTAACGGGAAGGCAACAATTAACATGAACACACAATCCATAAACATATGGTTACGTGGTTGTAAATAAGGATTAGTGACAAAAAGTTATTCCTATTATCACGGTTTTTTAATTAACGAAAGGAACGTGGTTTAAGTATTGACTTTAGGTCTGCGTCGATCCTATTTCATCATCGGAGATGGTAAAAAAATGTAATCTCCTTTCAAATCGAAAATCGTTGTTCTTGGTGCAAACTCCTCAATTATCAAGAGCAAAAAGAAGTTACAAATGATATTCCCTAATAAATTTCTATGCATCTATGCAGAGGAATTTGGTGAAATAACATTCCGTATTTTTTTTTTTTTTTCCAAATAAAATAATATGTACAAAGTTGATACTTGCTGCCAATTTTGGTATTTGCCTAAACTTTATCATTAATAATCTAGTCCAGCCAACTTTTCCAGTGATCCCAAAAACTTTATCTATATTATATCCTCATTGTAGACTATATCTTTCAGATTTTTCATCAGCAACAGACGAAATATCGAGACAGGATTTGAACAAACAATTGGAAAACGAATTCTTCTCGGAGGAGTCACTGCGTGAAAGTCTAGAACCTTTGAATTTTGACGAACTTCAAATGTTAACGGATCCTACAATGAATCTTATACCAGACGGTGTTGAAGATGGTTTTAGATTAAATCGTTCATAACAGTGGTATGAAAACGTATAGTTAGTTGAATAATCTGACTTCTTCTTTCAGAAATTTACTGCCAAATATTCTGTAGGTTCTTATTATCAAATGACATTGTAAGAGCATTTCAAATAATTCAAGGATTTTGCAGTTCTTCTTATTATCTGGTATAGAAAACATTCAAACATTACAGTGTGATTGTTAGGTTCAGTACTTCAGAAGCATGGCCAACATTTAGTGACCTGTGATTTTGTTTGTAAATTTTAAAGGTAAAGTAACAATTTTTTGATATTATTAACTTGCAATTACAATGATTTGGAAAATATAAGAACATTTTTTGAAAGACTGACAAACAGTTGAAGACTGTTATAAACGAATTTTGAAGTTGATCATACCTTCACTATTTGGGTTTCATTTATAATTAGCTAGACTAGGAACATTTAAACACATGAATTTTTTAATAAAATCCACATTTTTTTTATTTTTACATTAAATGCTACATTTATTTATAGATAAACAATTTTTTAGAAAGCTAGATTTATAGGTGTTTGTATAAATTTAAGTTAATCCCAATTTGGATTCAAATTTTAAAAATGTTACAACTTAAAATGATCGTTTTATAGTTATAAATGTTACATAAAATAAGTCGCCAATTATCTTATAATTTTTTTAATGAATGACAGTGCAATATAATTTTCTAATGTTAAAGAAATATCAAAAGAAGTTAATTTTTGTGTTTGGATTGGATTTATATAGATTAACTTAGAAACGCACAAGTTATATCTAAGGAAAAATAATATTTTTATATTGTCCATATCTACTTATACTTAAATTTTATAATTTATTTATTAATAATTAAATAATGTGAGTCAACACGTCTAAAATTACGAAATTATAATTGGACAATGTAAGAATGCTGTAGAAACTAAACCCTTATATCATACACATTCAAAGTTGCTCTCTTATTTACTTTCCAAACAATTATTGAATCTCAACTCAAATGATCTAAAGCAAATAAGTATGCATTGATTTCTGACTTACATCTCTATAACAATATCATGGTATGTTACAGTGTTGGTGCTGTGTTATCACATGTGTATGGAATGTTGTAGGTTATGAATTGACTAAATTTGACTGACAAATAATTTTGCTCAAAACATATCAAGAGTATAATTTGTGAATTTGATAAATATTTGACGGTGGAAGAAGATACTCCACATTAAAACATAACATTGTGTTCATGGTCAATTATGTAATGATAACATTTGTTTACATAAAATTTGTTGGTCAAATTTATTGTTTTTTCATTGCTCAAGAAAGATTTTTTTATTTTCTGTTTATATAAGTACTGACTACTTATAGGATTTATAAAAGACAATTATGTATGTTTGCTTTGTTTTGTAGTCAGTGTTGAAGTGTGAACATCATACTTGAAAGTGGACCTAAGTCATATTTTTTAAATTCTAGTAGACTGATTTGTTCGATGTAGCGGATCGTTAGTGTTGTGTACATATTTTTCAAGTATCTTATACATATAATATTTAAATTTTTAGAGCTATATCGATTAAATCTCGTTCAATATGAATTAAAATAAGAGTTTTATAACTATTGTTTTGTTGTACATATGCGTCATAAAAATATCTATTGAATTTGTATAACAGATTACTTTTATTGTCAATATTATTCACAAAACGTCAATTGTTTGTTGCATGCTTCGTTGTTATTTTTTTAAGTTTTAAAATAATTATATTTCATTATTTATAGTTCTTGATTTTATTTCATGTCCTGTTGATTACACAGTATTATTATCGACAAAATTGTTCATGCAAGGTATGTACTATTACAACCTAAATTGTTGTTACGCCCTAACAAAATTGTGAAGTGTGGATGGTGACACAAAAATACAGCTATGTCCCCAAAAATCATAATGAACAATTAAATTAAATACAAGAACTTTCTACAATTAAACAATAATAAAATAACGTGGTGAAGATTGAAATTATAATGACTGATAACAAGTTGTTGAAATAAATACTATATGAACAATGAAATAAAAATGTGACAAGTTAAATTATGACTATTGCACTATACTTAAAGTTTAAATTACATTAAAATGATGATTACTGAAGCTTACAATTTTTAAATGCACGCTAATATAAAAAACTAGATGAATCGATAACATAAAAAAATATAATGAAAAATTATCTATTACTTATCTTCTGAACAGTATTACGCTTCCTGTCGGTTTTGGAGCTGTCCTGACAACTTACTATACTGCTTTCTTGCGAATCCTGCGGGTTGTGATTTTCTGGGAAATTAAGCCTGATTCCACGTGAAAAACTCCGTGCGTCCAGGAAAAAATATTACAGCTATTACTCCAAGAAGGTGTTACAAAAAAGATCCGAGGTAAAGTGCTGGTGAATCTGCCTATTTGATTGAAAGAGAATAGTCAAGGTCTGCACGCAATAAAGTAGTTTTTCTTACCTCTTTTCCCCGAATCGACACCTAACGATTTTATCCGCTAACGCGATTTATTATTGAAATAACTGAACATCCAACGATTGGATGGAGCTATCTCTTGTCCAGGAGCAAAATTTACGCTGAGATGTTACCTCGCTAGATGTCGAACGAAAAAGAGGAGAATGTAGGTTGGTCGCGGCACTGCAAGAACTTAGTGTTTTTTGTATATGCCGGTTATCTCTAAAAGCTGATTCGTTCCTGAACTTGGATGGTGAATGCGCGGCAAAAATCAAATTGTAACAGTACCTATGGAAAACCGGTAAGCCAAGGTCGCGAGTGAGACATAGAATGCCCATGATGTGATTAGTAAGTTGTTTGGAGAAGAATATGATCTAGACTGGTTTTGCTTGTTATAAGATTACAAAACAAAAGATAAAAAATTGCAAATCTTAGTCGATACGTTTTAATTGGGGTCTTTTTTCTTTAAATAGGATCGAATATTAGTCTAAGCAAATATTAATTAACTATCCATATATAGTATCTATCTTTGGTCTAAGTCTTGAAGTCTTCAGCAAAGATTTTTTTTTAATTCAGCTGATTTTGTGAGAGGAAAATAAAAACGGTACGGGGGTACAGTCTTTAATATATTATGTCCACTATGTACAATTATTTACAAACCACTCGTTTCTCGTTGGTTATTGCAGCAGAAAATACCGGTCCGGATGTTTCCGGTGCAGTCGGTTGAACAGCTGGGGAGCAAGCCGAAATCACACTTCCGTGCGACCAGTTGGCACCGGGTCGCTTTGTTACGATGGCCGGCGGCGGCTAGACATCCGGAAGGATACAGGAAAGCGAAGTGGGCGTTTGGAGCTTCTACCTTGCTTGATTCCTCTTCTTCCAGTAGTGGTAGGTTTACATTTGACGATTCTCGGCAGCGCGATGTCTTTTATAGATCGATTGGAGGGGAGAAGATGACGTCGGCCCCATGCGTGAAACGGAGCGCATGAGTGAAAGTCTCAAGGTCTTATCGCCCAACGACGCGGCGTCCTTTTCTCGACTAAGCGGCATCAGTTCCTGGCGACGTAGGAAGTCTGGGAGGTCGGCATAGGAAGCGCGCTATTTTACTGGTCATCGGGATGCAAGTACGGTCCCGATACGGTGCCGGTCCTCCAAGTGGCTGGAAATAAGAACGGTCCCGATACGATGCCGGGAAGTATCTTACTTCGGGTGATTTGTCATCGGTATATCGGGAAATTCGGTAACAACAGATGAAGCAAAAATTTAAATCTGAAACTGCTTTTTTTTTCTTTTTTGATTTGATAAGTATTACATTGGTATTGAGCCGACGTCTGGTACTCCTAGCCAACTTTTCAGATCAACGATGTCTTACCAGTAGATACGTTGCAAAGCAAAATACTTGAAGCCAACATGACGTCACAATTGGGTTCATTTTTATGCAGCCAACTATGCAAGTAGAAGGAACAGTTATCTAGGAAATCCACAAAATAAATAAAATAAGCGGTAATAATTTTTTAATTAATAGCGAAATATAGAAAAACAATAAATAATGTTTAATTTTCTGTTCTTCTGGAATATTCAATATTATTCCGCAACCAAAGCTGCATGGCTGCAACCCAAACGCAACGTCGGACGTCACTTTTGGATTGTGATGTTGGCTTCACCCATCACTATGCATTCTAGTCCTTTCACCGTATCTATTGGTAAGGCATCGTTGTTTCAGATCTACGAGGAAGTAGTTTCAGATAAAAACATAACCATAAACAACCAGTACTACCTAATTCTAAAAATCTCTATAATATTTAAAATGCAGAATTTTAAAATTTTCATAAAACGAAGAGCTCCAAAGTAGAAAAAGTAGTATATTACACTCGTTTAACGAGGCATTGTGACATTCGTTCTATTGGAACACTCATGTCACAATAAACCCTCTTGTTAAATTCGTATAATAATGTACTATAAGGGCGGTTATTTTTACGTACACAGGGGTAATTAGGCGATTAAGGGTTAAAGTGATTATTTAATTCGACGATACCAGCTGGGTTCCGCAACAAAAAAATGAATGATTACCATATAGATTTCCTGGTTGCCTACTGGAGGTCGAACACGGCAGGTGGCACCCGGAACACTCTGGCATTATTTTTCCACCTCTTCGTCGTTTGAATGAATTGATTAGTTTTAACGGTTATTTTAAAGGTTAACGGTTATTTTGTTGTTCAGGGTGTGGTATCAGCTAACGATTTGGCGTTACGATCTTCCCTTGCCGGACCTGAAGCTAACCTTATTGAGGTTCGACTTGAACATCTTTTGTTAATTATATAGATTAGGTCAGTGTTGAGGGGTGTGAGGGAATTTATAGGGAATTGGCTCCCCTCATTGATACTTAGACTACACCGCGGGTCCATTGTATCACCCCTTCGCGTCCCTCATTCCTTTCTCTCATCAAGTAAGCTAGGATGGTTCCAGACGAGGTACACCTCAAGCTCTTTTGAAGCAAGGTTTTTTTTTTATAAAAATCTTGCTCTGTCTACAGCCTGTTGTCGTTTGCCATCTAGCGCAATGTCTACAGTGGGTGGCAGTTTTAATCAGGTTTGAGAGGTAGCGGTTGGCCGGCTGGACGAGCGTTCTGTATGGTGTTCCCGTCGCACCCTGTCGACCTCTCGTTCCCCTTGTAGGCAACTAAAATTACACGTGGTTGTTGAGGATAATGTGAATACTTACATGAGTTCAGTTGTTTTATGTTTTTTTCATTATCGTTAGGTCCTCAAACCACCTTAGCTCAACGACATGTTTAGTGCTATTCTCAACAGTGGCAGATGGCAGGCAGAAAAAAGGTGAAGGTGAATTGGGTCGTGCGTGTATCGCTCCGATGTAAACACCTAAAATCCGCTGTTATAGTTCGTTATAAATTGGCGAATTTGTACTAAAGTTGTGATTCAAAATTGCCCACCTCAAAAGGTAAGCTGTTAGATCCAGGGTTACCTTACCTCTAGAAATTTCCATCTGAACTTCCATCGACACCACATCTTATCGCTGTGTTTTACTTATCTCCACCACAAAAAGTAGCCGCTGCGTTTAACACGCAGTGGAGCTACGCGATATGACTTCGATAGTAAATAATGGAAATGCTACCCCACTACGTTCCTATGCTCATGCTTCAAAATCAACTCCAGCCGTAAATTTCCCCAAGCGTAATCAAGCCATAATCATCGACACAATAGATGACTTCAAACTGTCAGACTATGTAATAGCTGTGGGTAATCTAATTGGGCCAAAAAACATCTTATCTGCTTCCAGAATCGCTAATAATCGAATCTGTATCTATCTATCGTCAACAACACATGTAAACTATCTTACTGAAACCGTTAACAAAATAAATATCCAGAATCACGAATTCAAAATCCGGAAGTTAATCACACCAGCTAAACGCATTTTGATCTCAAACGTCTGCAGTTCAATTCCTCATAACTCTATTGAAAAGGAAATAAAAAGTCTAGGTCTGACGACAGTCTCACCAATCACAACGCTAAGAGCAGGCCTACAGGATGAAGCCTACGGTCATGTTGAGAGTTTTCGACGACAAGTGTTTGTTACACCACCTCCAGACGACTTTAATCTTCCACCATCCATTGTTATCACTTTTGAAGATACTAGCTTTCGTATTTTCTTAACCTTTGACGAAATGACCTGTTTTTTGTGCAAAAAACCAGGTCATGCAGCAAATAAATGCACAACAAATAATGAAAACTCCCTAAACGAACAAACTGACACTCCACTCATATCAACTTTAAGTTCATCAAATCCTACGACTATCATAAATCACCCATCGTCTGAAGAAAACAATCCACTAGCTACTGGTCCATCGGGTTCTACTTCAGGCGCCTTCTACCAAACTCAACTCAAACGGCCTGCTAGCACAACATCCGACGATTTAGTTGATTCGACAAAAACCATAGCTGAAGTGTCGAAACCGATAGACCAAATCGACGATCTATTTGTTACTCCAAGTCTTCCTTCAAACCAAAAGTCGAAAAAGAAATCTAAGACTACGATCCCTACAGAACCTCCAAATACGGTAACTGATCCGAACCTCCTCCAAAATGAATTACTTTCACTCAAGAAAACGGTAGATGAAATGAAAACTTTTCCTCTTTCTTGCGAACAGTTGACAGACTTTCTCTCAAACACAGACTCATCTTCTGATATTTTACATTTACTTAATCAGTACACTACAGACGTTATCGGTTTTCTAGATATGTTAAAACAAATCTATCCACTATTGACAAATCGAAGTACCAAGATAAAATTTACGAAGACCAGAAATAAACTAAATCAACTCTTAAAGATAGATTCTGAATCCGACTATGACACTGATGTCTCCCAAAATAGTAACACCTTTTATTAAGCGTCTTCACCTTGCAGTGGAATTTAAACGGGTATTATGCCCACATTGAAGACCTCCAGTTATTAACAGCCAAACTAAAACCACCTGTCATTGCTTTACAAGAATCTCGATTCAAAAATGGAAAACCTCCCAGCTTAAAGAAGTATCACGTCTATCACAAAAGTCGAACAAATGATTCAATAGCTTCTGGTGGAGTAGTACTGCTAGTTGACAAGTCGTACACTTCCAAGGAAATAATGATTAATAGTGACCTTGAAGTGGTAGCGGCCACTGTACACTTTCCAAATCCAATAACAGTTTGCAACATCTACCTGCCCCCAAACAAAAAGACTACGTCTAGCGAACTCAACGATATACTGGCACAACTACCTACACCTAGGCTCATTGGAGACTTTAACGCTCATAGTCCAGTATGGGGCGAAACAACTTCTAACACAAAAGGAAAAATTATCGAAAAACTTCTGGAAACCTCTAATCTCTTCTTGCTCAATACGGGACAAAAAACGAGATTCAACGCTGCGACAGGACAGTTCTCAACTCTTGATTTATCTCGATGTGATCCCTCCATTGCACATCTGTTTGAATGGTCTGTACTCTCCGATCTCCTAAACAGCGATCACTTCCCCATATTTATTCAAAACATCCACGATAACATCAGCCAGGAAAATTCAATCCATCGACGTTGGAAAATCCACGAGGCAAACTGGGAGCAGTACTCCAATATTGTTGCTACTAAGATAGTCGCTCATACGCCCTCAGACTCAGCAATCCAACAAATTGCTGACTTAACTGCTATAATCACCCACGCAGCAGAAGAAGCAATCGGAAAGACATCAGGTTTGGCCAAACAGCGTTCAGTACCATGGTGGAACAAGAATTGTGAAGTAGCAGTGAAAGCAAGCAAAAAAGCTTTAAATCGTTTAAAACGCCACAATACCATCGACAACCTAATGGAGTTTAAGCGTTTAAGAGCCAAGGCCCGACGAGTTCTCAAAGACAGTAGAAAAGAATCTTGGCACAACTATGTGTCCACAATAACCACTTCAACTCCAGTCAGTCAAGTTTGGAATAAAATCAAGGCAGTCAAGGGAACACACACGAGCTCCAATATAACAATGCTACGCAGCAACGGAAACATCTACCGCGCCAATAGTGAGATTGCTGAAGCTATTGCTGCTCAGTTCCAAAAATCTTCAGCTGACTCAAATTATCAACCTGAATTTTTAGCGTCAAAAAAGCTGAAAGAAAATCATAACATACACATTAATATCGATGACACACATCCAATCAATGACCCCATCCAGATTGAAGAACTAAATGAAGCTCTGACTAACTGCCGAAATACAGCACCTGGTCCGGACGAAGTACCGTTTCTTTTTCTCAAAATGTTGCCACCTTCCGCTAAAATTTATCTTCTAAACTCGTATAATGCTTTACTACAATCTGCCACTTTTCCCGAAATATGGTCATCTGCTATAGTACTACCAATTCTAAAACCCAATAAAGACAAAACAGACCCTATGTCTTACAGGCCCATCTCGTTGACATGTACCGTGTGCAAGTTGCTTGAAAAGATTCTGAACAGGAGACTCTTGTGGTACCTAGAATCAAATAATCTATTGGCTCCATCACAAAGTGGTTTTCGTAAGACTAGATCGACAACTGACGACATTTTAACACTAGAATCAGAGATCCACGAAGCTTTCGCAGACAACCAAAAAGTGATGGCAGTGTTCTTTGACTTACAAAAAGCCTTTGACACAGCTTGGCGATATGGAATCCTTCATAAACTATGCACTTGGGGAGTACAAGGTAAAATACTCGCATTTATCAAAAACTTTTTGAGTAATCGAACTTTCCAAGTTTCCACAAATGGCTGCGTTTCCTCAAGACAGGTCTTAGAAAATGGAACACCGCAAGGATCTGTCCTTAGCACAACCTTATTTCTCATTGCAATCAATGACATTGTCAAAGATTTACCAGCCCCAGTAAAAAACCTCTTGTTCGCTGACGACTTAACCCTATACATTAAAGGGAAAAATATTGACACTATGTCCGCCTTGATGCAAACTGCTTTAAAAAACGTTGAAAGCTGGACACACGCAACTGGATTTACTTTTTCCACCCAGAAAACTAAGAGTATCATTTTCTCCAAAAAGCACCCTTCGAGCATCCCGTGTTTGACATTACACAACGGAAGTTTATCATTTGTAAACGAAATCAAATATCTAGGAGTCATATTCGACAGTAAATTAACATGGAAACCGCATATTAACCATATCAGAAAAGTGTGTCACCAACGACTAAACCTGCTGAAAGTTCTTGCACATCAAGTTTGGGGAGCTGCACCCTTAAACTTCTGGATGCAGTCCATAACACCGGTCTTAGAATTTCTCTAGGTGCTTTCCGCACTTCACCAACAGTCAGTCTTCATTGTCTCTCATCTGAGCCTCCTCTTTGGCTACGACGCTACTACTTAACTGTCACTTATTGTTTGCGAGCTTTTGAAAATCCCACAAATCCAATTAACAACATCCTCAAATCTCGTCGCTCCCAATGCATATTCGAAAAAAAGAAATCCGCCAAACCGCCCATTTACCGCCGACTTAAATTTATCAACGAAGATCTCGCCTTTGTGTGCCCTCTACTATATTCCCACAGTTATAACACAAACCCACCCTGGACCTACAACAGGATCGACATAAACTTCGAGCTAAACAGCTTA
Source organism: Diaperis boleti (assembly GCA_963583935.1). Classification (NCBI taxonomy): domain Eukaryota; kingdom Metazoa; phylum Arthropoda; class Insecta; order Coleoptera; family Tenebrionidae; genus Diaperis; species Diaperis boleti. The sequence goes on from OY757244.1 coordinate 45,245,775, forward strand.
CCAAAATTACAACAAAATATTAGCCAAATCCAGATGAAGTTCCATCGCATTATTAGTGAAATCCCTGATCCAGTAATAATCTTCACTGATGGATCTAAATATCAAGATGCAGTTGGATGTGCTTATGTTATGGGTAGCACAGTTGAAAAATTCAAGCTTCCTCCAAAAACATCTGTTCTGACTGCCGAACTCAGTGCTATCCAACAAGCGTTAAACTCTGTGCAAATTTCATCATGTTCAAATCAGCACATAGTCATTTGTTCAGACTCACAAGAAAGTTTGAAACGTCTTGATTCTACCTTTTCACCTCATCCCCTGGTACAACTTATCAAACACAGAATAAGTCAATTGAAATCCCAGGAAAACTGGATACACTTCACCTGGATTCCATCCCATATGAACATCGGGCAGAACGAACTTGCTGACATACATGCAAAAAATGCAGCCTCCGACCCCACATCTACTAAACTAAGCAAAGTACAACGAAGTGACGCGGTAACTGAACTCAAAACTTGCATGTTGAACAAGTGGCAAGGCATTTGGGCTACCGAAAATGTTAGTCTTCGAATAATCAAACCCACAATAAATAAATGGTCACATGGTCGCCACTGTAGGCACGAACAGGTTGTTCTGTCTAGACTCCGCCTTGGACATACGCGTCTAACGCACAACCACCATCTTCAAGGCACAGCCCGCCCTAAATGTAACACTTGCCAAACAAACCTCACCGTAAATCACTTACTCCTAGAATGTCCCCAGTACAAGGATCAAAGAAAACAGGTTGGACTGAAAACCACTTTGGACGAAGTGCTCAGTAACAGGTTCGAAAATGAAGAAAGTCTTTTGGCCTATCTGAAGATGACAAACCTGTTTAGCTTAATTTGATCAGTTATACTTTCTGTATAAATTAATGTACTTATTGTATTACCACTTTGAAATACAAATGTATCGGGTGCTAATTACCCTAAGTGGTAGATGCACCAAAATTAAAAAAAAAAAAAAAGATGGCAGGCAAGTACTATTTGAGAGGTAATCCTTCCACGGCAGCCTATAGAATGGCCGCTATCTTCGTCTGAAAGATATTGGCACATTCCCCTAGGGTTACGCTGAGCTTGGGAACCTGCTCTTGTTTTTGCACCATCCGTGAAGATTGAAATATCAGCCTTCGGATGCTCTCCTGAATCCGTATACACTGCATAGGATTTGTCGAAAGCATATATTTATTGAGGACAGATACGGTCTGACCCCGCACTCAAGAGAGGTACTCTGTGGAGTCCCTCGTTCAAAATTCGGGCGTGTCCGCGTTGTATTTTCCAAGCTTTCCAAAGGTTACCTTCCCGGAGGCAAGTGCCATGCCATCCACGAAGAGATCGATAAGAGGCAGACACAGAATAGCCTCCAGAGCTGAGGTCGGGGTGGTTCTCATCAGGGGCGGATTATCCATAAAGGCAGTATTTTTAATGGTATATAATACATAATAGTATATTACATAACAATAGTTGTAAGAAGCATATTACACACGACCGAAATAAGTTACGCACGAGGCGCGTAGCGTGTAATGTGTAGTGTGTAGTGTGTAATATGCTTTACAACTCGAGCTTTATGTACTATGCTTTTTCTACGATAACAGGTTGAAAAAAGTAATTAATAGTATAAAAAAATCTTGAACAGTTAGGAACAACTCAATAATTCCATTGTCATAATTATTTGAATAATTTTTTCATTGCCACTTAAGAATTGTTAAATATAAGAGAATGGTCAGGTCAGTTCAGTTGCAATTAAACAACGTTGAGTATTAGTTGTTAAATTACGAATAGTGATAAATAATTTAATGATTTTCCAGTACATTCGACGCCTTCAAGTTTAGCCCTTATGTCCCCTTCTATCTTATTTATTATTCCATACTACAGTGTCGGTCACCTTCCCGTGCTCCTGAGCTTTTATTGTCAAAACGGTAATAAGGAAACCGTTTTACTGTGTTCTAGTACAAACAGATTCTGCAAGTTTAAAATAAATTCACTTGTCAGTCTTGTCAATTTTGATCGAAATAACCATAGAAATATCCCTACCCGTGCGATCGCCTTACTTAACACACGGCTGTGTGTAAGGACCGGCCTACATATAGATAGCAGAATGTACAATTTTAGCTATTTACAATGATAATCGTAGAAAAAATAAATAAAAATAAACGCATTGTGAGGCGTACGAAGTGTGAAATTACAGAAAACGTATTTTCTTACGATAGAATCGACAATCCATATCCAATAGTTTGTTCATTCCTTCCTGTAGTTTCTTTATCTATCGTAGCGCTGTTTGGAGGTATACAAAACATAAATACGAAAGAAGTACATAAATGTTCATGTAATTGTAGAGAGATGAAAAATAGTCAGTGATAATTTTCACGAAAGAAACCCAGAAAATCTATCTCAAATTTCATTAATATCTTTTTCTACTTTGGTGTCATAATTGCGTTTTTGTGAAACTAAAAGTAGTGTCACAAAGGAACTTTTTGTGAAACTGCTTTTGGTTTTTTTATTTGATACGTAATACGTTGGTATTGAGCATTTCTAACCAACTCCCTTCTAAGTCAAGCCAAGTGTCAACTTTTCAGATAAAAAACATCACCAGAAACACAACCGTTCCTAATCCAACTACCTAATCCTAAAAATCCCTAGATTATTTAAAAAACAGAATTTTTAACATTTTCATAAAACGAAGAGCTCCAAAGTAGAAAAAATAGTATATTACACTCGTTTAACGAGGAATTGTGACATTCGTTCTATTGGGGCACTTCTCGCTGCGCTCGTCGTGCCCCAAAACCACTCATGTCACAATGAAGCCTCTTGTTAAACTCGTATAATAATGTACTATTAAACCGGTTGAGTTCAATCATGATAAAAAATAGAGTTCATCCTCAGGATAAATGGAAAATTATTCAAAAGACAGACAAGTCCACAGACCAACGGACAGCCGTACTTATCATTTTTTAATATTTTGTTATATACAGTGTGGAAATAAAGCAAGGAATAAATTCAGTAACTCCGTTAGTATTTGCGCTAGATATAAAACTTAAAGGACATGTGGTAGGGTTAATTATATCATGAGAATAATTAATCAATGAGAAAAAAACAAAAAACAACCCTAAATTTCAAAGTAGGGCTAACAAATTAACAAAATTAACAAAAAGACTATTGATGTAAGAATTATAAATTAAAGATATTACACCAAATGTTCAAACTGATCACCCTGCATCATCTGACAAAATCCAAGATGATTAAAAAATGCAGCCAATACGTTTTCAATGGTTTGGGGAGTTCATATCGAATTCTTGCTTTAAGGTCATCCAAATTGTTGGGTCGGTTTTGATACACCTTGCTTTTTAAGTGCCCCATAGAAAAGAATCTAATGGGGTTAGATCTAGGGACCCGCCATTCTATTGGACCCCTTCTTCCTAGCTATGTTCTTGGGAATACTTCGTCCAAATAACGCCGCATATTAAGGGCATAGTGTGGTGGAGCACCATCTTGCTGTAACCAGATATTATTATTTAGAAGTTCATTTATTATTTAATCAGAGAAAAACAGTTTGGACACAATTATTTTGAACAAATTCAGAACTTGTCAACTTTGTATTTGTATCTCTATGTTTTTTTAATTAACATTAGACAGCTCTGTTAATTTTTTGAAATTTTACTAATTTGAACTTTAACGCCATTTTAATTAATTTTTTAAAACTTTATGCGAATGTAAAATAAAAAATATTGTCATCAAAAAAACTATTCATGACGTCATAACTGTCAAAAAAAACGAATGAAAAAAAATTAGTATACGTTCCTCGGATGCGCCATAATAAACCCTACCACATGCTTTCTAATTTTTATTTCTAGGGTAAATATGAACGGAGCTACTCAATGGCTCATATGCATAAAAAATAAGTTTTTACTTTGAGTAAAAGTATTCAGTAAAAGTATGCTCTTGGGAGTAAATACTGTAAGTGCCAGTATTTCCTTAATTTTGTATGCATAATCTTTTACTTTTACTATCAAGTATATGCTAACGGATTTTCCAGTAAATACTGATTTTTTTGAATTATAAGTCGGCTATGATCTGAAATCTGACATTTCGTTAATTTGACTGCAAACGTGAAGCTTTTTAGGTGGTTTAATTATTATATTAATAAATTGGAATTAAAAACTTTACACAAGGTAAGTGACTCGCTACGCACTTTCTCCTATTTCAAAACCTGAAATTGTTTTTAGATCAACAATAATATTTCTAAAATATTAACAGTTGTTGTGGATCAGTAGGTATGGAGTCTGATGATGCGCTATCCACCGCTAATTCATTTGTGTCTGATTCTGAGGATAATATTAACCCGAAGGATAATCGAAAATTGCAGTTTGTTACAATACTGAAAAAGTTCTCCATTGTATTGAACAAATCGCAAACCCCGGTAATTAAAAAGCAAAAAAAGGAAGTACTTAGTGCAATGTCTTCAGCATGCCTTACACATTTCGGGGAATACATAACGGAGAGTAAAATATTAAAGAAAATTAATAATATGAAAACGGAACTTAAGAAGACTGACGGTAAGGTCACAGGCAACAAAACAGTGACGTTAAAAGGCTGGGAAAAGAACCTTCTTGAACTATTAGAAGATAAACGTGGAGAAAATCCAAGTATCCGGAAAGTGCCTGGTAATTAAAATATAAAAGATATGAATAAGACACCTTATTACGAAGTTTATCCACAGGTGCATCATCTTCTGGAGTAAAAAATAGTAGCTCTGTTATACTTGAACATCCGCAAACACAGTTGCCTCCACGCTCTTCGCCTCGCAAAAAAATTAAATTTACTGCGGAAAGTGAAGAAACCCAAAATCTTACTAATGGCGAGTTACAAAGACTTGTCTTATTAGAACAATTAAAATTAATAAGACTGCAACAAGAACAAATAAAAAGTACTTTAATTTTAGTTGATGGTTCAAATGTAATATTATAAATTGAATTGCGCTAGATATTATTGTTAATGACAAATAAGAAACCTATAAAACATTATTGTTATAAAATTAACTAATAGATGAATACTTAACGTGTGTATCGAGGTATGTATTTTCTTATTTTAATGCAAATAAAATTCTTGCTAGTTCATTTCTTCGTTGAATACCTCGTATTCTTACTTGATTTTCGTTTTCCCCGTTTTCCTGATAATTATTATCACCATCTTCGACAATATCGACAAAATTATTTTGATCGTTGAGATATTTGGCAACATTATGCAAAACGAAGCAGGATGTTATGATTCTAGGAATTTTATTTAATGAGACTCGAATTTCATTCATTAATATGGAAAATCGTTTTTTCACCTGACCAAAACATCTTTCAATTATTACCCTATTTGTTGCATGTTGTTCATTAAAATAATTCTCGACAGGCGTTTGTGGATTTCTGTAAGGTGTCATTAACCACGGAGCAATAGCATAACCAGAATCTCCCAATAAGACTGCTTGTCCTCTGTCAAATCGTGATATAACACGTAATATATCGGAATTTCGTAAAATCCTGCTATCGTGAACTGATCCTGGCCAAGAAGCGTCGATACTAGTAAACCACTCATCAGAATTACAAGTTGCTTGTACATTTATTGATGCAAATTGTTTTCTGCAAATGTATTCGTCACCATGAACAGCAGGTTTCCTGATTTTAATTTGAGTACAATCAAGTGCTCCAAAAGCACATAAAAAGTTGTACTTTTCTTGCCAAAGACGTTTTGCGTCTTCTACTTCTTCATGTCTTGTAGGAAATTTTATCCACTGATTAGCTTTCTCACGAATTTTTCTACTGACATAGTCAATTGTTCTGCAAACTGTACTCTGATGGGCCCCACTGTCTTCTCCCACTCCAACCTAAAAATTTTAAATGTTAAATAAATTGTATCGTTATTTGAGATACCAGAATGATTTTATAACATTTACCTGAAAACCTGGATCACCCATATACCGCAAATAAATTTCCATTCTCTGTTTGGGAGATAATGCTCCTCCTCTTCTTTCCTCAGTGTTACTCAAAAATATTTCAGCTAAATATTCAACATTTCTTTCCTCGGGACGGTACATTGATTTGTATATATTTGCACTAGCTGATTTTCGCGCTTTATAAATTTTGCGCTGTGGGATATGTTGACACAGAGCCATTTTACGAAATCTTGAACTCAAAAGATGACGCAAGCAAAATTCAAGTCGCTCAAACACCAGCTTGAAAAATTTGAAGTGTTTTCTGCAAACTACGAGTAAAGCCTTGATTTTATGCATTCTTATTTAAGCTTTTGCTGGAAAATTAAGCAAAACCTTGAAAAAAACAGATGCTGTATTTTTTAAGTGTTTACTAATAAGTAGTTGCTGGTTTTTATGCATGCAATTGGTAGTAAAGACTTAACAAATTGTAGTAAAAGCATTTACTTATTTTTATGCATATGAGCCATTATGTAATGAATTAATAATCCAGATTGACAGTGACAGTGCGTGAATCGAAGTTTGTGCGATATAATATGCTTACGAAGTAAACAATGGGAAGAAAGGTGCTGTGTGCCAAATTGTAAAAGCGGTACCATAAAAATGAGGAAAACTAAATATACATACATATATCGAAAAACTTGCCGCAAAAACGTGGCGAAATTGTAAAGCATCATGGTGTACATGTCAAACGTGGAAGACCAAATAATTGGCTTTTTAAAAAAAATTAACCGACTTCAAAAAGCGAGAAATAACTCAGTACATGTATTATTACATGTGCTACCTACTGATCTGTTTGAAATCGGTGCCAAGCCAAAAAAATAGGTAGTAGATAGATAGGCATTCGAGAGAGTTCATAATAATTATAAAATGTGAGGATTTCGCCCGATTCCCATGCGATCACCTCATCAGGTCCGGACTTGCTGACAATGGAGTCCGGAGTATACCCTTTCAAATAAAAGAAGAATTTTCAAAATCGATCCACAATTGACGAAGAAATCGCTGAACATACATAAAAGGAAAAATTTGACAATTTTTCTCGATTTCCATGGGAGCCCTTTATCAGATCCGGACTTGGTGACAATGGGACCACCTCTGGAGTATAACCTTTTAAATAAAAGAAGAATTTTCAAAATCGGTCCACAATTAACGGAGATATCGGTGAACATACATAAAAGGAAAAAAAAACATACATACAGCCGAACATAGAACCTCTTCCTTTTTTGAAGTCGGTAATAATACAGAAGCACGGTCCACGGTGTATAGAAATAACGCCGAAATAAAAGAAGATGGAAATTCAGATACAGGTAATAATTAGCTAAAAATATCTGACTTCAATTTATATTTATTGAACGAAAAACAATTATGTAATGAGTATATTTTCTTTGCGCACAACTAGGAGAAAGAAGTGGTAACATTGATATCGGAAAATCTTCGTTTGACACAATTTGGAGAAATCATGACGTTTTACCATTACCATCTAGTTTGTGGAGTATGGATTTAATTCCAAACACTGACAATAATTTAATCGCCTTGACAAAATTAGCACACTTGAAAAATAATGTTCTTTTAGAAAAGAAAGTTGTCGTCAATAAGAATCTTCAAGTCGATTGTTACATATTTGAACATGTTACGAATTTGACAAAACATATAGAAACAAACAATATTGAGCGATTAAAAGAATTCTTAATAAAATTTGATTTGCCACGACAGTTTTCTGGAAGTGCCGGATAAGTATAGTAGTATATTACAAGGATATTTTATTGTCAAAGTTGGAGACATTCTAAATGTGATTTTGTTATGAATGAGAATGCCAACTTAGAACATGAATCATGAAAAATAAGTGCAATTATTGTAAAAAAACTAGTACAGCTTTAAGGTTCTTTTAAAATAATATTCGTATGATACATCACAGAGGATGGCAAATGACACAAAAAGTGAACGTAGACTTTAATCACCGAATGTGTCAAAATGTGCAAATATAAAAAAAAACATCACGACTGGTTTCATTTGTTTGATACTGCATATAAAAAATCCGCCAACGTATACATTTCTACGTAATCAGGAAATTTTGCCTTAACCTATTACAACAATTAGGAGATATTTGGCACGAGTAAATTTAAAATGTGGCTTACTTAGATGATCGATTTTTAAAGCATTTAAACTTAAAATGGAAATTAAAACTGAATTTCAAAGACGTGGTATACTGATTTTAGATGAGATACAGGTGAGGCAGTGCGTTACTTTAAATGTAAAGACTATAAAACTCATGGGGGCCCAAATAAAAAAAAAGAATCTAAATTACAGTTAACCTGAAAATCAGTACATAGTTTGTTGAAATGATATTAATAAGTCATTGTACCGCTTGCTAATATTGCAGTAACCAGTAGCTCATAAGTTCTCCCTTAATATGTAATTTGCTATTTGTTTGTTACTTTAAATATAGTGTTTCCAACGAACTGGCAGTTTATCTTACAGAGAAAAATCGCGCGCACAAACAGAAGCGCTTATTTTTTGTTTTTCAATCACGCATCTACCCTATTTATCTATAAATGCATGATCACATCGCATTCTATTCTGTAGATATATGTAGTATAAAGACACTTATTTATCATTACTGATGTAAATTGATTCAATATAATTGGTTTATAAAATATGTGGATTGAATTATACTTCCATCACAACCTCATTGTCTCCACAAATCTCGAGCGCACATGGCCCCTGTCTACCCTCTCTCTCTAACCCACCGCGTTAGCAAATTCGAGACAAGTCGGCTGGCTCGTCGCATCACCTATTTATCTTACACCGTGCTTTATATGTAATTTAATGTCTAGTTTTCAAAACATCCTTTTTTTATTGATTTAATTAACTTGGGACATAAGAACGATTTTATATTGCAAAATCGTCACATAGCGGCTTTTCGAGAGTAGAGCACTTTCACACGCTTACGCGTTGTGAGGCGTGCAAAATTTGAAAATGTTTCATTAATTGAAAATTTATTGTGGTAAAAAAAATGTATTTTAGGAAGTTAGAAAAGGATAAAGGAGCCCCGAGAATTGACATGGTTAATTCCGTTAATCCGGCACTGGTTCTCACGGCACCCGTCACGGCGACACATGCCATCCGTTAAATGCGTCCGAGGCTTGCCATCGTTGTTTTTGTCTGACTCTTTGCCACCAGACAATTGCTCCATAGCTTAGCATAGGTCTGATGACGGTGGTATAGAGCCAGAGGGTAATCCTGGGTGTTAAACTCCATGACCTTCTACGCTCTCCTACATTGCCACAGCGCGACGTTTGCTTTGTCTGATGATCCCACATAACGCCCAGGTACTTCATATCAAACTTTGCTGTCCCATCTTCCTTCTGTTCGTGCCGAGGACTATAGCTCTGTCTTTTGTGGAGTCTCCTTCTTACACCATCTTTGTACCAGACAGAGTGCTGTCTACATAAAGTCGTACTTACCAGTAAGCAGTATGACCAAATCATCTGGGTATCCAATAGTGTAGAATCCCGCCTCCTTGAGTGTGAATAGAAGGTGATCCACTATTCTGTACCATAACAATGGGGAGAAAACTCCTTTCTGAGGACAGCCCTTCTTAACCACCCCTGCAGGTTGGCCTGCACAGCCGTGATATCTCGGTTGCAATAACCCGTCAAGTTCTGGGTCTTTCGTGAGGTGGTCGCCCATGCCGCAGACCCGGTTGACACAGTTCTTGTAGAAGTAGGGCTATTGTTATTTGTTTTGCGGTCAGGTGACGACTGAGGTTTGCTTGAATTAGTGTGGGTCCTTTGCCCATTAGGTTGAATCCGTTTTTGTCTAATGCCGGCCACACACTACTCGTTACTTGCCAAGTACTTGCAAAATACTTGGCAAGTAGCAAGTAGTGTGTGGCCGGCATAATGGCGCCTTCATGCCTCTGCCTCTACAGCTTTTTTCTTTGTACTCCGGAGAGCTTCTTTTTGGGACCTTGTGGTCCTGGTTGAAGTTGTTTTTATTTGCCATATTGAGAGTTTTTTGTCTTGTCTCAAGATATATAGCCCCCAGAAACTTGTTAATTTATCCAAAAAAAAAAAAATATGTTTTTTTGTTGCTATAGGAATTTATCATAACATTTGACATCATTTTGTGCTCATTTTGTAGTTTTGCATCAATGTGACACAAGTCACATTTATTATTTGTATTTCATTCTATATTATGGGAATAATTTACATCGTTTACGTTATTTTACAAGCAATTGGCACTCTAACATTGGCAAGACCTTTTGAGGAGGAAAAAACTTTTACAGATGACAAGTAAGTGTCAATTTTTATTTACGTTCCACTTACAAATTCCATATTTAGATTTAACTGCATGGATTCAAATGAAGGGTTTAACTACGCCAAAAACAATCAAAATTTTTTACCTGAAGTGCAGAAATCTAACTCCAAATTCGAAGGTTCTAACAAGTATATGAACAAACTTCTTGAATATGACAAAAAGAGATACGCAAACGATGATCTAAGCAGTAATTACGAAATTAATGTACAAAAGAGACAAGTTGGCGTAATTTATAAAGATGATCAGCCAATTGGTATATTACAAGTAAAATATCCGCAGGATTTAAATTTCAGTCAGAAAATTTAATCGCATTTATTTTCAGCCCTATCAGAGATCATACCGGTTTATACCTGTTAAAGATAGTGACGATTCTTATAGTTTTGGTGCCACACAGGACAGCTCATTGTCTGGTATTTCGGACGTTAACAAACGAGAAATTAATATACCGGGATCTTCTTTCGATGGAAACTATCCTTCTATTCTAACAAATTTTAAAATTGTCGATAAATTGGATAAAAAACGTAGGTATAATTAGCAGATATTATAAAAGTAATTCTGATCTTTGAAGGAAATTATGACAGTATCACAGATGAAAATGTAGAAGAGTTGAAAGCAACAATTCGTCGCTTAAGATCGTCGAATCCACATAACAGTGAACAAATTGAAGAAAAACTCAAAAGTATTTTAGACGACATGGGTTTAATTGAGACAGACGAAAATCACGGAGAAAAACGTGAAATCAAATCTGATCGAATCAAAGAAAATAACGAGTCTTTAGATGATGACTCAAAGTTAGATCAAGAAGAAAGACAAAAAAGAGAACAAAATTGTATTCAGGCTGACAACATGAATGACAATAATAAATTTTTCTCCGAAGATGCTTTCAGTAATGAAGAAAAACGGAATGAAATTAAAACTGATGTGTCCAGTCATGCAAATTTCAACAAACGTGAAAATGTAAACGAACCCAATCGAAAAAAAAGACAAAAACAAGAAATAGGGCCGGGACTTGATAAAGATACCGCAGATTTGGTTGAAAATTTAAAGAGTTCTGGGGAATTGATGATTAGCGGAAATAAGTCGCCTCTGGCTTCCAGTTCAGAAATAGCCACAAGAGACGCAGAAGACAAAGAAGTCAATAAAAGATCATACACAGACGACACCGATGACTACGAGAAACGGGTAGAAAGACAAATTCAAAGCAGAATTAACTCATTAAAAGAAGAAGTAAAAAGAGAAATTGAAGACTTGAAAAAAAGTCAAAATGTTGATGATGACGAAGATGAGGATACACTGAGAAGAAAAAGGCAGGCCACAGATACTTTAATTAACGAAGAAAGTGATGATCTAAACCCAGCACTCCATCCAGATAACGAATTAAAGCCTTTAATTAGGAAAAGAAGACATATCAACACAATGTCTTTTAATAAGAGGAAAAGGAGACGAAGTGATCACGTGTCAGACCTCAGCACCAACACAAAAAATTATAAAACAAACCAAGAGGAATATGATGACGGAGGCGAACTATTAGGCGGTGATGATTTTGAAAACGGAGCAATATTCAAACGGCAAGCACCACAGAATAAAAATGAAATGTCTAATCTTAATGATCAGAATAAACGATCAGGTAGTCTATTAAACAATTTAGATTTATACAACTATTTATACGATAATTATTTTTACAACACCGATAGATTGAAACGTCAAAACACTCCATACAGGGATTGGGTTGAAGACAAACCTATACAAAACAAATATCTACAGTATAAACCTAACCAGTGGAAATCTAGATTTAGGAGAAGAATTAATGATAATATATTAATGGTCAATAGACCACAACAGTTGAGCGACATGTCGGATTTGGACCTATTTGGAGCGTTACCTAAAAGCTATGATGGAGAATTAACAAGATATAAACGTGTGAAATAAATCTACAATCTTTATACAAAATTTTGTGTTTGTGTATTTACCTGATATCTTTGACAAAAGTATATTATATCTCTTATCAAAAGAGAGTATCTCTTAAATATTTCCTTCCACTGCTTGCTCGATCTTTATTGAATCTCTTGCATTATTTTCTTCTGCTGCTTATTCTCCCTTTAATGACCCTTTTAATTATTTCTTTTCTTCAGCGATTGTCAACCATGTATTTTATTCCGCTACCTGGTCTCCGTTTAGCGACTTTCTTAATTATTTCCTTATTATTTGTCAAAGGGGGCGCAAAGGAGGCTCCGAGCAGATGAAGACCCGCCTTGAGCCCCGATCGTTGGGTGTTTTACGGTGTATAAAAAACAAGAGTCGGAAATAAAGTGTGTATCTATAATGAAATGAAATATTAAAAGAATGAGGCAAATTCAGCATTCTAATCCGAACCGATTTCGTGCGTGCATCAACGTGCTCTTTGCCTCCCGTTCGCCAGTTTCTTACTCAGACGACCCATGCTGGTTCAAGTCGGTGACTGTAATGGACTGGTGTGCGCCGAAAAGAAAATGCAAATAATGAACCAGTGAAATTTTTGAAAATGAAAAGCAATCTACTGGTGTATTTTATCAATGTCTTTCATTAAAAAACAGTTATAAAAATCGGTGTAGTACACACGGTTTTATTTAATACCGCTCGATTTATGTTCAACCATTAACCATTAAGATAACAAAGAAAACCCAGACTCCATACAAGCTTATTTAGGCACGACATACGCCCAACTATTTTATTGGACGCATCGATAGTAGTTTCTAGAAATCGTTGATATCTATCTATGCCTTTTAATATTTTCATATTTCAAAAAAATTGACTATTCTTATGAATACAAAAATATAAAAATATAGGATGACTGATAAAAAACCTTTGATTTTGTATATTGCTTATATTTAACCTGTTCGAACGAGTGATACATCAAATGAAATTAGTTTAGAAACACTTCACCACTTTCTGCGTTAGAACATTTTTTGACGTTAAATTTTTGACAGATGACAGTCAACTTTATGTTTTCAAATTGAGGGGTGCAATGCATAAACCAGTCAAGTCCATTTTTTGCCCGAAATTAGTTAATGGTATATTCTTGCACAGTTTTAAATTCTGAATCGTTTGCAAGAACCGGTCATGTCCAGGACTGGTTCTTGCACAGTACTGATAATAGTGTCAAATGTTGCAAAGTTAAATCTGCGATAATTTTTAAGCGACTTTCTTAAATAATAAGTGTGTGTGGCACAAAATAAAAATTATGTGCCACAGTGGTTTTACAAAGATATTGATGGTATCAGATCAGATATCAATGGTTTTACGAAGATAAGGAAAATTACCATAGAACCTTTTTATCAGATAACAATCAATCTTCTGCGTCCGAATTTAGTGATAATGAATAAGCGAAAATATAAAAATATAATACAAAATATTTAGTTTTAGTTTTTACTATTGCCCTCCATTCTTAAAACTCAATAAAACTATAATATTAAATGTTTGATTAATTTTTGTTTCGTTTACTTCTAAAAATTTTTTGTAAATACTTAGCATAAACCAGTCAAGTCCATTAGTTTTTTCGTTATACTTAATCTACTTTTTGCCTTCCAACTTTTTAGTAGTTACAAATTAAGGATAAATATACATTCAAATAGGATGAGATACCAAAAAAATATCTAAAAAAACCACTTTGACCGCAAAACGTTTTTTGTCTCTCCTCAACATTTTACCGAAATGGACATGACGGGTTTATGCATTGGACCCCTCAATTGCACTCTATTTTTCTAATATTTCTTATTGAAATTGTGGAAGAATCAATTCAACGAAAGAACAAAATATGTAAGAAATTAACAAAATACATATTTAAATACCGAATTATTATCGAAAGACCAAAATATTGTATTGACGACAAATCACATCACGAAATTAACGAAACGGTAAAACGTGACGACCGTCTCACATCAACTGTTGGAGTGAAAATGTTTAAGATTTCGAGTTAAAAATTGTGGTAAAAAATTAATCGTCTCACGTAACTAATGAACTGATGTGTTAAGGCATTTGACTTAACTCCGGATTTATGTTCTTTGTTTTTTGAATATCTGTTTATTTATGTTCAACTTGGTTGGCTGCTGTCACAAAAAATTAAATTATAATGTCAGTATTGTAGAAAATAAAGAGTACATGTTTTGGTTCTGTTACTCCATACTTTGTATCTAAAACTGCGTCGAAAGAGAAGAGTTGGGTACGATCGTCCGTTGACGAAAACGAGCTATTGAACATGGTCCTTCGAGCCGGATGGAGAATAATCGCAGCGGAGACGTACCTTCGGAAAGGAAACGAAGAAACGGCGTGGTTAGAGTTTTTTTGGAGTACCAGAATATCGAAAGTTGAGGCGTTCCCGAAGTTGGAATTGAGAGAATTGGAGTGAAGGAAGAGCTCCCAGAGAGGATTAGACGAGCAACGAGTCGTATAGGTGGAAAAAATAAGCTGCCGTAACGTTTGTTTCTACCTGTTTGAGTCGTGTAGTTAAAAGAAAATGACTACAAAATTGAGGAAATTATTAGTCGTTCGAGACGATCTAATACAAAGAGTCAAAAGATTAAATGATTTTTTTTCAAGTGTTACAGAATTCGATGAGGATGTGAAAAATGAGTTAAGATTGAGAGTTCAGGGTCTTGAGGGGATTGAGAAGGAGTTTAGTGAGACTCAGTTGGATATTAAACTTTGCGATCCGAATAAAGCGGAAGAAGATAGATCAAAGATGATGTCGAAGATTTCTAAACACATTTCTTATGAGGCACAAAACGAAACCGTAAGTACGCCAGTAGTGTCGGCTGAAGCGTCAGTAAAGCTGCCCACCTTAGAGTTGCCAAAATTTAGTGGTCAATATGAGTCATGGGTTCCGTTTAAAGATAGTTTTGTAGCTCTTGTACATAACAACATTGTCGGATATTTCATTGATAGATTGATAGGCATTGGTAGATCGGTTTGAAAATAAGAGGTTAATAATTCACAACCATTTAAAGAATATCCACTCGATTCCCACGATTGTAAGGGAATCGCACAAAGAATTGCGGAATTTGTATGAAACGGTAACGCATAATCTACGTGCGTTAAAGGCTTTAGGGGAGAAAACCGATAGTTGGGACACTTTATTAATCTTTATTTTGTGTAATAAGTTAGACGCTTATACCATGCGATCTTGGGAAGCTCAGCCTATTAGCGGCGAAACCCCTACCTTGAAAGAATTTACAGATTTTTTGAAGGACAAATGCGCGTTGCTTGAAAAAGTCGATATGAATAAAGCGGAAAAAAGGTTGGTCCCTCAGTAGGCGTCAAAGGAGAGAGGTCGTGCTTTGGTAAGTACCAAAAGGTCTTGCTATTGTTGCGAAGGTCCACATTCGGTTTATAAATGTGAAAAGTTGTTGAATTTATGCCCCCAAGAGAGAATAGAAAAGGTGAAGTCTGTAAAATTGTGTTTGAACTGTCCATTTTGCACAGGAATGTAAACAACCACCTTGCAGATTGTGCCGTAAATTTCACAATTCTTTACTTCATTTGAATACAAGACAAGGTGTGAAAAGTGAAGTTTCTAGCGGTGAAGTGAACTCAGCCATCATTACTACGGACGAAGTACAGGAGTCCTCGAACTTTAGCGTTAACACCGCGAGTACTCAATTGCGTTCTAATGACCAGGTACTTTTGTCAACAGCAATGATTCGAATTAAAGATACGGGAGGTAGATTTCTTTTATTACGGGCCTTGCTTGATAGTGGAAGTCAGATTTCTTTCATAACTGAGACGGCTGTAGACATGTTAAAACTGAACGAGTTCAAAATAAAACGTTCCATTTCGGGAATCGGAGATAATACCAGAAATGTTACAGAAGCAGTTAATCTTGTCGTTCAGTCGGTCTTGGGAAATTATTCCAGAAGATTGACTTGTGTTGTAATTCCGCAAATCACAGGAGAGATACCATCATCTTTGGTAGATACGTCACATTGGGGTATTCCCAGTGGCATTACTTTGGCGGATCCTAAGTTCAATGAAACTAGAGCGGTTGATATACTTTTAGCGGCGGATGTCTTTTGGGAAGTATTATTACCAAAACAAGTGAAACTAAACCATGATAAATTTCGGCTCCAGGATACAAAATTAGGTTTCATAATAGGCGGAAGTGTAAATTTGGCCATTCAAACTAGTCTGCTTGTAAATTACTCTTCTGTGACGAATCAGTCGAGGACAAAGAATTAACAAAATTTTGGCAGTTAGAAGAGTGTAATTTTAGAGCGTCAAAGTTCTCTGAACAAGAATTATACTGTGAACAGTATTATGCTGCTACGGTTAAACGGGATGTGTCAGGGCGATTCATAGTGAAAATACCCTTTAAGGACAACGTTGAAAAATTGAAAACGGTTACAAAGGTTTTACTTCAAAAAATTAAATTTTTATTTCTTGAAAAAATACTATTTCACTATACGAATCCGTGGTGAAATGGCGCAGATTAGTCCCGAAGTGATTGAACAAAGTTTTTAAAGCGTTAATACACGTCTGGGAATGTGTCAAATAGTTGGCGGGTGGCAATTTGGGCACTAAATTTTATTAAATGGTTTATCATTTTTCGTTGCTTTCTTTCCAAATTTATTATTTTTTATTTTTTTTTTCTAAGAAATAAAGTTTTTCTAGTAAAACGTATGTAATTTAAAAAAAAAAGTTATGCAAGTTATCACTTCTTACTCTTGTTGAATAGAGAATTGAAAAGTGTATGTAAAACCAAAAAAAAAGTTGGGGGTTGTCATTTAAAAAAAATTATAACAGTGTCATAGTTCAAAAACAGATGACGTCATCAACAAAATTTTTATGTCAAAAGATGGCAATTTAAAAACAAAAATCGACCTGTTCGAGCGTTCTTCGAAAAAACATTACATAACTAAATTATGAATTTTGTGCGGAACTTTATGATCACTGTATAATAAAAATGAAATGTTGTTTGTTGGTAACCGCATCACTTGAGAACGGCTGGACCGATTTCGCTATTTTTTTTTTAATATTCGTAATAGTCCAAATAAGATTCTTACGAAAAGAAAAATTGCAAAAGTTGCCCGAAAAATCGGAAAGTTCCGGAAAAACTTGTTGTGTGTTGTGTTTTGGTATTGGAAAATTGTCAGGAAAATATTTTTTTTAGTTTCAAAGATACAGTGCGATCACATTTTTTACAATAACACTATTTTATTACCTAAATATTATATGCAAAGTTTTCTAAATCTACAAAAAACTGCTGAAAATTACCACCAGGTAGAATGCATGCGTCCAATCTTCTCCTCATGAACTGACGAACTCTGACGTGAACACCAGAGTCGCTTCGCTTTTATAGTATTACACCCAGCAGTTATCTAATTTCTCAATTCTTCTACATCTTCTACTGGTGTGATGTCATTTAATGATTTGACATGTCCCCATGAGGAAAAATCTAAAGGGTTGATATCTGGAGATCGAGCAGGCCATAGATGAAGTCTACCTCGACTTATCCAGTGATTCCCACATGTTGCGGTTAAAAATTCACGTGCAACCAAACTAAAATAAGGTGGTGCCCCGTCGTGTATAAATCACATAACATGTCTTTTTTGTTGTTTTTTGTTCTAAATTTGTTCTAATAAGTTCTGGTAGACTTCGCCGGTAGGTCGTTCAGGTATAAATACTGGTCCAATTAAACAATTACCAACAATTACGATCCACACGTTCAACGAAAATTGATGTGGAAAACAGTCCTCAACTATGTACTTCATGAGGATTTTCATCCTGAACGCGTTGTATGTGGTATGGGTATTGGTCTTCCTGATCATCCTTGTTGTTTAAATGTTCCTGTCTCATGGAGACGTTGATGAATTCTTTGGAAGATTTTTATGCCAGGAACGCATTTCCATCAGCCATTCCATACATAACATGCATGTCTCTCATTTCGGCGTTTGTATGGCGATTCGTGATGGAGAGATTTAGAAAACGTATTGAAATAAAATCCATGACGATCTGACTTCGTGGGCATTAGCCGGTCTTAGCAATCGAAATAATTGTGACCTTTAAAAATTTCATTTTTTTTTGTTAAAAAATATTTATGGCCCTGTATCTTCGAAACAAGGCGGTTTTTCGGAAATTCCCAAGGGACGAAATAGTCTTGGAAGGCCCCAAGGAGTCGCCCTCTGCATTTTTGGTCAAAGTATATAAAACAAAGTCGGGTTTGTTCGAACACTTATAACTCGAGAACGGCTGGACCAATTTTCATAATTTTTGATTTGTTGGATTTGTCTCCGCCCCGAATAGCAGAATAACTATTAAAACATGGACATGGGGGACCGGGGGGCTCCTTGGGTTTATTGCTCGAGAACGGCTGGACCAATTTTCATGGTTTTGTTTTGTTGGATTTGTTTCCGCCCCGAATAGCAAAATAACTATTAAAACTTGGACAGGGGGGCTCAGGGGCCCCCCTTGGGTTTATAACTCAAGAACGGCTAAACCGATTTTTTTTGGGATATTTGGTAGGTATGAGAATAGGTCGTAAAGTACTATTTACATGGACATGGGGGCTCAGGTGGCCCCCTTGAGCTGGACCGATTTTTATGATTTTTTTTTGTATATTTGGTAAGTATGAGAATAGGTGGTAAAGTATTATTCACATGGACATTGGGCCCCCTTGGATTTATTACTCAAGAATGGCTGGACCGTTTTTTATGATCTTTGATTTGTTGGATTTGTCTCCGCTCCGAATAGCAGAATAACTATTAAAACATCGGAAAAATTACTGGGGGCGGGAAGCTTGGTACAGGGCAACGACAATAACGAAAGCCCCCCTGTACAGGACAACAATAACAAATAACGCCGGCCACCAAAATTTGTCGTACCGGGCTTTAAAAATGATAATGGATTTTTGAGACGTAAAGTCACGTCTGTTGTGCGTGGACAAAATTTTTTTGATGATATCTCGAGAACGGATTGACTTTTTTTGGGGGGAATAACTATTAAAACATCGGAAAAATAAAGGAAAAAATTTTTCTCATACATTTTGTATGGAAACCGTATATAACGCTATCTTTGATACATGACAGAAACAAAAATGAACATGGCGTTGTATGCTGGTTCCGGTAAAGCCAGTAGATGGCGTTGTGTGCATTATGCTTTGATAAAAAAAAACTGAATTTGATTCATCTAATAAGTTAACACAATATTTATTGATTCTGAGGCGGTACAAAGTTCGCCGGGTCAGCCAGTTGACAATAAAAATAAATTAAAATTAAATTAAATTTGTTTTACTTTTGTGTTGTTTCTCGATCTGTCCAAAATCAAATTTATTGATATTTGGACAGGACGTCTGTCGGGTCAGCTAGTATTTCTATATTTATATACTTTCTGCATTATGTACTTCACAAAACAATACGGTAATGTACCTACCGCTATTTTCAACCTTTAATTCTTACCGAAAGCCAAAAACTGGCGAACTATTTAGGAAACTGCCCATTTATACATTTTACAGCTCATTCAATTATTTCAGCGCTCAAATAATACTTACTTGCACTGCACACATTTAATCTACCGCTGCAGTAAGTTCGGTACTGGTGCTTTAGGATGAAATAACTGACCAAAATCTTTTATCTACAACTATCGCATAATCTAGGGATTACTAAACCGATTTTGGCAAGTAATGACAGTTATTACTATTGTCAATTGAATAATATTGACAATTCGATGGAATAATATTACTCAATCGTTACGTCAAAATTAAATCATATGCCTTATTTTGGCACAAGTAGGTGGTGCGGTGTTGCTATAACGATGACATTAGTTTTTACAAACATTAATAATTTGGTGAATTTTGCGAATTCTATCTTTATTTCCGTTTATTTCGCGTACAAGATGAGTGATACGAATACTTCTGATGAAGACGAAATACGTAGCAGTACACCTACCGAAATATTAAAATTAGCCGCAAGCACAACAGAGAATATGTTACCCACAAAATCAAAAAGGAAGTATGATGTCGCATATAAGAATTTTATGAATTGGCAGTCAAGACAAAAAACGACTTCTTTCTCTGAAAATGTGTTACTTGTGTATTTTGCTGAATTAGCCAAGAAGTACAAGTCGTCCTCACTATGGTCTTTCTACTCAATGCTTAAAAGTACCCTGAATATTCACCATAACATCCATATCGAACATTACTTGAAGTTGCAAGCGTTCCTAAAACGCCAGTCCGAAGGCCATCGACCAAAAAAAGCCAAGACTTTTACACCGGAGGAACTAAACAAATTTCTTAAAGAAGCACCAGATCATCCATTTCTTCTGACCAAAGTAAGTGATCGAAAACGAAATTGTAAAGTTTCTCATACTGTAATGTTTTGTATGTACAGGTAGCATTGATCATGGGTTTAATGGGAGCCTGTCGCACTAACGAATTGCATTCTATGAAAATTGAAGATATAAAAGATTACAATTGTGGTTAGTAGAAAAAAAGTGTGGAGCCTGGCGTTAGCGGATGATGTGGTAATGGTGGCAAAGAGTGAAAGAGAAATGAAGGAAATGATAAAGAATTTAGGAAAATATGTGAAGAAGAAAAGACTAGAAGTGAATGTAGAGAAAACAAAAATGCTGGTGTTCAATAAGAGAAAGAGGAAGAACGAAGAGAGTGATTGGAGGTGGGAGGGAGAAATAATAGAACAAGTAAAAGAATTCAAATACTTGGGGTATGTGTTCAATGAAAGAGCCACAGATAAGGCATATATTAGAGAACTGGCAAGAAAAGCGAACAAGGTGATAGGATGTGCATGGGTAATAGGAGAGAGAAGGTGGGGAGGCGATTTTAAGAGGAGAATGATGATGTTTGAAAGTTTTATTGAAAGCGTGTTGTTGTACGGAGCAGAGGTCTGGGGATGGAAAGAACAAGAGGTGATAGAGAGGGTGCAAGAGAAATACCTGAGGTGGGTGCTAGGGGTGGAGAGAGAAACGCCAGGGTACATAGTGAGAGAAGAATGCAAGAGGAATAGGTTGAGAGTGAAAGCGGGAAAAAGAGCGGTCAAGTTCGAAGACAGGATGGAAGGGAGGAAAGAATGTAGGATACTAAAGGAGTGCTGGAGAGAAAAGAAGAAGAATTCAGAGGAGAATGATAGGGAGAATTACTACAGAAGGAATGGGTATGCAAGCAAAGAAATAGAGAGACTGAGAGAAAGAGGCGTGTGGATGAATGTAGAACTAAGTGAAAGAGATAAGGATACGGATAGACAAGAGAGGAGAGAAAGAATTAGAGAATCCAGATACAACGGGAAGTACGGAAGATGCATGATCGAGGAAGTACCGAAGTATTTGGGGAGGGAGAGCGAGAAAGAAAGAAAGATGATGGCGAGGTTTAGGTGCCGAAATGAAGAGAGGGAAAATAGGTATTGGGCAGAAGATGGAGGAAGAATGTGTAGAATGTGCTATGAGGAAAGAGAGACGATTGAGCATATGTGGAACGAGTGCAGTGAGATGGAACAAAGAGAGAGGAAAGAAAGAGAGGAAATACTGAATGTAGATGGAAGGGAAATTAAATGGACGAAAGAGGTATGGAAGAGGAGGGAGAAGGGAGAAGAGGAAAGGGGAGGGGAGAAGAAATAGAGAATTTTATTTAGTTTTTTATTTTTATTATAATTGTTAAGTTTACTTGTATATGTATAGGAATCAGAAAGCCCGTAAGTAGTTACTTCCCTTAGGGCAACATGAATTTATCGAAATTAAAAATTTAACAAAATGACGAACGAAATAAGACAACTTGAATATTGCATTACTAAATTAATGCAATATGAAATATCTAATTTAAAAAGAAATCAGTTTAAGAAAATATCAAATAAATGGACTACATAGCAAAAGTTGACGAAAAACAAAAAATCAAATAAGCGAAACAAAAAACATGAAGATAACGAAATAGGTAATTTTCAAACAACAGTGTATTCATAAATGATTCATATATCAAGCAGGCTCTGAAGTAAAAATTGTCGATATAACTGCTTGTAAATTTTATTTTCCAAGGGCAACATGATGTATGAATCATTTATGAAAACTCGATATTAAATTTATCGAAATGGTAAATCAAAATATCAGATCAAATTGATGAAAATTTAAATTTAATTATATGTAATTGTACCAAATATAGTAGTTTTTGTAACTACTGTCAGAGTGTGAAGTTTCACGGACGATGCGAAGCCGAGTGAGGAAAATCACACGAGCAATGATATTTCCACTTTCGCACGAGTTGTGAATTTTTAGACGACTGCGAACATTATGCAGATACATAGTTATAGTTATATTAATAATTAACATAAAAGCAATGATAAGATTACTCTAACTCACACACCCAACAAATGTTAAAAGTATTTTTGTAAAATTTTGTAATTTACCATCAAAATTTACAACTTTTACCACTCAAATCTCAAATCTTTTAATATGCAATTTACATTTTACATATAGCATATTTCTAAAAAATTAGTTTAACATGCCCCACTGAAATATTAGCTTATATAGATTGTTAAATTTGAACTTTTATTAATTAATTGTTTTCTCCTTAGTCAATCTGATATTTTATTTTATTTTTGGTTTACTTGCTATTTTGATATTTCATTAATCTTATATTTTGCTATTTCATTTAGGTATGTATACATGGTTGCAACCGGCACTCACAAATCAACATGAAATCAGACTGTGTATAATATGTAGGTATATATCGTTATTTGGTATTTCGTTAAATTTAAAATTTTGTTACATATTATATTCTTTCCTTGTGTCAATCGTGATATTTTGATATTTCATCAATTTGATTTATCGTAACTAATATTTTGATTTACCATTTCGATAAATTTAATATCGGGTTTTCATGAATGATTCATACATTATGTTGCGTTTGGAAAATTTACATGTAGTTAGATCGAGAATTTTGACGCTCAGAGCCTACTGGACATGTTTTTTGTTTCGCTAAGTTGATATTTACGTAATTTGCTCTTTTTTTAGTGATATTTTGGTAATTTTTTAAAATTATGTGTTAATATTCTGTTAATCTGACATTGTGCATTTTGATGTTTCGATTTTTTTACATATTTCTCGTTAATTTCACAGTCTCTTGTTTCGTTAATTTGTTATTTTGCTATTTTCGTCAATTTTTAATTTCGTTAAATTCACATTTTGTTATTTCGACTTTTAATTAGTAATTTCCCCTAAAACATCAAAAACAAAATTTATTAAACCGACTCACGTGTCGCCAACAATGTTGGCATCATCGGGGCGATGAATAATAATTGAGTTTATTTATCGCATTTTGCATTGATGATGCAAAACGTGTGTCGGCTTAATAAATTTTGTTTTTGGTGTCTTAGGGGAAATTACTAATTAAAAGTAGTTATCTACCACCAAAAGTGTTCCAGAGAATTGATTGTTTTTGTTATTACGCGAATTTGATAATGATATTTCGTTAATTTAATATATTTTGATATTACGCTAATCAGATATTTCTTCCATTGATTTTGAGACTTTGATATTTCGTTTCATGTTCTGTTACTTCTCTAATTTGCTATTTCGTTAATATATTTGGACATTTCATTAGTTTGATATTTTGCAATTTCGGACATTTTTTGACCCCCCTCCTTTCTTTGTGAGATCCGGTGAGATAAATACTAGGCCCCCTCCCCCTTGGTGAGATTTGATGGCACCCCGATCTCAGACGGCCGTCACGTTTTTCCGTCTTGTTAATTTAACATTTAATAGGATATTTTTGTATTTAGATATTTTGTTCTTTCTTTAAATTGATATTTCTACAGTTTCACGTAGATATTTCGCTATAGCTATATTATGAATTTGATTTTCATTGAGTCTTGCTATTTCGCTATTTTTTACGATTTGACAGTTGCCCGATATGCAATTTCGTCAGTTTGATCTCTCTTAAAATTGGATATTTCCTTAATTTGATATTTAATTATTTAAGTTCTTCTCCCTTTAAAGATCATTTTCTCTTTTGGTACAGATATGTAGACATCATTGTTTTATTCAAAGGATCTGATTCTGAACTGGATAACGCACTAGGCAACTTAAATTCTTTAAACCAATCCATTAAATTCACCGTTGAAATTGAAATCAATTCCCAAATTCCCTTTTTAGACTTGTTAATCACTAGAAATAACAAGACTTTTAAATTTGACATTTATAGAAAACCTAGTATCACAGATTGCGTAATACCTTTTGACTCTTGTCACCCTGTTTCCCATAAATTTGCAGCTTTTCATTCCTTTTTACACCGATTATTTTCTATACCACTATCAGATTCATCTTTTCAACCAGAATTTAATAACATTAAACAAATTGCTTCAAATAATGGATATTCTTTAAAAACTATAAATTAATTATACAATAGATACTATAACAAATTCTAATATACACACCACTTGGTTAAAAATCCTTCAGAAACAATTTCCTTTTCAAATTCATTAACATACTTTGGTGTCGTCTCAGAGAAATGTTCTAAAATACTTAAGAAAAACGGTTTTAAAGTTTCATTTAAAACAGATAACAACTTATCCAGATTTTTTATTAAAAATAAGGATCCATTAGATTACAAATCGTCATCAGGTGTATACAAATTAAACTGCTCTTCTTGTGAGTCATTCTACATAGGTCAGACAGGTCGCAAAATATCAGACCGTATTAAAGAACATTTCAGGCACATCTATAACAACACAGATCTTGATCCTCCACCATCAACACCTTCTTCTTTCGCCAATCATATATTAATAATGAAACAGTTTTTCACCATCAAATTCCAAATTGATTCATAAATGCAATAAAGGCCGGAAATTAGATTTTCTTGAGACTTTGGAAATAAGGAAAGCTTGAAACTGGAAAACTGATCTTGTTTAAATGAACAGAATAACTTCAATAATCCCATTATTAATTCACTATTTTAATTTTTCACCACTCAAACAAACTTACCAGATTCTCTTTGATCCATTTTTAATTTTTACATTTTATAAAATGTTGTTTGTACGAAATCTTTTAAAAATCATGTAACCCTTTGAAAACGTCAAATTTAATTCAAAATTACGTCAACGTCATAATTTTTTATATTCTTTAAGGGCTGATGATGGCAGTAGTGTTCTGCCGAAACATGTTCCATTTGTAATTTTACACTTATTAAAGTTTGTGGAGTTCGACTTAGATATATTTAAATTTTAATTTAAATTTACTCCACTTGGATTTATCGACATTCTTCTGGTTTATTTAATTATTTGATAATATGTATTTCCCTTTGGTAAAATTTCAAGTTTTCCTGTTTCACTTTATTATTTTGTTATTTCGTTCCGAAATTTAGCATAAAACCAAAGTCACCAAAATCTGACGGTGGCATTAACTATATGAAGAATTATTGACGATATCTGTTTACTGTTTTGTGTTTCACTGAGCGATAATTTATTAAACAATATATTTTCTCAAAAAAAATTGTTTCAGGAAAATATACTGCGCCTACATTAAAACTAGGGGCTAAATTTAATTCAAAGAGAAAGCACTATATTGTAGAACCAGAATTTTGGGTCAATAATAAAAGGTCTCACAGTGATATCCCTAATTATTGATTTCCATGATTATGATATGCTATTTTTGCATTAATCTGGACTTATTATAAATATCTATTAGCGAAATGTAAGAAAAATGCATGTTAATAACTTCACGGATAATTCTATATGTCGAGTATACGAAAAAACAGATAGTATTTCATACTATCTTTATAAATTAATGAATTTGTTAATCTTATTGAGTATAAAAATTAGGTGCTACATGGGTGTAATTGTATTCTTTGCATTTCAACTTTCAATATTAGTTAAGTATACATTGTTTTTTCATTTGATGATCCAACCGGTTTTGATACTGAACGTAAAATTGTCATTTAGTCTCTTTTGAAGTTTATCTTTTACCTAGATGGCACAAAGCCAAGTGTCTGAACTTTAAAATTTACAACTCCTCGTTGTATTAAAAATTTATTGTAAAGTTCATTTTAGTCGTGGTTCTATATGACCTACAACTTTATTATACAGGCTCTTCATAAATAATCCATACATCCAGTAGGCTTCGAATGTCAAAAATCTCCATTTATGTAACTATGTACATGTAAATTTTGTTTTCCACAGGCAACATGGGGTACTAAGCATGTATGAAGACCTCGATATTACAGTATAACCTCTTTGGTCCGAACACACTTTAGTTATCCGGAGACACGCACATATATAGCAAAGCTGTAATCCGGACGCACCTTGTAATTCGGACACGCAAGCATTGTTATCAATTATTTAAAATTAATCACCGATTTTTGGTGTTATAGAGGAATTATGTTTTATTCTTCTTTTGTTTTCCATTTTCAGAGTAATCCGGATAAATCGACAATCCGAGGACACCCCTAGCATTTAATTGTCCGGATTAAAGAGTACGGTCCTTTGCAAATTCATTCACATAAAATATTTACTTTGACGCAATTAATTAATAATAATAATAGATCTTAATAGGTGACAATGTTTAAATTAAATACTTAAATTTAAAATATTTTGGTGATTTATGCCTTTATTTATTACTGGTACAGTTAATACTATTTAATATTTTTTTGACTAACATATGTCCTTCACTTTTTAACATGATAAGAACATTACAGTGGGTGATAACAATAATTAAAAATGGACTTAGTTTTGTGTGTGAAGTTTATTAACAGCATTCAATTTGTTCGGGAAAGATAATTTAACGAGCGAGTTCTACAATTGTGCAGTCCATATGGTATAAAAACGAGTGAAACTAATCAGACTGGTGTGACAAACAGCAAGATCTCGCAGACTATCCATATATGTATTTAACAGTGAACTCACGTGGGAGCACTGTCCATGACGTATCGCGCTGAAACCTGATTTTAGCTGGAAACGTAGGTGCTCTTCACTGCTTCACTTTCAAAAAGAGCGTGCTCGGTTTCGCACGTACCGATTTAAACTTGTGTTATTATTTATTACTCTTTTATTTTATTTATTTTGATACTTTCATGTATTAAATTAGTGAACAGTGCCTTAAAATGACAGTGAATAAGACAACTTCTAAAAGTAAGAAAAACAGTACCGTTTCCAATTCGGCGAGTTCAACTTCCATCGCAAGTACTTCCAAAACGACCCAATCGACAAAAATTTCAAAAGTTGTGGGAACAAGTTCTAGTTCAAAAACTGGAGAACTAACACACGCATCTTCGTCGTCTAGTCTGCAAATCTCGGATATTTCCCATTTACCCATAGATGCAAACGTTGTTAAATACACAGTGACAGAAAGTCTTCCCGCTGGCGGTGGTGAGAAAATCACAGTTTACGATGAATCCGGTGCTACCAGTACTGAATACCGTCATTTCATCGCTCAAGATTCCACCAACAAACAATCGTCAAATATTTCACAAATTAGTTCAACATTAAACCGTTCCATGTCAAATATCTCTCAAGAATCAGGTTCTACTTATACTGTCACTGAACCCAGAGAAGAACTGAAGTTAACATACAATAAGAACGATTCCGGATGGAATGGTAAGTTTGTTTACGAACAACCTGAAGCTGTGGTCGAACACTCGTCCACATCAGCATCACATCAAGAGCGTTTTTCTACAGCCAAAAGTTCCTCAAGTAGCTATGCAGTTGAAATCGTAGATGGAAAAGAACGTATTATTGAGCAAAAACATGACGAAGCTGCTAGTGTATCGTCCCACGTAAATGATGAGCAATTAGCAAAGAGAACAGGCACCAACATTCCGACTGAAGTTCACTACAAACAAAAAATCAAAGACAAGTCCACAAAATACGACACAGCGGTACCAGAATATCAGCAGCCAAAAACTAAAAGTTCAGAAGCATCCAGAGAGATCCATCAGGTGGGAGACTCAACTTCTTCAATTTCAAACAAAATTCAGGACAGTACTGCAGCCAAAAAAACGGATCAGAAATTGAGCAAAGTGAAAGGTAGTACCAATGCAGAAAGGTCTGTTACCTCTAAACAGGGACGTACAACTGATAAACGTAATTATTATGGAGACAATGTAACCACCACCAGTGATATGAGGGACAATATAACGACCACCAGTGATATGAGGACCTCAGATGAAAGTAAAAATTTCTCAAGAAATGAGACAGGGATGCTCACCACGACAACCACTACAACTTTCTACGATTCAAAAGGTAACATTATTAAAACTGTCACAAACGTTCCTGATATTGAAACAATGAGCACCACTTCAAGTGACTCAAAGCATACTTATGTCATCGATGAGAAAAACACACACCTCGGAGAAAGTATCTCTGGTTCCACGACCGATGTTTCAAATACAAGAACAATCGATTCTCTATTAGCCCAAAATAACGTTGTTACCAAAGATGGAAAATCACACTTCGGTGAAGACAATTATACAAACGTTTCAAAAATTCGTAATTCTCAAATCACTAGTGATACGAAAAATTTTTATGGTGACGACAAAAGCACCCACGTCGAAGAAAGTATCTCTGGTTTCACGACGGATGTTTTAAATACAAAAACAATCGATTCTTTAGTAGGCCACGATTACGTTGTTTCCAAAGATGTAACATCACACATGGGTGACGTATCAAAAATTCGTAATTCTCAAATGACTACTGATACGAAAAATTTTTATGGTCACGCAGCTGATTCTTCAACAACTATTGTAAAAAATGTATACGATAACAAAGCTGTGCAAAGTACAATCGGTACCAAAGGAAGAGTAATAAAGGATAACATTATCGATTCGACTGATGTAGTTTATTCGAACGACCGTAATTACGGTAAAACCGGGTGGAACGGAAAATTTGTTTACGAAACAAAGAAAGATGAACCAAAAAAACGATCATCAGTCTCCCCTACAAAACAAACTGGAAAAGTTACAGATCACAAAAAATCGCACAAAAGTGTGAATGACTTTTTAACAACTGAAATTACTGAGAACATTAATCAATTCACCGATATCGACAGCAGGAACATCAGTCGTTTAACTTCTGATTCAAAAGTACATACAGGGGTTAAGGACTCGCAAGTAAGGCGTTCTACGGAACCGAAAAATAAAGTGTTTGAAACTATTGTAGACAGAAAGCATTCCAATGTTGACATTGTTAATGACACAAAAAGTTTTAAAAATGAAGAAATAATTACAGAAAGCTACAGCTCGATTGATTCGACGCAAATATCAGATTTGAAATCTACCACTTCGATAAAAGATTCAAAAAATTTTGTAGACACTAAAAGTATTGTAGATAATGTAACAACAGAACTTGGTCAGAAAGACAAGACCAGTAAAATCAAAACAAATACCATGAAAATTGCAAAAAAAGAAGACGATGAAATTATAAATGTTATCGATCAAAAAGATGTCCTATATTCCATAAAGACTGATGTGACAGATGTTAGAGATGTCTCTACAAAAAAGACTGTGGATGAGATTTCCAGGGTGCATATTCAGGAAAATATAATTGATGTTAAATCGACTGTAAGTAAATATATAATATCTAATGTAATAAATAAAACGCTTTTATTTTTAGGATGTTGTGGATCGAAGAGAAAATGTTCTATATTCCACAGATGTAACAGATGTTAAAAATTTGTCCACAAAGAAGACCTCGGATGAAGTTTCCCGAATGCATACTCAAGACAACATCATCGATTTTAAGTCGACTGTATGTAAATATGTACATCCAATGTAACTTGAAAAATGAAACTTTTTTTATAGGATGAAGTTGAAAATATAACCAATATTGAACGGTTCAGCGATAATAAAGTCATCAACATTGTAAAAACCATAAAGGTGCCACAGGAACCAGCGAAGATAAAAATTCCAAATAAGGAACAATGTATTTGCGAGTTATGCACGTGCGGGTAAGTTTTAAAAATTTTCACAATTATATAACAATAAATTGCTCCGGAAGTGTAATTCGTATAAATTGTAAAATAACGATCGTAAAAAAATAATAACAATTATCAAAAGCGGTACATAAAGAACGAAACAAATTTGCAATAAATAATTGATATGAATTGTAATTTGTGAATAGAACCAATTATTGCCACTAATTGCTTTTACCTTGACTGGTGGTAAAAATGGATATGGAGAAGAATATTTCAACCGTGAAAATTAATACCTGCTGGTCTGAATGTGGTTAAAACTCAATCCGATCTCAATTTGCATCTTATCTAAATTTACTGATAACTGATTAAATACATAAAATAATTATTAACTCGGGAGTGAAACGAAATTTTAAAGACGACAAGCTTCGAACAGCAGAATCGTTTCCACAATATCACCAAGGCAAAACACCTTCAGAGAAACTACGGCATGACATCATCGGTCAAAATACACTTTACATTATGGAATAAACCTGTTTTGCAACGTTTGTGTGTGGTAATATTTTATCTTTTAGCAGATGCTATTTGGTACCATCGTTTTTCGTACTCGGGTGAATATATCTGCATCAAAATAGAACTATTAGACGAGAATTTAGAAAAATAACATGTTGAGTTCTTAATATCATGTAATTATTCGATTAAGTGCATTGTGGATAAACTTTTCACAGCAGTGATACCGATTAAAAATAGTACACACGTAAACATTACAAATTCAGTTATGCAGTTTTAACTTGATTTTATCGTCATAAAATTCTTATCAAAACGAAACCAGGATTACATAATTGTAAATTAACGATGCAGACAGGTCGCTATTGAGCTAAATTGTATTGTTTAGGTAGAGATGCGCTTTTATGTAATCTATAAAAACTTTGTACAGATACAGTTGGTAATAATAATTTTCGGCTTTAAGTTGACGGATTGTCATTTGCAGATGCAAGGTTTTGTTTGTTTGCAATGGCAAATCATAGGCTCACCAACTATATATGCGACATTTCTTTACAAAAAAAAAAAATACAAACATGAATAGTCACGTGCTATTAAATGAACTTTTTACGAATATACGTAATAGTTATTTTGTTACAAGTGTAAGTATATGTTGCAAAATAGAAATGTGCAAGAAGTTTGTTTAGAGTTGAACGGAACGATAACCTTGTTAACACTCAGAACTTGTGGGAGTGCTGGTGGGCATTTCATATTATTTTGTAGACTCATGTTTTGGCCAGCCGTGGGTACAAAACGCCTGAAATGCAAATTGCATCCCACCACATCAATAACGAGATAGAAATTCTGTAACTGTATGATCAAATCCGGCTAAAATTCATAGTATTCAAACATTCATCAAAAAGAATAAATATGTAAAAGTGTGAATTATAAGTAGAGTGATAATACAAATAAAATCGTTACTGGTGTTTTTTTTTTTTTTTGTTTAGGTTTATGTCAAGATGAATATGATGATCTATAAGTACATGCTACTAATAATTCGCCGCAATCTTCATTTTAGCTGCAATTTGGCGAGTTCGTTTAACAAGAGAAACCAATTGAAGAACCACTTGTGTTAATAAAAGTATGACGTAATGACCAATTTTCCAACATAACTATTACTTATTTATCACAGTATGACGACCACCACGTGTATGTATTATTTTTAATTAGGCTATTAACAACTTTCTTTCTAAACAAAGAGAATGTTATTGTAAAAGGCTGTTATAAAGGTAAAATTTAAGAGCCTCTATTCCAAAAAAATGAAACGCGTTTCATACAAAAGCAGAATGCCGATTTATGTTAGACCTTGATAAAAAGTCAAGGATAAGGTCATTTCATAGTGTTCATTAATATGCTCACTTTTTTGTTTACAAAAATCGGTCCATAAATTATAGACGTAGGTAATCTAGATGACGTTCGTCCGCTAAAGCTATATTCGTTTATTTTGGGACTGGCTGTGGTAACACAAATGCATTTTATTTACCAGGTGGTGTATTTAATATTTTTCAATGTCTCCGAGACAATCCAGGGAGCATGCTGGTACAAATGTTGTTTCTCACACTGCCATGTTAGGTGCTGTTTTCTGTTCAGATATTTTTTAGAAGGTCGAAAGTAAGTAGGAGTTTCAATGGCCTACTTCCAACTGTTGGAATGACTTATAATTTCTTCAAATAAACCCACATTGTTTTTTTTTTGTCTGTTGAAATGATGAAATGCATTCGTGCTATTATTGCGTAATGAAGATTGCACTGAAATCTAAAATTGCAAATGTCTAGCCGCAATTTGATGACACTTCAAATGCTAAAAACCGACTCACTGCTAAAATTAGCAGTAATCATAATATTATTTAAAAGGTTTAATAAAAGTATGAAGTATGTGTCTTTTTTACGATAAAACGTGACCTTTGTAGTGTTATCAATAATAACGAAAACAATTTTTAAATTTATTTTTAAATCGATGGCAATATTTATTTTTTTCTAAAAATTGAAGATAAGTAGGTATCCCTTGATTCATTAAAGTTATATTAAAGCATTTTCAAACGTAAGCAGATATTATTATGCATATTCATATACATTTTTGGAATGGTGACTCATTTAATGAAATTCTTGTTTTACATCTCAAAGTAAACCAATATTTATAAAAAATAAATTTACATATTATGGTCAACATAACCGAGAACATAACAGTATTTAAAATTTACTCCACTTTGATTCATCGACATTCATCCCGTTTATAACAGTATTTTACTCTAACGACGGGGACGATTATTTTAAAAAAGACTTTTTAAATATGTAAATCTGATATTAAATTTGTAATATTTAATGTGTACGTATTTAATTTAAGGTTCATATAATGTTAGTAAAACGATATCGAGTGGTGATTTCATAAATTTTCTACTAAATCAAATTAAAACTGTATTACAATACATAATTACATCTACCATTTAATATTGACAATACACTAATTTTCATAACGAATAATTTTATTAGCTCGAATAACGGGGACTCAAAATTGAGCTACACATATATAGTATGTACCAATGTGCAGCCAAACGCTAAGAAGACCGTTTTTATTGCACTATTTTGGAATATAGATGAACTGTTCTAAAAGTTGAAAGATTAATCACTCAGAGATTATACATTAATGAAAAAAAGTTTTTAGTTTGTTCTCAATGTGGTCTTCTACTTCTAGTTTACTTCCTTTTGTCACTCTCCTGTCACTATACTCTCAGATGTTTTTCAGTTAACTTCAACGACGCGGTCCGCGCTTAAGATTACTTTAAAAACTTTTATAGCAAAGTTGAGCGTGGATAGTCGTTAAAAAAAAATAATAGTAAAAAAATATTTTTAAAAACTAGCTTATATTTAAATGCTCTGAAAAGAAGAAAATAAACTTTGAAATAAATCAAACCAAAGCAAACCCATAATTTTGTTACATCATACAATTGCATTATGATATAAAAGCTTGTCGCGAGATTTTCGTATGTAAATTTCTTTTATAGAAAAATACAATTTCTACAGAGAATTACTTTCAAGATATATAAATTCTCGTTTGTAAACTTGTTTTATAGAAAAATACAATTTCTACTTAGAATTACTTTCAAGATATGTAATATCAATTCTCGCGAAAAGCTTTTATATCATATGCAATTGTATGATGTAACAAAATTATGGGTTTGCTTTGGTTTGATTTATTTCAAAGTTTATTTTCTTTTTTTCAGAGCATTTAAATAAAAGCTCGTTTTTAAAAATATTTTTTTACTATTTTTTTTTTCAACTTTTTAGTTTTTGCTGGGGCCATATTGAAATTAGTGTGATGTCACTAACTTTATAGTTTTCTACTCTTCAATCCCCTTCAGTTGATACCCATATTAAGAGGGTTGAAAAGAAAATGTAATCCGCCGTCTTGGAGCGGCGACCATATTGAATTCGTTTTCTACTCTTCAAGCCCTTTCATTTGATACCCATATTAATGGGGTTGACTAAAAATACATCATCTACCATCTTGTGGCGACAGCCATTTTGAAAGTATTACAATATTGAGTATTGGTTATTGTATGGTCACCGGAAATAAAGGCGTATACAAAATTTCAGCTCAATCGGATGTCAAGAAGTGGTTCTAATTTAGCTTGCAAGATTTGACCCACACATACTAACAAGGCAAGTTAAATAAAAGCTTATAATATACTAGCTGACTCGGCGAACTTTGTACCGCTTCAATAATAAAGGGGCCCAGGGCTCCCGGGGAGGAGACAAATCCAACAAATCAAAGTTCATAAAAGCCATGTCCATATTTAATAGTGATTCTGCTATGAAATTGCAAGATGAAATTAGTGAAGTTCAAAAATGTACCGTGAGGATCCGATAATTTTCGACCAACTATCGGAGAAACTGAACCTAAATGGGAGCAATTTAATCAAGCCCAAGAAACCATCTTCTGAAAACAGTCAAGTGTACAATGTCTAAGTCGCAAGATCCATTTTTATCTGAAGACAATCAAAACTACTCCGAAGTAGATGATGATGCACTTTCTATTTTTTATTATGTATTGGATGAAATTTTTCAATCTTGAGTGTCAACGAAAAAAATACTTCTTGCAGTTACCCTGCTTGGTTCAAAGGATTTTTGAAGTAAATACTTCTTTACGGACACTTGACTTGGAGAGTAAGCTGGTGAATGACTGACGAGAGCGTTACGAAAAGTGTGATCGGGCGAAGCGAACGGAATTTTTAATAATAATAATAATAATAATTAATTCATAGAAAAAATGTTTGCCTTAACGGGATTCGAACCCGCGTCTTTAGGTTGTGAATTCTCGCTTCACTCCATTCAGCCATTTGCGTGTGTCATTTTGTATGCAATTGCGCTACTTATCTTAATCACTGCACATGATTGCCGACTTTTCGTTGACGACAAACTGAAACATGCATTATCCAATACTGCAGACGGTATTAATTCGGGATTCTCTAGCTCCGTTTATAAACTTACATAAATTAAGAGCACTTTCACAATGGCTAACTGAAGTTTTACTTCAGTCGTGTGGTCTAAAGCACACTCGTATTTTTTTATTTATTTAATAATTTACATAAAAACTTGTCGCTAGGAGTAACGATCTCGTTTTATGAAGTCGGCAACCATCTCTACCCCAAGTTTGCGGTGGAGGTCAGTCATACGGATGTATTTCGACGCACCAACAATGCAGCGCAACACATTATTTTGGTAACTTTGAACCTTTTTGATGTGCTTTAGAGCCCCATAATTGGCATCCTTAGGAGCGGACTGGGCGTGGGACTTGTTTGTATAGGGTAAGTTTGTTGTAGGTGGATAATTCTGAATATCTGTTGAGGAGCCAGTACATTTTCTTGAATGTTTTGT
Organism: Diaperis boleti; assembly: GCA_963583935.1. Classification (NCBI taxonomy): domain Eukaryota; kingdom Metazoa; phylum Arthropoda; class Insecta; order Coleoptera; family Tenebrionidae; genus Diaperis; species Diaperis boleti. The sequence continues at coordinate 45,281,387 of OY757244.1, forward strand.
TGAGTTGTTTGCATTTCATCTTTATGTGTTGGCACCATCGCAGCTTCACGTCGAGTGTCATCCCGAGATATTTGGCAGAGTTGGCAGGTGGTAAGCGTCGATAGAGATGGTCTTAAGCTCTTTTTTCTTTTTGTTCGTAAAGTGAATGAGCGTCGATTTCGATTCATTCAATTTAATACGCCGTTTCTTAGTCTAGTCGGTGATACACGTTGGAGGTTTCCTGTCCTCTTGAACAGTTGAACCGGTAGCCAAAATTGCAGTATCATCTGCAAATGTAACCAGGGTCATATTAAATGTTCTTGGTATGTCATTAATATAAAGTAGGTACAAGACAGGTTGATAGGCTGATGGGTTGTGAAAAAATGTGAAACAATTTCTTTTTCCAAATTTCTAAAAGAACGTTGAATGTTAAATAAATTGATATTGTAGCGTTTCTGGGTTCCATTTATTTATTTACTTGAACACTACATATAAACAAATTATTTATACTTCTAATATTACACTATTTTACATTATTTACACTATTTACAATTTGCTACTTCACCGGCACGTCTTGCATTATTTATTTACACATCACGCGGCACTCCGGATAGATAAAAGCAAATGTCCGACTCGACCCACTAATCTTCGATCATACGACTGACCGACTTTCGCTGGAACGTCCTCTAATAAATACTAGTGATTGCCCGTCACTCGAAATTTGAGTGGTATGTATTGGATTGGTAATCAAATCAATGTAAAATTTAAAAAAAAAGTGAATACTTACGTAAATACTGTTGAATAAAGATTGGTTACCATATTATTATTCCATATTACAAATTTTAATTCGTCTTGTCTGAATAGTTAAAAGAAATTAAGACGGGATAATTTCTTTACAATGTAAACACTTGTACATTGTGCGGTATAAGATGCCCCTGATTGAATTGTTCGCTAATGTAGAAACGGAGACTATCGAATGTACTAAACAGATTTGTATTGTGTTGAAAAACATCTTGAAGTATATGATTAATAATGGCACGTTGTTCATTATTAGCCGTTTCATACATTTGATTAAACAATAAAGCTTCCGCTTGATTCTTTCTCGATTGATTTGTTGAGAAAGTCGCAAGTCAGTTAAACAAAAATATTGTGGAATTGGTAAACCAATTTTTCGGCAAGAAAAATTATGCGATAAAAGAATTGTATTTTGCACAGCTTCATTCGTCCTCTATTTCACACTCTTCACACCCCGCACCCAAACATGCATCCAGAGGTATAAATGTCTTAATAAGCATGCCTTAAGTTCCCTAAACAATTTGCTCACCCAACCTCATGGGAGGGGCTAAGATACCTATATTTAGCTACAGTTGTCCAACTTCTCACTTAAAACGATTCACGCTCATTTAAATCGATGACTGTAATCGACCGCTTTTCCCCTAAAATGATTTGAAAATAATTAATGAACCTGTGAAATTTTTGAAAATGGAAAGTAATCTTGACATGACATGACTGTTTTATTTGGTTAAAATTGATTTATGCTCAACGATTAAATATATAGATACCGGCGCCTAAATGCTTCAATGCGCCTCCAGATAGTTCCATCGCGCTCTCTATGTGTGCCGAATATTCCAAAAGATGATGTCATACTCGCGTACGTTATAGTATAAATCCAGCACATTCTAGTAATTGTTACAATATTTTCAAAAACGCAAAAAATTAAAGTCAGTGAAATTATAAGAAATAAATTATTTTAGGGTCTAAAAAATGTTGGTGAGCAAATACTTTTCAGCGGTAGACATCCCGAGTTTGCCCAGATAGTTTTTTATGCGATATGGTTAAGGTAAATGCCATAAGATAAGTGAGTTCCCACTCTGAACATAATGACCGGGAACCCAAACCTCAGTGGAGGGGCCAAGTTATATTTAGCTGTAGTGCGCCAGGTTCTTACTGAAAACGATTCTCGCTCGTTAACGTCGGAGACTGTAATGGACTGCTTTTCGCCGAAAACAAAATTCAAATAATCAATGAACCTGTGATTTTTTTGAAAATGAAAAGTAATCTGCTGTTGTATCTTATCAATGTGATCTGATGATAAAGATCAACAGAAAAAAATTGAATATATGTATTTATTACGTTTTTTATTTATTTTGTAGAATATTGTTTTAGTTTTCCTTAATTACTATGCACAGGCATTGACAAATTTGTTTTGTTTTTAATTCTTATAAATCTATATATTTTTTTTTTCAAATGAATGTTAATTTTTTTATAGTTTCTTTTGTTTTGATAGATTTGCCTCTGCCTGCAATTATTATTTATCAGTTCATTAAAAATTATTATTGGAAATTACTGATTAAAATCCTCGTTAAAGACTTTAAATGACGAAGTATCAGTAAATAATTCTTGAAAAATTAATTTTGAGATTAAATACTTGGTCAAGATGCTTATTTGGACAAGCACAATTCCACAGGAATTTAAGGAATTGTGAGGAATTGTTAGGAATTATGTGAATTATAAGGAATTAGAAATAATTATTATGCTGGGAATTACCGGAATTGCAGGCATTACCAGTGTATTAGTGTACAAATTTTTTCTAGCGGTTTACCCCTCGCAGTTTTCTTTTTTTTCTTCGTTCGTTCTGTTTCTTCACAGTTCCTTTTTGATCTCTTCGCAGTCTTTCCTTAATCTCTTTTCACTCTTTCTGGCTGTAAAATAGGGATTTTCAAATTTGGTGCTTATTTAAACATTTTTTTTAAATCGACCATCAGAAAGATGAAAACCAATTACAAAAAAAAAAACAGATTTTTTTCCTTGAATTTAAACAATATGCGCTTGTAAGATATATGTAATATAAAATATCGTTCCATTTAATGGTTCCAGTCATAATATGCACTATAGTGTACGTATAGTTTTCGTTCTAACTTTTTATTTCTGCAATAAAAATGCAGTTTTCTTTATGCACGCATGTCAGGCAAGCTTATATGAGCTTATTTTAACACTAGTGACATCTATGGATGAATTAAATACCTCCCCGAAAATATCAAAAATTATTAATTCATAATCCAAAATATCTATTTACAAATATTATGTGAAAGAAGAGTTTTGTTATTATGTACTTCTATACGTATGATGGCGTGCTAGAGATTTACATGACTGACTTGTTTGGCTAACATTTTTGATTAGTATTTACTCACGCAAGCTCACGTTATACAGAGTGTTCCACAAATAAGTGCAATAATTCAAACTAGTGGTAGAACTCATCAAAAGCAACAACTTTTCTATATACGACTTTTTCGAAAACATTTTTTTAGCATTTTTTCTCCTTACAAAATTCACGACCCGCATATGAATATTTATTTTAACTTGACCCACTGAGAGCCAATTCTTTTTGACCCGGCCCGGCCTGCTTATCAACATTCTAATTTTTTTGTCCCGTGCGATTGATAATACCTGAAGTCAGTATACTATAGAGTTTCTCGAAACCGAGGGTGGCCCGCGGTGATTTGTTGTTGTATTTCACTTTCGTTGCATTGTATTAACGGATATTGTATTAATCTACGGAGGTCAAGGATGTTTCGCTTCTCAAATCGCCATATGCCTAATTTGTGGCTTGTGTTTGTGTTTTGAAAATGGTGAAAATCAGTTTGGAATTTCTCATTATACCATTTGGAGAATTTTGAAAGAGCAACAATTATATCCCTATCACGTACAGAAGGTCCAATTTTTACAGCCCAAAGATTTACCTGCAGCAGCCATTGGCTGTCAAATGTAAGATGTCAGGTGACAAATTTGTCACCATCTACGTCACACGTTTTTTAATCCATGGCCACTAGCCAGAACTTGTGAAGGCTCCCGCCGTTCTTCTATCCACATTTAATAATGTCACTGTTGCCCGTAATAATAGCATTGCATGCGTGTGATCTAAATGCAGACATGACTTGAAGATTCCCAGGCTTGCTTCGTCGTCGATTTTTGTTGAACGCACGTTATATTATCACGTTGAAGTGTGATAAAATTTAAAGTAATAATGATAAAAAAAAGTTCCAGCACCACAGTCTTGTTGATCAGGACTACGGTAACATTATATCCTGTGGAAGTACACTAATTTGCATTGATTCGACCCTGAAGAAAGCAGGACGGCTAATGTCCTCTCAACAATTTTATTACTTATATTGGTTCCAAGCCCGGCACTGGGAAGATCGATCGGGTCACCATGATGACGTTGCGCGGAATCAAGAGATAACCTAAGGAAAAGATTAAAAGTGTTTAGTTTTTTTTTCGGCTAGCTATTAAGCGAAAATAGCATTATCAGCAGTTACAATCTACCTTAAAATTAAGCAATGGAGTAGTGTAGTGACGAACTAGTGAAGAAATTAACATTTTTTCATAAAAAATAATTTTTCTATTTTTATCTGATTACTTTTGAATCATGTGTGAAAATATATTTTTTAATGAAATAGTGCATATTTTAAAACGATTTTGTTGCAACCGCACGGTGGAAGGTATGTTTTTGTTTTAACAACCTCAATACTCAAAATAGGCTATATAAAAGTAGACAGAACTTTGGTTATTTCTCCAGACTAGACTTCCTGCATAACAAATCATACTCTTCAAGTAAATCGTAAATCGATGTCCTGAAAGCGAAAGTGTAACATTTAACATGGTTTATTTTTAGTGTAACCTAAATGGAATCTATATTGATTAAAAGAAGCGACATTGAGTTTTACATAAACATAAATATAATATCATAATGTTGTTTGTAATATGAAAAATACTTAGATCGTTCAAATTTAGGTGCTTTATATTTTTTTGTTTTATTTCAAACAGGAATACAAGTCATTCCAATTTAAAAACTGTAAATCGTAACAGTATCTGAAGTCGTGATGCACGTGGTAGTTTTTTTTTTGTATAATTCATTGGTTTGCTAAATTATTGGATTAAATAAGGAACTGATCAATATTACTAGTCATATATTATAAATAGTTTCCATTCACTTTTATTGTCTTCTATTGTTCTAAAATAAATATTTTCTGTCCTTTTAATTCATCCAAGATACACATACAGCTACCACAATACATATATTTACATTAGAGTGGTGAATTGTTCATTTGTTATACTAGGCCACTAGTGTTAGTACTGATTCTAAGTCTCGCGAGGTCTGACGTCTTTTTATGTGCTACTTTTGTGGTAATAAATCTAAACTTTTTTTAATTTTAAATTAATATGAATAAAGGTCAGTCTAAAGAAATCTTACTAGTTATATGAACTGCATTTCATTATGTATTGACTTAATTAAATTTACATGGAAGGTGACTTTACTTATAAAATCGGACAAATATTTAAAATTCGTCCCCATTTTTACAAAAAGATGTAAAACAAGTATTTTTGCCATCGGAAAGTAATTTCTTTATATGAATTTAATACTTAAAAACACTGTTTGGAAATTAGCCAAGGGATTTAAGCGGTAAGAGCTTTTTGTTATTCATTTTCAGTAGTTAGAATTAATTGTGGCGTAAGTGTGATAGCTTTTAATTTATAAAATTACCAGTTTTCGGCTAAACGTTTGGTTTTTTATGTACATAGTTGCAAATTATGTAGAATTATTTGAAGCTCCAGACATGGTTATTTAATATGATTATGATAATGATGTATATGCGATTATAACATTATGATGTCAGAATTCCGAAGAAACTTCTAAAATTTAAATACTACGGTGGTCTGGGATAAGTTTAAGTACAAATCAATATACCTACAGTAATGAACTAGTTTTGTTCAGGAAATTGCGATCATTCAGCGATTACGGAATTATGCAATACTAAAACTTGGTGTTTTACTGGCATTAAAGGACTTTTAAGTAGTATTTCAGAAGTTTAAACTTCAGCCGTTATTCTTTTTATTTATTTAATTATAGCGATAGTTTAATCGAATTATTAATTGGTAAGCCGTAAAGCCGGCAAAATCTGAAATTAAATTACATTGTCATTTCAAGAATCGCGATTATAGTGGTACTCTATCAGTGAAATACCCTACACCATTAATTTACAGTATTTGTGCTTCAAAGCCAATGATTAAGAATTATTATTATTAATTGATTAGCTGATTGACAAACATGCCACATTATAAAATGATTTATTTCTGACTTTCAGACGTCATACATGTCCACATAATCCAGAAGATTATAATGATCATTTACATCTGGATGGTCCTTTCTTGGGTCAACCAAAAGATGAGTACAATGCTGTCAGAGGTGAACGCGCACCAATTGTTATACCAAAAGATAATTTGAAACCAGAAGGAGAGTTTGAAAAACGAAAACCCGAAAAATGGGCCCCGGGCGAAAGAGCACCAATTAAAAAACCTCAAGATCACTTGAAACCCGAAGGTGATTTTGAAAAAAGGCATCCCCAAGAGTGGCAACCAGGAGACCGTGCACCCGTTGTAAAGCCCCAAGATAATCTTCGACCAGAAGGAGATTTTCAGAAAAGAACACCAGAAAAATGGGCCCCAGGTGAAAGAGCTCCGATTCGAAAGCCTGAAGACAACCTTAAACCCGAAGGAGATTTTGAAAAAAGGCATCCACAACCCTGGCAGCCAGGTGACCGAGCTCCTGTTGTGAAACCCCAAGATAATCTTCGTCCAGAAGGAGAATTTGAAAAGAAAGAACCAGAAAAATGGGCCCCAGGTGAAAGAGCTCCTGTTAGAAAGCCTGAAGACAACCTTAAACCCGAAGGAGATTTTGAAAAAAGGCATCCACAACCTTGGCAGCCAGGTGACCGAGCTCCTGTTGTGAAACCCCAAGATAATCTTCGCCCTGAAGGAGAATTTGAAAAGAAAGAACCAGAAAAATGGGCCCCAGGTGAGAGAGCTCCGGTCAAAAAGCCTGTAGACAACCTTAAACCTGAAGGTGATTTTGAAAAGCGTAAACCTGAAGAATGGAAGCCTGGTGACCGCTCTCCTATTAAAAAACCTCAAGATAACCTTAAACCGGAAGGAGAATTTACAAAACGCAAGCCTGAAGATTGGAAACCCGGTGATAGAGCGCCTATTAGAAAACCAGAAGATAATTTGTTTCCGCAAGGAGAGTTTGAAATTCCGGAACCGCAACAGTGGGCACCAGCCGAACGGCCAATTGCGAAACGACCCCAGGACAATTTAAAGCCTGAAGGTGACTTTTCAGGAACTAGAACAATAATTGAAGATTATCGAGTGATTCGCGGGGAACGAGCAGACATCAAGCGACATGAAGACAATATTACCATCGGTGGTGAATTTATAGGTAATATATTATATCTATAAATACTAAAGTGAAAATAATAATTAATTGGGTGCGTTTCCTTTAGTTTGCAGTAAGACATTAACAATAATGGAAATATAAGATGTCAAATTATGACAACCCAATATGAATTTAACTCATTTTTTAAAAGATAATATATTTTTTTGTTTCTGAGTAACAAAAACGAGTAGAGCGCTCTCCCAATCCTGAGCGTTTTAATGTTCGTTACGTGACATTTTAAACTTATCCGGCGTAAAGAAGTTTCACTTCAAAAATGCGTGTTTTCAAAAATTATAATAGAATTTCTGGTAAAAGCAACAGATTTTTTGGGCATTAACCACCGGCATCTAAGAATTCGGTATTGATAAAAACATCAATTAAACTGATGACCCTAATTGGGAGCTCTTAACAGAGCCATTGTATTTTTTATACAGGCTGTTCCATTTAAAACTCAGACCAGATTTCTCCGAATTGATTATTGTGATTGAAAAATCTTCGAACAGGTCGATTTTGTGTGCCAGGGGCACATCTTCTCAGGTGCCTTTCAAGTTCCAGCATTTCGCCCTCCACAAAGACAGACATGCAATTGCTGAAATTAGGCTTTTTGAAATTGTAACATCAGGAACAGTTTTGAAAATCGTCTGTATTTTTGCATGGAAATGAATGGTGGCCATATTCAACATTTACGTTAATTAGATCATTTATTGAAACATCATCGTGTCGCATTCTGGGTCCTTCGCGCTATTTAGCAATCAAAATCAACAACCTAAACACACAAAAATTTCAATAAATTTAATTACAGAAATTACATGTTTGTCTTTGTGGTTTCTGTAGGACACAGCATGAGAAAATGTGGATTATCTTGAAAATAGAAAATTATCGCTTTTACGGTCAAAACTGCAAGAGATTGAAAAGTAAGCAGTTAGTTGTAAAGAGGCCTCCAATACCTTTCAAATGAGGTATCACTCGACCCATAGTGCCATTTAAGATTTTGGGGCTAACAGCCCCCTCCCGAAAAAGGCGAAGTGCCGGAACTTGAAAGGAACCTGAAAAGATGTGCTCCTGGCAAACAAAATCGAGGATTTTTCAATCACAATAATCAGTTCGTAGAAATCTGGGGGAGTTTTAAATGGGGCAGCCTGTAAAATCTTGCTATTAAATTGACGGACCATTATTAATGTAGCTACTTAGCCACTTAACTACACTTATTATGTAGTGAGAGCAGAAAGTACTGGACAGCAAAAGACAAGTCTGATTTACAGTGCTGAATTTTTTATCTATGGAAGCTAGTATTTTCTGCTCATGGGGGTACATACATATTATAACATAACATTAAAAATTAAATCTTTCAGATGAAACTACCAACAAGGTTGACTTCAGTGGTGAACCAGTTCCTCGAGTTAGTCCAATCCGACGCAACACATGGACTAAAATTGAAGGAGAGTTAATTACAGACACCACCAATAAATCAGAATTTGTTGATTACAGCTCGACTGTCGAACGAACTGTTGTAAACAGAAGACAAGATAATCTTACACTTGAAGGAGAAATGACGTTTGATACTTCAACAACTATTGAATACACAGAGAAAACACCAGAAATCGAACAAAGACGTCGACGAACTTGGACTAAAGATGATGTGGACAAGTTTTATTCTACTCAGACCACGGAGACAACAACAACAGCTCAAGAGTTCCACAAGCAGTTTGATAACCAATATACGCAACAAACGGCTATTATACATGAAGATAATCTGAGACTCACAGGACCGTTTGACGGTACTCCAAAATCACGAGAAGACTATGTTCCTAAACTTGCCCAACGACCGAAGCAGACGAGACCTGTTGATAATCTAAAGCCTGAAGGGACGTTTGAACGACCACAAAAACAGGAATATCGCCCAGCAGAACGTCCAAAACAAAAACGGCCAGAAGACAACCTTCGACCGGAAGGAGACTTCGAAAGACCCACACCGACCAAAATTGCACCAGCTGAGCGCAGAACTCCCATTAAACACGACGATAATCTGAGACCTGAAGGTGACTTTGAACGTCCAGAGAAGCCTGGTTATCGTCCTGCAGAACGTCCAAGTCAAAAACGTCCTGAGGACAATTTACGACCTGAAGGAGACTTTGAAAGACCTGAAAAGCCTGGATACCGCCCAGCAGAACGTCCACGTCCAAAACGTCCTGAGGACAACTTACGACCCGAAGGAGACTTCGAACGTCCAGAGAAGCCCGGTTATCGTCCTGCAGATCGTCCAACTCAAAAACGTCCTGAAGACAACTTACGTCCTGAAGGAGACTTCGAAAGACCAGAAAAGCCTGGATATCGTCCAGCAGAGCGTCCAAAGCAAAAACGCCCTGAAGACAACTTACGACCTGAAGGAGACTTCGAACGTCCAGAGAAGCCCGGTTATCGTCCTGCAGATCGTCCAACTCAAAAACGTCCTGAAGACAACTTACGTCCTGAAGGAGACTTCGAAAGACCAGAAAAGCCTGGATATCGTCCAGCAGAGCGTCCAAAGCAAAAACGCCCTGAAGACAACTTACGACCTGAAGGAGACTTCGAAAGACCAGAAAAGCCTGGATATCGTCCAGCAGAACGTCCAAAGCAAAAACGCCCTGAAGACAACCTTCGACCTGAAGGCGATTTTGAAAGACCAACTCCGACCAAAATTGGTCCCGCTGAACGCAGAAGTCCAATCAAACCTGGCGACAATTTGAGGCCTGAAGGTGATTTCGAACGTCCAGAGAAACCTGGATATCGCCCTGCAGAACGTCCAACTCAAAAACGTCCTGAAGACAATTTACGGCCCGAAGGAGACTTTGAACGACCAACACCAACTAAAGTTGGGCCTGCCGAACGTAGAAGCCCAATTAAGCACGATGACAACCTAAGACCTGAAGGCGATTTTGAACGCCCAGAGAAACCTGGATATCGTCCAGCAGAACGTCCAAAGCAAAAACGCCCTGAAGACAACTTACGACCTGAAGGAGATTTCGAAAGACCAGAAAAGCCTGGTTATCGTCCAGCAGAACGTCCAAGTCCAAAACGTCCTGAAGACAACTTAAGACCTGAAGGCGATTTTGAACGCCCAGAGAAACCTGGATATCGTCCAGCAGAACGTCCAACTCAAAAACGTCCTGAAGATAATCTTCGACCCGAGGGCGAATTTGAGAGACCAACACCAACCAAGGTTGGGCCCGCTGAACGTAGAACTCCTATTAAACACGACGACAACTTAAGACCTGAAGGCGATTTTGAACGCCCAGAGAAACCTGGATATCGTCCAGCAGAACGTCCAAGTCCAAAACGTCCTGACGACAACTTAAGACCTGAAGGAGATTTCGAAAGACCAGAAAAGCCTGGTTATCGTCCAGCAGAACGTCCAAGTCCAAAACGTCCTGAAGACAACTTAAGACCTGAAGGCGATTTTGAACGCCCAGAGAAACCTGGATATCGTCCAGCAGAACGTCCAACTCAAAAACGTCCTGAAGATAATCTTCGACCCGAGGGCGAATTTGAGAGACCAACACCAACCAAGGTTGGGCCCGCTGAACGTAGAACTCCTATTAAACACGACGACAACTTAAGACCTGAAGGCGATTTTGAACGCCCAGAGAAACCTGGATATCGTCCAGCAGAACGTCCAAGTCCAAAACGTCCTGACGACAACTTAAGACCTGAAGGCGATTTTGAACGCCCAGAGAAACCTGGATATCGTCCAGCAGAACGTCCAACTCAAAAACGTCCTGAAGATAATCTTCGACCCGAGGGCGAATTTGAGAGACCAACACCAACCAAGGTTGGGCCCGCTGAACGTAGAACTCCTATTAAACACGACGACAACTTAAGACCTGAAGGTGATTTTGAACGTCCGGAAAAACCTAGATACCGTCCAGCAGAACGTCCAAGTCCAAAACGTCCTGAAGACAATTTACGACCTGAGGGCGACTTTGAAAGACCAACACCAACCAAGGTTGGACCTGCTGAACGTAGAACTCCTATTAAACACGACGACAACTTAAGACCTGAAGGCGATTTTGAACGCCCAGAGAAACCTGGATATCGTCCAGCAGAACGTCCAACTCAAAAGCGTCCTGAAGACAATTTACGGCCTGAAGGAGACTTTGAACGACCAACACCAACCAAGGTTGGCCCTGCCGAACGTAGAACTCCTATTAAACCTGATGATAACTTAAGACCTGAAGGCGATTTTGAACGTCCAGAGAAACCTGGATATCGTCCAGCAGAACGTCCAACTCAAAAGCGTCCTGAAGATAATCTTCGACCTGAAGGCGAATTTGAGAGACGAACACCAACCAAGGTTGGCCCGGCTGAGCGCAGAACTCCTATTAAACACGACGACAACTTAAGACCTGAAGGCGATTTTGAACGCCCAGAGAAACCTGGATATCGTCCAGCAGAACGTCCAACTCAAAGACGTCCTGAAGACAATTTACGGCCTGAAGGAGACTTTGAACGACCAACACCAACCAAGGTTGGCCCTGCCGAACGTAGAACTCCTATTAAACCTGATGATAACTTAAGACCTGAAGGCGATTTTGAACGTCCAGAGAAACCTGGATATCGTCCAGCAGAACGTCCAACTCAAAAGCGTCCTGAAGATAATCTTCGACCTGAAGGCGAATTTGAGAGACCAACACCAACCAAGGTTGGCCCGGCTGAGCGCAGAACTCCTATTAAACACGACGACAACTTAAAACCTGAAGGCGATTTTGAACGCCCAGAGAAACCTGGATATCGTCCAGCAGAACGTCCAACTCAAAAACGTCCTGAAGACAATTTACGGCCTGAAGGAGACTTTGAACGACCAACACCAACCAAGATTGGCCCTGCCGAACGTAGAACTCCTATTAAACCTGATGATAACTTAAGACCTGAAGGCGATTTTGAACGTCCAGAAAAACCTGGGTACCGTCCAGCAGAACGTCCTAGTCAAAAACGTCCTGAAGATAATCTTCGACCTGAAGGTGATTTTGAAAGACCAACGCGTACCAAAGTAGGCCCCGCTGAACGCAGAAGTCCAATCAAACATGATGACAATTTGAGGCCTGAAGGTGATTTTGAACGCCCAGAAAAACCTGGATATCGTCCAGCAGAACGTCCGCAACAAAAACGTCCTGAAGATAATCTGCGACCTGAAGGCGACTTTGAGAGACCAATACCAACTAAAGTTGGGCCCGCTGAACGCAGAAGTCCAATCAAACATGATGATAATTTGAGGCCTGAAGGCGATTTTGAACGTCCAGTAAAACCTGGGTACCGTCCAGCAGAACGTCCGCAACAAAAACGTCCTGAAGATAATCTTCGACCTGAGGGAGATTTTGAAAGACCAACACCAACTAAAGTTGGACCTGCCGAACGTAGAAGCCCAATTAAGCACGATGACAACCTAAAACCTGAAGGTGATTTCGAACGTCCGGAAAAGCCTGGATACCGTCCAGCAGAACGTCCAAGCCCAAAACGTCCTGAAGACAATTTACGGCCTGAAGGAGACTTTGAACGACCAACACCAACCAAGGTTGGACCTGCCGAACGTAGAACTCCTATTAAACCTCATGATAACTTAAAACCTGAAGGCGACTTTGAACGTCCTGAAAAATCTGGCTACCGTCCAGCGGAACGTCCAAGTCAAAAACGTCCCGAAGATAATCTTCGACCTGAGGGAGATTTTGAAAGACCTACGCCAACCAAAGTTGGACCAGCTGAGCGCAGAACACCAATTAAACACGATGACAACTTAAGACCTGAAGGCGATTTTGAACGTCCGGAAAAACATGGATACCGTCCAGCAGAACGTCCAAGTCCAAAACGTCCTGAAGACAATTTACGGCCTGAGGGCGACTTTGAAAGACCAACACCAACCAAGGTTGGACCTGCTGAACGTAGAACTCCTATTAAACCTCATGATAACTTAAGACCTGAAGGCGACTTTGAACGTCCTGAAAAATCTGGCTACCGTCCAGCGGAACGTCCAAGTCAAAAACGTCCCGAAGATAATCTTCGACCTGAGGGAGATTTTGAAAGACCTACACCAACCAAAGTTGGACCAGCTGAGCGCAGAACACCAATTAAACACGACGACAACTTAAGACCTGAAGGCGATTTTGAACGCCCAGAGAAACCTGGATATCGTCCAGCAGAACGTCCAACTCAAAAACGTCCTGAAGATAATCTTCGACCTGAGGGCGAATTTGAGAGACCAACACCAACCAAGGTTGGGCCCGCTGAACGTAGAAGTCCCATTAAACACGACGACAACTTAAGACCTGAAGGCGATTTTGAACGCCCGGAGAAACCTGGATATCGTCCAGCAGAACGTCCAAGTCCAAAACGTCCTGAAGACAATTTACGGCCTGAGGGCGACTTTGAAAGACCAACACATACCAAAGTTGGACCCGCTGAACGTAGAACTCCCATTAAACACGACGACAACTTAAGACCTGAAGGCGATTTTGAACGCCCGGAGAAACCTGGATATCGTCCAGCAGAACGTCCGCAACAAAAACGTCCTGAAGATAATCTTCGACCTGAAGGCGAATTTGAGAGACCAACACCAACCAAGGTTGGGCCTGCTGAACGTAGAACTCCTATTAAACACGACGACAACTTAAGACCTGAAGGCGATTTTGAACGTCCAGAGAAACCTGGATATCGTCCAGCAGAACGTCCGCAACAAAAACGTCCTGAAGATAATCTTCGACCTGAGGGCGACTTTGAAAGACCAACACATACCAAAGTTGGACCCGCTGAACGTAGAAGTCCCATTAAACACGACGATAACTTAAGACCTGAAGGCGATTTTGAACGCCCAGAGAAACTTGGATATCGTCCAGCAGAACGTCCAACTCAAAAACGTCCTGAAGATAATCTTCGACCTGAAGGCGAATTTGAGAGACCAACACCAACCAAGGTTGGCCCGGCTGAGCGCAGAACACCAATTAAACATGATGATCACCTCCGTCCGGAAGGTGATTTCGAACGACCAGTAAAATCAGAATATAATCCAGGGGAACGGCCAAAAGCTAAAAAACCTGAAGATAATCTCAAACCGGAAGGTGAATTTGATAGACCTGAATTGAAAGAAGTAGGTCCTTGCGAGATAAGAAGACCTATTAAGCATGAGGATAATTTGAAGCCGGAAGGAACACTAATTGTGAGTAGAAAAGACGATTATGATGTTACAAAAGGTGAAAGAGTACAAATTGTCAAACATGAAGACAATTTGCGTTTGGAAGGACAATGGGATTTGAGACGGAAGGACGATTTTGTCCAAACAGTAGTTGTAGACCGCGTTGACTTGGTGAAACGTCAAGATAATCTGAAGATGGAGGGAGAGTTTTCGGAATCTCGTACCAGAGATGACTTCAAGGCGGTCAAAGGTGATCGATACGAAACAGTCATCCATAAAGACACACTTAAAACTGAAGGAGCTTTTACCGACAGCAGAACGAGTGATGAATATTCTGTCATCAGAGGTGAACGAGCTGAAATTATCACCAGAAAGGACAACTTAAGAATGGAAGGTGAATTTAATGAATACAAAAAACGTGACGAGTTCAGTACTCACGTTATTGAAAAAACCAAAGTTGTGCGCCATGAAGACAATTTAAAATTAGAAGGTGACTTCGAACGTCGGACTATCCATACAACCAGTCCAGGAGAACTTAGAAAACCTATCAAACATGATGACAATTTAAAACTAGAAGGTGGTTTCCAACGACCCGAAAAACCCAAATATGAACCTGCTGAACGTCCCAAACAAAAACGACCGGAGGACAACTTGCATCCTGAAGGAGATTTTGACCGACCAACGCCAACTAAAATTGGACCTGGTGAACGTAGAACTCCGATCAAACATGACGACAACTTGAGACCTGAGGGAGACTTTGAACGTCCAGAGAAACCTGGATATCGCCCAGCAGAACGTCCCACACAAAAACGTCATGAAGACAATCTTCATCCTGAAGGGAAGTTTGAGCGCCCAGATAAACCCAAATACCAACCAACAGAACGAGCAACACCTAAGAAACCTCAAGATAATCTCAAACCTGAAGGTGCTTTTGATTTAGGCTCAAAATCAGAATATAAACCAGGAGAACGCCGATCCCCTATTCGACATGAAGATAATCTACATCCTGAAGGAAGTTTTGAGCGCCCTCAAAAGTCTAAATTCCAACCAGCTGAACGCCCAGAAGCGAAAAGACCGCAAGATAATTTAAGACCTGAGGGTGAGTTTGAAACTCCAACACAATCGAAATATACCCCAGGTGAAAGGGCGGTTGTCGTTAAACATCCCGACAACCTCAAACCAGAAGGTAAATTCATTGGTACGCCAAAAAGTAGAGACGACTTTAAGCCAGCTCGTGGTGAACATGCGCCAATCAAGAAACCACAAGATAATTTAAAAATTGAAGGAAAATTCCAGGACACGACGGTACAAAAATCTGAATTTACCGTAACTCGAGGAGAAAGAGCCGAAGTCAAAAAACATGTAGATTCGCTTAAAGTTGGAGAGGGAAAAACAGAATATATAACCACAACGAAACAGACGTTTGAAACGACCCCTAAAAAACCAGCATCACAAGTGTTAAACGCCGTTATCAACAAGAGACGCCACACTGAGTCACATTTCACACTTGGTAGCGACACAACAGATATGCGAACCACCAACCAAAGTAACTACAACACTTACACTAGGCAAGTTGCTCGAAAAGAAACTGACGATAAGAAGCTAATATCAACCAACACAACAGCCGACGTCAAGACTTCAGCTAAAGGGAGCACAGTTGCAACAACCCGGACGACTACGAAAACTACATCAGGCATCCAAAGTGCTAGCCAATCGCAACAAAATCGTGAGGAAATCACCACAACTAAGAGGGAAGTTCAAAAATCGTCATCCCAAACGCGAGTTCAACAAGCTACGGAAAATCATACGATGAAAACCGTCCAACATCAAACAATTAATGATACTAACGTTTCAAATCATCAGTCATCAGTTGTGAACAAACAACATGCATCAGTGGAATCCACACATCACAGAAAGAACGTAATGAGATCATCCGAAGAAATCAACAATCAAATTCTACATCGTAAAGGTCTTCATACTTCCTCGGAGGCACTCCATGCCACCAGCTCAGCAGCTTTAGATATGCGAAAATCAGTCTGCAATCTACACGATCAAGGTCATCTTGTTCAAAACAGTGAAAGACGAAGTCTGAGTTCGATCCATCGATCCACTCAAGAAAATAACATCCTTAATCGTCGTAACCAACAATCTGCAACTACATATCAAATTATTGAGCGACCACAAAAAATTGTCAGAAGAGATAATCTTTCAGTTGGAGGGCATTTCTACGATCAGTCCGAAGCAAGATCATATGGAGACTTTACCAAACAACAGAATATCCAGAGAGTTGAAAGAGTAACTAAACGATCAAACATTTCAAATATCACTTTAGGAGATAGCAGGTCTACAGTTGTGACGTCATACAAAAAAGAATTTTTACCACGAAATGTGGGACCGTGTCCTGCTGTATTGATTGATTTACCAAAGGGTCCTTTCAAACATACCAGAGATACAAAGTCTCATAAATTTTACGCACCAGTTTCCAAGTAGAAGTTGTGAACTGGTCTTGAAACTAATATGTGATATTGAAAACGTCATCGTTATTAATCCACTTTTGTTAATAATTATATATTTTAGAGGTAGAGGTAAAATACAATCAGCCAAAATATGACAGCTTTAGGTCTGGGTTTTATATTTTGCTTGGGATATTTTTCTGTTAACACTTGCCTTATGAATATACCATTTTTATATAAACATATGACAGCTTTTATATGAGATCATAAAACCCAATAAAAATAGTTTATGATACTTTATTTGTATTTTATTTATAGCTTCTGTTCAGATTTTGCTAATTTACCTGTATCCGCCCATTAATGTTCATGTTTATTATACAGAGTCTCCATAAATGATTCTACATCTAATAGGTTGTGAACGTCAAAATTTTCCACCTAACCACATGTCAATTTTGTTTTTCACAGGCACCATAATGTATGAATCAGTTATAAAGACCATTATAATTATGTGTATAGAAAAGGCCCTAATGTACCGTAACGAACTTACTCAAACTCATTTCACTTTGAAGTATTGAAATGAAAATTTGAGTCTGTTTATTCTATGCTAAGCATCGACAGATAAGCAAACATCTTATCTGTTTAGACTGCAACTCAGAAACAGGGCGAATAAATTTATTATCAAAACAAAAATTTGTTTTTATCCATAAACATCAAATAATGAAGATTTATCTCTTTAATAAACTCCCCTCATATCAAAACTATGGATCACACTACATTCCCGCATATACCAAATCAGCTCTGCGATCCTCAATTCACTTAAATCTTATGTAATTTTGGGTTCTGAAACCGTATTTGGTAGCAGGTTTTTTTTATCACCCACAATTCTCTCGCAATATGACATTGATCATATACAGTGTGGAAATTAAGTAAGGAATAAATTCAGTAACTCCGTTAGTATTTGCGCTAGAAATAAAACTTAAAAAGCAGGTGGTAGGGCTAATTTATAGCGCATTCGACGAACGTATACACATTTTTTTGCATAACTTTTTTTTTGACAGTTATGACGTCATCAATATATTTTTTTTAATGGCAACCTACGTTTTTGATTTTACATTCGCATAGAGTTTTTTATTCAGATTTCAACGTTATCAAATACTCAATAGGTTACATAAGGAAAAAATAAATAAAAACGGCATTAAAAAGTTCAAATTAGTAACATTTCAAAAAATTAACGGGGCTGTCTAATTTTATCAGAATTCAAGGAAAAACCATAGAAATCCAAACAAAACAAAGTTCCCAAAAGCAATCAATGAGAAAAAATAAGAAAACAACCCAAAATTTCAAAGTAGGGCTGACAAATTAACAAAATTAACAAAAAGACTATTGATGTGAGAGTTATAAATTAAAGATATTACACCAAATGTTCAAGCTGGTGACCCTGCATCATCTAATAAAATCCAAGACGATCATAAAAAGCAGCCAATACGTTTTGAATGGTTTGGGGAGTTATTAAATTGCACTCATGTCGAATTCTTCCTTCAAGATTATCCAATTTGTTGAGTCGGTTTTGATACACCTTGCTTTATAAGTGCCCCCATAGAAAAAAATCTAATGAGGTTCGATCTGGGGACCTAGTCCGCCATTCTATTGGACCTCTTCTTCCACTTCTTGGTAAAACTTTGTCCAAATAACGCCGCACCGGGCTTAGTGTGTTGGAGCACCATCCTGTTGCAACCAGATATTATTATTTAGAAGTTCATTTATTATTTAATAGACAAAAACAGTTGAGACACAATTATTTTGTACCAATTCAGAACTTGTCAACATTGTATTGGTATCTCTATGGTTTTTTTCTTAAATTCCGATAACATTAGACAGTTCTGTTAATTTTTTGAAATTTTACTAATTTGAACTTTAGCGCCGTTTTAATTCATCTTTTCCTTATCTATCCTATTAAGTATTTGACAACGTTCAAAACAGAATAAAAAACTCTATTCAAATGTAAAATAAAGAACATAGGTTGCCATTAAAAAAAATAATGATGACGTCATAACTGTAAAAAAAAATTGTATACGTTCCTCGGATGCGCTATAATTCGCCTTATCACATGCTTTTTAAGTTCCATTTCTAGTGCAAATACTAACGGAGTTACTGAATTTATTCCTTACTTAATTTCCACACATGTATTCCAAATAGGCAAAATTTGATACATAAAATTAAAAATATATAGCTTTTTTTATTAGGTTACAATTTTTTATTAGGTTACTACCGAATATTCCACGCTATTAACCCAGTATATTCGAAAATTTTCGAACAGCGAGGCTGTAAAAGGGGCGTGGACGGCTGCAAGGAAAACGTGCTGCTCGATAGGTGCGTCACGCAGGATGCCGTCCAATATAAGCGCAACCTATCTATGGCTTGGATCGATTATCGTAAGGCATTCGACACAACATCTCACGAGCTGATTATTCACTTGCTCGAATGTCTTGCGATACCCGATACACTGGTGAGATGCATCAAACAACTGATGTCACTCTGGAAGACTCGGTTCTCCATAACATCCCGACGGGACCGAGTTCAGACAGAGTTGATATCATTCAGAAGAGGAGTATTCCAGGGAGATTCCTTGAGTCCTTTTCTGTTTTGCATCTCACTGTTGCCGCTGTCCGTAGCCTTGCGCGGTGCAAAGGGTTATAGCTGTGGTACACCCGGTAACCGGAAGCATAAGATCACGCACTTGTTTTACATGGATGATTTAAAAGTGTATGCTTCCGGAAAGCAAGAACTGACGCAGTCATTGCGCATAGTGCAGAAGTACACAGATGCTATTGGCATGGAGTTCGGTTGGGACAAATGTGCTCAGGTTCATCTCAAAAGAGGACGATGCGAGTATTTCGATGAAGATGCTCAACTCATTGACGGAAGCGTTCTGAGACATCTGAACGCCGGAGAGACTTACAAGTACTTGGGCGTGGAGCAGTGCCACATCCAAGCGTCACAACAGGTAAAAAAGTCTTTCTGCGACAAGTACAAAAATCTACTCCGACGATTCTGGTCGTCAGAGCTTTCGGGGAAAAACAAGATTTTTGCCACAAATATACTTGCCGTTCCGATCCTGCTCTACTCATTTGGAGCAGTTAAATGGTTAGTAGATGAGTTGAAGCAGATTGATCGGGATACTCGAAAAATGATACATCTACAGCGCAGTTTGCATCCAAAATCGTCTGTTCCGAGGTTATATCTTCCACGAAACCAGGGAGGCCGAGGACTTTTGAGTTTGGAGTGTCTTCATAACAGGGTAATCTTGGGTATGGCCTGTAAGATCATCCAAAGTTCGGATCCTTTGTTGCTTCTTGTCGGGGATCACGAGAGGCAGCAGATGAACTCGGTCTTGACTTTGACGTTGAGCGAGCTCGGCCACATTCTACTACCGAGCTCAATTTGCTCCGTCTTACAGCCCACGTCAGAATCTCTGAGCAAGATATGCTCATGAGAAGACATATGGATAAGTCAATGCATAGTGTTTTCTTCAAGAACATTGAAAACCTTGGCTTATCCAAAAGGCATACATTTGCCTTTCTGAGATCAAGTGGACTGAAGTCTGAGACTGAGGGATTCATTTGCGCTACGCAAGATGGTGTAATTAACACCTTGGTCTATCGCAGCCGCGTGATGGGTATAGAGGTGCCGAATGTGAGCTGTAGAGCTTGTCAGAGGGCCCCTGAAACAACAATGCATATATTGGCGGCATGCCCGGTGTATGCAGCTTCGGCCTATATCCATCGCCACAATGCGGCATTGAGAGTGTTATACTTTCATTTAAGACACCATTATGCGATAGACCAGACACCAGTGCTGCCCTATGTTCCGAACGATATTGAGTCCGTTGTGGAGAACGAAAGGTGCCGAATTTATTGGAACTATTCATTCTCCACCGTCATCGTCAGGCAGATATGTATCAGCAAACAAGCCTGACGTGGTTCTGCTGGATCACTCCTCCAAGCAGATGTTTGTAATTGAGTTCTGGGCTCCCGCCGAGAATAACATCTGCATAAAGAAGGAGGAAAAATGGACGAAGTATCAAGACCTGCTGTTCGAACTCCGCACACTGTACACAACTTACACGGTGAAGCTGGTCGTTCTGGTAATTGGGTGCATGGGGGGCATCAAGGGTTCGTTCGTCTCCAATCTGAAGATCATACCCGCTTGCCGAAAGCCGGCAGAAGTTCTTGCGGCCGGAATGCAGAAGACAGTTATTTTGGGGTCGTTGCGTTTGCTCAGGGCACATGATTCCCGGTATTCGTAGTTACTCACCTAAGGCATTGAGAAGTGGCTACGATGTGCGATTGAAACATCTGATCAGCAAGGAACCTCGAGAAGGTCGGAATCACGGGGAGCTCCTTCTGGTCAATTAAAAAAGCAATATTCCAATGGCAGGCAGGCCACATAGCATCTTTGGTCTTGGTGAGTAGCGTCACCACCTTGCCGAGCTGAAGGTGCAAATCGGACCGGTAGCTCTTGGCGCACCTGGGAGGTCAAGCCATCTTGACCCTAGTATCGTCCGGGGTTCCTTTTGGCTAACAACCAATTGGAACCCTAAACTGTTGTTACTACCCCAACAGGGAAAGACCCCCACGACCGGTCCCAGTCGGATAGGGGCCAAAGTGAAGGTGGTGGGGTCTCCGGAGATTTACCGGTTGACGACTTAGACAATGTCCATGGACGCTTTGAGTGGACCAACGACCTCAGGACTGCTACGAGACGAGCGAGCCACGGCGAAAGGGTTACATGGCAAGGATGCCTGCTCTGTGTAGTGAGAGACATCCAGAGCATCACTTTTTCGCGCCACAGAAACTCCGCGATTATGTAGCCTACCTTCGTCGAATCAAATATGAGAGAGCACCCGGTACAGCCGGTCGAGCCAGAGATTCGTCAGGCTGTTCGGGTAGATTTGATGAAAATAATCGGTATTAATATCACAATGAAAAGAAATCTTATTAAACAGTTCACACATAATACTAACAGGTGCTCTAACTAATAAAATGTATTACTTTGTCGCGCAATAAGTCTAGGGACTAAAAAATTCATTTTTTATTATACCTGCATCAGAATCGCCGTTTAAAGCACGCCTGAGCGTGCGAATACAGGCGATTAAAGCACGGCGAGCTTTAAAGGTTGTCAAGGAAATATAGGTATCATTATAAGGTATCATTAAAACTTATTATAACTCGATGGTAGTATTTTGGATTCCGCTTGTTCGGCCAATGCTTCTATATCGGGTGAAATCTCGTTTTAACTCATTTTTCCTCGATTTTTGCTGACACGACTAAATACAATGACAGACGTGGACGCGAGAAAAACGTAAACAATAATTGTCGTAACTGATGGCAATATTATTACGCCATTTCGATTTATCACGACAAAAAATATTTCTAAGTTTTCAGTGCTTAATTTGTTTCCAGTATTGCTGGTATAATAAAAAATAGCGTAAAGTATTCGTGGATAACTGGTCTTTAAAACACTTGCTCTATTTCGAGCACTCCCGGCTACGCCGTCGTGCTCGAAAACTCGCGCGTGTTTTAAAGACCTTGTTATCCACTCATACTTTAATATACTATTTTATTATACCTGCATCAGAATCACCGTTTAAAGCACGCCCGAGCGTGCGAATACAGGCGATTAAAGCACGGCGAGCTTTAAAGGTTGTCAAGGAAATATAGGTATCATTATAACTTGATCAAATGTGAAAACTTTTCATATTCCTTCAGGTATGGGTCTTTTGACTTCGATGGTAGTATTTTGGATTCCGCTTGTTCGGCCAATGCTTTTATATCGGGTGAAATCTCGTTTTAACTCATTTTTCCTCGATTTTTGCTGACACGACTAAATGCAATGACAGACGTGGACGCGAGAAAAACGTAAACAATAATTGTCGTAACTAATGGCAATATTATTACGCCATTTCGATTTATCACGACAAAAAATATTTCTAAGTTTTTAGTGCTTAATTTGTTTCCAATATTGCTGGTTTAATAAAAAATAGCGTAAAGTATTCGTGGATAACTGATCTTTAAAACACTTGCTCTATTTCGAGCACTCCCGGCTACGCCGTCGTGCTCGAAAACTCGCGCGTGCTTTAAAGACCTTGTTATCCACTTCATACTTTAATATACTATTTTATTATACCTGCATCAGAATCGCCGTTTAAAACACGCCTGAGCGTGCGAATACAGGCGATTAAAGCACGGCGAGCTTTAAAGGTTGTCAAGGAAATATAGGTATCATTATAACTTCATCAAATTTGAAAACTTTTCATATTCCTTCAGGTATGGGTCTTTTGACTTCGATGGTAGTATTTTGGATTCCGCTTGTTCGGCCAATGCTTCTATATCGGGTGAAATTTCGTTTTAACTCATTTTTCCTCGATTTTTGCTGACACGACTAAATGCAATGACAGACGTGGACGCGAGAAAAACGTAAACAATAATTGTCGTAACTAATGGCAATATTATTACGCCATTTCGATTTATCACGACAAAAAATATTTCTAAGTTTTTAGTGCTTAATTTGTTTTCAGTATTGCTGGTATAATAAAAAATAGCGTAAAGTATTCGTGGATAACTGGTCTTTAAAACACTTGCTCTATTTCGATCGCCCTCACCTATCAAACTGATATGTCGGCCCAATCTAAACGTCAGGTTTTTTTGAAATCGACCAATCGAATTTGAATTTCGCGAAAATCAACCTAGGGAAATTGTCGAAAACACCCCGCAAAGGTTCCTATACCTAATGTGACCTAAAGTAACCTAACTTAAAATTTTCCCTTTATTGAAAATAAAAGAGAATGATACATAAATTATAGTCCCATTAATACTTTATTGTAACACAAGGGATTGAAACCAATTGTTGTAATTAAAGGTACAATTATTATAAATCACAGTTGTTCCCGAGTCCGTCCTTTTTACTTCAGTTACCGCGGTAGCAGTTGTCGAATTATCAACTCTGAGTCCCTTTAAGATGTTTGCATGATGCTCCTTATCGAAGTGCAAGTATGGTTTGATAGAGCTGCTACTTGAATGTCCAGATATCTTAATCAAAGATTGTTCAGGAACACCTGCTTTTGCCAAATGGGAAATTGTAGATGATCGATGAGAATGCTTCGATATTTTAACAACTCCTGTGTCAATACCAATACCTCTTGCGGCCAGTTTTGTCCATTTTGAAATAATAGTTTTTCCAACAGGACAATTTTTAAACCACGGAGAATTTGGAGCGTTCGGATTGAAGTCAGGATTTGGAGTAAGAAATAATCTGTTACTCTTTATATTTCTACCTCTTTTCTCTAATAACGTTCTCAGCAACCTGTAAAAAAATTAATAGTGGTTAATAATTTTGTTTTTGCAACGCTTTTGTAAAAATAATACCTTACTGGACACATCGAAGGATTATTTTTGTTTTCTATTAGCCACTTCGAATCTGTGAGCCTTTTCGCACCTCCTTGCGCAGTCTTAGAAATGATCGGATTATATTCAATCCTTCCAGTATAGACACTCTTATTATCCCGTTCTTCTTGAAAGTAGGTGACCAAGCAATAAGTGGCTTCTCCGCCACGCCAGGCAAGTTCGTGGGCCGCAATATGGTAAAACTTTTTCTGTATTCCATCCGGCGTAGCTTCATCGCAAGCTTCTATCAACTGTTGAATTTCCAATTCCGAAAATTCAGCTGCACTTACTTTTCTCAAATCGAGGTTTAACTGGCATTTCTTTCTATTTGAATCTCGAGCTTATCGGGAGGTTTTGAAATCGATGTCAGTAAAGGGGTTAATTTTGACGTTAAATGTTTCATAATACATTTCCTGTATCTGCTTGGCTGTACAATTCCACATTTGTTTAACCACGAAATCCTTATAGTTACTTCCATCTGCTTTCCTCATGTTAGATCCCTAGTCCATCAAAATTTCATTCAATGCTTTCGCTGGTAAGGCTCGAGTAGTGACATCGTACCTTCTTTCGGCACAGAACTTGTTAAACTGCGACCATACGAATTTTCGTGATTTCATGGTGTTGACTGGCACACATTTCTTAACTTCCTCGTTAATTGTTTGTATGGAATCAGATCCAAATCGAACGAGAGCCATGTTTTTTGAATTTTTCGTTTTGGAAAAACTTTGTTTACTACTGGAACCACCATAACAACCAACTCATGACATAATTTATAGGATCTTGATATTTCAATTTCTTGTTAATGTTGTTCGAGCGATTGTCTGAACAAATATCCTTCGGTCAGGCATATTGTTTAAAATTTTCCCTCCCTGTCTGCACGCGTGTTTGTTGCCCCTGAAAACTTCCCGCGCGCTACGCGTTTGGGAAGTTTTCGGTGCAACAAACACTTGTGCCAGACAGGTCGGGAAAATTTTCGACAATATGCCTGACTCTTGGGATATTGTATATGCCAATACGCCTAGTACCTAAAGATATAAAATTGAATCTGGACAGTAACAAATTGTAGTCGTAGCCTCTAGTTGGATACACGCCATCTATCAAGTAGCACAGAAATTTTAGAAATGAGCGCTGAACAGATTCTAAGTGCTGTCCATAAGTTTGGTAGATAGGAAACCAGACAACACTGCAATATTCAAGTATGGACCTAAGGGCAGAATATAGAGTACATAAAGTAGAAATATCCGAAAAGTCACGACAGTTTCTGTAGAGAAATCCATAAACTTTATATGCTTTAGAAACAACGATATCAACGTGTTCCGAAAAAGTAAACTTTGAATCAAATTGTACTCCAAGATCACGAATTGAATCAGTGCGAGATATGAGAGTATTGTCTATCTGGTACTGGTATATGATGTTATACACTTTTCTTGAGTAGGACACAATGGAACATTTGGAGATGTTTAGATAGAGATTATTTTTGGAACACCAATAAGTAATAGAATGTAAGTCATTTTGAGAGGATTCAGTCATGAACAGAATTAATAACGGTAAATAATTTAAAATCATCAGCAAATATCAATTTCATGCATGACACAACGTCAGTAATATCATTTATGAAAAATAAAAATAACAGGGGACCTAAATTGGAGCCTTGTGGTACTCCGGAAGTGGGGTTGATAATGGTGGAGACTAATTTCGATATTTCACATACTGCTCTCTGTTAGACAAATAAGATTGAAATAAAGTAAGTCCAAATAAATAGTGTCCACTTGTTTTTGCTGATCAATGGCCTCAGAGACAAACTGAGTAAAGCACACTAGGTTAGTGACAGTAGAGCGTTTCTCCATGAAACCATGCTGAAGTTCAGAGATAAACGGTTTAACAGAAGAATAAATTCGTTTGTATATTATTGATTCAAAAACCTTGGCAAAGTAGCATAGTAAAGAAATGGGTCTATAGTTCGTAACATCCGTAACGTCACCCTTTTCAAATACCGGACAGATAATAGTTTTTTTCCATATATCAGCGAACATGGAACTTTCAAAATGAGATTGAATATATTATGTAGTATAAGGTTTTGACAAAAATGCATAACCAATATTTTAATAAAAAACTAGGTATTCCATCAGTACCCATTGTGAAGGAGTTCTTGCAATTTTTGAGGGATATCAATAGTTCATCTTCAGAGATGTTATGAACATGGATATAATTTGAGGAGTTAGAATTAGAACAGTTAGGGTTTGGCAAATCAGGAGAAGACTGTACATAAACACTGTTAAAATATTCTCCAAAAGCCTCAACAATAGCATCGGGAAAATCAATTTCAACATCCTTATATTTCATTAATACTGGGATTCTCGTATTACCTTTTTTACTCCGCATAAAGACCCAATACTTCCTAGGTTCACTGGATATACGGGTCTCAATATTATTATGCAGTGTGGAAATTAAGTAAGGAATAAATTCAGTAATTCCGCTAGTATTTGCGTATTCACTCATGTCGAATTCTTCCAAATTGTTGGTTCGGTTTTGATACAGCTTGCTTTTTAAGTGCCCCCATAGAAAAAAATCTAATGGGGTTCAATCTGAGGACCTAGTCTGCCATTCTGTTGGACCTCTTCTTCCATCTTCTTGGGGACACTTCGTGCAAATAACGCCGCACCGGGCTTAGTGTGTTGGAGCACCATCCTGTTGCAACCAGATATTATTATTTAGAAGTTCATTTAATATTTAATAGAGAAAAACAGTTCCGACACAATTATTTTGTACCAATTCAGAACTTGTCAACATTGTATTGGTATCTGTATGGCTTTTTTTTTAAATTCCGATAACATTAGACAGTTCTGTTAATTTTTTTGAAATTTTACTAATTTGAACTTTAGCGCCGTTTTAATTCATTTTTTCCTTATCTTAGCTATTAAGTAATTGACAACGTTGAAAACAGAATAAAAAAAATATATTGATGACTTCATAACTGTCAAAAAAAATCGATGAAAAAAAAATTGTATACGTTCGTCGGATGCGCTATAATTAGCCCTATTACATGCTTTATAAGTTTTATTTCTAGCGCAAATACTAACAAAGTAACTGAATTTATTCCTTTCTTAATTTGCAAACCAGTGTGGAAATTAAGTAAGGAATAAATTCAGTAACTCCGTTAATATTTGCACTAGAAATAGAACTTAATTATAGCGCTTCCGAGAAACGTATACTAATTTTTTTTTTCATTAGTTTTTTTTGACAGTTATGACGTCATCAATATTTTTTTTAAATGGCAACCTATGTTTTTTATTTTACATTTGAATAGAGTTTTTTATTCTGGTTTCAACGTTGTCAAATACTTAATAGGTTAGATGAAGAAAAAATGAATTAAAACATCGCTAAAATTCAAATTAGTAAAATTTCAAAAAAATAACAAAACTGTCTAATGTTATCGGAATTTAAGAAAAAAACAGAGATACCAATACAATGTTGACAAGTTCTGAATTGGTACAAAATAATTGTATCTGAACTGTGTTTCTCTATTAAATAATAAATAAACTTCTAAATATGTAATAATATCTGGTTGCAACAGGATGGTGCTCCAACACACTAAGCCTGGTGCGGCGTTATTTGGACGAAGTGTTCCCAAGAAGATGGAAGAAGAGGTCCAATAGAATGGCAGGCTAGGTCCCCAGATCGAACCCCATTAGATTTTTTTCTGTGGGGGCACTTAAAAAGCAAGGTGTATCAAAACCGACCCAACCATTTGGATGATCTTGAAGGAAGAATTCGACATAAGTGCAGCTTAATAACTCCCCAAATCATTCAAAACGTATTGGCTGCTTTTTATGATCGTCTTGGATTTTGTCAGATGATGCAGGATCATCAGTTTGAACATTTGGTGTGATATCTTTAATTTATAACTCGCACATCAATAGTATTTTTGTTAATTTGTTAGTCCCACTTTGAAAGTTTTTTTTATATATAATTTACTTCCTGTATTTAATTTTTTATTTTTATAATTCGTCACAAACGTTTTCGGCCACGTGGGCCATCCTCAGGTGACATGTCAAAGTTTACAATTGCAGCATTAAACTGATTAAACTGTACATCTAAAAATCTAACATATACAATATAAAAGAGATCAGAGAAAATACGTTAACTTTTTATTTTCTCTGATCTCTTTTATATTGTATATGTTAGATTTTTAGATGTACAGTTTAATCAGTTTAATGCTGCAATTGTAAACTTTGACGTGTCACCTGAGGATGGCCCACGTGGCCGAAAACGTTTGTGACGAACTATAAAAATAAAAAATAAAATACAGGAAGTAAATTATATATAAAAAGACCTGTAGGGCTACACCATGTTTTTCTACTTTGAAATTTAGGGTTGTTTTCTTATTTTTTCTCATTGTTTGCTTTTGGAAACTTTGTTTTGTTTGGATTTCTATGGTTTTCTCCTTTAATTCTGATAAAATTAGACAGCTCTGTTAATTTTTTGAAATGTTACTAATCTGAACTTTAGTACCGTTTTAATTCATTTTTTCCTTATCTAACCTATTAAGGGGGGTTTGACAGGTCTAGAAGTGAGGTTAGAATTATTTGAATTTTCAATCCAAGTTAAATCAAAATTTACAGTGCAGAGAAGCTTTACAGGGTAGAAATCGCAAACCACTGGCATGAAGCTATGATGCCATATACTTTTCATATTTTATTGTGTTATTACGTAACAATTACAATATTTTCAAGAGCCCGCCGTGTCGTTTACAGATTTCAAGTCGGTTGCATCTAAATTTTGCTCATTACCGAAAGTTCTCAAGTGTGTCTCCTCATTCTGTATTAAGTAGGCTACGATGTGATACTGAGTACATGTTGTTTAAAGTTGTTATATATAAATTAACTTGGATTGAATAGTTTTGCTGCAGAGAAAAGCGCTTTAAACCTGAAAAAAGTTCGCGAGGCTTAATTAAGATGGCGCGCGTCGGATGAGAGAATTTGGCGCTACATTTGAATTCTCTCCTTTTGTTACATTAATTTATAATTAGCTGTCGTACGTACCTTCAAACTAGTCAAATACGCACGCTGTATAAACATTTTATTTCTAAATGCTATTTATTTTTTAAAAACTGGTAAAACAAAAAAACTTATACATCTTTATTCAAAATTTCCTATGCGTTTGCTTTTTGACAGTTTTGACATCATCGCATGATCAACGCGTCAGTAAATAATTTCAAGACGAATTTTCAAGTTCTCAAAGACGAATATAAAAGTGCGGGAGGAGGGAAAAAATTGCGGCATTCCATCATTTTTTAAGGAAGAGTTGGAACGGCGAATTCAAAAATATAAATAAACGGCGATATTTTAATATAAATTTTCCTTTTGAGTCACAAAGAAATGACACTCTGACTAAGGGGGTCTGTGACACCGACGTAACAGATGACGATGCTGAGGAACTGAAGATGTACGATGATACGATGCCGACGAAATTTCTATAGAATATTCTCAAGCCGGTACACTATTAGTAACTTGGCATTGTTTCTTATTTCTATTAATATATTACTAGCTTTTATATTGTATTTTGAATAAAAATAATGATTTCCTAACATAACCTCAAAAATCTAAATGTCAAAAAATTCCCGTTTTTCAAAATTCCCGAGTTTTTTAAATTTTACCAGCTAATATTAAGCCATAATCACTTATTAAAATTACAAAACTGCAGTCGCAATGTGAATATTTTAGAAATTCAACTCAAATATAAAAAAGTTGCAGGCAGTTTGTTCGATGGGAACTTTTCGTGGAATATTGTTGCTGTTTATTAGTGGCTGCTCTACTTCACGTCTTTTCCGTCTTTTCTTCTCTTTACTCATCAACCATTCTCCTGATTACCACTCTAAGCAAGAGCGAATTAGAACTTACTTTCTAGTTAACCCGGCATCCGACACGTGGGGTGTGGTAAACCCCAGCGCTCGTAATTTTGTTGAAAAACATTAAAAATTTTCGTTTCGTGACTTAAGCGGTTCAGTAGCTTTAAAACAACGATTCCTTAACACGATGTTAAAGAAATATGAGTCAAATTTTTGACATTTTTTGTGTAAGAAAACTTTGAAACTGCTTGGGGTTTGTCACACCCCACCTGTCGTTTTGTGTAACACTTTTTATGGGTCTGCAATTTTTTTATTTTTATCTAGTAAGTTGTTTTTTGTTATATTTACTTTGTTTTACTATTTTTATTTTCGAAAGTCATATAAACAAAATTTGAAAATGGCCAGAATTCTAGTTTATTTGATTTTGAAGAATTTACGTTTTTTTTTCAAATTTTCAAAAAAAAAGTGACAATCAACAAGGGATATGCTCAGAATGACCCCGTCAGAAAGACAGAAAAACCAAATAGGTTTGAGTAGAAACTGAACAATATATATAGTGTATTGTATATTGTATGTATGCAGCTATCTACTACATTTACTGAATCAACTTCAAAGATGAGTAATTATGCCAATATCTGTATTTAATTTTTTTTAGTAAAATTAGTAGATATTTTTCAATAAGACGCTTTATTTTGCACAAGTTGATCAACGACAGTACATTTGCTAGAAATATAAATCGAGAAGGTTACCTAAATAGGCGAAGAAATGCAGTGTCCCAAATATTTCTTTGTTACAAAGGTTATATATTTTAAAATGGATTTGATATGTTCAGTTGGAAATAGAGGATATATATCGAACTAAAAAATGGTATAAATTTATAAGAGTAGTTATAAATAAACAAATTAGACCGCATTGACTTTGGGGTTTATCACACCCCACGTGTCGTAACTCGTTACATTTGTTCACCTGTCGGATGCCGGGTTAAGTCAGATTTTCTTCTCGTTGTTTTTAGTTTTCGGGAACATATTTTTTTTAAATTTGACATTTCACAGTATTTATAGACACTTCCTCGTATAGGAGTTTGGACCCAGGTACGTCATTTTGGTCTATAGAAACCTCAACAAAAGGCGTTTAGCCATTTGAAGGACTTATAATGGTTTTCTTAGGTTATGTGAACTGTCGTTCCTTTCATTGCTTGCACCACTGCACGAAAGTATAAAATTAAGGACACCCAAACAAAATACAACACCAACAGATGCTTTTTTTTTTAGAAAATACTGGCCTTTATGTCTAAAAATCTATTTCAAAACCAGATCCAGTGTAAAAATAGTATATTGTGCAACTAGTGCGGCAATCGACAACGCCGAACGAGTTGAACATACTATTTTCTATTGCGAATGCGGAATAAATCCTAATATAAAATTGGAGTCTAGAGGAAAATTCAGTTTTCAGCAGATTGTCTGAATTTGCGTGTGCAAAGAATAATTTGTTTACTTGTCGCACCCAAATTATCAAATGGGCAAACAATTACTTTTCAATCGTAACCAAGGCTGAAAAGATACTATTTTTCTACATGAGCAATACAAATTATTGTAAGCACTTTACCTATTTAATTTAAATACAAAAAGTCAATTTATTAAATATGTGCCAAACTAGTCTATCCCCCTTGCACAAATGGCAAAGCCCTCATTCTTTTAAACTGCCGCCGTTTATGAAAAACCTGCGATTGCGCAGATCCACCGTCCTTTTATGCTAAAATGGGTTAGGAATACAAAAATCATCCTGACAGTGAAGTGACAACGTGCAAAGCAGATGGATGGCAGATGTGTCAGATTGTAGATAACCTTGAACCGGCCAATAGTATCCATCTCCCAAGGAAGACAGTTTTGATATTTTTTCTGCTCTCTCATATTCTACCAAAACGTTCATGAACTCAATTTTATTTCTGGCTCAAATATTACAACTAAATAGTTGCTGCTGCCATCAACCGGCCAGTTTTGGCAAATTGCACCTAACAAACCCTCCGTAAGTATTTGACAACGTTGAAAACAGAATAAAAAAACTCTATTCAAATGTAAAATAAAAAACATATTTTCCCATTAAAAAAAAATTGATGACGTCATAACTGTCACAAAAAAATAATGAAAAAAAAAATTTATACGTTAGTCGGATGCGCTATAATTAGCCTTACCACATGCTTTTTAAGTTTTATTTCTAGCGCAAATACTGACGGAGTTACTGATTTTATTCCTTACTTAATTTCCACACTGTTTGTAAATAAATGTATATTTTTATATATCATTATTATTATTTTATTACAATTATTTACATTTGTTACACTTTCTAAATATTGGCTTCTTCTTTTTACGGCGATTTAATCTTTTAATTTTTACTTCGCAGCTAGATGGGAATGAATGATAATAATAATTTCAAAATATTAATTTTATTTAATCCAAAAATTTCCACATCAGAATAATAATAATTTTCAAAAAGTAAATACCTAATTACTTAATTAAAATATTACTTTCTCAATTAAAAAGTTCAAAATTTTCTGTATCTTTTTCTCTTTTCACCTATTGTGAAGACATAAAACTTTGTTTAGATTAATTAAAATATCAAATAATATAATGATTATTATTAACTTTCCTGAATATCTTATTAATGTCACTGTTTTGGTAATTATTCGGTTCAAGTTCTAAGTTTTCACTTTTAGGTTCTAACTTTGCGCAGCATTTCATTTTCTCATTTTAGAGGTTTAAAGTTTCATAGAATGAGTTTACTCAGGTCCTGAATAACTTATTACCGGTGTGTAACTATTCGTCTCAAGTTCTTAGCTTTTTAGGGGTGTACGATTGGTTGCATTTATCATCTGTAAATTCATAAAACGTGTTAAGCTACACAAAATTGAAGAAAAAAATAAATAAAAAGATCAAAGTAAATTTATTGTAAAATATAAACTATTCAGAAAATCAGTGTGAACACATTCAAAGTTTTAATAAACGTCTTGACAATAGGTGAAAAATAGAAAAAGATACAGGAAAATTTGAAACTTTTTAATTGAGCACCTACGGTAAATGTTACGGTTTTTGTGAATTTCATAAGATAAGTATGTGTGGACGGTTGCATAATTCATATGTAAGTCTATTGTTAACATATTAAATAATAATAATAACAAATTAAATGTGACGGGCTTTTATAAAACGTTTTAAGCTACACAAAATTTAAGAAAAATTTAAAAAATATCAAACAAATTTAGAGTAAAATATAAACTATTCAGAAAAATAGCATAATGCCAGCTGATCGATGAAAAACCACATCACTTTTCGAAGATTGAGGTCAGTCGCCGAAAAAAGCCTTCAACTTCTTTTTCAATGCGGATCTGGAAAAATATTAGTCACATTTTTTATTATAAATACATACATATTTTAAAATTTACTTACTTCTTTGTTTTTGACATTTTACCAACACAGACCTTCAGGTTTTCGGTTGTTTGTTCTTCTTCTCTTTTCGGCAACGAGCTCCCAACCCAACGTCATACGTGTCATCAGGCGGGCGAAGCTTATCTCAATTATCTCGTCGATGATATCTGAGCAGTCATCAACTTGTTTTGGTCATATCTATTATGGTACGTATAACTTCTAATGGTTGAAAAGTTAAGTGACTTATTTTAAAATGTCCACCATTCTCTTTTATACACATCGGTTCTTATCATTCATAAAGACCCACCCCCCTTTTTTAAGAAATAACCGAGTTCCCATGATCGGGGCGGAAATTTACGACGTCTCGTGAATTATTTAATCTCAAGTTTAGCAGCTCATGGTAGAGCCCCATCAAATCTTATGCAAAAATCTATGAAACTTTAAACCTGTAAATTGAGAAATTGAAGTGTTGAGAAAAGTTAAAACTTAAAAGTGAACACTAAGAACTTGGGACGAAGAGTTACACATCGTAAAAAGATCTTCAATCCTTGAGTAAAATAAGAATTTATGAAACTTTAAACCTGTAAGCTGAGAAATTAAAGTGTTGAGAAAAGTTAAAACTTAAAAGTGGAAACTAAGAACTTGAGACGGAAAGTTACACACCGTAAAAAAGATCTTCAGTACCTGAGTAAAAATAAGAATTTATGAAACTTTAAACCTCTAAGTTGAGAAATTGAATTATTGAGAAAAGTTAAAGCTTAAAAGTGAAAACTAAAAAACTTGAAACTAAAAGTTACACACCGCAAAAAGATCTTCAGGACTTGGGTAAAATAAGAACTTATAAAACTATAAACCTGTAAGTTGAGAAATTTAAATGTTGAGAGAATTTAGACCTAAAAAAGTGGAAACTAAGAACTTGAGACGAATAGTTACATACCGTAAAAAGATCTTCCGGACATGAGTAAACTAAATCTATGAAACTTTAAACCTCTAAAATGAGAAAATGAATTGCTGAGAAAAGTTAGATGACCAATAGTTTTAATGTCTGCAGTGCTAGGTGTAACGTCCATTGATTCCTAGTGTTTCTCATAGGTAAGAACATAATCGTTTGATAGCTACTATTCTGAACGATTGCATGATTCTTCAGCGTACAAAGTGTTGTATCCACCAAGAGATGTAAATTCGCTGACCTTGTCTTCATTCAGGACTTGAGTAAAACAAGAATTTATGAAACTTTAAACCTGTAAGCTGAGAAATTGAAGTGTTGAGAAAACTTAAAACTTAAAAGTGGAAACTAAGAACTTGAGACGAAAAGTTACACACCGTAAAAAATATCTTCAGGATATGAGTAAACTAAATCTATGAAACTTTAAACCTCTAAAATGAGAAAATGAATTGCTGAGAAAAGTTAGATGACCTTTATTATTTTCTTTTTTGCGTATTGACCAGAAGGAGCTCCCCGTGATTCCGACCTTCACGAGGTTCCTTGCTGGTCAGGTCCTGTTCGTACATCATAGCCACTCTTTAAAACCATGAGGTCAGCAACTATGAATGCCGTAAATCATGTGCCTTGAGCAGACGCAACGACCCCAAGATGACCGCTTTCTGCATTCCAGCCGCAAGGTTCTCTGCCGGTTTACGGCAGGCAGGACTGATTTTCAGATTGGAGACGAGCGAGTCCTTGATGCCTCCCATGCACCCAATTACCAAAACGACGAGCTTTACTGAGTAACTTGCGTACAGCCTCCTTAGCCTCCGCTTTTCCTCCTCCTTGACGCAGATGTTATTTTCAGGAGGAGCCGAAAATTCAATAACAAACATCTGCTTGGAGGAGTGGTCCAATAGAACCACGTCAGGCTTGTTCGCTGTTATCTGCCTGACGGTGGAGAACGAGAAGTTCCAATAGATTCGGCACCTTTCGTTCTCCACAACGGACTCAATGTCGTTCGGGACATAGGGCAGCACTGGTGTCTGGTCTATCGCATAATGGTGTCTTAAATGAAAGTATAACACCCTCAACGCCGCATTGTGGCAATGGATATAGGCCGAAGAAGCTGAATACACCGGGCATGCCGCCAATATATGCATTGCTGTTTCAGGGGCCCTGTGACAAGCCCTACAGCTCACATTCGGCACCTCTATACCCATCACGCGGCTGCGATAGACCAAGGTCTTAATTACACCATCTTGCGCAGCGCAAATGAATCCCTCAGTCTCAGACTTCAGTCCACTTGATCTTAGAAATGTATGCCTTTTGGATAAGCCAAGGTTTTCAATGTTCTTGAAGAAAACACTATGCATTGACTTATCCATATGCCTTCTCATGAGCATATCTTGCTCAGAGATTCTGACGTGGGCTGTAAGACGGAGCAAATTTAGCTCGGTAATAGAATGTGGCCGAGCTGGCTCAACGTCAAAGTCAAGACCGAGTTCATCTGCTGCTCTTTGTGCCGCCCTTTTCATTATTTATTATTATTTTATGAGAAATCATTAATTTCAACCACGGTAGTAACAAACGATAGACAGATGATGTTACAAATAAAAGGGGTCAGTCCCAACTCTCCTTCGCCTCAATGTTAGTCTTCAGATGTTTAAGGTAGCTTAAGTCCTCCCGCTGTGGTCTAGGACCTGGCTGTTGTTGATGCTCTTTTAATTGTTTTTGATGCTCCTGGTACAGCTGATTCATCCTGAGTCTATGTCCGGCCCGGTGACATCGAATTACATGATTTGATAGCCTATGGGCTAACATAACGTGATTACTGTTGTAGGGGCACACCCAAATGTTCTCTAAAAACAAAAGAAACAAAAACTAATATATTAAACTAGAAACATATAGTTTTATATGTCACTTACCTTCCACCGGATCGTAGTAGAAGTTAACTTTAAATAAACTTTTATTTTGTTTTGCAGTCATCTTGTGTTACGTATAGCTTCTAATGGTCGAACAAGAGTGTATTTGGAACTGATTATTTGTACAGGCGAGTGGTTGGCTTTTATACAACGCTGGGTTCTCCTATGAGCATTAAATTCTCACACCCTTTAAAAGAAATTTAAAAAATTCCCATGAATTCTCGTGAAATATTATTTAATCTCAAGTTTTGGATAGCGACCCGTCAACTCTTAGCTTATCAGGGGCTGAACGGATGACGACTTTTGATAAATTTATAAGCCATCTGGTAACAACTTGCTAAGAGGAGTATTGCAGGTTACAACTTGATTGTAGAAAATTATCTGCTTTTATGTAAATATGGGCTGAAATTAATGATTTCTCATCAAATATTTAAAAATCAAAGTTTGATATTTTATAAATCCATACAGGTTACAACTTGATAAAACCTTGCAGGTTACAACTTGATAAAACCTTGCAGGTTACAACTTGATAAAACCTCGCAGGTTACAACTTGATTGTAGAACATAAATGCGGTTGTTTCCCATCAAATATTTAAAAATCAAGTCTTAACATGTCGATGTAAAAAGATTCCGACAAATTCTTATCTTACTCAAGCGGGTGACGGTCTATTGATATTTTATAGATCCAAACAGGTTACAACTTGATAAACCTGCAGATTAGAACTTGATTGGAGAAATTATCCGCTTTATGTAAATAGGGGCTGAAATTAATGATTAGATTAATTAAAATATTGTAAGGGTCCAACACTCGAGAGCCAAGTGTGTTGCCTCCACGAACGCACGGGATCGCAGGTAGAGAGCCGAACCCAAAAGGGTTCGATAAGAGGCTGCGAGGGACGTTTGAACATTATTGTTTCTTCCTTTGTTCTGGCCACAAGCGTCCAAGAGTTTCTAAAAGTTCCCTTGATTCTTGTTTTAACAAAGTGTGCATTCAGTTTTGTTTATATAATTGTTAAATTGTTTTTTGTTGTGAGTGTGTTAGTGTAATTGTTACAAATTTTAATTATTTCCTTTAGTTATTTGTTCTCGTTATTGTAGAAATTATTGTCGACTGACCGAGTCTTTTCGAAACAAAGGTAAAATTTTAAATATTTAATAAGTCGAGGAGGGACGCCACCGTATAGGGGAACCACCTGTACAGGTTTATGACAGTTTGTTTTATAACGGATTACTGATTTAAATTCAAATGCGGGAGAAAAGGGGTTAAAGGGGACGCCATGTTTGTAACGGTCATTTTGTTTTGTTTGAGAAAATAAAAGATGGCGGCGTGTGAGGTTTATTTATTTCTAGTATATTAAGTGATCCAAATTCCATTTAAATGATAGTTGCGATGTTTTACAGTTTGAATCCTTTTCTTAAATTTTCTTAATAATACACTGACCTTCAAAAAATTTGGGACACCTCAAAAATTTGTGATAAAACTTTATAATCCTAATTTTTAAACATGCTGACATTATAATATACCATATCATACATATTGCCTTTATTCTAGTTCACTTTATCAGCTCCAATTTAATAAATGTCGGTAAAAATGAATTTAAATTATACTATAAGTTTTTTTTTTTTTAATAATCGAACATAAAAACAATTAACAAAAAATGAAAAAATTAAAAAAATGTTAACATTTAATAATGAGTATGGCCTCCTCGGGCCTCAATTACTTCTGCTAAACGACGTGGCATGGAAGAAATTAGGTCAGATACATCTTCTTGAGGAGTCGCTGCGTATTCTTCTGCCAATGCATTTCTCAGATCTTGCAGAGTCTCTGGACTGTTCTGACGACCTCTAACTCGTAACATTAGTTGGTCCCAAAGATGTGCAATCAGATTGAGGTCCGGACTACGGGCGGGCTTTCTCGTCCATCGGAAGAATGTAGGCAAAACCTGGACTCATCAGTGAAAAGTACACTACTCCACTGTTCCAAAGTCCGATTCACATTTTCATGAGCAAAGAGCAATCGGGCTCATCTATGATGTAAAAGTATCTTTGGACCAGTGGCGGGTCTGTAAGACCTCAAACCAACTTCCTTAAGTCTTCTCCTAATCGTGCTTTCACTGATCACTACTCCACGCATATTTCTGAGATGTTGTTGTAAATAAGGTACCGTACAACATCGGTTTCGCAATGTGTTTAACGATAAAAGCCGATCATCTCTAGCAGTTGTCGCTCTTTTTCGTCCAGAACCTGGTCGCCTAACAAATGTTCCAATCTCTATAAAACGACTCCAAGCATTTTGTACTGTGGACCGGGGTATGTTGAGAGCTCTTGAGACGTATCGCCGACTTCTACCATCTTCAATTAAAAAAACGATTTGGCCTACTTGAACTGTAGGTAAAGGCATTTTTAAGAAAGAGAACTCTTTTTCATTACTTAGCAGTACCCTAGCCACCACAAACATTACAAATCCACAGCAATGTTGATGAAATTTTATAACCGCCATTAATCGGAATGTGCTATTTTTACTGTTAAGGCGAAATACCTCAACCAACAAAGAAATTATCAAGACCAAATGCTAAGCATACGTTAGAGAATTGTTTAAGCTTAACATAAAAGCGTTTAAACAAATCTTTTAGCTAACCAGATTAATTATTTTTGAAAATATTTATGTGTCCCAAAGGTCAGTGTATTAAAAGATTCATAGACTGGTATTCAAATCACTTCAAAAGCTATCTTTTCTTGATTTCTCTATCCGATGCGATGTATTTTATCAGTCTAAAGTTTTGGTAAACCGAAACGGCTGAATTTGACATGAAATTTTGTGTATTTGTGTGTCTTTATATCTGTGTATTTCTTCGTCTTTCATTTGAAGTGAGTGTGGTGTGTGAGAGGAGGTACCTCACTAGCCGTCCTCACTTAGCTGTGAGAGCGCCGATCATCAAGGGTCGGGGTAAGGCGGTTAAGAGATGTGGGACGCTGGTGTACTTTTAATTACTCATCCGAATACCAGTATTGCTCAACTCAAAGACCAAATTTATTGATAATCTGGAAAGGCGTTCAAACTGTAACTTAGCTGTGTACCTGTTTGAATTCATACAAAAATTAAAAGGAGTTTATTTATCGTAGATTCGGGTTGTTAATGAAATTCAATTTGTCGAAAGAAAAGGAGTTTATTTATCGTAGATTTCGGTATTGTTATTGAAATTTAATTTGTCGAAAGAAAAGGAAACACTCATTGCTTTGATTAAATTGTAACTTTTACTGATTGGGGGTTAATGGGTATGAGATGTTATAATAACTTCACTTTTCTATACTTGTAATCTTGGGAATTCTCTCGTCAGATACTGTTGTGCAAATTTATGTTTGTCATAAATTATTCAAATATTGTATTTACTTAAATTAATTGTTATTGTATGAATTAACGAAATTATTGTTAAAAGTCATGAAATCAGCCACCATTGTTAAACGAGTTAAATTATCAAAAATTGTTACTAGTTGAAATGTTCTAAAATTCAATTATTAATCAAAAGTTCGACCATAAGACCTCTAAAGCAAATACATTGAAAAATCCATAGTTTTGTGTTGTTATTCTACGCTCCGCCCCCCCGACGCTACGCACCTGCATTCAAAGAACCTGGTTCTGTGTCTGGTAGGTTTGATTTGAATTTTCCGCCACTGAGGTCTTGTCAAAAAAAGAACACAACGTAGGTCCGCTCTTCTGTCTTTATTTGTTGACGATCACGATTCACTGGCCAACCAACCTTTTCAATTTCGCGGTTTGTTTCAAATTTTCAAATTTTACGTTTGGTGACGGCATTGACATTTCATTTGACGTTTAATTTCAAATTGTTGGCGGGAAGAACCTAGGCTCATCATAATGTTATTAACAAACAATGGACTTACAGATGAATTATGCTATTTTTTCAATAGTTTTTAATTTCACAATAAATGTGCTTTGATATTTTTATTTTTTTCTTGAATTTTGTGTAGCTTAAAACTCTTTATAAAATCCCGTCACATTTAATTGTTATTTAACATTTATTGTTGTTCACAATGTATTTACAAATGAATTATGCAACCATCCAAACATCCTTATTTTATGAAATTCACAAAAACCGTAAAAAAGTGCATTCGACAAAGTTCCGGGGCCTAAATTGCCGTCGACAAAAGTGCCGGGGTCTAAAGTGCCGGAGCCAAAAGTGCCGGGGCCAAAAATACAAAAAGTGTGTCTATTACTACTAACGAGTACCTGGTCGTTATGAATTCCATGGACTGCATTAAGAAGTTCTAAGAAAAGCACGTATTCATTGATGG
The DNA here is from genome assembly GCA_963583935.1 of Diaperis boleti. Lineage (NCBI taxonomy): Eukaryota > Metazoa > Arthropoda > Insecta > Coleoptera > Tenebrionidae > Diaperis > Diaperis boleti. The sequence continues at coordinate 45,322,118 of OY757244.1, forward strand.
GTGTGGATGGAGGAATATATAATACAAATATATAAATCTAACATTGAAAATAGTTAATTCTGCACCAATATCAATATTTGGGAGAGAGTCAGCCAACACATCCAGGTTTAATTGAGTACCTCAGAACTTATTACTAATACAAGTAGCACACCGCCACCTCTAGAAGTTATTATTTGATCAAGTCAGCCTATGGTTTCATAGTGTAAACACAGCATAGAAAACAAACAGCAGGCTAACTCCCACTGGCGGGAACACTTCGTGCAGACCGCCGCGCAGGACGCCATCGGAGCGGAGAACGCTTTATAGCGTGTCGATATCGCACAGAAGTGTACTCGGAATATTCTGATGCCAACCGGATGTCGTCAGCCCATTTTCAACCCTTCGAAGAAAGGTGCTTTTAGCACATCATAGAAAACATTCTGTGCTTTTAGGTTTATGATGTTTTCAAGAAATGGCCGGATTTTCCATCTGTCCCGTACTTCTAATTTATTAAAAGAATCCAAACAATCAAAATTAATTTGGTAGTCAAGACTTTTGAAAGCAAGCGGCATTATATTTCTTTGACGGCGAAGTTTGTGATGAATTTAGTACGTCAAAATGCTTGTACATTCTTTCTAAGAACTTAATTGGTTGCAATTTTTTATTTTAAATATGTAGTTGTAACATTTGCCGAAAAAGAAAAGTTGACAAATTTTATTACTTTGTTATTTCGAGGTTGCATTGTATTTACTTTATTATTTATTTATGCCAAAATGCCCAAATAAACAAAAATAAACAATCAAAATCTCCATATCATAATTATTTTGTTACATTCGGAGTTGAAGAAAAAGTGTAAGAGACTTCGTTCCTGGAACTGTACGTTAGGACGAATAATAATTCTGAATCCGGTCCTGGCTTCTCCACTGTAATGGCTCTTCCGAGGTCAAATCTGTCAAATCTTTACGCTCACTTAGATCAAAGGCGACTAGATGTCTAGTCTCATTGCAAACTGTATAAGAAATCTTATAGAAAAGTACCGTGCGATCATTTAAATTATAAATTAGAGTAGACGGATTTTTTATTATGCAATGGCCCAGCCTGCAAATTGACTGACAGCTTAGACTGACAGTAAAATATGAGGTTATCGTAAACGTTTATGTTTATGTTTCTCATGAAAATAAAAGACTAGCAAATAATTTAGAATAATTGAGAATTACAGCAAATGTTCAAAGTGTTCTCCCGCAACTTCAATTCAGCTGTTAACTCCATTCACCATTCTGTTGCTGTTTTTTTGAAGTCACTTTGACATTCGAATTTTAAATGAAATTGTCAAAAGTAGTGCCAACCTAATTTAAATTTCACAGCCTTCTCTAATTTATAATTTAAATAATCGCACAGTACTTTGCTTATCGTAAACCATGCTGAACATTAAAGTAAAGACCATTAAATTCTGGCAATTTGCATTGTAAAAATTATTTTTGGTTCAATTCTCTTCCGCCATCTAGTGTATCTATAGTAAGTCGAATTTACTGATTTCTGGATTTCTCTTTTCGTACTGTCTTACATCTGCATCTGTCAAATGTGTCAAATGTCATCAACACGTGCGCACCGAAACGTTTTGGCCCCTCTTTCGTAGTTTGTAATTTAAGAAAAAATAACGGAAAAAATGTTGCAAAAAGTATTTATTGTGGTAGATAAGAACATTTTAAGGCAAAAGAAATGTCGGTTTTTAAAAGTCATTGCATCTGAATCGCATCTTCGAAGTTATACAACAAATTCTAACCTGACTTTTAATTCTTTTACAACAGAGGTGCCAAAAACAAATACAATGGTTAAGAAATCATCAAAACCTTTGAGATGTAATAATAAAATAATTAGGGATGACCCCAATAGGTTTGTCAGAAAAACGCTCAGTCAAGTATTAGGTAACGGAACACACAACAATGGTCTTTGCAAATTGTATGTTACTTAGTATAAATTGTATGTTACGAATTTAAATAAGATTGTTGTTTTTTTTTGCAGTATTGTAAATATTTCACAGCAGGGATGGTATTTTTCAAATGGTAACGTTACAAATCAAGTAAATATTGGTTCGGGATCATTTGGTCACAACTTGTTTCAAACAGACGAGTTTTCGTCTCAGTTGCGAAGGTTTTTCTCAACAATTAATACATGTGACAACCACATTAAGAGTGCCGACGTGTCTTCCAATTCTGATTTAAATGTGGATCATCTACATGTGGCTCCAAAAAATGTTTTGCATAATGTATATGCTACAGTAGCTCAGCAGCTGAAAAATATTGATTATAAACTAACACCTACATACAGTATAGTAAAAATGAAAAACAAGGTTCATTGGGATTGTACTTACCACATTAAGTGGCCAGAATTGAAAAAATTCTTGGCCTCTGGTCAAACTAAACAAGAAGCTTCACATAAAGCTGCTGCATCTGCGTTACTTTGGTTAAGAAAGAATGAGAAAATAACAAAGGAAGGGTTTCCAATTATGATAGAAAAGTCTGAAGTAAAAGACATGGCAAAACTACAAACTTTATCTTTAGGTACACAGACAGTTGAAGAAATGGAACTTATTTCTGATATTTATAAAAATAAATTTATTCCTACTGTATCAGACACTATTGACATGTCCAGAAAAAAAGTTGATCCATCTATTCAAAGTTCTGAGTTAGACATGCCCACAAGATTGAAAAAAAAAGTGTTCAGATCTGATAGATACATAGCTAAAGAGAAGGTAGTGCTACCAATATCAGAATACAAGTAAGTATCTATTGATATTAATATATTTGAAAAAAACTGAAATTTTATTTCAGGGAACGATTTATTAATCTTCTAAAAGAAAACAAAGTTGTTATTATAAAAGGAGAGCCAGGTTGTGGAAAAAGTACTAGAATTCCTCAATATGTTTTGGAGTCCTGGGCCCGTGAAGGTTTATCAAATGGTGAAGAATGCCATGTTGCCGTCACACAACCTCGCCGAATTGCAGCTATATCGTTAGCAGATCGTGTAGCTAATGAAAGAGATGAATTGGTATTATAACTTTCCTTTTGAAAATGTCTTATTAATTTTATCTTTCAGTGTGGTCAAATCGTTGGATATCAAATCCGTTTAAAATCTAATTACAATCCAACAACAGGCAGAATTCTGTATTGTACCACTGGAATTCTATTAAAACATTTACAATCTGATATCAGTTTGTCCAATTTTACTCATGTAATTTTGGACGAAGCTCACGAACGTGATGTTAATACAGACTTATTGTTAAATTTACTAAAAACAACAGTAATAACCAATTCTAAAATTAAATTGATTGTTATGAGTGCCACAGTAGATATTGATCTCTTTAAAAAATATCTGAATGATCCGGCGGTTATGCATGTCCCCGGTTTCACGCATCCGGTGAAATCGTATTTTTTAGACGATATTCAACAAATTAATTTTAAGAGTTCTCTTACCGCTAATAACAACGAAATACCTGCGGTCGTCCATGAGGATGTTGTAAAACTTATTAACCACATACATAGGACAAAAAAAGAAGGCGCGATTTTGTGTTTCCTGCCAGGTTGGGAGGATATCACAAAGATTGAAAAATTGATTCCAGTGTCCAATGATATGATAGTCTTATGTCTGCATTCCCGGTTACAAGACTCGGATCAACGGAAGATTTTTTCAAGGACTCCTCCGGGTGTCAGAAAAGTAATATTGTCGACGAATATTGCTGAAACTTCTGTTACTATTGATGATGTGGTGTATGTCATAGACACAGGAATTCATAAGGAAAATCGATTTGATTGTGAAAAAGGTATGTTGGAACAAAAAGTGCTTCTATTTTTTTTCGTATTTTAATGCTTTTTCTCAATTGCGTTAGTTTTTTTTATTGCGGGGCGAGAAAATGCGGACTGATCAAGAAATATTTGTAGATCGACACTGTCAAAATTTTCAAATTTTCGCTTGTGTAAACACTCTTCTGTCAGGCAATAAGAAAATGTCAGATAAACGTCACGTGCCCGAAAGCACCCAATTTACACATGAACTCGTATAATAAATAACTATTACGCTTGTTTGATCTAAATACAACAGCTGTCAACGGCTGACCAATTTTAATGTAAATTGAATTGGTGCCAACTAAAATTTTTAATCTTGATCACTCCATGTTACATCTCCATCATTGGTTCTATTCGTGACCAGAATAGAAAAAACGAGAAGAATATGAACATGTGAATCATGCTGATTTTGGTTTGATGATTCTGAATCTACTGACAAATTTACTCTAGCACGGTCATTTTTTGGGATATTGTTATTTTAACCTTTGACTGCTACAAGGCCCGTCTGCTGTTGCAATGAAACAAAAAAAAAAAAATTCACGTGTAGGTGTTTCTTTAGCCTGCAATGTCCGGTCCAGATGCCCACCAAAAGACGTAGTCTGTCCCTTGACAATAAATTGCAGACAGGACTATTGCGCATTGTCTAGAATGGGTGTCAGTTTTGATTGGGTTTGAGAAGTAGCGGTTGCCCGGTCGGATGTGCGTTCTGTACCATCTGGTGTTCCCGCCGCTCAACGACATTGTGCACTGTCTTATTCTCGACAATGCCCACCGCACTCCTACATTGCCACAGCGCGACGATCGCTTTGTCTAATTTGCTCTCCAGGTGCTTTTTTCAAAACAGCTTATGATCCAAGATAACTTAGCTGTCCCATCTTCTTTCTGTTCGTGAAGAGGACTAGGTCTGTCTTTTGTGGATTCACAGCCAGAGCCTCCATCTTGAGGACAGCCCTTCTTAACCACCCCTTTACATACTGTTTCTGAAACATCGCGGTTCTAAAGTGCTCGCTCGACATTATCGAAGGTGGTCTTGTCAAATGCCCCCTCGATGCCAGTGATTTGAAGGGTTTGAAAGTTCTTGTAGCCCATTCTACGCTAGGTGGTTCACAATCCGCGCAGCCTCAGCCCAGTCCTCCAAGGAGGGGGTTTTCGGCCAACTTTGGATCGGATTCCCATCCGTTGTGACCACACAGCCCGGAAAATGTGTAGCCATCAGTACCTTGGTTGTTTCGTCCGTATGCCGTAAAATAGTATATTAAAGTATGAGTGGATAACACGGTCTTTAAAACACGCGCGAGTTTTCGAGCACGACGGCGTAGCTCGAAATGGAGCAAGTGTTTTTAAAGACCAGTTAATACTGGAAATAAATTACGTACTATAATAATAATTAATAATAATTTTTGTCGTGATAAATCAAGAGGGCATAATAATATTGCTATTAGTTACGAGAATTGTTTACATTTTTCTTGCGTCCACGTCCGTCGTTGCATTTAGTCGTGTCAGCAAAAATCGAGGAAAAATGAGTGAAAATAATGTGACGCTCTCGAAGAATCGCGGCGTGATGATTTAATCGTGAATTCGTAGGATCGCGAATATTCCAGGTTTTGAAGTTCTCGAAGAAACCAGAAAGCAGCTTCCCGCTTTAAATAGAACGGGAGAACGACTGCCGGATAGTCAGTCTAGTCGAGTCGCGTCGACGAAGAAGTGCGAATAAGCTACTTAATCCGTGTGACTGTTAAAATAAATAATTGTGCTGTTATAACTGTAAATAGTCTAGTGTTCAAATAAATTGCACATAGTTCGTTCAAATAAATAGTTTTGTGAACCCGTTAACGCTACAATAATATTTCACCCTATATAGAAGCATATTGGCCGAACAAGCGGAATCGAAAATACTACCGTCTAAGTCAAAAGACGCATACATGAAGGAATATGAAAAGTTTTCAAATTTGATAAAGTTATAATGTTGCCTATTTAACTTGTGCAGGTATAATAAAAAATATATAGATAACACGTAAAAAGTTTTTAAAAACACGGTTTTGTAAAGTATGCGCGTTGGTGCCAAGGCTTATTTTTCGAAAATACAAAAATGGTATAGCGCAAAAGTGGCTTAATAAAATTTTTGAAAATAGTTGGATAGCTCGGAATGGCCTCGTTCGTTCGTGAACGTTTTTAATTGTGTGGGAAATAGTATGATATCATCGGCCTAATGTGAAAAGTGCATAACTCCAAAATCATAGTTTACCCCAACAGTTCCAATTTAGGTGTTTTTTACGTTGACCTTAGGTGACTCAAATTAAATTTAGCCACTAGTAAGTAAAAAATTTAATTTGAAAAATTAAGTGATTGAAATTTGATTTTGGTCAATCAGATGCTATTTGGTGGTACATATATTATCTAATACATGATTTTCCATTTGAAAAAAAAAGTTATACATTTTGCGAAACTGTACCACCTGTATAGAAATATATCCATTAGATGAGTTTTAATTAGTGTGTATTTTAAAGTTTGGGTCTAGAAAAAAATTATTGACAGAAAAGTATTCAGTTATCTTTGTTAGAAAGCTTTGCAAATTTTTAGAAAAGCACTCATTTTGACTATGAAGATTTTTCATAACTCAACCATCCATAATAAGGTACTACAACCTTATTTTATTTAAAAAAAGAACATAACTTTTGAATACTACTAATACTAGAACACTAAATATGATTTTATTTTAAATTGTGATGGTATCGTGTGGCTATCGTGTCCCGAAAACCCCATTTTGATATTTTTCAAAATATCGAATATCAAAAGGCCGTAAATGATGGTCCACACACATCTGGGACACCCGGCACATATGTACCGACTAAATGGTTTAGAAATTACAACCGTTCTACTGACTTTAAATTCCTCAAAGCATAATGAACAATTCGAATTCTACATTGCAAAAAAAATTAGAGCTTCGTGTGAGATCAGGTCAAGTCAGAATATGTTTTCCTTAACAATTTAGTCAATCTCTATTAATTCAGATACAGAATTTTAGCCCTTCATGTCTTGTATTTGCCAAATGTTAAATCGTCGAAATCTTGACTTCCTCCATTTTGAAATTTTTGAATCGGGGAAATTTTGACACCCAAATTTGCGACATTTTGAATCGATCAAATCTTGAATTTTTGAATCTCCCGTGAATCGTTGACATGTTGAATCCCTGAACTTGCAAAATTTACATCAATTTGTGCCTTTGGACTCTTAAAATCTTGGTGATTTCAGATCCTGATTCGTGGAAATCCCAAATTTGGAAATTTTTACATTCACGTCGTCAATTTCTGAAATTTCCAAATTCTGAATGGTTAAAATGTTGACTTTCTGCATTTGGAAATTGCAAATTTTGAATTCAATGTCGTGGATATCTCGAATTACTGAATTTTCAATATTTTGAATCAATTGAATTTTAAATTTCTGAATCGGATTGCAGATTCTGAATCTTGAAAATTCCGGATTTCGAAATTTTGAATTCCTAAATTTAGAAAATTTAATCCTTCAGATCTTGAATTCCTGAATTTCCTGAAACACGAACTTGAATCGTTGACATGTCCAATTCCCGATCTTGAAAATTTTAAATCAGTTTGTAACGTTGGATTCTTGAAATCCTGAATTCGGAAATCGCGGATTCTGAATTTTCAAAATACCGAATTTAGAAATTTTTAATTCTCAAATTTGGAAATTACATCTTAAATTCCGGAAATGCAAATTTTAAAACGTGGCAATTCTGAATATGTAAATTTTGAATTTCTGAATTTGGAAAATTTCAGTTGTGAATATCGTGAATTCCTAAATTTGGAAAATTTTGACTCGATAAAATCTATGACAAAGATAAAATGAATGAATTTAAGAACTGGAAAATTTGAGAAATCTAATGTGTGGACTGAAAGAATCTGAGCATTTGGGGAACCTGAGTGATATGGAAACCCGAAAATAAATACACGGTCTCTACCAGCAGTTATCAAGTAAACCTCGGCCGAAAAACTATTTCTCTTTGTCAGTACTATCGATTTAGTGCTCTTTAAGATCCCTCAATTCAAGATCTTTGACTCTTATTGAATTATATTGACTGGGGTAAATCAAACCTTTTCAGAGTAAAGTCCTTTGCCAAACATTTGGTGGGATTTACAAAAACGTTCCACATTTGCAGCCAGTTGTGAATTTTGTTAGCTTCTGTTTGAAGAGAGACTGATGGCTTATTTAAGAGACCAGTTTGGACTAAATATGGTAGTGTCAACCAACGGCAAACATGTAGAGATCTGTTTTGACTGAAATGATTCACTCATGTAGATATTGTATAATGTCGTACCTTAGACACTGCTTTGTGGTTCTTTGTGCTTTTATAGGTCTCGTGTTAGAAACAGCACAGTGGATTTTGATAGCAAAGGACCAAAAAAAGCGCAAATCAGTCCTTTTAGGTAGTTGGACAAGTCAAGCTTTATGATCTTATTAGCCAAACCTTGTCAAAAGCATATTTGACATCTAGGAATAATGCAACAGTGTATTTCTTACCTTCATGATCCTCTTTTATGTTTCCTACTATTATTTGCAACTGATAACAGGTGGAATGGTTCTGGATAAATTCCAACTGGAGTCTCGGAATAATATTCAGTTGATCAGTCTCTTCGGATAATCATTGTGGAAATATTTTTTCGAAGAGTTTGGAAAGCGTGTTCAGAAGACTGGTAGTATCGGAGTGCCGTTTTGGGGTTTCCCGGGTTATTAGCCTAAAACAGACGTTGAAGATTTTGGTTTTTATCAGAAATTAAGTTGAGCATGTTGTATTGAGGAGTGTTGTTTCCATGCCTTGGCTTTCCTCAACATCCCCAATTCACGTTTTTACTATTAATATTACCGATCATAAGAATCGGTTCAGTCGTGTCAAAAATTAGTCAGATCCGTTTCCAAAAGGGGCGTATTGTGTTGTCTATAAAAGGTACAATAATATTTGTGCTTGAACCGTTATTTGTTTTTATTCTGACTCCTACAGAACTTCAGGTCTGCAAAGTTGTCTTTGATGTTTAAAGTCTTCTTACAATATTCTGAAGGTTCTCACTACAGCGATGGGATTGTTCGGTTGCCAAATTAATAGTTAATATTTTCAGTAACTGGCATCCTACCGACTGCGTCAGTTAAATTTTACTAAATAATTTATTAAAGTCACTACAACAAAGTACTGAGTTATGAATTACATACATCTGTTTTTTGTCGCTATACAACTCCTTGCATAACATACAACATTTGCTGCATATATTAACTTATGTAGGTACTTAATTTTTTCTTTCTGTTTAAGGTGTAACATGCATTGATAATTATTGGATATCGCAATCGAGTATGGCACAGCGCAAAGGAAGAGCAGGCCGAGTACAACCTGGAGAAAGTTTTCACATGTACCCAAAATCAAAATTTGAAACGTTTTCAAAATTCAGTGACCCCGAGATATTGAAAACATCGCTCACCAAAATCGTTTTGAATTCCAAAGTCTACAGTAATAATATGGACGCAATCGAATTCATGAGTCAATTACCAAGTCCTCCAGAGAAGGCTGCCACAAGAAGAGCAGTTAGAGAACTAAAAGATCTGAAACTCTTAGATGACGGTGAAAATTTAACATCGTTAGGCAAAACATTGGCGAATTTCCAATTAGAACCAAAGCTAGGAAAAATTTTAGTTAATTCTGTAGTGTACAAATGTGTGACCCCTGTTACCGACATTGTCACGATTTTTTCGTCCGATACCGAGTTATTTAGTAGCGGTCTTATGGACAAAGGAAGCATAAAAAGAATAAAATCACAGGGCAGTAAGCACAGCGATCATTTGGCAATGATGAGACTTTTTGAAGGATGGCTTGAATTATTTGAGGACTATGAAGAAAGAACAGCCATGCGATATTGTTCTGATGCGAACTTGGTTCATCACAAAATGATTACATTGGGGAGTAAGTAATTGAATAAAAGTTTGCTTAAAAAGACGTGTATATGAAACTTTTAATATCGTTTTAAAGACAAACTTTGTCTTAATGGAATGGGATAACAGGTGGCTATTTAATCTTGAACCAAACAAAATGGATTGGCACACTTTTCGAGACGTTAATTAATTTTTTACAAAAAATCACAAGAATAAACAGCGGTGTCGTAAATCATACTCCTAATCAAGATTCAATAGTCACACATAAATATTTAAAAATAAAATACGTTCAAAATGATTCAGAATAATATGTATGTAATTAGTGGAATACAGTGAAATCTCCCTTGAGCGGACAGCTGCGGGACCATGAAAATTTGTAAGCTTATGGAAAAACATAAAAACTAGATTTTGTTTATCTATTATGTTTATCTATTTTGGTGCTAAAAAGTTTCTTTATTCGAATACCACTAATAACTAATTTCTTTTTTTGACGATTTCTGCGTTTTAAAACATTTAGCCGTTTCTCTTACACTAATTTTTGGTTTGAAAGACGAAGGTTCTTACAGCCTAAGTAAAATTATTTAGTCCGGGTTTGGACCGTATCTGTTTTGAATTTTAGTGTTTGAATTCTCGAATTTTTGCCTTCTATAAGGGAATTAAAAGAGATAAATAGAGAAGTCAAGATGTGAATCATGTCTGAGGTGAAACTCATCTGAAACTTTTTTTGTTTGTTTAAAAGACGTCTTTTAGATATTCTTTTAGAATCCAGTTTCATGTTTATAAACAATACGGATTGTCCGTGTCCGCTCCAGAGACGTTTAAATACACGAAAGTGACATGACTATGAAAAAGTGTCTGGTTAAGAGACTTAACCTTAAGGGAGATTTCACTGTGCTACTTTTTAACATGCTTGAAATTTATCTTAATGCTACCGCTTTTTTACAGAACTCCGCAAAGTCCACTTTGATTATCTACACAATGGATTGCTCAAGGCCCTACCCATAGCAGACGATTATTCTGACAATGATGAATTAGTGAAAGCGATTTTATTCTCAGGAATTGGAAATTTGCTGAGACAACGAAATTGGGACTTTGTAAAAGGAAATTACAAGAAGGCGAATATATACTTAACAAACTATAACCAGAGGGCCACCATTTCTTCTGACAGTGTGAATTTTAAAGAGAAACTATTTTCTTCAAACTGTTTATTATATTTCAACGAAGTTAGATCTAATATCAGAAGAACGACTGTTATTCGAGAATCTAGTGTAATTTCACCAGTAGCTGTGCTTTTATTCTCGGACAAGGAGCTCTTATCAAGAGAAGTGAGTTAGAAATCTTTTTTATTATTATTTATTATACTGTATATTTTTAGGCTCCAGGTGAAGATGATAAACTTATTTTAAGCTTGAAAGATACCAAAGTAGAATTTTCTTGTTCTAAGAAGTAAGTGTCTTAAAACTCATGCAGCTTTAATTAATTGTTGTATTAACATTGTTTGTGTTGTAATTTTTGTTCAATTTCATTTGTAAAATATTAATTATTTCTACACATAAGGTACCTGATGCGCGAAGGGTTTTTTTTCCATTATTATTATACTGTTACTTTTCAATTGTTGATGTTTTTACTATCTCGGCCGTGCAGTATGTTTTTTTTTTCAAAGAAAGGAAAAATTGCAAGCTCTTAAATGCCTTGATTCCTTTTGGATTAAATAATTATTGGATTGTTTCAAAAATCGTTATACACTTCAGATATAAGAGACAACTTCAGATATAAAGCACGGTAATTAAGTATGTATGTGAAAGAGATTACCCTATACATTACTTGTGAAGGCAAATATTTATTTTGCATTAATATTTTGTTTTGTTACAGTGAAGCAACTCAGATCCTACTGTGCAAAGAAGCTTTGGACTCAATGTACCAGTATTTCATATTTCAGTTAACAGCGGGTGGTGAACGCAATTTCAAAATAAATGAAATTTGGGATGAAATCCTTCAACATGTTAATAATATTCTATTAAAACACAGCATCAAATAAAATTCAGGTCATTATTTTGTATTTTGTTATCTCGAAGAACTTTATGTTAGTTTTGTTTACAAATAAAATTGTTGGTTTATTCTAACTTTTGTCCTTAATATTTACACTCGATTAATTTTAATAATACTTATTAAATTTATGCAGTAAATCTTTTAATCGGCCTGTACACGTTCTTCTTGTACAAGCAGCTTGAAATGGCTGCTCTTCGCATTTTTTCGACTTATATTTGATCTTGAGTGTTGATATTCAATGGTATCACTTTCGACACTAGTTACAAAAACTACTATGTTTATTGTTTTATCTTTACATTTGTGCTCCTTTATTCTTTATCTTTCTAGATACCTCTCTAAATACTAATTCCACATAATCTTCTTAGCGGTACGAAATATAATTATTTTAAATTTAGCGCTTCTTTATTGCGCATGAGCTTCGAAACATAACGTTGTTGTGGTGTCGCTAGTGTCCTATAATTGTTCCTTTTTGTGAAAACGTCAAGATGGCTGATCAGGTAGGTTTTTCTCTAAATGTTAATTTTACAATTTAAAAACGAAAAAGTATAAGAAAATTGAAAGCATTTCCACATTTTGCAAGAGATAGTTATACTGCAGTTCCTGAATCTGTAGTTTTTCAAAAAAATTGGCGTAGAAGACTGAGGAAAGGTTTAACCTATACCACACGTGGTCCAGACGTTCCTGATTTTCGCAATTGATATAAAAAGGAATAATTAATGTTTTACAGAATGAGAGAGCTTTCCAACGTCAACCGACAGTTTTTCTAAATCGTAAGAAGGGTTTGGGTGGTAAGAGACGAAAATCTCTGCGATACCACCGCGAAGTCGGACTCGGCTTTAAAACCCCTCGAGAGGTACATACTGTTTTATGCATGCTAATGTGTTTTTTTTCTGTAGACAGAGAAAGCTTTCCAAAGACAGCATTCCATCAACATCAATCGTAAAGCGGGTCTTAAGAAAAAATCTTTGCGGTTGTCTCGAAATGTGGGCCTAGGTTTTAAAACTCCCAGAGAGGTTTGTTACTGTTTATATAGACTTTTCAGGGCCAAGTGCTGCGTCGCGTGGGATGGATTTAACAGCATGCTGGTGGTGGGGCTTATTTTTTGCCTGTATGTATGTCTGTGCCCCAGAGCTAAACTGTATTAAGTCACAAAAATGAAATTCTACAGGAGAGCAGTTGAAAGATTTTATTACCATTTGATAACTTCTAATTTTAGATTCTCTGCGACTTGGACACTATATTAAGTAGGAGTTAGTGTTGTATACCATTCGAAAAAGAGCAAAACAAGCTGTATATTGATAGGTGCATAAAACCCATTTTGGAAAAAAGTGGAGTTAATACAATTTAGCTCTGGGGTACAGATATAGTTTTGTTCGTGTTGTGGTAGTGAATGTTTTTACTGTGGAAGTTGTATATTCAGCAACACATTTCAAAGTTGTATACATTTTATGTAAATTTGTGGCTAGATTCATAAATTCATTTTGTACTACAGTGAATAGCTGATAAAGTTTAAAAACCATTAATTACTAACAAAACTAACAGTTATGCATAAAATTATAAATTTCACAGTTAACAATAATATTTGTAAATATACATTTTAACATTGCAACTTTTTGCTAAATATTCAGAAAAAGAATTGAAGTACATATATGGTTGCCATTTTGATTAATGGAAGAAAATTCTACAGTTGTACTACATAATTCATTATTAGTGCCATTTTTATTTGCCTGCATTAACAATGTCACAAAAGTTGCTACTAATAGTAATTAGGAATAACAATATCAGATTAACGTGAATGATGATGCTAACTCATACTATTATAAATGCTTATCATACTAGATTTATGGAGACCCTATATTACATATAACTGCCCTCATTTGTCAAACATGATACCAATTTCATTTAGATTTAATGGGCAGTGAAATTGAAATTACGAATTTTTGTGCAGGCCATTGAGGGATCATACATTGACAAGAAGTGTCCATTTACTGGAAATGTCTCAATTCGAGGACGTATTTTAACTGGGGTCGTCCAGAAGATGAAGATGCAGCGTACCATTGTCATTCGCCGTGATTATTTGCATTATATCAGAAAATACAACCGTTTTGAGAAGAGACATAGAAATATGTCAGTGCATTTGTCCCCATGCTTTCGGTATGTATAAACTTTCTGATCAGTGCCCACCATGTTTTTCTTGTTTTAAGTACTACTAATTTTTTTACATGTATGAACACCTATGGAGGGCTTGAAAATATTGTTTCTGTAGGAGGCCAAAACGATATACAGCCGCGGACGGAAAATCTTGGTCTTTTTGAAAATTTTATTTTGGTGGTCTGCTTTATTGTCACTTTAATATTTGAATAACTTTGATAATGAATAACTAACATTTGTCAAGCACTTGTCAACGTATTTTCAGTGGTAGTTAGCAGAAATGACGGAACTAATAGTATATTGTGCAACTAGTGCGGCAAGTTGTCGATAGCCCACGAAAGCGAAGTTGAGTGCACGAACAAAGTGAGAATAAATCCCAACATAAAATTGGAGTCCAGGGGCAAATTCAGTTTTTAGTAGTTTGTTTATCTGAATTTTAAAAGTAAACTTTGCGCACCCAAAGATTACTTTAGTTAAGGAGTTTTTTACACTTTGTGACAGTGGAATGACATTGACGGTTAAGATTATCTGTGATACATTTCAGTTTCATTAAATTGGAGACAAATCTAGAGAGATGGTATAAAATCAAGTTTTCAGGGTCAAAAGGGTTGTCATTCGGTCGCCATTTTTTAGGGTCGTAATGCAGTCTTCCTAAATGATTTATACATCATGTTGCCCTCAAGATCATAATACATACACTTGGCTTCAAATAAAACGGGAAATGTCAGAAAAAGTTCTGCCAGGTTTTATTAATTTTTCATATTTTAAAAATGATTTTTAGTATTTAGGTTAAGAAACTGCACTTATGTGTCAGAAATGTCAGTTATGTAAATACATAGGACGATTCCGATATCGTTCCAACCGAACAGGTAATCGTCCGTGAACCAGTTTTCGTACGGTTATACGCGGTGTGCGTATTTTACCTCAGCGCCACCACGCGGCATCTAGCATTTTTAGTGGTACAGAATTTGATTAGAATCTGACGGAACCGAATTGACAGATTGTGTAGTGATTTCTTCAATTCGACAAAAATGTCTGAAGTGCGAGAAAATGCTTCATCGAGAATCGGTTGTTGTGTTGTTGGCTGTCCTAATAAATAGGTAAAATGTGCACACCGCCTATAGACGTTTACTAGGTCTCAATGATAAAGAAAACAATCATCTGAAAATGAATTATGTTAAAATTAAATATCTTCTTTATTATTATCGTGCGATTCTTTAAATTTCCATTCTAGGTAAGTCTTGGAATTTGAACGTATGTCCCCGGCGAATTGTTTCGTCTGTTTGAAACGTCAACCAGAAAACCTAACCATAACCAAAACATGACATTTAAAAAATGATCTGTAATCAAAGACATGACTTTTTTTACATCGCCTACTCAGAATGGAAATTTAAAGAATGGCACGTTAATTCTATAAAATACACATTGGATGTTTCTGATAAAGCCATTTTTAATGAAAATTTTGGTATTTATTTAATACCATATTTTATTGATATTATGGTGCTACGTCAAAAGTAAGTCAGATTTTCATATACGGGGCGTTTCAATCGAAACGAGACACCCTCAATAACTTTAAGCAAAAGAGATTTGAGCAAAATCTAAACCCGGTCAATTTTAACCCTCAAGGGGGACATGTTTTGATACAATAGTAGGCGCGCTTGGTGTAACGCCATACCCCTGACAGGAACGACCCCTATTTTTTAAATAGGGAATGGCGGTTAAGTAACATGTCGTTTGAAAGGTCTTTTAATTGTCTTCAACCACATAATTTTAACAAAATTTTTAACGGATTTGTTTTGTATCTAGGCATGCTATCAATTAACGATAAAAAGCTTGCTATTAACATTGTTAGACAATTTATTAATTTATTATACAGTGATCATAAAGTTCCGCACAAAAATCATAATTTAGTTCTGTACTGTTTTTGCGAAAGAAGCTCGAACAGGTCGATTTTTGTTTTTAAAGTGCCATCTTTTGACATAAAAATTTTGACACCGTCATCAATTTTTTAAATGGCAACCCCCAACTTCTTTTTTGGTTTTTAAATCAGGCCCTTAATTCCAAAACTTTTTCTTTCGGTTCTAAGCGATTTTTGGGAAATTCGGACGTCCCAGATGTAATCGCGTTTTGGAAATTGAACCTGATATTTTTAAGTATTCGAAGTGTATTCGAACTGTCGGTGTGTCAACATTTATCCCTGATTAAAGTTAGAGAGTTTAGTATTACATGTTACTACTTCAATATTATGCATATTATGGTAGGTGAGTACAAGTTTCCATTTAAACAGTTTTTATTTCGATTCGTTTATCGGGTAACGTTTTTGTGCCTTCCTGATAATGAATGAGCGTCGATCCATAGGCGGGTATCGGTTTTAGGGGTCAAACTATTCTTAATTTTAACTCCGTAAGGGAGCGTTTGCGAAAAAAATGATAAATAAATTTTTATTTTTATTTTGGCGAGTTCTACTTGTGGTTAAATTTTCTGCTAGGACTTCCATAACACCCTGTATATATAACGAGTGAGCAACAAAATTCGTGATCGCAGTTGGCTAAACGTACATCGGTACTTTTTACTTTACTTTTAACCTATTTTCTCTGACTTTCACAAATTTGAATCAGATTTGACAGCTCGATGACTTTTTACACAATCGTATCGATCAAGAATCGACCCAAGATTTTCAAGATTCAGAGCCTCCTACGATCACGAATTTTGTTGCTCACTCGTTACAATACAACATACGTTGATGTAATAGTGAACATCCAAAGCTGCGTCATTTTACGCAATTTATACTGTCACATTGACAAGAATTTGAAACTCACTTTGGTTTAGCATGTTCATAATTTTGAGTGCAAACTTACCTTCTATGTAGCACTATTTCTCACGCTATAAAATTAATCCATCGTCGGCAGCAAAAGTTACTTTTGGCTCCGCCCAATCAATTTTAGTGTTGCCGTCGTAGAAGTTAAACTTTAAATATGCCAACTTTATTTAATAATGAATGGCACATTTCTCTGTCGTTTGAATAAAAAATATAAGTTGGTATATTTTTAAAATTCCAAGCTGTAACATGTAATGAAAATATCGCCCACTCCTCAAGCATCTCTTTGGTTACATTTATCACGAGATTGGAAGAAAAATAGTACTGGATCTACCGACTTTACCAAGAATAAAGATTTGAGTAATACAGTTTACATCAAAATTGGTGAGCCTGTGATGACAGTTGGTTGACTGCTGTATTTAAATTTAGATCAAAACAAACATAACCTTACAGTTACAACTGACAATACTCCAACATAAAGGCAAGAAAATCAACATTTATAATAATTATGAATCTATTATAAACTTAAATATTTGTTGATCTTATTTTATATCTTGTATAAACAGATCTGCAGGTTCTTGTGGAAGAAATTACTGTATTGTTAACTCAAGAGATATATCGTACGAAGGTGGAGTTTCGAGGTACGTAAAAAAGTTGCTCAAAGGTAGCCGCACCGGTTTCGTCGCGTGCCAAGATTGGGTCGACAGAGACGAACTCCAGAATTTAAGGTTTCGGTAAAAGACATGCTCGATTCTACTAAAAATACTTTCGATTTATGCAGTGCCATTGAACCTTGTTTTATTAAGTCTTAATTTGGGCGATACTTAACTTAAAGTGTAGGTGTAAAACTGCATATTCGATCAAAATTGTAATAAAACAAAAAATCGAAGACGGGCCTGTTTCATCTGCAGGTGCGGGACAAATAAAACAAGTTTTTTTGCGCCTCCTCTCGTACGATATAAGTCTTGAAGGAACTATAAAGCAGATTTAGTAAAAACTAATAAACATGCATAATTATGTGTTTTTTTTTTGAAATTTTTAGTTGTTTTTTTTTTATGTTGAGTAATAATTTAATGTAGCTACCATGTACTTTGTGTTGCAGGGATGTCGAAATTGGTGACGTCGTAACCATTGGAGAATGTCGTCCCTTGTCGAAGACCGTGAGATTCAACGTATTAAAGGTTACAAAGGGCAGTAGCTCCAAGAAGAGCTTCAAAAAATTTTAATGTAGAATGTTCACAATAAACCTTTAATTTTATATTCCAAGCATGGAAATGCTTAAACTGAGTTGTAATATTGCTTTCAGGGTTATTCTTTAATATGAAAAATTATACCAGGTTGCAATAAAAAACTAAAGCAAAAATAGATTGGCAACACTGATAGATTGGTTTTACAAGCATCATGTCTTGTCATTTTTAACAGATTTTTGTGAATGTACAGGTACCCCCAACAAGCACAGCTATTCACTTTGAGAGAGACAGTATCTTGCATGTGTCAGATACCTTTGTACTTTACACACATGATGTGTAGCAGATATGGATTCTTTTTGGTATCACGGGGATGCATAAGGCACGATCACAGCATAAATACTGACCAGCACGATATCTCTCGGTCTTTGATCTCTTGAAAATGAAGATTTAACCTTGAGGACGCGATTCGGGAATAGAAGACGGTCGTATTAAAAAAAATATATAAGTTGGGACAGCCTGTATAAAATTAAATATTTAAAATATAAAGATACAGGAACTGTTGGAAATCTAAAGAAACTCAGAAATCATTCCACCTTATGGTTTACCGATGATTATAAAAAAACGCACTTCTCTAAGTCGAGACAAGAACTGGACTAATTTCCTATCAAAGTATGCAAGGGGTGGCATTTTTACAAAGTCAAAGAAAACGAGTCTTGCGTAAAACTGGAAGTAGCCGAGTTTGTAGAAATGGGCGCATATTGACAGGAGACGACAAACTGAAGTAGTCCAGTTTGCAGAATATAATTATTTTTTTTATTGGTGGAAAGGAGAGCCAACATTCAATGTTTTGTTTTGAAAAAATAATGTTGGACAAAAATTATTGAAATTTATTAGAAAAAAACATTTTTCAGTTTAAATAAAATATGCTATACGCTTAGTTTAGTGGAGTGTGTTGTAAATGTTAATAACACGTTATCAAACATATATCGTTGAAACGGTCCCATCTAGTCCGGGGGGTAGCGTTGCATTTTTTGTATGAATTTTATACCGAATGAATTTCATCTCAAACAGTTGTTTAATGTTTAATAATTGGTCAAATGAGCGTCAGTCGCCGCGCCCGCGGTGCACCTAGAAGTGACAGCATGTGAAAGTTGTAAAAAAAAATTTGTTTTTAGTATATTGATACCACACAAAAATTCATGACATGGTTTTTCAGATCATCTTTAACTAAAAAATAATGGTCAGCTGCATTATCCGTCGTTCACGTATATGAATCATGTTTTTTTTTAAGTATATAAAGTCATTTTATACCTTATGAAATTTATGCAGCTGGATTTTTATGCTTTTAATATAACAAAGAAAATCGTTAGTCGTATTTTTAACGGGGCGTCAGTCATCGTCATAAATAATGCTGCGCGGTCAGTGCATCTGAGCGTTGTATAGTCACTTTGGCAAATGAAACCACGATCTTTATACCCACAAACATTCAGCTGACGGTGATTTTTATTTTTGTTAACCATAAAAATACACCATATTTTAATTTCAATCAATATTATACAGGCTGTCCCATTTAAAACTCCTCAGCCCACATTTCTCCGAATTGATTATTGTGAATGAAAAATCCTTGAACAAGTCGATTTTATTTGCCAGGGGCACATCTCCTCAGTTTCTTTTCAAGTTCAAGCATTGCGCCCTCTTCGCGAGGGGGCCGTAAGCCCCAAAATCTTAAATGGCACTATGGGCCAGTGATACCTCATTTGAAAGGTATTGGAGGCTTCTCTACAACTAACAAATTACTTTTCAATCCGACCTTTTTTGTACCCATTGCTTTAGGGATTTTGAAGGGAACAAAAATAAAATTACCCAAAGGACGAAAACAAACATTGGCTAAGTCACCAATTTTAAGCTGACCAAACGTACTCCTTTTGGGAGTTTTGTACTTATATTTTATGAGCTGTACTCCGGAAGATAGTTGTACTGCAAATGTACTCCCTTTTTATTCGAATGTACTACTTGTACTCCTTTCCCTTTGTTTCTTTAATTTTTCGGCAGACAATCGATTTGTCTCGTTTCTATGAGCGAGTTTCTACACATAGACGGTAGAACTGAGTAAACATATTGTGTTTTGTTGAGCCCTTTCTTATGAGTTTCATATCATATTCAGTTTTCATATGAGTATTTAGAGGAAAAAAACTGGTAAGGGAAGCTCAGAATTTTAGAGACAACACCTACAGAATATATACATATTACATGGCAAAATACAATCTTAATTAATTTTAAAAACTAGAAGAATGTTCTTATGTTCCATTTGTAATTTTACGCTCATTAAAGTTTGTGGAGTTCGACTTAGATATATTTAAATTTTTAATTTAATTAATTTTGTTGTTATAAAACTTTAAATAGGTAGCCCCCCCCCACGCGCGCGATACCTACGATGTACCTACTCCTTTCTCGTCAGCAATAAATGGTCAGCTTATTTTATGTGGCCCCACACGAAAAACATTACTTATTCCGATCCACCTTTCGTGAAAATTTAGTGCATTTGTTGTCTTATGTTCTGAACGTTCGCTAATATTATATATTTCACATAATATGATAATAGACATAATCATATTGGTCACTATTTGAAAATAAAGGCATTTTAAAATATTTTGTGTGCATCGTCAACAGTCAAAGTAAAACTGAAAGTAATTAATTGGCAGCAGTTCACCGTACTCGTTCCAACAAAAAAGTCCTTTTTTGTTTAGGCCAAGAGACAAAAGTTTATTTACTAATGGTTCTTCAATCATGCTAGCGGTTCTCAATCGGTTTTCGCGTAAATTTTAAAACCATATATCTTTTTTTTACAGTTTTTTTTTTATATTTTTCTAGGTCATAATTATTAGGGACTGTCACAGGTTTAAATAACTACTATACTTCGTGAATCACCCTGTATACAAACTTAGTCGATAGAGGTCAGTTATTGGTAAACGGTATCGCCATCTCTGAATCCTTTCTGGTATTCAGAGACGACGTAGATAGTTGTTGGCGGTACCACCACTATATTACAGGAGCATGTAGAAAGTATATTCAGAGACGCCGGTAGATGCATCGTCATTGCATCGCCGTTTTCATCGCCACATGGCCGACTAAAATCTACTACGTTTCTGGCGGGGTCACGTACTATGACATTTTGATTCTTATTTATAACATGTTACAAAACCCGCGAAAATGAAATAAATCTAATATACGTTTCTGTCTCCCTCACTTCGAAAAGTTAATCTTACAAGTTGCAAACTAGTTTATTCACGATTTTTGAAATCTTGTAATTCTCGCCGTTTCTTGTTGTTTCGTTTTGTTACTGTTCCCCTTTGCCGTTACTTTTTGATAGTTTGGTTTTTTATCTTCACTTGTTTAGTTTATTCATTGTTCCTGTGTGCCATTTTCCTACTATGGACAAACGCCGAGGCAAACGCAAGTGCAATATTTGTGCAAATTCAGAAAAGTTTTTGTTTGAGCTTCTGAGTTCTCCTGAAGAGCGAGAGAATTGGTTGGAACTGCTGAAACCGTTCTGTGGTAAATATTTACAATTATCATTACCAATAAATAATCCTTTTACATATACATAACAGATTTTATGACTCAAAAAGAGCAATTTCTCTTAAACGCAATTAATAAACTATGAATAAATGATAACATGACCCGATTTGTGCTCAAGGCAGGTCATTCCCGCTCTTCTCGGGGGAATCTTGGTCTCTTTTCCCTCTCTTGACTACCTCAGGCATGCGCTATATCCGCTGCCTCCCGCTTTAACACGGCCAGACGACAAGTATCTCGCTCTCGAGGTACCTCCAATTTTTGAAGATCTGGGAAATAATTAAATAATTCAATGTCACTACTGCTGAGGGTAGCGATCCACTCATCGCACTTTCTACGCAAAACTTTTTCATTCTCATTTTTCATATCAATAAAACAATCCACCTCCATTTTCAACAACCAGTGCTAAACCCCAACAAACTATTCAACATTATTTGTTCAACGTTTTATTTCTAAACTTTTCGGGTCTCTACAATATCCGTACAACATTTTCAAATAGCTGTCACAATAGCCAACATTTTCAGACCAACCGTCGCGTCGCAAGAATCTACATTTTCAAACTAACTGGTAATAAGCTCACTACCTACCATCACATGGTTCTAGAGCAAATCACCAGAAGGAATCTCGAGCAGTCCCTCTACACCACCCCACAACAAATTCAAATGAACCAACAAAACTCCCTCCACCGCCAACACTACAACACAAACAAGCAATCAACACTTTTTACAGCATTTTTACATTAGCTTGTTCCAAATGTGGGCTCTAAGGCTGACTCAAGGACACCATCAGCTTGTTCCAAATATGGATTCAGAGGCTCAAAATTTTGTACTCTTCGGACCTCACTATCCGTCCAGTATTTTAAAAATTTTATACTCTTCGGTCCTCATTGTCTGTCCAGTATTTTCAAAATTTTGATCGCACCTGTCACCTGGCTTCGCGATGGAACAAGTTAAAACTGAACAAGACTTTCATCTGGCCATTATTCAACAACAAAAAAAACTTTTCAATTACACCAAATTTTATGTCTTAGCTTGTTCATTCTGACACTTTTTCAACTTTAACGGCTAGAGGACTAATTACCACATAACGCTCTGCCTGTCCGTTTGCTAGGTGCGTCAAGTTTTTGCAATGAGGTAGTATACTAAAAAATAAAGTTTTTGGAAAATACAATAATCATAAACTTTATTGAAAAGTGTATGGTTTAGCGCTATTATGGTGAAATTATACTTACTGAAAATGCAAAAAAAATTGAATTGAAATTCGTTTAATTTTTTATGAGAGAACTGTACTAGTTTAAAATACGTCATTAGTGACCGGCATATGAGTTAAGTGAGGACCTACGCCTTTCCATATCTCACTCTCACTCATTTTATTACTAATTCTTTCCTTTTCGCTCTTACTCCCTCTATGCTCGGAAACTAATGACGTAGTTATTCGCCCGCGAAATAGTTTTTAATTTATTTCATGAAAACGGTTATGATTTAAGCAAAACGAAAAAATAGGAGTCCTCTATTTTAAGCAGTTTCATTTATAAAAAAAGTTTCAAAATTTTGTATACTACCTCATTGTCTTAAAAATATTATTTTTTAATTATGCTCGATTTGTGCTCAACTGTGCTCGAGGGGCTGTTAACTATGGAATTAGTTGTACATCTTGCGAGAATTAATTCCGAGTACTATCGGAATTGCTGGAATTAGTTTGGAATTATTTCAAGTACTCAAAATTATGGAAGTACTCGTGATTACAGGAAGTACTCGTGAATTACTGGAATTACCGGAATTACCCTAGAATTACTGGAATTACCTTCAAATAATATGGAATTATTTTGGAATTACTTGAATTACATCCAGGTTTTATTTCTACTACTGGTCGTCCAGTGGTCAGACTCCGACCGTAATCAATTAAATTTGTAAGCCTGAACATAATTGGGGTTCTTTTTTAAATAGTAGACATCTATAATCATGGCAAATAATTATATTTTTTTAATTTTGTTTTATTACGTCAGCTGTGAGCGTGTCTAAATGTCATTAACGTGTGCTGTTTGCCCTAATTCCCTGCAATACATATGAAAAAGGAACATTTGAAATCACACAACATTCACAACTCGAAACTCATTCAGTGCTCTGTGCGACTGTTTGACCACAGACTATTTATTATTTAATGTATTTGTAACACATATTAAATACATTATACACGGTGTCGCAAAATTAGCGTATTCCGAGTTCGGAACGTTGTAGCGCATCATCCCAGAAGTAAGAAGAAAATTATTAAAAAATATATAGGAGCCCCCTTACCAAAATATATAGGACTCAAGGTCTAAACTTTGGATCATGTTTTCTTCAAATAATAGCAATGAATGTTAGAGCGTTTATTTCTACTTATGGTTAGGCTACTCATATAAAATAAAAATGCAAGCACTGTGACCCACCTTCCGCCGCGACCTCACACTTGCGCAGTCAATTACAGCAAATGTTCAAAGTGTTCTCCCCCAGCTTTAATGCAGCTGTTAACTCTCGCTTTCATATTTTCAAATGCATTTTCCAACATCTGATAGTACAACTATATACAATACGGTGTTTTTGAGATACGAGAATATGAAATAATTTAGAACTGCCAGATCCGGACTTTGAATGACTCGATCATCATAAAACTCGTGAATTCGGTCCATAGTTTCCTTTGTCCTGTAAGCTGGTGCATTATCCTGCTGGAAGTACCCATGTAGAGGTTCGCCATCATGAAGGTTTTGGAAAAAAGGTTCGAGTAAATTATTGCGATATCTCTCGGCATTTACCGTTCCTTAAAAAAAAAACAACAAAAAAAAAACAGGTCCAACTATAGGTCTTCGAGAGACCGCCAGCTAAACACCAAACAGTTTTTGGCAAATGGATGAGTGGGTCTTCTTG
Source organism: Diaperis boleti (assembly GCA_963583935.1). Classification (NCBI taxonomy): domain Eukaryota; kingdom Metazoa; phylum Arthropoda; class Insecta; order Coleoptera; family Tenebrionidae; genus Diaperis; species Diaperis boleti. Next base: position 45,346,557 of record OY757244.1, read on the forward strand.
GTTCCGAACACGTGGCCTTAACAGTTTCCCAATATTTAATGATGTTGCACAAATGACACTTTGGTTGGCTGAATTATCTTATAGAAAACACTTGTATACGTTGTACCAAAACAAATTAGTTTGAACTATTTTTACTATCTCCACTTTTATATTAATATTAAGAAACAATTTTGTCATTAACGTGAAGTTAATGCATTTGTATTTCCAGATCATTTAACCAACCGGCATAGAGATACATTGCCATATTTTCTAAAGAGATGGGTCGCTATTTCATTGATAATTTTGGAAAATGGATGAGTGGGTCTTCTTGGTTCCGAGCACGTGGCCTTAACAGTTTCCCAATATTTAATGATGTTGCACAAATGACACTTTGGTTGGCTGAATTATCTTATAGAAAACGCTTGTATACGTTGTACCAAAACAAATTAGTTTGAACTATTTTTACTATCTCCACTTTTACATTAATATTACGATACAATTTTGTCATTAACGTGAAGTTAATGCATTTGTATTCCCAGATCATTTGACCAACCGGCATAGAGATACATTGCCATATTTTATAAAGAGATGGGTCGCTATTTCATTGATAATTTTGGAAATTGGATGAGTGGGTCTTCTTGGTTCCGAACACGTGGCCTTAACAGTTTTCCAATATTTAATGATGTTGCATAAATGACACTTTGGCTGGCTAAATTATCTTGTAGAAAACGTTTGTATACGTTGTACATTTATTTCATGAAAACGGTTATGATTTGAGCAAAACCAAAAAATAGGAGTACTCTATTTTAAGCAGCTTTATTTATAAAAAAAGTTTCAAAATTTTGTATACTACTCTATTGAATGAAGTGCTTCATCTTTTGTTGGAATTACCGGAATTACCTGTTGATTACCGGAATTAGTTACTTTTTGTGGGAATTATTTCCTGATTATTGGAATTACCTACGAATTACTGCGATTACCACGATTACATGTGAATTAATTCCTCGAATCGGAATTACCGGAATTGTTTGTGATTACCTTGAATTAATTCCATGTGGAATTAGTTGTACAATTTTTTTCCAAGTTAACAGCCCCTCGACTGTGCTGGTGCTCGTAATTTTGTGCTAGCAATAAACACAAAGTTATCAAGCCAAATCTTTTTTTTTTTTTTTGGGGGGTTGTATCTTGACGCTCAGCCCCCCCCCTATATTTTGGAAATTTGATGATTTTTTGACGGCAATGAATTGTGCTCGATTTGTGCCGGTGTTTATTCTTATTGTGTTGATCAGAAAATATGGAATATTTCAGAAAACATTATTGGGTGGCATACGGTGTGATCATTTAAATTATAAATTAGAGTAGGCGGCTTTTGTATTATGCAATGGCCCAGCCTGCAAATTTACTGACAGCTTAGACTGACACTAAAATTTCAGGTTATCGTAAACATTGTCACCTTTATGTTTCTCATGAAAATAAAAGACGAACAAATAATGTAGAATAATTGAAAATTACAGCAAATGTTTAAAGTGTTCTCTCGCATCTTCAATTCAGATTTTAACTCCATTCACCATTCTGTTGACGTTTTTTTGAAAAGTCACTTTGACATTCGATTTAAATGAAATTGTCAAAAGTTAGTAGTGCCAAACTAATTTAAATTTCACAGCCTACTCTAATTTATAATTTAAATGATCACATGGTACTCTATGCTCAGCGGCTCATACATTTTGGAAATTTGAGAATTTGAAAATGTCAGATAAACGTCAAACATTTTTTATGGATTTTAAGCAATTTAAAGCCTTGCCGCGGTGGTGTCGAACTATAAAACGTTGTATTACACTCGTTCCTGTGTAAATTTGGGTGATTTCCGGCACGACGGCTTAATAAAGCACGAGTGAAACGACGAAATTTACACAGGAACTCGTATAATAAATAACTATTTAGAACTATATACAGGGTCTATCAGAACTGGCGGACCAAAATGACACGGTGAATTCACAATCTTCTGGGACTAATTGGAAAAATGTTTTAAAAAATCCATCTTTAATAGTGATCAGAAAATGAACGATTTAAACTAACCAATCGTGTTGCTGATGTTAAGTTACCTGTAAATTAGTTTCTCCTGCTTTATTTGTAACTATGGATGCATTTGAAATATTTTTGCATTGTTATTACACTGACGTAATTTTTTAGGTTATTTCTCATTAAAATTTTTGACAAGTTTATTTAGGACCAACAAAATAAAATAAACTCAATCTAAATGGGTGCATTTTTTCGTCTTTAAGAATACGTTCAACAGAAGTGGTGGACATATCAAGATTTCTAGCCACAACACTAATGCTCGTTTCGGGTTCCTCTTCAAAAATCACAATAACCGCTTCCTCATTGTGAACGGTTCTCGCAGTTCTTGGAGCACCACCAACCTCCCTTCTGCATACTCTTAAATTATCAGATTCTGTTCCCTTTGTACAATCTTAAAATAACATTTATATAATTTAAAATAACTCCATATAACAGGACCATATCAAAATATTCCTCCGGATTAAACATAATTATAATTATTAAATGAAATGAAAGCCCAAATCAACGTTTTGAATGACGTTTATAACTGTCACAAATACTTTATTATAACATAATAGTGATTATTATGTTTTTCAACAATCAAATTTGTTTCTATAGATAAAAATAAATTTTTAAGGTAATTTTACATCTACAACGCGATTGGTCAATTAAAAACGTTCTTATTTTAAAATCCAACAAAAATGGATTTTTTTTAAGTTTTTTCTCCTCATCTCCAGAAGATCGTTTATTCATGGTATAATTTTGGTCCGCCAGTTCTGATAGACCCTGTATATAACTATACATGGTGTGTCGAAAGTCTCGGACAGGCTCTTAGGTGGTGATTCTATAACATGTTGAGAGTTGAAAAACCAAATTTATTCTTTTCTCTTAGCGTTCCTCTTGATGCTATCGCGTTCCAATGATGCAAAAGTAACATGGTTAAGATATTAGATTTATCGGTAATTATGCAAAAAAAAATTGGATAACGCAACTTATAAAATAGTATTTTTAGAATTTTACTTTTCTAAATCAATGTAATAGCTAAAATAAGTACTTTCTTTAGTGTTAAATTACAAAAAAGAAAACAAGAAAAAAACTGGCAACATTTGGCTGTTGTTATAGTAACTTAATTTCTTTCAACGATTGACAGTTTGTCAAAAAATTGGCGTATTTTTTGTTCTCGTTGTGTCTTGGTGCAAAAATGAATTTCACAGCTAGGGAATACTGTGATATGCATTTAGTTCTTGGTGAAGCAAGAAATAATACAGCCATTGCTGCTCCAATTTATGCAGAAAGGTTCCGAGGACGACGACTTCCCAGCATTAACACCCTTCGGCGAGTAGATCAGTAGCTCAAAGACAAAGGGAGAACAGACCACTACTACCGACCCAAAAAGTGTGTTCCAGGAAAACTCGGAACCACCAGAACCCGAGCATTAAAAGAAGCCTTCCTTGAAATGGTGGAAAATAATCCTGAAATGAGTGTACGTCAAATACATTAACGGATGAGATTTTCCAGGTGAATACTTAATCGCGATGAGAATTTTCTTCGCCAGATATTGTGGAGCGACGAAGCTTTCACAAGAGATAGTATTTTTAATCGCCCCAATTACCATATTTACGCCAGAGAAAATCCACACGTGGTTTTCGAGAGAGCATATAAATACAGATTCCAGGTTAATATTTGGTGTGGAATAATATAGATATAATTTAATCGGCTCTCATGTTCTGCCAAATCGGCTAAGATGAGATCAAAAAGTCATTTTTGAGGAACGATTTCCATCAATTGTTGGATGATGTTCTATTGGCAATTAGAAGAGACATGTGGATACAAATGGATGGAGCTGGACCACATTATGCTCGAAGAGTCCGAAGATGGCTCAATGAAGACTATCCACAAAGATGGATCGGACGCGAGGATCCTGTTTCTTGGCCGGCCAGAAGTCACGATTTAAATCCTTGTGGGGTTACATGAAAAATATTGTGTTTGAACGTGCATTAGCCAAGACTGTTGAAGAATTACAAAATCGAATTTTTGCTGCTGCAGAGTCAGTCAGCGTATTCCAGCAAACGTACAGAAACGGACTGAAGCATGTTTATTGTCCAATGGAAGAGTGTTTAAACATTTACTGTAGTTAAAGGTTTTGTAAATAGTTTCTTGGTTATAAAAATTTTGACACATGTCACAAATTGTTGTTTTTTTTTTATTAGAAAATTTCTATGGATATAAGACTACAATTAAGAAAGTCTTCTGATTGATAATTGTTCAACCAAAGCAATGTTGCCAGATTTCAAAATGTGTAAACTTAATTATTTCAGAAAATAAGCTTCAAAAAGATTTTCTTTCTTCATATTTATAATTCGAATGTAGTCAGCAACTTAGGGTTTTGTGCCTGTCCGAGACTTTCGACACACCCTGATTAGATTAGATTAGGTGTTGAGGGGTGTGAGGAAATTTGCTCCCCTCACCGACACTTAGACCACACCGCGGGCCCATTGTGTCACCCCCTCATGTCCCTCATTCCTGTCTCTCATCCAGCCATCCGACGTTGTCGAAAAAAGCTAGGATGGTTCCAGGCGAGGTACACCTCAAGTTGGCCCAGCTGGGCCATGTCTCCCCCAGTATGGACTTTCTGGTCGAGGCGAGAGCCGGACATTCCCGTAGGATATGTTCGAGAGTCTCGTCCTCCTCTAAACACCCCCTGCACGTTGGGTCGTTGACCACCCCCATCACGTGGAGGTGTTTATTTAGCCTGCAGTGACCGGTCCAGATGCCCACCAAAAGGCGGAGTCTGTCCCTTGACAAATGCAGACAGGACTTGGCTCTTTTAAAGCAAGGGTTTCTGATAAAAATCTTGCTTTGTCTGCAGCCTGTTGTCGTTTCCCATCTAGCACAGTGTCTAGAATGGGTGTCAGTTTTGATCAGGTTTGAGAGGTAGCGATTGGCCGGTCGGATGAGCGGTTCGGTTCCATCCGGTGTTCCCGTTGCACCCTGTCGAGCCAGCTCGTCGGCCCTCTCATTCCCCTCATTACCGTTATGTCCTCGAACCCATCTTAGCTCAACGACATTGTTTAGTGCTATTCTCGACAGTGCCACATGTACCACTTGAGAGGTAATCCTGCCACTGGCCAGAGCCCGCAGAGCTGCTCGACTGTCGCTGAAGAAGCACATCGTTTTCTCACTGACATTGCGCCCAGTGATTTCTGTGGCGCCCCTAAGAATGGCCGCGATCTCCGTCTGGAAAATACTGGCACATTCCCCTAGGGTTGCGCTGAGATTGCAGTTCATTTCGGGGATGTGAATTCCCGCTCCAGAGCCTGCTTTCGTTTTTGATCCATCCGTAAAGATTGAAATCTCAAACTTCGGATGTTCTTCTGTATCCATATGCACTGCATAGGATTTTTCGAAAGCATATTGAGGACAGATACGGTCCGATCCCGCACCCAGGAGAGGTATTCTGTGGAGTCCCTCGCTCAAGATGCGGGCGTGCCCGCGTTCTGATTTCCCAGCTTTCCAAAGGTTACCTTCCCGCAGCCTGCGAGCGGAGGCAAGTGCCATGCCCTCCACGAAGAGATCGATGGGAGGCAGACACAGGATAGCCTCCAGAGCTGCGGTCGGGGTGGTTCTCATGTTGGATGCGTCCGAGACGTGTCATCGTTGTTTTTTGTCTGACTCTTTGCCACCAGACAATTGCTCCGTAGCTCAGCATCGGTCTGATGACGGCCGTGTAGAGCCAGAGGGTAATCCTGGGTGTTAAACCCCAGGACCTTCCCACCGCTCTCCTGCACTGCCACAGGGCGACGCTAGCTTTGTCTATTTTGCTCTCCAGGTGCTTTTTCCAAGACAGCTTATGATCCAACATAACGCCCAGGTACTTCACATCCTGCGAGAGTTTCAGCTTGACGCCGTTAAGGGAGGGCAGCCTTAGCTGTCCCATCTTCCTTTTGTTCGTGAAGAGGACTAGCTCTGTCTTTTGTGGATTCACAGCCAGAGCCTCCTTCTTACACCATTTTTGTACCAGGCAGAGTGCTGTCTGCATAAGGTCGCATAGTACATTTTCGTACTTACCAGTAAGCAGTATGACCAGGTCATCTGCGTATCCGATAGTGTAGAATCCCGGCTCGTTGAGTGTGCATAGAAGGTCGTCCACTACTATGTCCCATAGCAATGGGGAGAAAACTCCCCCCTAAGGACAGCCCTTCTTAACCACTCCTCGAGTAGTTGCGTCCGCTACACTAATCTGTACGGTTCTGCAGTCCAGCACCCGCTGAATCCAGTCACGTACTGTTCCTGAGACATCGCGGTTCTGAAGTGCTCGCCCGACGCTATCGAAGGTGGTCTTGTCAAAAGCCCCCTCGATGTCGATGAATACTCCTAAGGAGTATAGTTTATGCTCCAGGGCTCCTCAATCCGCCCCACCACCTCGTGTAGAGCGGACTCGGTCGATTTCCCTGGAACATATGCATGTTGGTTGGGGTGTAATGGTTTGGCCCTTAGCACCCCATCCCTTATTTGGTAGTCGCATAGTCTCTCCAAGGTTTTTAACAAAAACGATGTGAGACTTATGGGACGGAAAGATTTCGCGAGAGAATAATCTCCTCGCCCTGGTTTGGGGATAAAGACAACTCTCACCTCCCTCCACATTTCCGGTACGTATGCGAGTGCAATACATGCCCGAAAAATTATCACGAGGTTGTCCAGAATCTCCGAAAGTCCCCACTGTAGCAGGGCCGGGAAGATTCCGTCCACGCCCGGTGACTTGAAGGGTTTGAAAGCTCTTATAGCCCATTCTACGCTAGTATGGTTCACAATTCGCGCAGCCTCAGCCCAGTCCTCCAGGGAGGGGGCTTTCGGACAGCTTTGGATCGGATTCACATCGGTTGTGACCACACAGCCCGGAAAATGTGTAGCCATCAGTACCTTGGCTGTTTCATCGGCAGAGTCCGTGTATGTGCCGTCCTCTTTCTTCAAGCTACCTACTTGCTGTCCCGGATCCTTTGACAGGATTTTCATCAGCCGGGCAGCGGTGGTGGTACATTCGAGGTCCCCGCAGAATTTTCTCCATGATGACCTCTGCTTAGAACGAACGTCTTTTTTGTATTGCCGCTGGTATTCTTTAAATTCGTCCCAGTCGGCTGCATTTTTGGTCCTTTTGGCTTTATTGAATAGCTTGCGCAGATAGGCTCTTCCCCTTTCCAGTTCCTTACACCACCATGTGGTGTTGTGGCCCTGGCGGGTGCCTGATCTCAGCGGACAAGCTTGCTCATAAGACGTCATCAGAGACCTAGTAAGGTCAGTAACTGCCCTCTCCAGTTCTCCGATCGTCTTAAGGTCATTAGAGATATCGAGCCGACCTCTGACATTTGACAGGTTTTCTAGAAATAGATCCCTGTCAGTTTGTTTTGGGTTCCTGTACGGCTTCGGTAACATCTCTTTTGCTTCTAACAAAAACGTTATCCATCTATGGTCTGACATGGTCACATGCGACGATACTTGCCAGTCCCTTACATGTTTGGAAATCTCTTGTGTCGCGAGAGTGATGTCTATCACAGTCTGACACCTCGAGGTGATAAACGTAGGTTTGCTCCCTCGATTGAGTATTTCTAACTTTGTGCTCGTAAGATATTCGAGCAGTGCTGTTCCTCTGCTGTTGCAATCACCGCTCCCCCATACGATGTGGTGTGCGTTGGCATCGCATCCAGCAATGAGTTGTTTTCCTTCCCTTTCGCAATGTCGAACCAGGTCCGCCAGCTCCTTCGAAGGGGGTGGCTCCCTGGAGTCGCCGGGGAGGTATACTGAGGCAAAGACTACCTTTATTACATTCCCTCCAAAGTCCAGGTTGACCTGCAGGGCCGTGATGTCCCGGTTGCAGTATCCCGTCAGTTGGAAGGCGTCTTGTTGACCTGAAACATAAACACAAGTTCTGGGTCTTTCTTTGAGGGACCCCACGTAGATGGTCCCTATGGGTTTGTCGCCCATGCCACAGACCCGGTTGCCTACGCACCACGGTTCTTGTAGCAGGGCTATTGTTATCTGCTTTGCTGTCAGGTGACGACTTAGGGTGACAGCCGCCTCCCGACAGCGGTGCAGGTTTGCTTGGATTAGTGTGGATCCTTTGGCCATTAGACCGGATCCACACTATCTGTAGGATCGTGGAGTTCACTTGACGTGTCCTCGACGTCCGTATTTTGGGTAGGGGTTACGATCCCCTCCCTAGGTTCTAGGATCCTAGAGGATTCATCAGCAGGGCTTACCTCCATCGTCGTCGGTGCTGGTTCCACCGGCGGCGCTGGAGCCTGTTGCGTCTGCTGGGCCTCCTCTTGGGTCCTAACAATCTTTAGCGTGAGTCGTCCTAACATGTAGTCGACTCTATCGCTCTTAGTTGCCAGGATGTTTCTTTCTCCAGACATGAGTCCGAAAACTAGAAGTTTACCCAATGGTTCTTCCCGTTCGGCCTCATGGAAGAGGATCCATCCTGGTACATTTGCCCATTTATTTTGGATGTCCAGTCGTTTAAGGACGTCCTCAGTGGACACCGGTTGACCCGGAATCCACAGAGTCGCCTTGCACAGCCTGGGCAGCTTCTCAACGGGTATAATTGTAAGCAGAGCTCCCTCCCAAAGATCTCGGAGGTTCGCTACAGCTTGCTGTAGCCAATTACGGGTATGTATGTCTCTGCAGGTTATCCTAAGGACACCGCCTGCAAAGATGCACCCGTCAAAGGCGGGGATCGGGTCTTCTGGTCCTAACCCATAAAGGGTCTCGACGAAAAGTCCCTCGATTTTTTCCCGCACAATTCGTGCCTTACTCTCTTCGAGCTGGCACCGAGGATCTTTCCGGTCGATGACCGCCATGCGAAGGTGGCTGGTGGTCATCTCCCGGTAGCTAGCGTCGCCCGTGGTCCTTGCGGGTCCGGGTCTCGGCTGTTGCTGTTGGCTCCCAGGTGCTTGTCGCCGCCCCTGCGTGGCCTGTCTTCGTTGCGGCTGCCGCTGGAGTTGTTGCCGCTGTTGTGCAAGCGGCTGCCGCTGTTGTTGTGGACGCTGGCCTTCGACCCTCCTAGCCCGCTTTCCGCGATTTTTCGCCGGGCTGGAGCCGTCGGAGCGCAATCGCTTGCCAGTCGCCACTGCTCCTTGCGACGTAGTCGCCACACCGGACGTCGACGGTCCTGCTCCACCCGAAGGTGTCGTCTGTCCCGTGAGACGTCCGGCTGCTCCTACGTCAGCTCTTACGTTTGCTGCAGGGAGGGCGCCTTCACGCCGCTGCCTCTGCAGCTTTCTTCTTTGAGCTCCGGAGAGCTTTTTTCTGGGATCTTGCGATCCCTGGTCTTCTTGGGGATGAGGTTCCATACTGTGAGGTTTATCTTCATCTCCCAAGCTCCCCACCCGCCACGGAGCCCCATATGGGGACGTCGAAATTCGAACGCCAGGGCTACTTGAGAGATATAGCCCCCAGGAGGTTGTTGCACACAGCCTATGCGGTCTGCCGAAGCCGCCCACGCAGCTGCATGCCCCAATGCTCCCTAAGGGCTCACCCCGCCGGCCCTCTGACGGGACGACACAGCCGATTGATCGAGGTGGGTTAGTCTCGACCGCCCGTCTAGGGTGAAATCCGGGCCAAAGTGGCGTGTTGTCCTCCCAAGGCCGTAGCCAAGATCAGGCTCAACCACCAGGATCCCTTCATCCACCCGCACGGGTCGCCACGCACGGCACAAACACGTGGGTCAGCCAGGTCAGCCTGTACCTGGAGCGACTAGCGCGCCAGGGTCGAGAAAACTATCCACTCGTTCATTTCTACTGTCACCAGCAGTTCATTACCATCGCTGGCAATTTTAGCCAACGTTTCTTTTGTGCCAGGGAGTTGGAATTGATAAATTCGTACGCCAGTGTAGGGCGAATAAACCGCGGCACAAAACCTCGAATCGCAAATTGCGGATTTAGGCTATACCAGCAGGAAAAGATTAACAATGTCTTCCAAGAAGCTCCAGCCCCAATTTACCGTTCACCGTCCTTGGGTTAGCAGGAGAGCGAGCACTCCGGCTAGGTAGAACTCATCATCCCTTTAGCGAACGACAACAACTGTCGGTGGTGAAGCCAAACTGATGAAGATATGTTAATATAGTCTAGTAAATTCAAGACAGTATGATTGGCCCTCCTTCAGCGAACTAGAAAGTATAGTGTACAACCTGAACCAACGACATTATAAATAAATAAATCAGCAGCTTTTGGAAGGGTCTAAAAAAATTATGATAAAAAAAGCAATAAAAATAACTTACTAATTTAGCAAACGGAAAGTGTATTTTATTGCAAATCACACAAGGGTTCATCCAAATCTGAATCACTGAGTCCAAATTCTGAATCTGATGAATCGTCATTCACATTTATGATAAATGATGGGATACTGTCAATATCATTTCTTCTATAGTGCATGTTTTATGAACACTTTTTTGGTACACTGTTTAAGGTCTTCTTGTCATACTTCCTTAACTTTAAAAGAAATTCCAAAACTGGGAACAAGATTTTTCTGAAAACATCAGAGGTACTTTGGGACTGTACGACTACTAACACAACTTACTTACTTACCTCAAATAACTGTTGTGAGTAAATAGTTCTAAGAACTGTTTTCTGTGAAATTATTTCAAAAAAATGTAAGGGAAACTACACCAAAGGCAATGAAACAACACCACAACAAATCTGAAAACACAACAAACCTGAACAAACATAACCTTAAAACCGACAACAGAATAAAATAAAAAGAACTGCAACCAAGTTTTCCCACAACATACCAACATAATTTCAAAATTCCAACGCCACCCGGGATGCAGATTAATAATGAACAGAAAATATAGAAGCGTTGAGATGAGGCCGAGCTATACAAAATATTATTTAGACAAAAATCATTGAATAATAGTAGGTAATTATACACCAAAGTTGAGAAGCCATTTTTCTTAGCCGAGCTATTTTATTTACCAAGATGGGAAGCATCGCGTCGTTTATATACTATTTTTTTCACTACTAGCACATGTGTTTAACTTCTCTTCAAATGATAATCATGATAAGGCCAAAAGTCGGAACGAATTGGAGGTCATCTATTTTTTGAGACTGACTTTTCTCAGTCAGAGACCGGATTTTTATGCAAAATTACACAATGCATTTTGTAATAGTTTAACACTTCGTTGTTTGTTTTTTTTAGATGAATTTCAGTAATTAACAACTGGTGCAATTTGTAAAAATCGAAGGGCGCTCTTGTTAAGTTGGTAGATAAAATAATACACGATATGCATTTCGCTCCAAATCCGGTCTCTTCAATTATTAACTACTAGCCAATAATGAAATGATTATTAACTACTAGGAAAGAATAGTATATTATATACCAAAGTGGAGAAGTTGTTTTTCTCAGCTGAGCAGAATTAATTAATTAAGTTGCGAAGCTGAGAAAAGATTTCTCTACCGTGGTTTATATATATATATTTTTCACTACTAGCAGCTTAAATCGTATAAATCATATTTATCTGTCCATTCTTGTATTTGTAATAACAAAGAATTTCACGAATGTTCTACCAAATTCTAAGAAAGAGATTTTTTTTTCATGAACTCCTACTCCTACCTTAGGTATTACCACATTTATTAGATACGCATTTTGGATGAAATCCGGTCTCTTCATTATTAACTACTAGTCGATAATGACATTATTATTAACTATTTACTATCTCTTCATTATTAACTACTAATCAATAATGAAATGATTATTCACTACTAGGAAAGAAAAACAATTTGACACATCTTCTACAAACTATATAATCGTACATTCTAGAGTTAGTAGTGAAAAAATAACATTAAAATACCACTTGGTATTATTCTATAGTTATTTTGTTTGTCAGTTGAAGACTCAGAGGTTGAAGATTGGTAAATACACGGTTGACGAGTCTTTGATGATTTTGGAAAAAGTGGCTCGATCGAGGGCTATTATGTTTTCCACGTTCAAACCTGTCCAGTGGCGAAGGCTTTGGAGCCTTGATAATTTCTTCGGTCCAACCCATCGTGTTCTTACTATTTTTCCAAGATTAGTTGGTATTGGTATCAATTCATATAATCAGCAAATATTGAAACCATAAGCTTAAATCCGGATTATGTCATTAAAATCCTTGACGAATCGATAAAAATCCCTAGATTCTTGTATCTTTTCTAAGACATTAATTAAGGGCGGGTTGTATAATGTCGAGTAAAACTCCCCGATAACTTAACCATCACCCTTCAGGTTAAACTTCAGGTTGACAAAAACGAGTATTACAATGAGTTTTCTAGCCGTGGTTAAGTTTACTTGGAGTGGTATTGTTAGGCACAAAAATTACTAGAATTGTCACTATTATTTGGCGATTGTAATCGTGGTAGTTCGCTCACAGAATTGGAATTATTTCTTAGGTCATAAATATTAGGGTCGTTTATTACCTACCTACCTGCTTGTTGGAAATTCCAAGATTTCCGAAGGTTATTTTATATTTGAACCTTGTCTGTTAATGTTGAGTCACACATCTGAAATGATATTTTATCTGAATGTTATGTTTAAACTTTTTGTAGGACTTCGTTAAAAAAATTAAAGAAGTTGTAGAATGTAAGAAAACAGATGCTGTCACCTGGAAGAAGAAAAATGCTGCGTGGGAACAAATTGCTATTGAATTCAATTCAATGAGCGGGACCACGCGTAGAAGTACAAAAAATTTAAAAGACAAATATTTAAATTTAAAAAAAGCTACAAAAAAAAATCTGACCACAAAATAAAAATATTTAAAATATCTTCAAATATTTCGGAAACATCCTCCATATTTGTTAAATGAGCAAATGAGCGTTAATTGCAATAAAAACCAACAAACAACAAGTACAACGGATAATCAATTTCTACCGCGTTCTCAAATTCGAACAGCTGATCCCTCGATGAGTCTATTTGCGCATGGGTAACTTCCAACCAACAGTTTAACCACTGGAATTCCATCGGTAACATTTACTAGGACTTTATCCTCTAGTTTCGAGATAAACTGTGTTTGTACAACCGGTTTTTTCACGAATCTGGAAGTAAACCTTCAACCAGTTCAACAGTTTAACTCGACATTGTACAACCTGCCCTAAAACTCATCCTATATCTGTCTCCTTTAATTTCCATGAAAAATAACTAATGGCGGTACCTTTAAAACGAGAATTTTTCATCTCCTGGCCTTATTCTATGTACACGTAGCAAAAGTCTGTCGCGCACAACCTCATCTATGAATTGCTAAAAGGTCTGACTTGCGTTCCGCAGACCAAAGGGCATGTAGACAAACTCGTAGACAAACATTTTTTTAATTTTTTTTTTGTCGATCCGTTTCCGATTCTTCAAAAAAGACGTATTTTTTTAAAATGGCCATAACTTTGTGAAAAATGGGCCAATTGAGACGTTTTTTTTTTTAATTTTTCTTTTTAAAACACTTGAAAAAATATATCATCTCCTAACGAGACCTCGTTTTCAAAAAGCCCAAAGCTCGATTAAGTGCTGCCGAAGCCCGCCCCAAAGAAAAAATAGCGATAGACCGATTTAATAATACTTTATTTCAAAAGTTCATAGAAAAACTTTAAGAAGAAGAATTAAGACTTTTTAGTTTTGTTCCTCTTCCTTAATATAGATGTAGTACTAACTTAAGTTAAGTAAAAATTTCATATACTTTACTTTTTTGTGTTCAGTACATATTAGAATAATTTTATTGCGAAAATAAAAAAAATATATGAATTAATAGTATAATAATAGTATATTAAAGCACGTGCGACGGGTTTAAAAGCACGAGGCGAAGCCAAGTACCTTTTAACGGAGCAGTGCTTTAAAGGCTCTTATACACGTATATTATACGCTATTTTTTATTATACCTAGACTATAATCTGAAAATTATTACAAAAAGCGGAATTCCTTTTTCGAAGTAATCTGCAATATTAATCGTTAATGTAGAAACGATTATTATCAACTGTTGTTGTTTCGTTGTTATGTATATTTATTATAAATTTATTGATTTGTGAAGTTTGTTTCGATTGTGTTTCTGAATTACAAAATGAACGAAAACGAGGATATTCCGTCCCAGATTAGAAGGTTAGCCGAACAAGCTGAACAGCGATTAATCCCTAATAAATCTAGAGAAGCGTATTGCAAGGTATACGAAAAATTTTCCAAATGGATGGCCAGCCAAAGCTACAGTGTGGTCGATGAAACACTAATGCTTGCCTATATGAACGAAATGGTAGGTGACGATTAATTTATTAAAGAGCAATTAGTTAACGTAAAATTACGTTTCATGACAGTCAACCAGCTACAAGTCGTCAACACTGTGGTGCATTCATTTCAAATTGCAAACGATGCTGCGAATCAAACACGGTGTGAATATTTCTTCTTTTCATAAGCTACATGCGTTTATTAAGGGAACAAACAAAGGACATGAGCCTAAAGCAAAATGTTAAATATGCTAGCTGGACCATACTAGCAACATTGCAACAAAACATAGAAATGTCAGGTTTTGATTTTATTTCATAATATGCTATGTACTTTTCATGGACATCTCATTTATATTCTTTGGTGTTTACAGAAGAGCAACTGCGCAATTTTTTTATTGCAGCTCCTGACGATACCTTTTTATTTTTGAAGGTTTGTAGTGAGTTGATATTTGTCACAAGATGTTGACAACAATGTTTTGATTTTCAGGTTGTCGCCAATTGTGGAATATTTGGGTCTTGTCGGAGGTTTGAAATGTGCCACCTCCGCATGTCGGATATTAAAACAGAGGGCTCTGTTTTAATAATTACTATTCGACCATGTAAGACCGAAAAAGGTAGAAAATTTGCCGTAATTGATGACAGTGAAATAGCATATGTTCAGATTTTTAAGAAATACCTTTCATTACGTCCAGAACAGATGCCTACGGATAGTGTTCTTAAAATACGGCAAAGGCAAATGTATCAGGCAGGTTGTCGGAGTGAATACTTTTGGCAAATGCCCGTTTCTTGTGGCGAAATATCTGAACCTTCCAGACGCTGAGAAATTCACCGGTCACGCGTTTCGACGGACGTTTGCCACAATCATGGCAAATAGTGGAATGAGCGTGGATGAGCTTAAGCGGCAAGTATAATGGAAATCTTCAATGGTAGCTACTGCTTATGTTGAGTCCACTGAGAACGCGTTGTTGGGGCTGTTAATGGAAGTTATAATACCACATCAGTGTCCTCAAAATTTAACATCTTCGAAAATGCAAACGATCAATAGTCTGCTAGTTTACAAATAAGTAACACTGAGTTAATTAAAGCTTCTGGTTTACAAATGTCAAACAACACCAATTGTACATTCCATATTCATTTAAGTAAATAAAGATTAGTATTTCTGAATACTGATTACTGTATTAACAAATTTGTAAGTGAATTTGTTGTCACCTAGGCAACTTTAAAGCATTAGTGCTTTAAAAGCCAGATTTTGTACGCTTTTTAGTTTAGATGCGCGCGTCACCGGTGGTCTAGTCACAAGCGAGGTCACAAGTAAGTTGGCAGCATGACCCATTTTAATATTCTTATGTTGATTGCTAGCAGTTCTCAAGTCAAACTGCTGTCATTGTCAATGCGTTTTGAGGTTAAGTTGTTGATAAACAAACCAAATAAGTGACGTGCACAAGTGACAGTGCGACGAGACTGGAGGATCAACACAACCATGCTCCATAAACACATTATGAGTATAATTAATCACCAATTGGACCATTTCCATGGATTTCGAAATTTTAAATTAAATGCGATATAGACTGTTTTGACTTCAGAATTAGATAATTCACTACTACTACTAAATATCTAAATACAAAGTTCTCAAATATATCTTCTCTCTATCACTAAACAACTCATCCAAACTTCCTGCACACAAGTGTAAATCTTATGAACCAGGGTTATGTTGGTCCTCCAGAGGAACGTATAATAATTTTTTTTCATTACTTTTTTTGACAGTTATGACGTCATCAATATTTTTTTAATGGGAACCTATGTTTTTGATTTTACATTAGCATAGAATTTTTTATTCTGATTTCAACGTTATCAAATACTCAATAGGTTACATAAGGAAAAAATCAATAAAAACGGCACTAAAGTTCAAATTAGTAAAATTTCAAAAAAGGTCTAATTTTATCAAAAACTAAAGAAAAAACGATAGAAATCCAAACAAAACAAATTTCCCAAAAGCAATCAATAACAAATAATAAGAAAACAACCTTAAATTTCAAAGTTGGGCTAACAAATTAACTAAATTAACAAAAAAACTATTGATGTAAGAGTTATAAATAAAAGATATTACACCAAATGTTCAAACTGATGACCATCATCTGACTATCATCTGACAAAATCCAAAACGATCATAAAAAGCAGCCAGTACGTTTTGAATGGTTTGGGGAGTTATTAAACTGCACTAATGTCGAATTCTTCCTTCAAGATCATCCAAATTGTTGGGTCGGTTTTGATACACCTTGCTTTTTAAGTGCCCCCATAGGAAAAATCTAATGAGATTCGATCTAGGGTCCTAGCCTGTCATTCTATTGGAGCTCTTCTTTCATCTTCTTGGGAACAGTTCGTCCAAATAACGCCGCACCGGGCTTAGTGTGTTGGAGCACCATCCTGTTGCAATGAGATATTATTTAGAAGTTCATTTATTATTTAATAGAGAAAAACACTTCAGACACAATTATTTTGTACCAATTCAGAACTTGTCAATATTGTATTGGTATCTCTATGGTTTTTTCTTAAATTCCGATAACATTAGACAGTTCTGTTAATTTTTTGAAATTTTAATAATTTGAACTTTAGCGCCGTTTTAATTCATTAAGTATTTGATAACGTTTAAAACAGAATAAAAACCTCTATTCAAATGTAAAATAAAAAAATAGGTTGCCTTTAAAAATATATATCGATGACGTCATAACTGTAAAAAAAAACTAATGAAAATAAATTAGTATACGTTTCTCGGATGCGCTATAATTAGCCTTATCACATGCTTTTTAAGTTCTATTTCTAGTGCAAATCCTAACGGAGTTACTGAATTTATTTCTTACTTAATTTCCACACTATATAAGGGTTCGGCAGGGAGACTAAACAGCCAGAAATCATCACGTAACGCTTTATCTTACGGCGCATGTGTACGCCGTGCTGTAAAGAACGAACTTGTAAATAGGGAAAGAACTAAAAGCATTCTAGTGGAGTGCTCACGGACCGCTAAGTTGCTTATAAAAACGATTCTGTGGGCCTTTCAATTCACAAAGCTAGAATTTTCAGGAATTAAAGCTAATGCCCTAATTACATTAAACATGAATTCTTCAAAAAATCGTCGTGCATAAAAAAGTAGATTGTTTTATTAGGAGCAAAAGTGAGGCTTCTCGTGGCAAATACAAACACGCCACAAAAAAAACACGTCTCTCAATAATAAACCGAAACGTCGCTTGATTGTTAAGTGGTTTTTCTTTTCTTTCTGGTCCATTCCCCGGAAATAAAACAAAAATATGCTATTTTTTCTTTAAACGCCGAAAATTTCTTTGATTTGACTGACCACCAGCGGCACATAAAGTAATGTCAAGGTTATTTTATGCTCCGCCAGCTGACTTTATACGCCACCAGACGACTTTATGCGCTGACTTTGTCTGTCATGGCAGTGAAAAACCTATTGACGTATACAATGTCACCCCAACAGTGTTTTCGAGTGTTCGTTATAGTGAATAACTTGAAACATGGTTTGATTTTTCTGATATTTTTTCAAAACAAACATTCTCTGTAGCCCTTTGGCCAAAAATAAATGAACAGTTTTTTGCAAAAGCATTGAATTTCCTATCTTGTAGCAACTACTTTACGCGATTTTCGCCGTTTCTGACCCGTTCTCCAAATCTAACAATAAGTCTTAAAAAAAACTCTTGTAAAATTATTGCCTTTTTATTGTGCTTGCTACAGTGCCACGTCATAAATAATAAACTAGAAACAATTATAAATGTAGAATGATGTAAAATTTCGGATTCTCTGCCTCCTCCACGTCCCTTGCCAATCACAATTGCATTAAGCAGGTTTTTAAAATATTCGAAATTATTATGTGTATACATTCTGTTTAATATTTTTACTAATTTTGTGAATGACAATATTCAGATGGGAATTTGAATATTGGAAGAGAATCATTCTTAGAGGCGTTTTTCTTGTATAGTCATTGGAAACTTTGGAAGGAATAAGTATATCAAACTTATTAGCTTTTTTTGGCTGGATGATTTCGATACAGCTCTCAAAATATCACTTCTTCTAACACTATCGTATTACATTCGGAGTTGAAGAAAAAGCGTAAGGAACTGACGGGGGTCCCCAGACCGCACACTTTTTTTTAATTACTGGAGTCCATATTGTGGGTCTGGTATTCGATACTCGTAACAGGGTTTGATGACCTGATTCGTGATAGCATTCTGACAAAACTTGACTTAACGTATCTTTTATATCGAGCGATCCTTGTTTTTAAAAATTAGTTCAAAAATTATTGATATTATGTATTAGGTATAGTGTAATTAGTGACCTCAATAATTACTATAGTTAAAGAGTGATTTTTTGAAATAATATGCTTAGTCACGAGTCACAGTATGAACTAACTAGCTAATTCGAGCTGCGGTCTAAACGGTCTAAACGGTCGTTTAGTATTATTTACTAATTAATTAAATGAAAATATTTATCGCGTAGACATGTACCAACCTAGTACTCACATTAGAACTTTTTCTTTTATAGCTACAACTTTTACCGGTATTATACTGTTTGCATAAAGATTAATGTAAGTTGTGTAATACTTGACCTTAACTGTTCCTTGTTACAGAAACTACGTACCTATAAGATGAAATGAAACTACGTCGCATTCGCATAGAAAATAAAGATCAGAGTCCAGCAAATTAATAGGTTCGAAATAAATGAATCGATTATTATTGTTCAGCTTCTGTGTTGCACAATAATGTTAGATGATTATTGATTATTTCAAATCTGGTTTGTATGACGTGCCGGAGCGGCGAACACGCCCTGTGAGCTTGTGTAATTTTAGATAGACACTCAGAGTGAAACAAATGACAATGTCAATAAAGAACCGCTGCCATTATAGGCGGAGACCGAGTAGTTTAATGTGAAAGAATAAACATTTCTTTATGTTTAATGAAAGGTTTGTATGCCGAATTTGTTAATCAAAATAATTGTTCAAGGAGCTCTGTTTAATGGTTACCACAAAAATAACAGTATACCTATATAAGAACTATATTGATTCACAAGGGCTTAAGTATTTTTTAACTATTTTTATGTATTTTTTTCTTAGTTGAACTGATTAAAGTTGATACTGAAAAAACAATTTTCTACCATTATGGAAAAGCAGCAATTTTCTTGCACCATCTTGACTACAAAAAGTAAATTTTTCTACTACTTCTCCGCGAAGCATTTAGAATACATTTTTCTCCCTAGGTGTATAATCTACTATTTTATTATTTACGCCAGGAAGAACACCTCAAAGGTCGTCTGTTGACATTTACTCCCCCTCTACGTATAGGTAGATACTCTAATATTGATTCTTATTATTGTGAATAAGCTACGTATAACAGGAAAATTGGCTTTTTAAATAAATTTTACTGAAATATTTTACTCAAAGTGGGATACATGCTATATACTAATAACCTAATAACAGGTATATCGGCCACAAATTTCTAAATGCACAGACGTTATACCAGATAACTATTGTTCAAAATTATTTTGTAAAGTTGGTAATATTTTATTAATTTTATGTCATCTGATTTCAAATACGTCAAATTAAACATCGAAAAAATTCAAAACTGTCGGATCAAACATCTCTATATCCTAAGAACGTAAAAAAAGACAATCAAGATTTGTCAATCAAGGTGGCGATGGGGAGGGTTTAAGTGGCAATTATTATTCAGTGGCAACTCTGTGTGTTTCTTGCAAGATTAAATTGTAAACTTGTTATTTACAACGTAGTCATTCAGTAATTTTTTGTAATCTAAAATTTAGAACAAAAAAAAAATCAAAAAAACAAAAACTCGAAAACATTCTAAAATTTAAAATATCAAACCCAAAATCTGGAATGTAAAATATAGAATATCAACTCTGAAATCTACGGTGTAACCTGCAATTTGTAATGTAGAATCTGAAATGAGAAATTTAGAATCTAATCTAAAATGTAATACCTGAAACTAAAATTTGCAATACATATTATATAGTATTATGTACCTACATAAATCTGAAATCTAAAACCTGGAATTCTGCAATCTGAAATCTATCAAAAGCGTGAAATCTAGAATCTGTAATTTGAAATCTAAAATACCAAATCCGAAATCTGCAACATAAAATGTAAAGGTGAAATCTAGAGAAATCTGGAATGTGAAATCCACAACTCGCAATTTGGAATCTGAAATCTAGATTCTGAATATGGAATGTAAAAGTTGTTGGAAATCTGAAATTGGAAAATGGAATCTGGAATGTGAAATGTGAAATCTGGAATCTGGAATGCGACATCCACCACTAGAAATCAAACCTAAATTCTGCACTCTAAATCTGAAATTGGAGTTCTGCAATCTGGAATTTGAAGTCTGGAATGTAAAATCTGAATTAATTGTGAAATTTGGAGCTTAAGGCGCGAAATTTATTAAAATGTGCTACTGTGCAATCTTAAACGTAAAATCTGATATCTACAATTTCCAACCTAGAATCTGGAATGCATAATAATAGAGAATTTAACATATATGAAACTGAAAAAGAATGAAAAGAAATATTACAAAACTGGAAATATTGGAACACGTGGAGAAGAAAAGATAAAATAAGACCATCAAAATCACTAGATATTGGGCGAAAGTAAAGAATAAAGTAATACAGCGTCTTGGTAGAATCTTGCTTATTTGGTTGAGCAGTGTCCGGCTTTCCCCGTTTTTTAATTAATTGTGCTTTTTATTTAACTGACTGTATAATTGTTTAGTTGTTGTATTAGTCTCGTTATGTGATAATAACCCAATCTCCACTTTTACGTAGAATTGTCAACTTCATCGACATATAACTCAGAAATGGATTGAAGTAGTCATCCCTTCAGCATTAATATTTATCTCTTGTGTACTGTTTCATTACGCACAAACTGCCACCAGAAATTCCGCGAGGTTCACAAGAGGGCTGCCATCACTGACTGATGACTTCATAATAATATTTTTTTGCTTGAGGCATCATAAATCCGAGATACTGACCTATACTATCCCACATTTTCAATTAACGTACTCCTCATTAGTTAATGAGTAAATGCTGCGGAGACGAGAGCAATATTTCGTGTGCGCTTTTTAAATATTTAGTTTTAAATAGTCATAATTCATATGCTTTCACATTTTCGAATTTTTAGATGCAAAAAGTTATTAGATATTAACATTTTTGTATTTTCAAGTTGTCAGGTTCTCAAGTCTTAGAATTGCATGTTTTTCAAGTTCTCTTTCTTTCAAGTTTTCAGACTTTCGACTTTAAGGTTTTCAAGTTTGATCCTTCAGTTCAAGGTTTTCGTATTGTTAAGTCCTGTGTCAGATTTTCAGGTTCTGTTGTTCTGTTGTGTGTTCGAACCTCCACTTTTAGGGTGGAAGAGGTTGGAGTCTGAATACTATGAACTCCCGAATTCCCGTGACGTAAAAATTTGTGTACAATCAGAAATTGCCATTTCTCATCGGGGAATATCGAGTTACCAGTTATAATTTGCTAGAAACCATTCGTAATAGAAGCGGAAAATTCGATCAAGGGTTTATTATCTGACGAGTCCCGATTTATTTTATACTCGTTAGATAGACTTGCCTCTGTTTATAAATGACCAACTGAAGGGTCTATTCTATTTAATTTTAGACTTGCTTCTGTTTATAATTGACCAACTGAAGGTTCTATTCAGTGTAATTTTGGGCTGTTAAGTACATTTTGGTGGAGGCACCATTATGGTTTGGAGTGGCATTTCATGCTGAAGAACTCTAAGAAGTACTGAAGACTGGAGAATCAGAAAAATGTTATAATCAACTTGCGAAACCTATTTTAACCTTCATCGGGCCAAGCGGGGTGCAAGCGCACCCGACAGCTTAGCTTCATAATTTCTCAATGTCCTATGCCTTTATGCATTACTCACTGCTATTGATCTATACATTGCTGAAAAAGGTGGCAAATATGCTCCTGCACCCCATTCGGACGTGTGTGTATATCTTTCTGCACTAAACTCGTAAATAAAGGGAAGGAGATCTTCCAGCATCTGCTTGATCTAGCTGGTATAAACTGTTTCAAATTGGGAACCAAGAAATATCCTGAGTGGGAAATTCGAAGGCAAGATTGTCGCAGAAAATTTCTTCTACAACTGGGTAAGGAATTAGTCCGAGAAGACGTGGAACATCGCTACAGACAACAACACAAAAAGACAAATGATTACATTAGATTAAATTAGTTTTAGCATGAATAATAATACGTTCCGTGTGATATGTAGAATAAATATGTCTTTTTTATTTGGTTATTGCGGAAAAAAGACGGGTGCACCTGCACCCCAACCGGACCGATTCGTAATCCATATTTGTAGTTCGGCCTGATGAAGTATCTGAGAACTTTGAGAAACTAAGGATTCCTAAGAAGCTGAGCGAGTGGATGGGCCGGATTCAAACCAGAGGAGCCAGTGTAGAAATTTGGGTTAACTGAGTAACCTCGAACTTGAGCAACCTGTAAACTTAAGAAACTTTAAAAATTTGAGAACTTGAGGAATCTAAGAAAAGATTAAGGAATCTGTGAAATTTTTGAATCGAACTTTAGACACGTGGTATATTTGAGAAATCTGAGACCCTGATATTATGCTATAGAAAATAAAGCAAACTGAGAACTTGAGGTACTCGGAAAACTTAAGATTAAAAGCCTAAATAATCATAGCGAGTTCTGAAGAAACCTGAATGTTGAACCTGAATAGTATCCTTAAATTGTTGTTTGGATTCCTTTACATTCTGTAGAACTGCTGTTGCTGAAAAATCCGGAGTTATCCTAAAGACTCCTGAAGAGCTCTGATGCGTTCCCAACAATTCTTAAAACATCTTAAAAAGCTGCAAGAAAAAAACAAAAACCCAAGAGCACTGAAAAATAAAAATCTTAAACGAATTAAATTAAAATCCTGAAGATTGTGGTGAATCTTGAGAAGTCATGCTAAAGAATTCTGAATAAGCCTAAATATTCCTTAAGACTTTTAGGAGGAATTCTTTGCCCTGAACTTGAAAATGAATTGGCGTCTTGAGAAATCTTGAAAATCCTAAAGAGCATTAAAGTACTGGAGCATCTTGAAAAACATTGAAACATCATGAAAATCCTGAAATGTTTTGATTGATGCTGAAAAATGCCAAACAGTCCTAAATATTTTTAGATCCTGAGCAATACTGAAGAGTCCATAACTGCCCTAAAGAACACTAAACTCCCAGAAATCTTGGAATTCTGTATATTCTAGACCTAAAGGATCTTTCAATTCTCCAGTTTCTGAAGGTCTTAGTTTCACAGGTGTCCAGTTATTAGGGTCTCAGGATCTTATTATCTCAGATTTTTAGTTTCCCAGTTTGTCTAACTGTGCCTTAGTTTCCAGGTTTTTAATTTATCAGCTCTACAATTTCCCAGATCCTGTTTTCTATTGGTTCGATCGACACAGTGTGCGCCGTGGTCTCTGCCACCTTTACCGCCATTGATTTTAAAATTCGAATTCAAACTTGGGTATTATAATTTAAAAAAAGTGTTTGATCTTTTTTCTTGAAAATGCATTTTTGAGAGTCTCCATTGCAATAACAATTTGTCGTGTCACCTTTTGAGAATGTTTCAAAAGCATCATGTCTACTCTGGCAAAAGAAGGCATGCTTTAGAAGTGAACTATCAACAAATCATTAGATCAATCATTGAACATTTCTTGTATGTAGGTACTTGCTAATTATCATGGAGTAATAATACACCATGCTAATTATTGTGATTTCAACGATAACACCCCGTACTTACGGCTCTGTAAATGAGACAGCCCACTTCTTTTTTATTGTTACTAATCATACCAAATAAAATGATAAGCAGAACCCAGACGCAAGAACTAATTTTTTTTTGTTGACCTGTGATAATATAATACTTATTATTAATATACGACAATTATTTTGAAAAGCTCTAATTCTTATTTAAAACACATCTCAGTACTGTCCTTGGGCTTTGTTGATAGTAATTGCGAAAGCAAGGTTCACTGGAAATTGAAGCCGTTTGAAATCGAAAGGTATATCGGTGGAACCATTCGTATGCGTGGGATGAGCACATCTTCCCCTTACATTTTCCATTGAGGATGGTCGTTTTAATGGACGCTATGTTGTTCAGGTGTTTCAGCAGATCTTGAAATTGAAGATCTGATTCGATCGTTTTTGATTCGTGCTCTGTTGTTCAAGTAGTGTTTCAGCAGCTTTTGATCTGAAATCTCTCGCATTTCCTCCAGACGACTTTTACACTTTTACGTTGGTCGAGTGTCTCAGCTTTGTAAGTATTTTCTGACATAGTAAACAAACGTAAGACATTCAAAATACCCGGCGCGGGCGGCTGCGCCCCAAAAATGACGTAAAACATTTTTTTAGTGACAGCAAATTAGCGTTACTTGCCGATTGCACGTCCTATCCAAGAAGCAACCACTTCGAAAGCAATCCAGGACACATCCACAATAAATTTTGGAACTTCTCCCTTGACTTCACTTATTCCTCCCTTCCGAAATGACATTGACGAAAACTGATGAGTAACATTTTATGTCTAAAACTGTTACTGTGACATTTACATCTGACCGAGTACTCACTTTCGCCCGGTTTGAGTTTTAAATATTTTTTTAACGAAAAAGAGGTGACACATTGGGGTCGTCAACTCCCCTATGTTACGCCCCATTGCGAATATTATTTGTCGTTAAAATTTCATAACGATTTGTTCACCGGTTTAGGAGCGCATAACATACGAACGATTTTTTGTTTTTTATCCATGTTTTTTTTCATTCTTTTTTTCTCTTTATTATTGGGTCTTTTTTCCTCATTATTCTTGATTTGTCATACCCTACGCATTCTACATTTATCCTTCAATGTATGTAGAATTATTATTATTATTATTTTCCATTTATCACTATTCCCTATTCCTTATTCTCATTTTTTATTATATGTACCTGTTATCGTTCGATTCGTTTTAATACCTAACCTGTTTCGTTTCTGTCCTGCTTTCTCTTTTGGTAAATGAGTCCTATTTCTATTTTTATTTATTGTTCTTGGCTTGTTGTCCTTTTTCTTTGTACTTATTTTATTATTTCCTCTTTCTTTCATCTTTTGTGTCTTTTGTTTTTTAATAATGACAGTCTCACAGTATTAAAAAAGGCGCCCCAAAACCACAAAGTTTCAGGTTTCAATGTCTCAAAAACCTAAAATCTTAAAATCTAAAGTCTTAAAACTATAATTGTTTGACAATCTCAAAATTTGAAAGGTTAAAGGTCACAGTGTGAATATGAAAATTTCAAAATCTCAGTGGCAAAGCTTCAAAACAATCTCAACATCTTAGTTTCAAACTATCAACAACTAAATACATAACTCACAATCTGGAAGTCAAAACCTCCGGAGAACTAACTTCAAAATCCGTGTCCGTTTTTAATTTTAAAATGCTAAAATTTCAGTCTTAGAAGCCTTAAAGTCTGAGAGTCTCAAAATCTGAAAGGCTAAAAGTCACAAACTCCACGTCATTGTCAAAATTTCAAAGTTACTATAATCCCAAAATTCACAGTTTCAAATTCATATACTCCTCAGAATCAGAGAACCTGACCTTAAATTCTTGAATTCTTAGAACTTCAAAATCCCAAAATCGAAAAATGTCAAATATTTTTCTTTAATGTTTATATTTAGTCTTTTGCCTTTTTATTTGATGTATGCTTTGTCCTTATCCTCCTTGTATTCTTGTTCTTTGCCTTAACTTATTTGTCTTTTCCCCCCTTCGTGTGTTATTCTGTACCTTTTGTAATCTGTTAATTTTTCTTTTGGTAGATAATTATGTCCTACTTCTATTTTTATTTGTTGTTCTTCGTCTGCTGTTGTCCATTTTCTTTGTATTTTATCCTTAACTTTTTATATTTTATCTTATGTTAATAATAAGTTGTGAATGCATATTCTTCATTAATTCTCATTCCCTATTGGTTAAATTATAAACAGTAAGTTAAAAAAAGAACAAGCAATTTTCAAATATTTATAACAATTTCAATATTTGTAACTTTTAGACGGGAGCTCACAACCCATTTTTCATGAAGTGTTTGATTCATGTATAAATTTTACATATAAGTATATAGGTGTCTGTTAATATTAAGGAATAATGTTATTTCAGTTTGTGATACTATATTATAGTTTTGAAAACATTCCAAAACTAATAAATAAATAAAGTGATTGTGATATTTTAACGACATCTTAAGAGATTTTAAAAGCCAAGCAGGAATATCAACTTATACGGGCGCACATGTGGGTCGTAATGGGGTGAATAATAAACCAAACAGTTACGACCATTTAGAATATTAATTTAATAAAATAAGTCCATAGTCGTATTTCTTGATAGTAAAGAACTAAAAGTTCTTTTACAAGCGAATCACTCAACATTTAAAATCTTGAATTTGTTTGATTTATGCGATTTGTCAGTTGTATTGTCAATACAAATTTTCGATCACTTATCTCCTGGGCTAAAACAGCGAACCCACCTTATACTTAAGTAGCGGGCCGCCCTCCAACAGACAGGTCAACAAACTCCACTGCTACCGATGTTTGCATACGCACACCTTGAAAGGTGTGTGCGTGTATGCCTGTGGGTGTAAGCATGTGCATATGTGCTAATGCAATTCTTGGATGGAAGTACAAACTAAAGATTTCGAAGTAACGATTGAGAACGTGACATCTTGACATTCTTCTGTTGCATTCCAAATACAGTATATACTGAAGATGTACCTATCCGACAAAAAAATAGCAACAGGAGCCAATCAACAGTATTTAATTCAACAATTTTGTAAAATTTTTGCGATACCCAATAAATCGTGTGGCCAATATTTTCTTCTTCTGTCGTTCTTCTTGTATCAAAATTCAAAAAGAAAAAAATCTGTTCCAATATGTCTATGGAAAATGTGATGTTGGTTGCATACCAAATTAAAAATATTTCAGTGATATTTTCTGATGACTTGTTACCTCTACTTCATTTTATTTGAGGCAAGAGGAATTTTTTTTTTTTTTAATACAGCACGTCTTTTTCTTTTGACCAAGTTGGTATGTTTCAATTTATTTGCCTTTCAGTAGGTAATCCAAAATCCAATGTGTGTTTATTTCATAGTTCAATATCATGCACCTAAGTTTGCTGCTTTAAAAACGTGCACATTTCGATTGTAGAAATCATTGGATCAATGTTTTCAATAAAAAAATTATACTACATATAAATGAAAAAAATGCTTCACGCCGTCTTATGTACAGGTGCACCAAAATTCGATGCTCTTTATCATTAACTAGAAGATGTGCAAGATAACTCAGACTGTAATGGTGTAAAAAAG
Source organism: Diaperis boleti (assembly GCA_963583935.1). Taxonomy (NCBI): domain Eukaryota; kingdom Metazoa; phylum Arthropoda; class Insecta; order Coleoptera; family Tenebrionidae; genus Diaperis; species Diaperis boleti. Next base: position 45,374,208 of record OY757244.1, read on the forward strand.
TATAAATCGATAAAGTTGACCAATAACATAGTTTTTCCAAGAGTGCTCACTTTTAATTTTGAAGATTGCCAGGAAAAGTAACGGAGCGTCAACGATCAAAAATGTCATGAATACCTTCATTCTTTTATAGAAAATGTACTGTAATGACATTATGGATGAAGTTTCTTTTCTTGAAGAATTCTATTATTGCAGACCTTGAAATACCACATATTTCCCTACAAACCGTCCACTTTTTCTTGTTTTATCTATAATTTCAATTACAGGATCGCTGTTACACCAGGGCTGCATTTACCATAAATTAATAATTAGAAATAATTATCATTAAGAGGTCTTGACAATATACTATCAATTGGTAATGTAACAAATAGAAAGAGCTATTACTTGTGATGTTGTGTATTTGAGAAAACAAAGAACTGTTATATTTGTTGTCTACCACAGAAATTGTTTTTGATAAAACTTATTTAATTTTTGTTTCCGTGACTTGATGCAATTACAACTATTGTTCCACCCTCGAAGTAATTGTTGACACGAATGTGCTCAAAATAGATCGGTCTCTTCATGTGCCTACCCAACGTGGTAAGTAATGAAACAGCTAGACGAATTTTAGGTAAAATTTAATTAGTCCTTTGGTTGTTTTTTGACCAGTGTTAATTAATTTAGGGATACCATAACAATGATGATATTTATTGTCAAATTCAAAATTAAATTGCTGTCCTGCAAACTATAATCGTGTTCAAATTGTTAAACATTAACACGGCCTAGTTACTGGAAGATGTAGATTGATTAGACATGCGAATTAAGTTTTTAAACTTTCACATTCAGTGAGCATCGATTGCAAGCGTTGCCTACAATAACACTTAGGGGGCGTCCTTTAATACGTGAGTAACAAAGAGGTGGGGGAGGGATTTCGCCAAATCTCACCAAGGGGCATGGTGTAGACCCAAACCATCTCACGTCAACTTTTCGAGGGAAAATTTGTTGAATGTTTAAGACTTGGGGAAGGTTGTAGGATTTGTATTAATCTCACCATGGTGAGGGGGAGTTGTCTGTATTTATAGGAGAGGGGCCAAAAATTGCAAAAAATTCGTTTCACGTGATTAATGAACGACCCCTTAAAATGTTTTCTGTGACTGAATGATGTGTTTGAAATTAATTTGGATCGATAGATTTAGAATGTTCATGCTGAAGATTCCAGAAATTTAACACTGTTCTGAGTATTCAATAATATGTATGAGTTCTGTATTTTATTGTTTAGTGTCTACTTGTTTTGCTTTCAATAATAATCAATGGAACAATTAGAGCATCCCAACTATCTACGGGTAAAGAAGAGGGAATCAGTTCAAAAAAGTAAAGAACACCAAGAACACCACAAAAGAATAAAGGAAACAATGAAGATAAATTGGGTGCATAATAAAGCTAATCAATAATAATCAATGGAACAATTAGAGCATCCCAACTATCTACGGGTAAAGAAGAGGGAATCAGTTCAAAAAAGTAAAGAACACCAAGAACACCACAAAAGAATAAAGGAAACAATGAAGATAAATTGGGTGCATAATAAAGCTAATAGATGAAAATGAAAAAATGAAAAAAGAAAATACTATAACTTAAAACAAAAGATGAACATAATGGAGGGGAAAATATAATGTATAGAGGAAAAGGCGAAAAATACAATGTGGTCATGCATGGAAAATAAATACGTACGAGCAGAATGTGTTAAAAGAAATAATAATAATAATAATAAATTTAATAATATAATTAATATATAATATAATTTATAATTTATGTTGCTTCTTGTCAGAGATCACGAGAGGCGGGGCATTTTTGTTTAGGGCGGCACAAAGAGCAGCAGATGAACTCGGTCTTGACTTTGACGTTGAGCGAGCTCAGCCACACTCTATTACCGAGCTCAATTTGCTCCGTCTTACAGCCCACGTCAGAATCTCTGAGCAAGATATGCTCATGAGAAGGCATATGGATAAGTCAATGCATAGTGTTTTCTTCAAGAACATTGAAAACCTTGGCTTATCCAAAAGGCATACATTTGCCTTTTTGAGATCAAGTGGACTGCAGTCTGAGACTGAGGGATTCATTTGCGCTGCGCAAGATGGTGTAATTAACACCTTGGTCTATCGCAGCCGCGTGATGGGTATAGAGGTGCCGAATGTGAGCTGTAGGGCTTGCCAGAGGGCTTCAGAAACAACAATGCATATACTTGCGGCTTGTGCAGTATATGCACACCTTCGGCCTATATCCATCGCCACAATGCGGCATTGAAAGTACTATACTTTCATTTGATGTACCACTATGCGATAGACCAAATTAAACGCCAGTGTTGTCTTATGTCCCGAACAATATTGAGTCCGTTGTGGAGAATGAAAGGTGCCGAATCTATTGGAACTATTCATTCTCCACCGTCAGGCAGATATCAGCAAACAAGCCTGACGTGGTTCTGCTCGACCACTCCTCCAAGCAGATGTTTGTAATTGAGTTGAGTTGTAATTGAGAATAACATCTGCATAAAGGAGCAGGAAAAATGGACGAAATATCAAGACCTGCTGTTCGAACTCCGCACGCTGTACACAACTTATACGGTGAAGCTGGTCGTTCTGGTAATTGGGTGCATGGGAGGCATCAAGGGTTCGTTCGTCTCCAATCTGAAGATCATACCCGCCTGCCGAAAATCGGCAGAAGCTCTTGCGGCCGGAATGCAGAAGGCAGTTATCTTGGGGTCGTTGCGTTTGCTCAGGAAGGAACCTCGTGAAGGTCGGAAACACGGGGAGCTCCTTCTAGTCAATAAAAAAAAAAAAATTAAAAAAATAAAAAATGGGAATTAAAATCTAGCGAACATTAGCGGAGGTGTCCACGCAGACACGGACCAGCACCGGCCAACATTATAGGCAAGAATATTTTTGTCTGTTTCAACATGTCTGTGAGGTCGGTACGGTTAGTATGAATGGAGGCAACAGTCAACGTGCACAGACGCGTACGATTTGGTACTTGGCCACAACAAAAAATGAATAACGAGAAATTAATAGACTTAGAGGATACACCTTCCTCTATGATTTGAGTGATCGCACGTACAGTGTGACACTCAACGCAAAAATGATGTGTGGAAGGCGGTAGCAAACCAACTCTAAGTACCGGGTAAGTTAGTTTGCCTCTAACAATAAAAGCAGTAGATTGACTATTCCCGCCTTGCCTTGTTATATTTCTCAAATTTGTATCGGCTGTATTTTCACTTGCATGGACATGATTATATTTTATGAAGTTGTGGAGAATACAAGTAGTCAATACTACTGCGTCTGCATTTTCGGGTTTGAGCTGAATTCTTCTATTGTATAATCGAAGCTTTTGTGCTAATTGTCCAAAGGCATTTTCTGCAACTTTCCTTGTGCGTGACAGTCTATCATTGAAGTTTCTTTTGCACTGAACATGTACTTGTGGCAATAGGTATTGTAGCGTTTCTGGGGTTTGATTTATTTATTTATTTGAACACTATGTACAAATTATTTATACTTCTAATATTACATTATTTACATTATTTACATTATTTACATTATTTACATTATTTACATTATTTACATTATTTACATTATTTACATTATTTACATTATTTACATTATTTACATTATTTACATTATTTACATTATTTACATTATTTACATTATTTACATTATTTACATTATTTACATTATTTACATTATTTACATTATTTACATTATTTACATTATTTACATTATTTACATTATTTACATTATTTACATTATTTACATTATTTACATTATTTACATTATTTACATTATTTACATTATTTACATTATTTACATTATTTACATTATTTACACTATTTACAATTTACCGGCACGTTTCGTATTATTTATTTACACATTACGCGGCACTCCGGATAGATAAAAACAACTGTCCGACTCGACCCACTGATCTTCGAGTTCGATGCGACTGGTTCGACTGACTAGACTCGATTATACGACTGACTAGACTCGATGATACGACTGACTGACAGGTTTCCGCTGGAACGTCCCCCAATAAATATACCGGTGCGGCGTCTAAATCTTGCTAAGCACCTGTACAGATATATAGCGTTTAAATAATGTTCCTGCGAAATGTGAAAGTGTATGGACTAAAGAGTGGGGAGTCAAAAACCACTTAAGGGTACGGATCTCGGGAACAGGAAGATCGGGTCGAGCTGCGCTAGAGTGCGTTAGGGTAGAATCCTCCGTCTTGGCACCCTATTCACTTGTTGTATTTTTATTGTAATAAACGTTAATTTTAAACAACTAGCAGCATTTCAATCATTAAGAAAGAGCACGCTACAGCGCCAGATAGTTCCATCGCGCTTTCGATCTGTACCGGATATTCCAAAAGATGATGTCATACTCGAGTACGTTGTTGTATAAATCCAGCACGTTCTAGTAATTGATGACGCCGCTACAGCGATGAGTCATCTCGAGCACGTCCGTTACACTGCCCCCTCCTTAAAGATGTTTCGTCCCGAAACGTCACAAGACATTTTACCGATGTCTACATCTTCCTTCCGATGTCCTTTCTGGTTGCAGCAGTACACCATTCCCTTAAACCAAGTAAAACGTAAGAGTCCTTCCAACATGCTTCTGACTGTTCTCCAAACCAAACAGTCGAATTCACAGGCGATCATCACGATTGCCAAGTTCCTGATACCCTGGGACAAAACAGTCTACTTCGACTCCTATAAAGAATCCCAAGCACTTTGGTAGGTGGCCTCTTTGTACACGAGTCTCTTCGTAATCACTTCTTGGTTCCTGTCGGGTGTCTGCCAGGAGGAGTACTCTTTTAACTTTGAAAATCTCCAAGTCGATCGGTGGACTCTTTCATAATGGTCTCAGCAACCGTCGCAGGTTCCTAACTCACTAGGACATCTGGTCGAACTCACTTGATGGAATATTCTAGAAGGACGGCGTTGTATTTGTTTATACCTCTTCTCTTAGGAAATGGACATCACACACTATCACACTATGTTGACACTATTTATGGACTTTTGCTTGGAACGCAAGTTACACACTTTCTGGTCCACTTCTCAGTATCCTGGAATTTCCAGAATTCTATCCATTTATCATGGGGACCAAATAAAACCTCTCACGCATGTCCCCAAACATCGTCGACACCCCCAGGTGTCCACCAGGTACTCCCTCATGGAGTTCCTTCAGAACTTCCGAAATTCTAACCACGGGAGCCATTTATTAGCTGCTCCCTTTCCTTATGACCCACACGTTTTTTCAGCACACGTGTCCAGACTTCATCTTCTACATCCATGGAATCCCATTGGGCCCAGTAGGATTTTTGTCAAGGTCATTACCGTGCAACTTGCATTCCCGTCCGCCCGTGGTTTGCATTCTTCCATCCAAGCACCAATCGCAAGTCCGGGTCGTTCTGCGGGTCTCTCCAACTTCCAGTTCAATTCTCGTCCTTCAGAATGACGATAGTGGCTGCAGTCTTCTAGTCAATAGCTTCCGGCACAGTCTCAGCGTTCCATAACACATACCACATTTCTGCGTCGAAGTAAAAACTTTTTCTCCAATTTGCATTCTATTGGAAGCTCTTTTCTGCCTTAGCGAGTCGAATTTAGTCAGCACCATTATCTAATCCGAAAGTGAGTGACACCAGCTTCCTGTCTTCTTTCCAGGTCCTTAAGCAGCCTTCTCTGGAGCCCCGATTTTATTCCAGTTATTTCTATAACTCACGTTGCTCAAACTATCTCTCAAGTAACCTTACACTCTTTCTTCTTTCTTCGTGCCCAGCTTCGTATTTCTTCTTTTCTTCTTAACCTTTATATCGATTTATTTATTTCTTACAAATCTTCGTATTCCACTCCTGAGACGAATTTTCTGGGGTTCGATCTATTTATTTAAACATTATGTACAATTTATTTACTCTTCTTATATTACAATATTTCCGTTGGAACGTCCCCCAATAAATATACCGGCGCCTAAATCTTTCTAAGCGCCTCCAGATAGTTCCATCACGCTCTCCATCTGTACCGGATATTCCAAAAGATGATGTCATTCTCGAGTACGTTGTAGTATAAGTCCAGCACGTTCTAGTAAATGATGACGCCGCTACAGCGATGAGTCATCTCGGGTCCACGTCCGTTAGAGTATGTTTTCAGTTATAATATAATAAGAGTTGAGATTTCGTCGGAAAAATTTAATTGTTACGAGAGTTCGCCTAGCAATTTTGCAAATGACATTGTCATAAAAATCACGAAACGCAGTTGAGTGATTTTTTATCAATGTCATGAGCAAAATTGTAGAACTCGAGTCTACAATTGGTAAATTTTTCCAGCGAAATCTCAACTCGAATTATATTCCTCAGACTATTTCACGAACACGTCCAAATTATTGATAATGTGGTGGAAGGTGACAAGTAATTGAGGTATTTGACATGCAGTATGCTACCACAGTGACTGCAGCAATTTTTTCGCTGAAAAATGAGGTACGGTTGCGGTCAATAAATTCTGAGCAGCACATTTTCCTGCTGTAAATATGATTTCGATTGTTGCTCATGTCACCTGGAAAACTGTCATGTTGATGTAAACGTCATCAAAAAACAATGCCACATTTATCTTTTGCAAAAAAATTAAGGGTTGCAACATTGTTGAAAGAAGGTTGGTCAGAAAAAAGGGTAGCAGTCAAGTTTAACATAGCAAGGAGTACTGTCCACAATATAAAGAAAGTCTGGAGTGAGCGTCAATCGTTTCAAAGGCAAGTTTCACGAGAAAACCCGTTCAATTCTGTTATGACAAACGCTGAAACAAATTTCCCAGGTTCTGTTTGAACAGCAAGTCGAATCAAGGAAGGATCGGATCTGCGAAATCATCCTGCAGCCAAAACAGATTTTTTGACTCAATAACCTTTTTCAAGGACTTGTGAAACTATAGGAATTATGGATCTCGATCGGTTCAAACAAGGAGCGACTAAAAGGTGCGTTTTCGGTGGTTGCAATATGGACAGCAGACGTGATTCCACGCCATTTCTTCCATTTCCGAAACCGTGTTTGGCAGTAAGAAAGGGACTTGAAAGCGGAGGAAAAAGGCACCTGAAAGAGTGTAGTTTGTGTAATAAGTGTAAATTGTGGCTGACCGAAGGACTTCTTTCATTCACGAAGTGTAAAACACAATTATATAATGTCATTTATTGATATGAGTTAGGATTGCATAATCTTTACACCGGCATTTCGTCAACCACATTTTACACTTATTACACAAACTGCACTCCTCCAGGTGCCCTTTTCCTCCGCTTTCAAGGCCCTTTCTTACTGCCAAACACGGTTTCGAAAATGGAAGAAATGACGTCTGCTGTCGATCTTGCAACCACCGATAACGCATCGTTTTGTCGCTCCTTGTTTGAACCAATCAATATCCATAATTCATACAGTTTCACGAACCCACCACACAGTAATATCTACCCTTTTTAGATATAATAATACGTAAAACTAATCAAAAACGTAACAAACTACAACACTTCAATCCATGTGTTAGACGACTATCCTGACGACTGTACAGTCATGTGCACTCATTTGATATGACGTGAAAGTCCTTGAAAAAGGTTATAAAACAAGGAACAAAGGGTAGGATTCCTCCATCAGATTTCCATCCCTACAACCATCAGATTTTTGGCGGAATGTTGTTTTCACAGACGAGAAGCTTTTTGAATCGTCCTATAACGGTCGTGTTAGAGTTTATAGACCACCAAATTCTCGTCTTGATGAACGTTATACTCAAAAATTAGCAGCGAACGGTCGCTTTTCTGTAAATGTTTGGGGATGGATTAGCGCCCAAGGCCCTGGAGTTTTAACGCTTATAATAGTTAGAAATAGGGCAGAGGTCTATCAGCATAATATATTGGAGAATATTGGACCCGTGATGACTCATCGCTGTAGCGGCGTCATCAATTGCTGGACTGTACTGGAATTTACTACAACGTACTTGAGGTAGTATGACTCATCTTCTGGAATATCCGGTACAGGTCGAGAGCGCCATGAAAGATCTGGAGCCGAATAGAAAGATTTAGCCGGTATATTTATTAGAGGACGTTCCAGCGGGAGTCAGTCTAGTTTAGTAGTATAATCGAGTCTAGTCGCATCAGTCATCGAGTCTAGTGAGTCAGTGGGTCGAGTCGGACAGCTACTTTTATCTATCCGGAGTGCCGCGTGATGTGTAAATAAATAATACGAGACGTGCCCGTGAAGTAGTAAATTGTAAATAGTGTAAATAATGTAAATAGTGTAATATTAAAAGTATAAATAAATTGTACATAGTGTTTAAATAAATAATGGAACCCAGAAACGCTACATTGGTGTCAGAAGTGGGATACGAAGATTTGTAAGAAATAAATAAATCGATATGAAGGTTAAGAAGAAAAGAAGAAATACGAAGCTCGGCACGAATAAAGAAGAAAGAGTGTAAGGTTACTTGACAGAGAGCTGGAGCAACGTGAGTTATAGAAATAACTTTATACTTTAAAAAAATTAACATGGTTCATATAGTTTGTGTTTTTTTTAAGATCCACCAACATCGCATTTTCTGTTGTAATAATAGGCGGCAACACGGCTAGGGTTTTTTTTAAGACAGGCGCTGTAGAACGAGGTTAGGATAGTAAAGTCTGGTTGACAATGTTGATATCGAAATCAGAATCGAAGTTTTTAAGTTCAAGTAGAAAAATGCTTTATGAATAATTAGTATTATTAGTGCATAAGTTAGGTATGTCAGAAAGAGAGACGTACATAAAATTAAAACATGGTTGACATGGAAGTACAGGAAGAGCTAGGAGGAATGTTTTCAGCTTCCATCATACTTGGAATGTCGAGACTGTTGGGATCCGGACCATCATCTGAAAGATCACGAGTCCAGATCAGAATCTGAATCTTCCGTTAATGCTATTATGATAAAGGGTATTTATCTTGAACGCTGAAATTGCCCAAATTTTTACTGCAGTCATCACGGATCAGAATTTTTCTATTTTGTAAAACAATGTTCGCGAACCAGTGTACTCTAAAGTTTCCTGAGCAAACCTTATCAATTTGCCTAGATAGAAATATTCTCATCTCCTTTTGTAATCGTGAATTTTGCGGCCTATTTCTTCACGAAAGAAATAGTCATTAAAACAGGGAGATTTTTTTCGACCACCGTGACTTTTAGACGACTTGGCCGGTATTGGCAGCATGTAATACACGGCGAACAGTACATGTGGATGCCTCAAATAATTACCTATCATTGAAGACTTTAAAGTTACATTTTGGCCAATAATTACTGAAAAAATATTTTCCAGTTTTTCTTCTAACTGACGAATTCAAGGATGGTGCTAGGTTCTTCAGTTCAAGGGAACATTGGAAAAGAGCTTTTTTCAACTTTTTATCAAGTTTACGCGGCATAATTGAAATTAGAATTTTGGTTTGAATGTTTGAAGGTTGACACTGACAGCAAAAATGACGCACGTCCCTGTAGTAGTGCGGGTATGTGTACCGCATGAAAGTAACTATGAAATAGCGATTTTTATATTAGCCAACATAAAGCAACAGGTGGTGGATCTTTAAAAAGTACACAAACTTTATAATATACGTGACTGACGTATAATGCCCCCTCTTCAATACAGCTAACGATTATTTTTTAGTTAAAGATGATCTGAAAAACCATCTCATGAATTTTGTGTGGTATCAATATACTAAAACCAAATTTTTTTTTACAACTTTGACATGCTGTCACTTCTAGGTGCCCCGCGGGTGCGGCGACTGACGCTCATTTTGATGATTAGTGAACATTAAACAACTGCTAGAAATGAAAATCATTCGGTATAAAATTCCTAGAAAAAATGCAACGCTACCTCCCGTACTAGTAGTTCTTCTTCTATTCAGGGCAGAGAAAAATCCAACGAACATAAAAGATTGCATTGAAAAATCCCTAGTTTCCATTTTCTAGCCTAAGCTGGCAAATAGCGTTTTCAAGCCCATTTGGACGACTGGAAAATAACTAAATTGAGACGGAGGCCGAAAAAATAATTTGTGTATATAAGTGCGCAAAACCAAATTTTTGTACCAGAAACCTGAAACCTGCAATTGTTAGGTAGAGTGGTACAATATTAGTTTGGGCAAATTTCTCTTGCCTTCTAATTTTTGGATCAGTGTTGGTAGTTTAGCGGTGCTCAAACAAATTGTACGAACTATTCTCTAATTGTATCGTTTAGATTTAGTATAATTAGAAAATATAGAATTCTTACCTCAAACAAACGGCTAATTTTACCTTGATGATAAGGACTCCTTAAACTTGGTGTTTTGTTTAGTTATCATTGGTGAAATTTTAGTTACAATGCGTTTGAACTCATATCCACTCATTCTGAAGTACTTGAAAAATCTGTCTTCATCGTCCGCGAGCTCCTTGTATAGTGTGTGAAATTCTCCTTCTTTTTAGTCCAAGCAAATTAGACGAAAAAACGCCGAATAGAAGAACTAATTTATAAAGTTTTCAAATTTTGGTTATGAAGTCCCAACAGGGACTCAAATAAAGATACGAAGAGTTTCCATCTCCCCGGGGGGAGCTTCATCCCCTTTTGCCCAAAAAAGAGCCCCCGAGTGTTACCTCATAAAGATTTTCCCCATTTTTCTCCTAAACGGTCACTCTGACAAGAAAATGTTATATAACTTATTATATTCTCCATTAAATTCTGTATAAAATTGATCTGATAAAGCTTATACATTTTTTGTTCCCACTAATGGTTTTCGAGATAATCGCCGCAAAAAACGGAGGTTGTCTTCGTGCTGAAAACTATACTCATTTTCCAACGTCATTTATGAGAACATAAGCCCTATAACATTTTTTCGTCGGAGTAACCGTTTAGGAGAAAAATGAGGATAAGCTTCATGAGATCACGCTCGGGGGCGGTTTTTGGGCAAATGGGGATGAAGCTTCCCCCGGGGAGGTGGGAACTCTTCGGATCTTTATTTAGGTCTCTACTGGGAGTTCATAATCAAAATTTCAAAACTTTATGAATTATTTCTTCTAAAAAGTCTAATTTGCTTGGACTATTTTTTCGTTTAAAGTTCGTGGGATGCACACTAAACCTACCTTTCCTCTGTTGCACTTCTACATAATCCGACTTCTCTTTATAGGTGGATGGTCTATCGGTGTTTGTGAGTGAGTTGCCGCATGGTGTGAATACTTGTGTCTGTTTTGTGTCTGCCACGTTACGCGCTGGTAGATATGAATGGAGTTTTTGTCGTGCTGCATTTGTTTTGTTTGTGACATCATCGAACTAGTGTAGATGCATGTTTGTGATTGATAGAAGTTAGCGTTGTATAAAGGATGTTGATTCTGGTATCATTGTGAAGAGCTTGCAAAGCTTTATTAAGACCCAAAGTGAGATTTTATCTCGATGACGTCTTTACGTCAAAATCTACGGCGCGGACCTGAACTGAGATTTTACGTAATTTTTTTTACCATTTTCTCACTACTATAACAGCTTGAACATGTTTACATGTGCTAGCAATCACACTACTTAATTTAGCTGGTGGTGGACCCTGAAACTTTTACACGGTTTCTAGCCGTAGTAGGTCGTAGATCAAATTGTTTTGTGACATTTTCCGCACATCTTCGTTGAGACTTAGGTCGAGACATCCTGGTTATTTTTTGAAATTCCAATTTTAAGTGGTGTGGTCGGTCATTTTCATTAAAAAAAAAGAATATTTACAAACACATTTCATGTGTTAATTATGTAACGTTTTAAGTCAGTGCATTCGTGTTGTTTCCACCTAAGAACATAACGTTTTTTCGCCAAATTTCGCTCTATGCTATACAAGGGCCATCTCTAAAAACACCAACTGCTTGAATTACACACCAATTTTTTGGTAGTCCTACATTTGTACAGGCATGAAAACACCGATTATTATGAGCATGGACCATATTATATGGACTCAACATGAAAGAATATAGAATGCAAAATCTGAGTCCACTATAAAGATGTCATAATTATATCGAACTCTAACGTCAGAAATTAGTTATCAAAGATAAGATGAATAGTTCGCATTAGATGTCAAGACACAATATTCACGTTCTTAAGTTTTTTTGAATAGATTTATTTGAAATTTGGACGTCAGTGGCGTTCAAAAGTCACTCAGGCAATATCTCTCTCGGAACCTATATAGATATCAATGAGTCTCCTACTACTATAGTTTTTTTTAGTCTTCCAGCTGGGACTACCGTTGTATCATCCCCATTATTTTGAAACTTCCAAAGGGTCCGGAAATAGCAAATTCTGTAAGGGGGCGTTCAAGTATTACGTAAGGCAATTTGAGGGGAGGGGGTCTTGTAAAACGTTACGATGCGTTACAGGATCGGGAGGGGGGTTCAAACAACGCGTTCAAATCTTCAAAAATTGCGTTACGTAATACTTGAACGCCCCTTAAAATGCAGGGTTTGATCAATTTCTTGTTAAGGTTAAGGTTAACCCAAGAACAACGGAATAATCAAAATAGTGAAAAATGGTCCCTAAACCAGAAAAGAACGGTTGAAACGAAATATGTAGTTATTAAAGACATTTCCTAAATCCGAGATCAACTGAGAAAATGGAATAGTTAAAGAGAGTACCTAAACTCAAGAACAACGAAGGTAACGAATTATGTTAGACACCGAAAACAACACATGAAACAAAATAGTGAAAGACGAAATATTTAGTTAAATACCCTCCCTGAAATATTGAAAGACAGTTCCTGCCGTAAACGCTTTAGTCCAGAATAAGTTGCTTTTGTAACTTTATAGATGTTTTATTAAATTTTGTTATGCATGTGTAGCATTCAAGTATTTTTTTATTTTCGTATTACACAAGAACATTGTCATCGAAATAGAACCCAAATAATAGTAGACAGTAGACAGTAGAGTAGACATTGGACGCCAAAATTTCTCATCTAAATTTTGTTTTCCATAGACAACATGACGAATTTTTACATCATCATTTTTACAACGAGCAGTATATTGTATCAACTTACACAAGCCTCTGCACAAGCAACTAGTAGGTAGGTACGAATTTAGTTGTTTAGTATGCACATACCTTACGGTCAATCATCGCATGTTCACTGCACATACTAAGATAAAATTTTAAAAAAATGTCTACTGGTTGTGTAGGAGGAAGGTCTTTATTTATTGGATAGTTTCTCATTTTAATGTTATGAAGTTGTGTAATAAATAAGAACATGATGCGTTTTATAATATATTACCTCCACGATACGTCATTCGTTCGACTAGCATTTCCCGCACAATGTACGTTGTTCAACAAGCAACACACTCTTCATTCTTATGTTTACCAAGAATAAAAAAAAAACTTCTTCGTACTTTCGTATCCCTGATTTTAGTAAAACTCAAATAAAAATAGATTAGTCAATGGGTGGACTTATCAAAATGCAGCTATAGTATCTAGCAGCTGCAATCAGAGTACCGCGGTATATCATAGTCAACGACATCGGCCTCGCTGACCTCGCAGACCCGAGGAAGGAAACCCGTCTTTACCGTTATCACAAACGGATGTATATAATACCGCCACCGACGCCGCCACTATAGAAAACCGATGGGTGCGTTGCATCGTTTCCTGTCCGACTAATGGTAGGTATCGCACGCAGTTATCGTTACTGCACGCGTTTCCGGAACCGATGCAAGGAAGTGATAACATAAAATTACACTACTGCCGTTACAGACAGAAGATATTTTCAACCAATTGTTGTCTCTTTGTTTTACAAAACATCCACTTACATGTAGAGAACAATTTCGGCTGGAAGATTTCAACCCGTTTCGGACATCAACTATACTTTATGTATGTCTGTGATTATATTCGATTTACTTTATTTACGTTTTGAAATTACTGACTCAATTCTGCCAGTTATAAATTTTTTGTCGTAAAACAGTTTTATAAAACAATTAGCTGGAGACCCATGCTTTGCCACAGTTATTACCTGGTGTACCTGCCTAATTCACATCAACATAATTCAGAACCTCTTAATTTTTGAAAAGGAAATGGCTTATTATGGGCTATATTAAAAATTTATGTTCTTTACAGCACAATTAACAATCCCTTCAGTTACTATACAAAAATATAAAAAAAAACTAGCAGTTCCCCGTAGCTTTGCCCGCGTAAATTGGGGTCAGCTTTACTCGCGTGGATATTTGGAAATAGTACAAACGCTGAAATCAGTTTAAAAAAAAATAACAAAAAGAAATAAAAATACATTTTTTTTGCAAAATCGTCCAGTCTAGATCCCAATTTTCACATATGTAACACACTGTTTGTTTTCTCGTTATGACAATTCTCATATCCAATATCCCAAGGGTTTGGAAATTGTCGAAAATTTTCCCGAGTTATCTTGCACAAGTGTTTGTTGCACCGAAAACTGCCCAAGCGCACAGCGCGCGGGTAGTTTTCAGGGGCAACAAACACGCGTGCAGACAGGGAGGGAAGATTTTAAACAATATGCCTGACCGAGGGATATTTGTTCAGACAATCGCTCGAACAACATTAACAAAAAATTGAAACGTCAAGATCTCATAAATCATGTCATGGTGGTTGACAATTATTTCCCTAGGGAGATTTTCGCTGGCTTTCGCAAAATTTAAATTCGATTGGTCGATTTAAAAAAAAAAACTGACGTTTAGATTGGTCCGACATATCAGTTTGACAGGTGAGGGCGATTGTCAGGAAAACTACCCCCCTTTTGGGAGGTTTGTAAATATTTTTTTCGTACCAATTCTCATGCCTGTAACACTGTATTTTGGGTAAAATCACTCCCTAATCCACCCTCCCCTTTTCTCGCTGTTGGTATTTTTTTTTGCGAAATCGTTAAACACGAGTTCAGTCTTTTTTAAAGGAGAATCTAGATTACAATTTTTACGACAGTAATACTGTTAGCTTTCAAGTTATAGAAATTTTGGGTAAAACCACCTTTCATTTGTTCTAGGCCGGTAAAGCCATTTTTGTAAAATCATCAAATACGGGTCTAGTTATTTCGAAAGCAAGGTCTAAATCCAAATTTTCATGTTTTTAGCATGCTGGGTTTTCGAGTTATGAAAATTTTGAGAAAAACCGTTTGCCCCTTTACGCTTTTGAATAAATTTTTGGAAAATCGTCAAATTATTATTTATTTCCGAATTATTTCCAAACGAATTTTCAAAAATGCGTTCTTAGTGCGCCTATACGCCCTAATAACTATGTACCTACCAAATTTTACATTTCAAGGCTCAACGGTCTGGGCTGTGCCTTGATCAGTGAGAAATCAGTTTCGCATTTACACAGGCTGTCCAATTTAAAATTTCTCCGAATTGGTTACTGTGTTTGAAAAATCCTCGAACAGGTCGATTTTATTTGCCAGGGGCACATCTTTTCAGATTCTTTTCAAGTTTTTGCGCTTCGCCCTCTTCGCGAGAGGGCTGTCAGCCCCAAAATCTTAAATGGCACTAGGGGTCGCATCGCGGTCTCCTCCGATCGTTTCGAAAGAATCTCGGGGACCGCGATGCGACCGAGACGAGCGCGCGAACGTCTAGTGCGTGCGTTTTTGATGATCGCGTACTATGCTTGGGATGCATTTTGCAGTTGAATGTCTTCGTAAATAATATCTAGTAGCTCATTATACTTTCCAGATGACATACGAAAGTATTGCAAAAATCGCTGTTCGTCCAGTAATAATTTTTTATATACAGGGTGTTATGGAAGTCCTAGCAGAAAATTTAACCACAAGTAGAACTCGTCAAAATAAACTTTTTTTTTATCTATAATTTTTTTCGCAAACGCTCCCTTACGGAGTTAAAATTAAGAATAGTTTAACCCGTAAAACCAATACCCGCCTATGGTCCCAATTTCATTCATTATCAGCAATCCACAAAAACGTTACCCGATAAACGAATCCAAATAAAAACTGTTTAAATGGAAACATGTACTAACCTACCATAATATGCATAATATTGAAGGGGTTAGGTTCGTACCGTGCGATAATTTAAATTATAAATTAGAGTATGCTGTGAAATTTAAATTAGGTTGGCACTACTAACTTTTGACAATTTTATTTAAAATTCGAATGTCAAAGTGACTTTTCAAAAAAACGGCAACAGAATGGTGAATGGAGTTAACAGCTGAATTGAAGATGCGGGAGAATACTTTAAACATTTGCTGTAATTCTCAATTTTCTACATTATTTGTTAGTCGTTTATTTTCATGAGAACATAAACGTCACAATGTTTACGGTAACTTCAAATTTTACTGTCAGTCTTAGGAGTCAGTCAAATTGCAGGCTGGGCCATTGCCTACTCTAATTTATAATTTAAACGATCGCACGGTATGTAATAAACTAACTTACGATAAATTTTGACACACCGACACCACACATCTTCGAATACTTACAAATTTTAGGTTCAATTTCCAAAACGCGATTACATCTGGGACGTCCGACACACAAACAAGCGGCGAACTTCATTTGCATTACTTAACACTAACATAGAAATTGCACCATAGAAAAAAACATTTTCGTGGAAATTGTATATGAATATACAATGATATATATAATGAATAAATTCTTAAGGTGCGTTTACATCTGATAAAAGCATCAAAACCCAAAATAGCCTAGAGTGTAATAATGTTCTAAATAAATGTAGGTATGTCAAAAAAGAAGAAAAAACGTTCTGTGTGGGTTCGATAGTGGATTTTGAGAGGTGAAAAATTGGGTGCCAATAGTCAATTAATACATTGACATAATTAGTTATTGTCTGAAAAATCTTCTGCAAATGTATACGCTCCAGAATGCACATTTGACCCCAATAATTTAGAGAGGCGAAATAATACATGAAATCTGGCGAAATGAAGATATTACGCCAATAGATAGGTTGCTACCACTGGCCCAACAAGGCAGTAATAACCTTTCAAAGAATGCTAAAGAAGTACGAGAAGAGTATATGCAATATTTTGTCAGCCACCAAGGGGAAGTTCCTTGGCAGTACAGATTAATGTTGTAAACAACTAAATTGGAATAAATAAAAAAAATCCTATAGCTGGTTTGCACGTAGAGCCTCCTTGCAGAAATAAAAGCAAATTATAGTCTGGCCTTTTTGAGACAATCAATTCATCAGTGATCTGATCTGATTTTGTGTTTTTTTTTCTTTAAATTTACTGTTAAATTGATTTCTTAAATTATGAATTTTTCTTTGAATTTCTTCTACATGCTTCTGCAATTTCCGTTAAGGTATTATGGTTCTTCACTATCTTTATACACTTTGCATGTAACGTTACATAATTCAGGTTTACAGAGGTACATATTAATATTAGTTCATTTATTTGAAGTTTTAACCACTCTTTCTTGTCACCCATGTTTATGAACATGAAACTTATTGCCCGACAGTGGCACAAAAGTAGACGATAAGTCAACTTTTGCGATTTCTCTCAGGCGAGTTGGAATTTGCAAATAATCAGCGTTTATATCTGGTGGTATAGAAGTATCGACACATATAGCTGGAAGTTGGAGCATATATGTCCGACATAAATTCGACACTGTTTACATTAGTCAGGATTTCTGTCTGACATAAATATCATGCAAGAAATCTCAGATGTAAACGCACCTTTAGTATTTGCTTAAGAATCGATCACAGTTCATTTCTTAGCGGCCGGCGCGACACAACTGATAACTAAAATTTACTATCGAGCCAAATTTTTTGTTCCAAAAAAGTTAGAAGGTGTTTACCTCGTTCGGCAAAAACTCTCTCATGCGTTCAAGTTCAATTTAGTCATAGGCGGAGGGTGAAATAAGAGGTCAGAAAAATGTTCAAAAAAATTGCGGATTTCAGCAAAGTGGTAAATAGAAAAATGTTTATTTTGACGAGTTCTACACGTGGTTAAATTTTCTACCAGGATTTCCACTTTTCCTGCTTCTGTTAATTGGATGAATCCAAAATCTCGTGGGCTTTTTTCTTTGGCACTTTTCTTCCTCTTCAAACAGAAGAGCCAATAATAAGACATCTTCCATGGAACTCATTTTCTTAACTGAAACCGTTGTTTAAACAACGAGAAGAGCGCCGGCAGGATTGTGTGCAATTGTCAAATGGGATCAGTTGAGCTTGCGATGCGACGGGACCGCGACCGTCTAGTGCGTTCTCTCCTAAAATGATTATGACAACAAGCAAAGTGCACTCAAAGTAACTGAAATAACGAACTGCGCAAGCGATCAGCTGACTCAAAGTAGCTACACATCGCGGACGAAGTGGGATAAAATCGTATTCCAACAAAAATAATATGATAATAATAAAAATAATAAATAGTTATTTATTATACGAGTTCCTGTGTAAATTGGGTCATTTCGGGCACGAGGGCTTAAAAAAGCACGAGTGAAACGAGGGCTTTTTTAAGCCTCGAGTGCCCGAAAGCACCCAAATTTACACAGGAACGAGTGTAATACAACGTTTTATACTTCGACATAACCGCGGAAAGTCTTTAAATTGCTTAAATCCATAAAAATTGTGTGACGTTTATCTGACATTTTCTTATTTCCTGACAGGAGAGTGTTTACACAAGCGAAAATTTGAAAATTCTGACAGTGTCGAACTATAATAGTATATTAAAGTATGAGTGGATAACAAGGTCTTTAAAACACGCGCGAGTTTTCGAGCACGACGGCGTAGCCGGGCCAAACCATTACACCCCAACCAACATGTATATGTTCCAGGGAAATCGACCGAGTCCGCTCTACACAAGGTGGTGGGGCGGATTGAGGGAGCCCTGGAGCACAAACTATACTCCTTAGGAGTATTCATCGACATCGAGGGGGCTTTTGACAAGACCACCTTCGATAGCGTCGGGCGAGCACTTCAGAACCGCGATGTCTCATCATTGGATTCAGCGCGTGCTGGAGTGCAGAACCGTGCATGTTAGTGTAGCGGACGCAACTACTCGAGGAGTGGTTAAGAAGGGCTGTCCTCAGGGGGGAGTTTTCTCCCCATCGCTATGGGACATAGTAGTGGACGACCTTCTATGCACACTCAACGAGGCGGGATTCTACACTATCGGATACGCAGATGACCTGGTCATACTGCTTACTGGTAAGTACGAAAATGTACTATACGACTTTATGCAGACAGCACTCCGCCTGGTACAAAAATGGTGTAAGAAGGAGGCTCTGGCTGTAAATCCACAAAAGACAGAGCTAGTCCTCTTCACGAACAGAAGGAAGATGGGACCACTAAGGCTGCCCTCCCTTAACGGCGTCAAGCTGAAACTCTCGCAGGATGTGAAGTACCTGGGCGTTATGTTGGATCATAAGCTGTCTTGGAAAAAGCACCTGGAGAGCAAAATAGACAATGCTAGCGTCGCCCTGTGGCAGTGTAGCAGAGCGGTGGGAAGGTCCTGGGGTTTAACACCCAGGATTACCCTCTGGCTCTACACGGCCGTCATCAGATACCGATGCTGAGCTGCGGAGCAATTGTCTGGTGGCAAAGAGTCAGACAAAAAACAACGATGACACGTCTCAGACGCATCCAACGGATGGCATGTGTCGCTGTTACGGGCGCCATAAGAACCACCCCGACCACAGCTCTGGAGGCTATCCTGTGTCTGCCTCCCATCGATCTCTTCGTGGAGGGCATGGCACTTGCCTTCGCTCGCAGGCTGCGGGAAGGTAACCTTGAGCGAGGGACTCCACAGAGTACTTCTCTTGGGTGCGGGATCGGACCGTATGTGTTCTCAATATGCTTTCATCAAATCCTATGCAGTGCATACGGATACAGAAGAACATACGAAGTTTGAGATTTCAATCTTCACGGATGGATCAAAAACGAAAGCAGGCTCTGGAGCGGGAATTCACATCCCCGAAATGAACTACAATCACAGCGCAACCCTAGGAGAATGTGTCAGTATTTTCCAGACGGAGATCGCGGCCATTCTTAGGGGTGCCACAGAAATCACTGGGCGCAATGTCAGTGAAAAAACGATGTGCTTTTTCAGCGACAGTCGAGCAGCTCTGTGGGCTCTGGTCAGTGGCAGGATTACCTCTCAAGTGGTACATGACTGCCATCTGGCACTGTCGAGAATAGCACTAAACAATGTCTCATGTAAACATGGTTTTGGAAATGGAAGAAATAGCGTAGAAACACGTCTGCTGTCGATCTTGCTACCACCGAAAACGCATCGTTTTGTCGCTCCTTGTTTGAACCAATCGAGATCCATAATTCATACAGTTTCAAAAACCCACCACACAGTAATATCTACCCTTTTTAGATGTAATAATACGTAAGACTAGTCAAAAACGTAACAAAGTATAATACTTCAACAAATATGTTTGACGACCGTTGTTTGTCATGCGCACTAATTTGATATGACGTGCAAAATTAAGAAAAACCATAAAAAAAAAATGTTCACAGTCCCTACCGTTGTTTTGTACACATTCATGCTTGAAGACGCCGCGCCGTCGAAGTGATTCTTCTACCCTTTGTAACATAGTATATTCGATGGTATCAATTCATTATTGGTAATTCTATCCATTTTTTCAGATTTGATTTGACAGAAGTGACAAATTAATAATTTTTAGTAATAAAAAGTCATAAAAACTAGAAAGCGATCGTTTCCAAGCAAGTTCATGAAAATAATAGTTATTTATTATACGAGTTCCTGTGTAAATTGGGTGCTTTCCGGCCTTCTGGGCCTAGTCTTCAATGTCTTTTGTGAAACCCAAAAGACAAAATTGATCAGTTGGAGAAATCGGGAATTTATGAAATTAATCAAAGATATTGAGATTGTAATCAAAAATATATTGGGCAAACACGACGATTAATTTCAACTAATCAGAGATTTGGTAGATTTGAAAAATCAAGTGTATCTCAACATATTTTTGAACATGACCACCACATAGACAAAACTTGTGTTAAATTAGTTAAATCTGTAAATAATTGTAAATTTCTAGACATTTACGAAAGAACAGGAATTGTGTTTTTAATAGCGGCAAAGGCCCGATCCCCTCTTCCGCACTATTCCCACTTTTGAACAGTACGGGTGGGGATGCGAGCCATTAGAGTATACAGGCTGTCCCAGTACTCCCGCCCCAGAGAAAACTGGAGATATCTCCCTGATGCACAGATAAATATTCTTAAAGAAAAAAATTGTTAGCTCCAATGGTATTGAAGAAAAGAACATTTTAATTTGACCAATCAGAGGGTTTTAGGCCATCCAGGTATATTTCTCATCATTTCTGTTGCTAGGTTTTATACTTATACTCAAAGCCTATTTTTTATTTGTTAATGATCCAGTCAACTAAATCTTTTAAAAAAGTCAGTGTCAAAATAAAATTTGATTACATCGCTCTGACCCCTCTATCACAGTGCGCTTATATAATGAATAATTTACGGGGAATGTGGACGAAATGCTAGACAAGCAGCGAGGATGTTTGCCGGACGCTTTCCTGATAGAAATCATCGGGATCACAAAGTGATACTAAAAGCAATGGCACGAAAAATCAAAAAAAGGTCAAGTTTTATCAGACAGAAGGGAAGTTGGTGATGCTGACAGGACTTCAGCCGAGAAGCTCGAGAAGTTTTAAATGAACGGTGGGCATTTTGAACACTTGCTCTGATTGCTTTGTTGTCCCTTTTTGACAATATTCTACACTCTGTATATAGAGCGGTATGTAGCGTGTAAATTTAGTTCACTCATCGCCCTGATGATGCCAACATTGTTGGCAAAACGTGCGTCGGTAATTATAATAAAAATTGTTTTTGGTGTTTTAGGGAAAACTGATTAAAAGCAGTTATATACCACTAAAAGTGATCCAGACAATTATTTTGTTTTTGGACAGAGGGAGTAATATAATAAGGCAATTTACTCTTAATTTTGAGAAAATTGTTATTGTTAGTGACTTTAATGTACCAAAGTTTTCTGAACGTAATTTTTGCAATAACAAAAGTAAACGCTGTTGTTAGGTTTTTATCTTTAGCGGACTTGATCAGTAATGTGCAGTAATGTTATAATTAGCTTTTTTTTATTGTCATTATACAAATATATCAACAACGTTATAGCGCATCAAAAATTCAATATCAGGCCGTCAACGACGTCTGCCCCGCACGTGTCTGCCCGTTTGGGATGTTTTGCTCAGCGCGAGCCCCCCACCCACGGTCACGCATTCCGGCGCGCGCGGTGGGACTTGCGATGTGGCGGGAGCGGACAGCCTATCTATCTACTACCTATGTTTTTGGTTTGGCACCGACTTCAAACAGATCAGTAGGTAGCACATGTAATAATACATGTACTGACTTATTTCTCGCTTTTTGAAGTCTCTTTTTTTAAAAAGCTAATTATTTTACCCTTTCAAATAAAAGAAGAATTTTCAAAATCGATCCACAATTGACGAAAAAATCGGTGAACATACATAAAAGGAAAAATTTGAGAATTTCCTTCGATTTCCAAGGGATCCCCTCATCAGACCCGGACTTGCTGACAATGGGACTACCTCCGGAGTATACCATTTCAAATAATAGAAGAATTTTCAAAATCGATCCACAATTGACGAAGAAATCGGTGAACATACATAAAAGGAAAAATTTGAGAATTTACCTCGATTTCCATGGGATCCCCTCATCAGACCCGGACTTGCTAACAATGGGACTACCTCCGGAGTATACCCTTTCAAAAAAATTTGAGAATTTTCCTCGATTTCCATGGGAGCCCTTTATCAGATCCGGACTTGGTGACAATGGGACCACCTCTGGAGTATGCCCTTTCAAATAAAAGAAGAATGTTCAAAATCGGTCCACAATTAACGGAGATATCGGTGAACATACATAAAAGGAAAAAAAAACATACATACAGCCGAACATAGAACCTCCTCCTTTTTTGAAGTCGGTAAAAAATGCTAACAATCGTCTCCTCGACCTTTGTATAGTTAGAGATATTAAAACTCATGTTTATGTAGATGATAGTCCTATTTTGGACATTGATCCACATCACCCAGCCCTTGACATTGAAATTTATGTTAAGAGAGCCCAGAATGATCGTTTTCCCTTTTCGGAGGATGCTAAAATTTTTAATTTTAAAAGAGCTGACTTTACAAATTTATACACGGAGATGTCTCAAGATTGGTCTTTTTTACATCAAATTGATGTTAATAACCTCTGCTCAGATTTTTATGAACAACTTTATTCAGTTATAAATAAATTCGTTTCTAACTTTAAGAGTTGTAAAAACAAATATCCGAAGTGGTTTTCTGCTCATCGTATTTACTTAATTAAAATTAAGAACTTCTTTTTTCGTAAATTTAAAAGAACGGGCTCCCAAATTCATAAAGATAATTTTATTATAAATTATTGATGTTAGACGATCTGTAAAAACGTTGTTAACGTTAAACGTAAACGTTAAAAACTGGTTATGATATTTACCTGTCTACTGTACAGAAGTCCGTTAAAGATGATCCAGTTATTTTGAAAATACATTAAAAAAAAAAAAAAGATTCATCTATCCGTTTTAAGCTTTTATATAACGATACTCTCAGACAATAGTTGACAGCTTTAAGAAATATTTCTCATCTGTAGGTATACAGTCTAGATTCTACAACGGTGCCTAATAATTTTCAATCAGCAGTTAATTTCATCGATAACATAATTCATATATTGGAAATTTTTTAAGAGGATATTGCAAACGCCATAAGAAAGTTGAAATGTAATTTCAACTGCGGCTTCGATGGTATACCTGCCTTTTTTATTAAAGATTGTTTTCCAGTTTTGTTAGAGCCGTTACATTTCTATACAACACTTGCATTAAATAAACACCTTCCCAGATGTATGGAAAAAGGAAAGAATTTGTCCTATACACAAAAGTGGCAAACATTCTGATATTTCTAACTATAAGCCTATCTTCATTCTCTGTGACTTTGCAAAAATATTTGAAAGAATTGTTTATGACTATGTTTATCCACCAATTTCTAATTTAATATTAGTTCATCAGTATGATTTCATGACTGGTAGATCAGCAGTGACAAATTTAATGACTGTTACTCATTTCCTCAAAAAAGTTGTGGATTTTCTAACTCTACAATGGCCTTAGTTGAATCTTATCTATTTAATCGCACTCAAAATGAATGCGTTAATAGCTTTGTTACAACAGCAAATTAGAAAATAGTATATTGAAACACTAGTTTTGTAAAACTTATATTAAGACACGAGTTCAGGTTTGCAGCACGACTGCCGTAGTCAGGAGTGCCTGTAAAGAGCGAGTGCTCTTAAGTTTTACAAAACGAGTTTTTTATGTTATTTTTTCGAATTTGGTTTCATAATTTGCAAATTATAACACCAAAAACAGAATCATAATGATCTAAATTATAGTTCTGTTTTTGGTAACTTTTCTTGTCTTAATGTCCCATCTAAAAACAGGCTCTTAAACCGCATCCCAAAAATCCAAAATCAAAAAGCAAACATCTACCATCTTTTCTTCTAGACACCGTTTACCCAAACATACCACTTGCACTTCAGGAATTGGTAGGAACCACTCTTCTATAGATGAGATGACAACTCCACCGCGGGGAAACATCGAACCAAAAATGCGTCAAATATAAATGTTTCCGGCTGTGCGCTTCGGATGCCGCGATCCCGTATCCGCTAAGTTGCCCGGAGCCGTCGTCGCTTTGGTGTGCACTATCCACCACCCGGGAAGGAAGCAGTGAGTACTGACCAGTGACCGGTGAACCGATCCAAAACAGTTGTAAGTCGTGCCTGCCCTGGAGGCAGAAGTGGTGAGCCCACCAGCCCAGAAAGAAGTAGTGAACCGACCCCGCCCTGGAGGAAGAACCGAGCAAGGTAGGAGCTCCAACCATCCTCCCCGCTTCCTCGATGTTCCCTCTCGGTAATTATTTGCCACCGGCAATCGTAACAAAGTATCCCGGTTCCAACTGGTCTCCGAGAAGGGTGAACCCGACTGTCTCTGGGGTCCCTAGTCCCACAGCTGTCCAACCTTCCGATTCAACGGGACCGGTCTTTCCTTCTGGCTAGCCCGTCCCACCTCGGACCTTGACCACGCCACTACAGAGAGAACCAACAAGACGACTTTCGAAGAACGTAGATAATCGTATACAGGGTGAATCAAGTTATTGGGTGTCGATCCGTGCAGACCATGTAACTAGTTGTACACCGAGCGAATTATAAATAGTAGTATACAGAGCGAACCATAAGATCTGTCATAAAGTTACCGTGAAGCGATACTGTATACAGGGTGTTTAATAAAAATTGTAAAACCGAGTCGTATCTATTTTTCCTCCCGCCAAACTAGACAGCTAATCCCTCCGTACCGTGCTCCGGCTTTTAGCTACCCGAGGTTCCGTGGAGCACACCACGTTAAAAAACTGGCGCTCGATGCAACCGCCGCTGAAAACAAGCGTCACATAGTAATATACCAAAGTTATATATTTTTTAAATGGAATTGTCTGTATATTCTGGGCGAATTGAAAGAGCAATTAATGTTGAGCCAAGTGATAAAGGTCAAAATAGTGCTTTTTTAAATTTGCTACTAGACTTTTCTGACAGAGATAACTAAGAACTTTTCTGTCAATAATTCATTCCCAAGCATAAATTTAAACGAGGTGCGAATAAATAAGTTTCACTTAAAAAATACAAAAATACGTTAGCGATATATAAGAAAGACAAATACCCTACTGTATTCCTAACTCGGTCTACTGCGAGTAAATATGAAATATCAGATTAAGACTAAACCAGTTCATAATGTTTTTTGCTACCTAACCTGCAAATAGTATCGTTAGACATTACTTGATTGTTATGAATGCAAAATGCCACATAATAGCATGTATTATACAAGTGTCTTATAAAACATATAAGAAATATTTAGCCACGAGAGCTTGCTCGACTGGGCTAATTTTTCTTGAGTGACTTATTGCTGTTAAGGCACGGGTGTAATACATGGTTTTATTAAACACCTCCTTCTGATGTAACAGTTCTTAAAACATCATCAAAACCCAAAAATTTTATAGCGTTAAAAGCTGGTAGCCATGTGGTTGCTATGACAAATTATAAAGTCAGTTTAATTATGGGTTTATAGGGGTCCACTGGTGTTTTATAGACCTCATAATATGTAGTGGCCTAGTACGGTTCTCTTTGTGTTTCTCTCCTTCAGTGGATTCAGTTACACATCGAAATTCTAGTGGAGTTTAGACTACCGCCGTCTTTGATTCGGTTGATTCTTTGCTGACAACAGATTCTCGTCCTAGTTTTCATAAAAGGAAACAACTGGTGTGACTAAACTCCTTTTATGAAACGATACAAACAACAATATCGAAAATGTTATTATTGTATTATTTAAGTGTTTATCCTTGAGCCTTCATGAATTTAGACTACTGGTTCAAATGTGGGAATTAAATAGTGCTATTTCACCCCATTTTCAACCATGATTTGGTTTTGGTGGTCTGGTCTGGTAGGTTTCGGTTTAATTTCGAGACATTGCTTTTAATTGTCAAAAAAACACGATGTACCTATATGTCAACAATTTGGCGGCTTATCAATTTTCGAATTTGACGTTTCATGTTCAAAATGTGGCGTTAAGTTCGTTTATGTCATGACATGTACAGTGTGATGATAAAGTAAGGAACAAAATTTATAATTGCGTTATTTGATGTTTTCAAGCAAAACGCTCGGACACTTTATGACCTAAAAATTTTACTTATGACGTCATGTATTTTTGCACAATGACGTCATCATTGTTTTTTTTTCAATGATGACACCATTGTATTACTGATTTTTTATATTCCCAACATTTCATTTATGTTAGTGCAGTCACACACGTTCAGTTTCAACTGACAGTTTGAACTGTGTGTGGGTAAATATTCAAATTCAATTTTTTCAACTGAATGGTTCAACTGATCATTGCGTGTGTGGGGTTTCAACTGTACAGTTCTTTTTAATTTGTATCAATCAGACAAGATTTAATATTAAACTTAATAGAGATCTTGAAAAGCGCTTTTTCGATTTTTTACTTTTTTGTAAAATTACACCGTTTAAAAAGTAAACCGAGAGCGGCCAAATTGTCCTGCTCCCTCGACTCCACTGTAAACTGAAGGATTGAACTGTACGTGTGTGTGCTTCATAGTGTACAGTTTCAACTGAACAGTTCAAACTATCAGTTGAAACTGAACGTGTGTGGCTGCCCTTACAAGTCGGGGTACAAGAAAGCTACAGAAGTGCTTGAGTTTTTCCAAGAAACTTTTGGTTATCTCTTGCAATAAAAAAACTCGGCATTTCAATTAATGAACGAAGTAAACCATTGATATAGAAAGTGAACGTCTCGTTAAAATCATGGCTGGAAAATGCTGAAAAAATTGCGATTTCGAAAAATTGTTATTAAGAAGAGTTGTTTAAAATGATGAGCTCTATTACCAGTTTCAATATTTGCAGTGAATGCCATAACATCCTGTATAAATAAGATATAGATGTCTAAAAATTTAATGTAAAAATGTAAAAACAGTTTTTTCTATTTGTTAATAATAATAATTACACTGCCTCTTGCACAACGATTTACTGTTTGTAACAAAGAATGTTACAACGATTTATCATGTACCTAAGAATTATAATTTAAAGTTTTCAGAGTAATTGCTAAAGCGGGTATAATAATTTTGAGTTAGGTCAAAGCAGTATTGTCGTCAGCGCTTGTAACTTTACTTCTTCCACAATTTGACCTGAGGATATCGTGCAGCTTTTTTCTAATAACAGAACATCGTGTAGCAAATTATGTCATGTCATAACCGTAGCGGTTTTTCTCAATGAGGATTAGCCACGGTCAAAAGCCTGCACTGTATAGCTCCCATTTCTTGGTCAACACGACTGATCAACAAGAATCATCGTTATTTAGTTTTTATAGGACACGATATTTTAAGTGAGGAATTTAACTGAGAATGAGAAAGGTTTATATACCTCATTCTGTCTTTAATGCAGTTGTTTTTAGAAAAACTATACAAAAATGCTTACCATTTACAATAGTGGGTTTAAATAAAGCGTCTGAGACTTTTTGAATTGAAATTGGACAGTTAAATTTTTGGACCCCGTCCGGGGTTTTTGCACCTTTCTTAGCCTATAGCTTAACGTTGAAATTTACGAGAATTAGGGGGATGCTGAAGACTGAAATCAATATTCAAAGATTTGACGAAAAACAACAATCACGTTCTAGCAATGAACTATGAAGACAGAAAGAGTATAAAGAAAACGAAGAACCATAGGTCCTACGAGATCCAAAAAGACAAATCTAACCAAATAAAAACAAAATACAACTCATATTTTTCTATTTTTACAGTACCTACTTAAGCTTTTTTTTATATAAAACGAATTTACTTATTAGCAAATGTCAAAAAATCTGTTTGAATGCGGTATTTTGAATGTGTTTGATACAAGCCAAATTACACGTAAACAATGTGAGAGGAACTTCTAAGAAAACATTCTCCTAAGATTTATATGGGATATTTATTTTGGCAAACATACTTTTAAAGAAATAAACCAGTTTTTAAAAACAGCTTCTAAACTAACGTTCGTCTTCAATGAATTCACTGACTTCACTGTCAGACGACATAAAAAAAATGTAAAATCTCCCGAAAAATAATAAAATTATCCACCGAAGAAGAAAGGGCAATAGAATGAAACTTCCAAATTGTTTATATTATTAATTTGACTATTTACAACTAGATTACCATTTACTCAAATTAATTAATTGTTTTGAGAATAAAATAATAATTTCTACAGCAATAAACTTGTTTCACGACTGACATGTTCTCGATTCTTTTTATATTGATTTCGCCTGAGATACATACAATTTTATTTTGTTAGACGACACACAGATGAAAGAAGCTTTACGAGCTCAGACAGTTTATGACAAATAATTCCTCTTTTAACGATGGGCAACAAATTACAAATACATACAAATCTTTAGAAGGAATGTAATAAAACCGCCATTAGGTATATTACAGGTTGTTTCAACACATATTGTGATAGTAGATAGACATAGGTCAATCTTTAGGGACGATATTCCTTCTGAAACTTTGGAAATCCTTGTTTCAATTTCTTGGTCTGCCGAAGCAGTACAAAAAGCACTTTGACATTTGAGTGAACTAAGTGATATTCTTTTTTTCGAACATCCTTGTCACAAAATAAAATGTATTTAACTCTTATATCGTAATCTTTAAATACAGGTCTCCCCAGTTCAGATTTCTCCGTGTGATTGAAAAATCCTCGAACAGGTCGATTTTATTTGCCAGGGGCAGATCTTTTTAGGTTATTTTCAAGTTCCGGCATTTCGCCCTCTTCGCGAGGGGGCTATCCCAAAATTCTTAATTGGCACTATAACTACTTACTTTTCAATATTTTTCAGTTTTGACCGCAAAGCGATAATTTTCTATTTTCAAAATAATCCACATTTTGTCATGCTGGGCCACAGATGTATGTAATTGCGGAATTATTACTTATTGAAATTTCAATTGTCATTAGGTTTTTGATTTTGATTGATAAAAAGCGCGAAGGACTTAGCAAAAGCATCTTAGAACTGAATGTAGAGTATGCGAGACGATTATTATTTTTTATTAAATGATGTAATTAATGTAATAAATGTTGGATGTGGCCAGATGCAAAAATACAGACGATTTTCAAAGCTGGGACGGACCTTCTAGTATTATATAATATAAATAATTCTACTATAATAATACGTCTGTACCTCACTGAACTCCCAGACGCTGGACCGATTTTGATGAAATTGTGTTTGTGTGTTTGAGTGGGTCCCTGGATGGTTTAGATTCACAATTGGACCCGGTAGGTGTCCCCAATATTTTTTAAATGAAAAAAATTGTAAGTTCATCATCAAAATTATGAATAAATGACACCCTCGATGGTAGGTATCCCCTCCTAGCCCAAGAGGACTCCCGATGGTAGCTACGCCACCCTGTTCAAAGAGGCCCACTTGGGAATAATAATAATGAAACAAACTCGAACCCAGAACCCTTCGATTACATGAGAGCTCTTACTAATTAAGCTATCCGAGTCTATTTTCTATTACTTTATACTATATCCATCCAGCCATACTGTCTATCGTATTTTTAAATTTAAATGCTGGAAAATATGAATATATGTATATTTCTATTTATATATTTTTTTATTTGTATATTTTTTTTATATTTTTATTTTTTCAGGGTGTCCCAGAACTCGCGCCCCAGAGGAAACTGACAAATGCCGACGACAATATGGATCCCGAAAATGCAAACAAAGACAAATTTTTGGCTTACATAACAGCGCTGTTGCACTTTTTCAACTCACCAATCCCAAAAAGGGAAGGTCCAGGTGTTGGTATAACATAAATCTGTTCCTAGGCTATCGTACTGTCGGAGTGACATCCACGCCAAAGTGCCAACGCGTAGGTTAAGTTAGATGTCACTTGCCATTGTATGTTTTTTAGTGTATTTTTTTTAAATAAAACAACAAATGGGGGTTCTGAAAGAACCGTTTTTATTTAACGTACACAGACTTATGTACCACTACAAATACAAGAGGACAGGGTATATAATTATAACAGAAAAAGAATATTGTCAAAAAGGGACAACAAAGCAATCAGAGCAAGTGTTCAAAATGCCCACCGTTCATCTCTAAACATAACTGTGCTCGCCGCAAAAGGCTCAACTTAGAGTTTGTAATCATTTGAGGGGTAATTGTGGCAAGAGCTTCTTGAACCTGGCCCCTGAGCTGTTCCAGTGTTTCAACGGGACGTCTGTAGACAACATTTTTTACGTGTCCCCAAAGAAAAAAATCCAGAGGATTTAAATGTGGGGACCTATTCAACAGTCAGGAAATTGTTGATTAAGAACTTCTCGAGCTTCTCGGCTGAAGTGTGGTGTTGGGCCAGCGTGGGCAAATTGGGAAGTTGTGTTCAAGAAATTCGTATAAATTTGCCCAGTTAAACGGACAGGAAATTCAAAAGGTCCAACCTAAAGAAGAAGGTTATAGTTAGGTGATGATTTCTCATTCAATTGATGACATACCACACGATTTCCTAATAGACCTGCCCACAAATTTATTGAAAATCGTTCATGGAATGCTCATTCAAAAAAAGCGTGTGGATTTTCCTCTCGGCAAACATTCTCGCTGCTTGTCTAGCATTTCGTCCACATTTAGAGAACACAGAATACATGTTTAAAGAGCACTGTTGACCTCTCTGAGGGGTTAGAGCGATGTAATCAAATTTGATTTTGACACTGACGTTTTTAAAACATTTAGTTGACTGGATCATTAACAAATAAAAAATAGGCTTTGAGTATAAGTATAAAACCTAGCAACAGAAATGATGAGAAATATACCTGAATGGCCTAAAACCCTCTGATTGGTCAAATTAAAATGTTCTTTTCTTCAATACCATTTGAGCTAACAATTTTTTTCTTTAAGAATATTTATCTGTGCATCAGGGAGATTTCTCCAGTTTTCTCTGGGGCGCGAGTACTGGGACACCCTGTATATAAGATAGAAAACGCATTCAAGTTTAAATCTATATAATACAAATAAAATGGTGTTTGTTGGTAAGCGTATCACTTGAGAACGACTGGACCGATCTATGGGATTTTTGTATGAACTCCATAACTCACGATTCCAACGATGGATATGCGCAATTCTATTTTTGTTTGTTCTTTATGATCCTGGAAAAGTTTTCAGGAAAATAAAATTCCAGACAATCACAAAAAAGAAGATGAAAGTTTGGGAATTTATTTTGCCTCCCGGTTTAGAAATAACTCAATTGAATGTTTTCAATTGAAAATAAAAATCGGGAAGACCTGGAGAAAAATCTAGAAAAACGCATCCCAGTCTATAACATTTGTTTTTACTTTTGTGTTTTTCGCGATCTGCCCAAAATCAAATCTGTGGAAATTTGGACAAGACAACGTCTGTCGGATCAGCTAGTAATATTATATTATTTGAGTTTGGTAAGAACGCCGTTATAAAACACAATTCCATTATTAAAAAACCTAAATGTGGTTTCGTAACGCCTTGAAGACAAAACTAGTTTTTAGTTTTGTAAAAAATATTCTGTTGTTATACTCAAATCTATACAATAGCTTCATTATAAGCGCAAAGGCTGGTTAGATGAAAAATCACTTAGACTGGACCATGAAAGTTTTTCTAACATGACATGCATGTTTATTTTTGTAACATTATTCTGTCAAAAGAAGTATAATCCGACCTCTCTGTTCCAATAAATTAACCATTTAAAATAGTCAACAAGCGTTTAATGTAACACTCTAGCCAACAAAGTGAAAAAAATTCCCCATCTTTTTTAGACATATCATTTAATTTCGTGGTATTGAATCTTTATTATTTTATTTTTGCGTAATTTTATTCCTCTATTTTCATATCTGTTTTTAACATTCCTTGCTTTTCAGGAGGCTTTCTAGATGCTTTCTTTTCACTTTTCATATCTTGTATCAATTAAATTACTCCTATTTATCCAAATTGTCTTGCTGTACTTTTTCAGTCGGACTTCTTTCATTTTCTCGACGTCCCCCCAAGAAGTATGCCAAACTTCTTCTTTCTTCTTCCTTTATCTGTTGTATATTCCTCCTCAGAATCCAGGTTACACTTGCGTTGTGTCTCTATTCTGTATTTTATATGTGTTATTTTACTATTATTCTTGTACAGTCAAATAAAGATTAAACCTTAAAGCAGATTTCTTGTCGGGATGGAACCAGGAAGGCCGTATACGTAGAGCAAGAGGTACAGGACGTGTCAGAAAAACCACACAACGGGAATATCGCCGCCTTAGACTTTTGGCTCTACGGGACCGTTTCACTTCCACAAGGGCGATTGCGGACCAGTGGTTTGAAGGCCTATTGGGATGCGAACCGTTTATCACCGGATCAGAAGTTTTGAACTTTTTCATAACGAGTGAGCAACAAAATTCGTGATCGTAGGACCCTTTGAATCCAAAATTTTGAGTAGATTTTTGATCGATACGATTGTGTAAAAAGTCATCGAGTTGTCAAATCTGATTTGAAATAAAAATCTTTTCTTTTGTAAAAGTTTGTTCACTTGAGGGGGACCCGTACAACCTTATTTTCACAATGCAACAAAAGTAAACGGGATTTGAAAATATTCTATTCCGGATATCTGCACGATGACGAACTAACGATGAGTTATTTCAAGCAGGATGAAGCTACAGTGCTCACAACAAGAGCTTCCATCAACTTATTAAGAGAATTTTTTGATAACCGAACTATTACCAGAATATTAAAGCATTGTCCCTAAAACCAGGCAACCATAATCACCCTATGACCCCGTTCTATGATTCTAACCTCAAAAGAGTTCTACATAATCGGCAACTGCAAAGAGATCACAGTCAAAGGTTTGGAAATTATAAAACGTTGCGACAAAGTCTATCTGGAGGCCTACACGTCGATCCTAACATGTGGAACCGAAGCGCTAGTAAGTCCCAATATTTCAAATTCAGTTATTATTATGACTCTTGGAAAGCCAGGAGGACTTCTACGGCCGCAAACTCAGCACCAGGGCAAGAGAGCGTAGGGTTGACACGAGAGTGGTCCACAATATAAAGGTTAAGCAGCCCACATTAGAAAGTTTAACAAAGAAGAAGAAGAAGGAGTACATGCCACCTAAATTCATGTCTGTGAGTGAGGCTTCGCAGCAACTGCTGGAGATACTGAAGAACAAGGGATAGGATAATTTAGGTAGATGTCAAAATGGTGTAAAAATGACTCTTATTAGATTTGTAGTGACTGAAAACACCCTTTGCATTAGGCTTGCTAGAGTAGGATCTGAAACTCAGAAGATTCTGGCTTGCAGCCTCCAGGAGACGTACCAGGTGGATTTGGGGGGACCCTTACATTCTCTCATTATTGCAGGACATGTATTACATCATCTTGAAATAGAGTATCCTGAGCATTGTAAGGAGGGAATAAATTTGAATTAGTCACTTGTTATTTCAACAATATGCAGTTATAATGTCCTAACTTTCTTATCTAAAGCCTCGTTTTCATTGAAGAAACATTGAGCAACTTTTGTGTTGATTGTTCCCATTTCTAGCGGTAACATCAAAAGAAAAATCGACACGCGATAATAACACGTCTTCCTCCTCCATGTTGTTGCAACTTTTTACATCAGTGGAAACACTGAGTTGCGCTTTCTCAAGCTACTATAGGCGACTTTCAGTTGCTCAGATGGAAACACAAAGTTTATGAATGTTGCTAATTCCTCCGTGGTTGCCAAACAATTCCTAAACACGCGACAAAGGAAAACACAAAGTTCCTCAATGTTTCTTCAGTGGAAACGGGGCTTGAAAGGGACAACAGTTTTGACGAAGAAATTCAAATTTTTGACACACAAAATAGGTAATAAGACGAGATCCTCAATTTTCTATGGAACGGCAAGTGCACCACATCGTTCGAATTATGGTATGGAGAGCTATTGCCTATGGAAGTAGGTCACTAGGTCACCTTTGGTCTTCATCAGAGACAATATGGCTGCCGTGCGTTACATCCAGGGGGTGGTAGAACCACATGTTCTACCCTACATTCGGACGCTCCCCAACCGCCTTTTCCAACAAGATAATGGGCGACCACATGTATCCAGAGTTCCGTTTAATCATTTTGACGACAATCAAGTCGATTTGTTGCCTTGGCCACCAAGATCTTCCGATCTTTCACTCATTACACAAGTCAGGATTATCGGAAAAATATTACTCCGCTTACCTTATCCTCCACAATCTTTAGCGGCACTTTAGCATGAGTTACAGGTAGCCTGAGATGAGGTATCTCAGGAGAAAATGGATCATCCCATAAATGCTAGAAACCCACTTGTCCCATGCCATCCCACGCCACGCTATCCCACGTATTGCATTTGACTCTGTGTTAAATTTCTGCATCGCGTGGCGTGGTATGGGATGGCGTGGCATGGGATGGGACAAGTGGGTTTCTAGCATAAGGGTATTCCCAGACGTGTTGATGTGTGACCTTCTTGATAAATTTCACTTTAAACCGGCCTGTACATTGGCTCAGTTCTAGTGTTTCTCCACGAGCGCTGCCTACCCGGCAAAATCCCGCAATTTTTTAAATTAGGAAATAATTAAACAAATAATACTTCACATTCAATGGAATCAGATTGAGCGTACCTTTCGCTCACATTTAATTCTTTGAGTTTTAGCATCTGTTGTAGATACTTTGTTCTTGTCTTGTGACTGTTTGTGGTACTTGTTTCAATATTTTCTTGTTCTGGTTGTTGTATTCATATTAATAATTCAACAAAATGCCGCGTATGCATAATAAATGCATAGTGCCTTCATGCCAGGCTTCACCAAGGATTCAGGTAAAATTACAGATTTTCAGTTGAATTTAACAATAATTGTAATAATTGTTTATACAGTACAAGAATTTATTGTGTTGCCTGAGAAAGCACTGGCATGTAATTTTCATTCCAATTCATAAAGAACATCATCGAGAAGAAAACACCTGATGTTTATTCGGATGCCTTATCTTCCTGCTCATCCGTTACCTTTATTAAAGAAAAAAAACAAACTTATTCTTTACAATACCAGATAAGAAGGTTTCATTATGGATTCTGCTCTTCAGTATTTAGCAAGAAAAATTAGTTCTTATTTATGTTAAATACGAGCCTGTATGTAACATATTACCTACTTAGAAAAATCACAAGCATTAGCCTCTATACTTATTTTTATAAATGCGAGCCAAAATATATACTAAAATACACTAGATCTCATGAGAAATCTTATCTTTAAGAAACTTGACGCATCATGACAAGTGCAACAGAGATACTAAGCGGAAATGAAAACACTGAAACAGTCAATAGCAAGACTTAAAAAATAGGATATTTTGTAAAATAAAAAACTACAAGATTTGCAAAGTTTAGTGAACAATTCAGAATACACGACCATTGAAGCAATTAAACAAGATGCCTATTTTAGATCAAATTTTAAGTTACAACAAACGAAAGCGAAAATGGTCATAAATGACCATTCGCCAGTGTGTCATGTGGATGGTTCCTTCACCTAAAGAGTACGAATATTATATAGGAAATATTTCAGCCGAATTACGTACTGGAAGCACAAAACCGAGTTTTGAAATGACAAAATTAAAAGGAAACTAGAAGCAGAGGCAAATTGTTTATCTCGAATTGAAAAATTGTGCAGCGTCAAATAACATGGCAATTAAAGAAAAACTTCAGTAAAATAGAATGGAGGATAAATTCTATGGATTTTAAAATAATGTACATTATAGAGAAAACTGTTGGAAATCAAAACATATTAGCCAACAAAATGTTGTTTTGTTATTCATGGGTTTTCTACTAAGTACATAATTCTTGTTGGATACTTTTTTCACCAAAATTTGACAAGTAAAATGCTTTTTGATCTAACAATGAAAATACTATCAGAAATTAAAGCAGCTGGATTTCTTGCAATTCATATTATTAAAGACAACCACAAATTTGTTGTTTGGAAATGGTAGTTTGAAAACCCATGTAAAACATCCATTACACAGCAACATGCCTCTCTTTCTGAGCTTTGACTATTGCTATGTTATAAAGAACTGTAAAAACATTTTTCTGGGCCACAACATGCACTCCAGTGAAGGAATTATTTCTTCGAATTACTTGAAAACACTGTATGACCTACAAAAAAAAAAACATGGTTATAAAGCCTCTTAATTTTTTAATGAAAAAACACCTTTACCTCTCAAACATGGAAAAAATGAACGTCCGTAGAGCTGTGGAAATACTTGCACCCCCTGTAACAACTGCTCTAAATTATTTAGCCATACATCACAGGGACACAGTTCTCATGATCTGAGGCAACAGTCAAATTCTTGGAGATGATGTATGCATTTTTCCAACTGCATGATGTAAGTGATCAAACACAATATATAAGACAGTTAGATCAGAACTGTGCACCTTACTTGGCTGTATTGGCTTTAAAATGGAGTTTCACATTGTGTAAATAACATTCAATTACCCTGAAAAAAAAATAATAGGAGAGGATTAACACAAGAAACGGCAAAGGCCTTAAAATTTACCGCAAAAAGCACTTCAGAGTGTATTTACTTAAAGATGTTGGAGTTTATTATGTTCTGACAAGAGGATGTCGTTCTGATGCTGTTGAAGCCATGTTCAGCACTCTTTGTATAAGGTGTGGTTTCCAAGATGCCACTGATGCCCAAGCTGCTCACCATGCCATAAAAAGAATAATAATTTGTGGTCTTGTACAGACAGCCACTTCTGTAAATGTTTCAGAATCTTGTAATTTTTTAAGCCAAGTCGGTCACCTCCATGAAGTTGAAGCTGACAACAATACTCAGATTCTTTTAAGAACAAATACACATTCAGGAACAAATTCTTAGAATTCAAAATTTTGAAATTTTTGATTTAACCCAAAGTATGATAGAATCTGCGTCTGTAGCATTTCTGGAAGGCTACATTCTATCAACAATTCAAGAAAGAGTAATTTGTAAAGCTTATCTGAATTATTTACCAAGAGATGCTGGCAATAATGATTCTCTGGTGGCCCTCATATATATACAAGACAGGGGGGCCTTTAGATACCCCCCACTTATTTCTACTTGTTTGATAAATCAAATTTTTGTAGGTATGAAAAATTGTAAAATACGTACCTGTAGGATGTAGCCCACGAATAACTGTTACATACCTAATTAAGGAATGCGTTGTTTACTTTAGAGTTTTTTCTTTGCAAGGAAGAAAAGCACAAACATTAAATTGTAGACATTCTCTTAGAAAGAGTGTTCGAAAGTTTGACATTGTGCGGTAATGATCAAATGTCAAAATTTAAATTGCGGCGCAAAACCGCCGGGTAAGTAGCGCCCTCTGTACAATAATTTACTTCAAAAAAAATCAATGCAATTTTGAAGACTGGTACAGGCCGGTTTAAAGAGAAAATTTATCAAGAAGGTCGGGCTTGAAACATTTTGAAGTAAGAAAAATAAACAGACTGCACTACTCAATGTTAGTGGGAAACTGTTAACACACATCTTGAGATAAACCTAAATACCATCAACGGCCAGCTGTTGTGTGGAGTGATTCTCGACGGGATTTTCCTATTGTAGTTTAGTGATAAGTGATTAATTTTAAACATAGCATAAGTTTAAGTATGTAAGTTAGTTAGACACCACGCGCCACTAAGAGTGCGTTCAGATCGGGAGGCGGACGGAGAATGGCGCCAGCCGGAGACAAGTTAACCTTTATACTGCCTCCCACTCCACCATGCCCACCGCCCACGTTCTCGGTTTTTAAGCTTGCGGCCGCGAGTGGTTAGGTTAGTTTAAAGTAAGAAGACCATGTTAGATTTAATTAGATTTAAGATGATTTAATGTAAGATTTTGTTAAGAATAGACTACAGCAAATCAGCAAGCAGGACGTCATCAAGATCACCGGAAGAAATGCATTGATCCAGAATGGCTCACCAGCCACATTGAGAACGTCGCCCAGTAGATCATCCAGAAAACCGAGGAAATGTTTAATGCAATGACGAAGGAGAATTTTTAGCGCAATGTCGGCCAGGTTGACCTCCCTGGAAGACTCGCTGACGAAGGCGCTGTCAGGAATCGCGACGACGCCTCCAAGTGCCGCGGCGACAGCAACAACATCAATCAACGAAACCCAACCCGCCAAGGAAGTGGCCAACAGGTTCGAGGTTCTCTCGGATCGGGATGCCATGGACGAAGACACGAAGACAAAAAGCCGCCACCGTCCCAACCCCTAGCGGCAGCAGCAGAATACATCACGTTAACTCATCCGATGACTTCAGGAAACTTATCGGCTTCCTGAGGGCACTCAGCGTTGAGCATAACAGCTGCACGCCCAGAAGAGAAAAATGAGAGGATGGTCATCCGGGGAGTTCCCACAGGAATCACAGCCCAGGAAGTCTGCGACGACCTCACCGCACAAGGAATAAGGGTGGTCAAGACAAGCAGAATGCATTGGTGCGAACAGAGGCTACCACTCATATTGGTGGAAATCGAACAAGGCCAAAAAAAGCCATCCAGAAAGCGCAACACGTGTGCACGTGTCGGTGAAAATGGCGGAACCCCACAGGGAGAAGGAAATCAACCAGTATCATCGATGAGAGAAGTTCCACCACTCGCAGCAATTCTGCACAGCTGGACATTGCTGTGTCAAATGTGGCACACAAGACGGAGGACCGCTCTTGCCAGTCAAATAATGTAGACTATTTCTTTTCATTTTAAATGGATAGAAGCTCCCTTATCTCACATTGCCTGCAGATTGCCTTCTGGAACGCCAATGGGCTTCAAGCAGCTCGTAACGAATTTACACCTTCCATGGAGTGGACATCGCACTTCTGTGTGAAACCAAACTCCAGGAGGAAACCAGAGATCCCAAAATCCAGAGCTTCACACTTCATCGAAACGATCGACCTGGAGGTGGAGGTGGAGGAAGAGGAGGCACAGCGATATATGTAAAAAACCTAATCAAGTACTATGTTGTAGCCACTGGAGTCCACTGGGATAATAGTAACCACCGCCAACGGGCCATTCCGCCTGTTTGCATGTTACAACCGCCCCCAGTACACCTCCAGACTTCTCGAAGCCGATCTGCGGTAACTGATGGATGGTAACATTCCAACCATCACGGTAGGCGACTTCAAAGCCAAACGCTTGGATCGGCACAGCCGATCGACGAATCTCAATGGGCGGACGCTGGACGCCTTCGTCAAGCACGTCGCCCATCAGATTGAGCTCTCGGTGGCTGCAGAACTCAGCTCGGATCACGTCGGGACGGAAACTAACAACCCAGTGGAAAAACCTGAAACCGCGGAAGGCCCCAGGACAGGACAATATCAGCAACAAAACACTGAAGAAACTCCCAGACGGCGCCGTCGACACCCTGGTTAGTATTTGCAACGCAATACTTAAACATAGACTATTTCCAGATAGATGGAAATACGACGGTGATCTTTATTGCAAAACTCGGAAAAGATACAACAGAACCACAGGCCGATCAGCCTGCTCTCAGTAGCGGGGAAAGTGGCGGATAGAGTCATAGTACAGAAGAGACTCGCCCACTGCATCAAGACAATCAACGACCTCCCAGATAAACAATTTGGATTCCGTCTGAAGTATTCCACCACCAACCAGCTCCTCCGAGTCGTAAAATACGCCGCCACTGTGATCGGGCGAAAGCAAGTGAAGGGTGCAGTTTTTCTCGACGTGGCCAATGCCTTCGACACAATCTGGCACGATGCACTTGTCCTCAAGCTCCACTTGTGCGGTGTGCCCCTGGAATTGGTCCAACCTTTTTTCATTTTATTTTTCATTTCATTTCGATGTCCAAAAGAGGAAGCCGGCGGTCATTGTCGTCATTCGAGGCGCCATTCCAGTCCGAAACCAGAAGGCTTTCAAACCACCTGACCTGACCTGATCCGTTAAGTCACTTGACCGGTGACGACAACTAGGTTGGCAAACAGGGTCTATCACTTTTTGCCGTCAGTAACACCATTGCTGGCCAGCGAAAGAGATAGAGGTTAAGAGGAAATAAAAAATAAATAAAATTATAAGCAAAGCCAAAACATTATAATTTGTAAATTAGCAAACAAAATTTTCAAATTGATATTGTTTCGTAAAATATAAATTGTACTGTACAACGGCGGCGGCAGACACAAAAACCAGGAAAATTTAATATTTTTTAGAGAAATCCTTAATTAATATTTTGGCAAAACTTAAGCGCTGCAATGAAATTAGGGACAAATTGATTTGCGACTGTTCGTAAGTGTCGGTTGCTGTGGAAACGTCATAACTAAAGGCCAGGCAGTAAGGCTCAATTTCATGTGAAATGAAACATGAAATTGATCCTTACTGTCTGGGTCCTGTTTCATCAAAATTACTAGTGCACAAGTGACAAGTTACAAGTAAATAGGCTAGTAGTATATATATACAGGGTGTAACCGTAATAGGTGTTTTAAAAAAAAACTGGTAATTGGTGACGATAAATATAAGATAATGGTAAAAAAAATCCTACAAAAGTTCTTTTGTTTTCAAAATAAATATATTTAAAAATTTTATCAAAATTGTCGGTACGCTACTGAGAGAAGGACAAAAGCCTATGTAATTTTGGTTGATTAGCAACGGTAACTTTTGAAACCGTCACAATGCTGTCATAGTGGTTGTCATTAATAATGTCAAGAAGACTTAGTTTTGAAATGGAACTTCGCAGGAATTTGTATTCAATCAACATGGTGCTGATTTACTAGTACCACAACAAGCATTTTGAAACCTTCAAGATCTCACAATTAGGTCTGTTATTAAGCATCTCAAAGAAAATTTAAAAATTATAATTTATTTAGTTGAAATAGAAGCATAAAAATATCAATATTTAAAATAAGTTTATCACAATAAATGTTCAAAATGGTCACCATTACTAGTTAAACAACACCCAAGACGTCTATTAAAAGACTCTTTAACTCGTCCAAGCATTGGCCGATTATTTCTTATTACTATAGCAGCATCTGCAATACGATTCCTCAGTTGTTCGATGGTTTCAACTGGAATAGCATAAGCTAGTTGTTTCATGTCCCCAAAGAAAGAAATCACAAGGATTAAGGTCGGGCGATCTGGCGGGCCACAAACTTGGAAAATAAGTTCCAATCCACCGTTCTTGAAAGTTAGTGTTCAGTCAATCTCTGACTATCAGAGCATTGTGACAAGGAGCACCATGCAAATACCATCCATTGACAAAACGTGCATGGTAAGGATCTAACTGTTGAATTTTTAAAATTCGCCAAACTGTTTGATGCGATACTGAAGTGCAAGTCTACGAGTACTGGTCCCTGGTCGAGCTGCAACAGCATCCAAAATATTCTCTTCAACATTCTGCACACGACGAGGACGACCTCTGCCACGATCTTGAGTTTGAGGTTTAAATGTGCCATGATGTTAGACAGTTGCTTGAAATGTGTGTCTATTGGGTAAAACACGATTGGGGAAACCAGCCGCGTACAGTCTTCGTGCTTAAAATTGGGCATTTTTAAAAATGACAACTAATCTTGACAGAATATTAATTTTACGCGTCAAACAAAAGTAATGAAAGTTGTCATGGTTTTTCGAAAAAAAAAGTGCAGTATCAAATACTAAACGACTCGTTTGGTCAAAATTAGGGGTAAAAAAATTATGAATTTTTTGTTGAATTTTCGCAAAATGCCATAGAGCAAAAATGTTCAACTTGGCAAGTTCTTTTACTGGTTCAAATTAACACACGTATTTCTGATACACCCTGTATATTATATTATTGCGAGAGCAATAAAATTATTACATAACGTTCCTGTAAGCGTAATACATATATAATATTGTGTACGTCATCTATTAGACAGACGTCTCTCGCATCCCCTATTCCATGTCTCTCCATTCTTCTTCCTGCAGGTTTCTTTGTCGCATAGCATTTCTTACACAGTCCATCCAACTAAACCGTGCTCTCCCTTTTTTCCTGTTTTCATTCGGCGTTCAAATCTTTTTCGGCCATCGGCCCGTACCATTTGAGTCTTTTTGTTTCGATATCCCAGATTATATTTTTTAAGCTTGTAGTGACAAGTTCATATAAATTGTGTTTCTTAAATTATATTGTTTATTAGTCGTACAAGTTAAGTAGCGACAAGTAAACAGTGATGTTTACAAGTAAATGTAGTCGTAGTAGGTTTATGTCATTATGGTATTTATTGTGGCGTATGGCTTGAACACGAAGATGAATGACAAAAATTGGAATAAAATCAGTTTCCTTCAAGCAATTAGCGATAAACAAGAAATTTTGTTTGGGGCGTTAAGACCTCAAATAACGAAGATACTATACGAAAAAGAGAAGCTTGGCAGCGCAACAGCGGTGTGTCTTGGTATAGCTTCCAATTTGAAGAACTGGAAATATGTGAGGGACATGGTGTGGCCAAATTTAAAAAAGAGAGCATTGGTTGGTGACTGAGGCACGGAAATTTTTCTTTTAATATTTCAAACGCCTGTTCTAACGAGTGAGCAACAAAATTCGTGATCGCAGTTGGCTAAACGTATATCGGTTCTTTTACTTTACTGTTTAAAATTCACATTACTCGATGACTTTTTACACAATCGTATCGATCAAGAATCGACTCAAAATTTTGGATTCAGAGGCTCCTACGATCACGAATTTTGATGCTCACTCGTTATCACTCGTCTTGTTTGTTTGTGCCTACGAATAAATTCAATTTCGCCATTATGATTTGGGTTGATAGTGGAGTAATTAGCCAATTTTTTAGTGGATACACACTATCCCCAATGATGTAGCCATTCCGGATAGGTCGCCATCCTGCTACCTTTCTTGCACAAAAGCTTCCTTCCGCACAAATGGTGGGTCCATGGGTATAAGAATTCCATCCACTGCACCGACTACCATCGGGAGTCTGGCAAATTGATAAAACTCACTTACCACATTTAGAACATTCTTGGGCCATCTTAACAATTATGGTAGAATAATTCTATTTAGTGCTGTTGTGACATTTTTTACACATCGGTGTACTGTGGCCATATCTGCTAAGCTGTGGTACTGGCAGCCTGTCCCAAACCAATTTGTATTTGTTGGTCAATATTTAAAGCATGCTT
This sequence comes from Diaperis boleti, assembly GCA_963583935.1. Classification (NCBI taxonomy): domain Eukaryota; kingdom Metazoa; phylum Arthropoda; class Insecta; order Coleoptera; family Tenebrionidae; genus Diaperis; species Diaperis boleti. Next base: position 45,417,876 of record OY757244.1, read on the forward strand.
TCTTCGTGTGTGATGGTGTAACCAACGACCAATTCTAGTAGCTAATCCTTTTAGTTTTATGGAACTCAGTCGAAACCGTTCATTGCATTCAAAAATACTTTCAAAGTTAAAATTAATGCCATTTAGAAATCTTCGTGGACGTCTCTTTACTTTACTTTACTTTAATCATTAAATAGCTACCAATTCAATATACCTAATTACAAAAAAAAAAAACACGAAAAACTTTTTTAACAGGAAGTTTTATTTGTCGCTTGTAACAAATATTTTCTACAAATTATACATATAATACAATACAATATAAGATAAGTACTTATAGCTTTATGAAACAGAACGCTTGTAATTTCAAAAGTTTTGCTAGTAATTTGTCAACATGTAGCTTGTCACTTGTAACTAATAAAAAGATTTTGTGAAACAGAAACTTAGCCCTTTTTCAAAGCTTGTCATAAATCTTTTTTATTTATTTAAACGAGCAATTCTTGTATATATAATTATATATTTCGTGGATCTCGGAAACCACTCTAACGATTTCGATGAAATTTTGTATTTAGATAAAGTTTTGCTTTTTAAGTCTATCTATGTAGTTGTATTATTATACAAATCGGTGTTTGATCCTAGCATATACAGGGTGTCCCAGTACTCGCGCCCCAGAGAAAACTGGAGAAATCTCCCCGAGGCACAGATAAATATTCTTAAAGAAAAAAATTGTTAGCTCAAATGGTATTGAAGAAAAGAACATTTTAATTTGACCAATCAGAGGGTTTTAGGCCATCCAGGTATATTTCTCATCATTTCTGTTGCTAGGTTTTATACTTATGATTATACTTATGCTTTAAATATTGACCAACAAATACAAATTGGTTTACATTGGTTTGGGACAGGCTGCCAGTACCACAGCTTAGCAGATATGGCCACAGTACACCGATGTGTAAAAAATGTCACAACAGCACTAAATAGAATTATTCTACCATAATTGTTAAGATGGCCCAAGAATGTTCTAAATGTGGTAAGTGAGTTTTATCAATTTGCCAGACTCCCGATGGTAGTCGGTGCAGTGGATGGAATTCTTATACCCATGAACCCACCATTTGTGCGGAAGGAAGCTTTTGTGCAAGAAAGGTAGCAGGATGGCGACCTATCCGGAATGGCTACATCATTGGGGATAGTGCGTATCCACTAAAAAATTGGCTAATTACTCCACTATCAACCCAAATCATAATGGCGAAATTGAATTTATTTGTATGCACAAACAAACAAGACGAGTGATAACGAGTGAGCATCAAAATTCGTGACCGTAGGAGGCTCTGAATCCAAAATTTTGAGTCGATTCTTGATCGATACGATTGTGTAAAAAGTCATCGAGTAATGTGAATTTTAAACAGTAAAGTAAAAGAACCGATATACGTTTAGCCAACTGCGATCACGAATTTTGTTGCTCACTCGTTAGAACAGGCGTTTGAAATATTAAAATTACCCTTCTAGACGACATTTTGTACCTGGCTTCTAAATCAAGAAAAAATGGATCTTAATTTTGTTTCTCGGATTTTGTTTTCGGACGAATCGATTTTCGGAAGGCAAGGATGTTACAATGCCCATGATTGGCACATCTAGGCAGAGGAAAATCCACACGCTCTTTTTGAAAGAGCATTCCAGGAACGATTTTCAATAAATTTGTGGGCAGGTCTATTAGGAAATCGTGTGGTATGTCAGCGATTGATTGAGAAATGATCACCTAAGTATAACCTTCTTCTTTAAGTAGGACCTTTTTTGAATTTCCTGCCCGTTTAACTGGGCAAATTTATTTCTTTGGGGACACGTAAAAAATGTTGTCTACAGACGTCCCGTTGGAACACAGGAACAGCTCAAGGGCCAGGTTTAAGAAGCTCTTGCCACAATTACCCCTCAAATGATTACAAACTCTAAGTTGAGCCTTTTGCGGCGAGCACAGTTATGTTTAAAGATGAACGGTGGGCATTTTGAACACTTGCTCTGATTGCTTTGTTGTCCCTTTTTGACTTTCCTTTCCTTTGTTTTTGTAGTGGTACATAAGTTCGTGTACGTTAAATAAAAACGGTTCTTTCAGAACCCCCATTTGTTTTTATTTAAAAAAAAATAACACTAAAAAACATACAATGGCAAGGGTGACATGGTGACATCTACCTTAACCTACGTGTTGGCACTTTGGCGTGGATGTCACTCCGACAGTACGATAGCCTAGCAACAGATTTATGTTATACGAACACCTGGACCTTCTCTTTTTGGGACTGGTGAGTTGAAAAAGTGCAACAGTGCTATTATGTAAGCCAAAAATTTGTCTTTGTTTGCATTTTCGGGATCTATATTGTCGTCGGCATTTGTCAGTTTCCTCTGGGACGCGAGTTTTGGGACACCTGTATATTATAATGCCTAACAGCTTGATTTCATGTTGAGTTGCGACGGGTCTTGCGTCTTATCTAAAGATCAGGGGCCTGTTTTATAAAAGTTACAAGTACTAGTATTACTAGTAAAGTACCTGGACCTTTTAGAATTGACAGAAAGCGAACTTTTTAAATAATTCGCTCACTGGTTTTACCAAATCAGCCTGAACGCATTCTGGCATTCATCTTATTTCCAGAACGCGTCAAGCACACAAACAAAGCCTCCAACGGCCGATTTTTAAATATTAGTTTTTCGGGGAATGTTGTTTACTAGATAAAAATTGTAGCTTGTAAAATTTGTTACAAAAGGGTTTATTGACTTTTTTTTTCATAACGTGTTATTAACATTTACAACACTCCACTAAACTAAGCGTACCATATTTTATTTAAGCTGAAAAATTATGAGATGTTTTTTGTAATGAATTTCAATAATTTTTGTTCAACATTATTTTTTCAAAACACAAAACACTGAATTTTGGCTCTCATTTTCCACCCCCAAAAAAATTTAACTACCAACCAGCATTATTAGAGAAATTATTAAACATGTTAAGGAGTACATACTAATTATATTCTGGAAACTCGACTACTTCCGTTTATCGTCTCAGGTCAATATTACATATTTGTAGAAATGCCGCTTTTGACAATGTTGCGCTCATTTCTACAAGCTCAGCTACTTCCAGTTCTAAGCAAGACTCGTTTTCTTTGATCTTGTAAAAATGACGCCCTTTGCATACTTTCATAGGAAATGAGTCCAGTTCTTGTCTCTTGACAGTTCTTGACTTAGATAAGTGCGTTTTTTTATAAATAAATCATGGCTAAGCCAAAAGGTGGAATGATTTATTATTACAAATACTTTCAAATACTACCCTGTCTTCTATTTCAAAATATTTTCAAGAGATCAAAGACGCGGCCCGAGAGATATCGTGCTGGTTAGTATTTATGCTGTGGATTCACCTTCATTTTTAGCTTAATATATTTCAATGTACCTTGTATCAATTTAAGAGAGCTAGAAACATTATTTTACCAAGTGCCTAGAACTAACCAACATAATTATGCACTCTCCTTTGAACTATGTTTACCATTTACAATAGTATAAACAAAATTAACAAAGATTTGGACATTTTCATTAAAAATCTGGATGTATTCATAAAAATCTGTAAACAATGTAACGAGTGAGCAACAAAATTTGTGATCGTAGGAGCCTCTGAATCCAAAATTTTGAGTCGATTCTTGATCGATACGATTGTGTAAAAAGTCATCGAGTAATGTGAATTGACGATTAATGTAAACAGTAAAATAAAGGAACCGATATATTTTTAGCCAACTGCGATCACAAATTTTGTTGCTCACTCGTTATTTTTTCTACTTTGGTGTCAGAAATTGTTTATTATGACACTAAAAGTAGTCGCACAATGGAACTTCCCAGAATATTTTAAAAGCATAATTTTAACATTTTCATAAAACGAAGAACTCCAAAGTAGAAAAAATAGTATACCTATTACACTCGTTTGACGAGGCATTGTGACATTCGTTCTACCCACTCACGTCACAATGAAGCCTCTTGTTAAACTCGTATAATAATGTATTATTCTGTACACCTTTGTAACTTTAATTGTGTATGTATTTTTTTTTTTTCATTAGTATAGTCGTTTATACCGATTTACTATTATTTTGTAATTTACTTGTATATCTTGCTTTATATCCTCTTCTGGACCATTTGTGGTCTGCTGGATAATAATAACTATTCTATTCTATTATGCTTTTCTAAGATTGCCTCCAACCTCCAATATAATCCCAATGTAATGCTATAGAAATGGTATGGGGCATTTGTAAACAATATTATTGGCGAGAAACTTGGCACAAAGCTTTGACAAATATAATTCCCGAAATTTGGGCCAATTGTGTTAGGCACGCAGAGAACATTACCAATACAGATTGGGAACGAGAAGTTCGTCATGACGAAATGGAACCTATAATTATCCATTTGGGTGAAGATGACTCGGATGATGAAGAATATTTGGAATTGTGTGGAGTTGATAGTGATTTTTTGATTGATCAAAGTTTTTTTTTCTAATCAAGTTTTGCGTTAAGTTTTCTTTCAATGTTGTTTATATTCATCTTTTTTTAGTAAAATTTTATTCTATGCTGAAAAGTAAATTCACCGCTCAATTTCAATAAACAAAAAAGTTTGAGAACTTCTAGCATGACGCACGTAGCTTAAGGTTCCCGTCAAAGAGAGAGAAGATCACCGATCACTCTATCTCATGTAATTGGATAAGGAAGTGCTGATACCTATTATCCAATGGGCAAACTAAACAAAACATCTTAAAGTGTACTATAGTTCAAATGGGTCTCAGATAGGTTCCTTTTCAACCTGCGCGATGTTTTGAGAGAAATGTTTTTATAGAACGAAATGTTGTGAAATATTGTGGACGGAAGAAAAACAAAATAGGCCGCCTAGTCAAAGGACGACCGCGACAGATGTGGATCATCGAAATTGATGGTTATTAAAAGAATTTATAATTAAAGAAAACCAATAAATAAATAATGTATGTAGGAAAGTAAATAAAAACAGTTTCGTTAAATAGAAACCATACACGGTCAAATATGTTTGCAAATAAGTGATATTTGAGTATGTTTGGCGTTATTTGTAAACAAGTTTTAGTGTTTGCAAAAACATTTGATAAAATTAAAAGTTGTTAATTTTGTATGGGGCTCCTTTTTACGAGCAGAGAATTTGCACGTTTGTGCTGAAAGGGTCAAATCAATTTGCAAACATATATATTTGCAAATAAATCTGATAGTGTATGGTCCGTTTAATAAAATAAATACAGTAGACTCGCGATTATATATACCAATTAAAACCAAGGCTATTCACATAGGCGATTTATTAATTATAATTATGGACTGAGTTATTACTTTTTATTCTGTACAAGTTTTATACAAATTGTAGCCAATATTTTCAGATTTTTTTATATGTAAAATCCATTCTACCTCCGGTACATACACTTTTTTTTTTAAACAAGAAGAATGTCCTTAAATCCAAGTGGAGTAAATTTAAATTAAAATTTAAATATATCTATGTCGAACTCCACAAACTTTAATAACTGAAGGATTACTAATGGTACATGTTTCGGCAGAATGCTTCTGCCATCATCAGCCCTTAAAGAATATAAAAAATTATGACATTGACGTAATTTTTTATATTCTTTAAGGGCTGATGATGGCAGAAGCATTCTGCCGAAACATGTACCATTAGTAATCCTTCAGTTATTAAAGTTTGTGGAGTTCGACATAGATATATTTAAATTTTAACTTTTTTTTTTAATTCGCTAAAGGGATTCTGTTGTATTTTTCACTCGATGTTAACTTTTGATTGGTACAAGGCCTTGAAACTTGAAATTTTTACAGGACATCGGTGGGTCCTTTCTCTTAATTTCAACAACTCTAGCTCTTATCTTCGCGTTTTTATCGATTTTATTGGAAACGGCGGAGTAAATTCTATCATGATCTAACGTCTACAATAAAATCCAGAAAAATGCGAAGATATGTGACGATATTTTTTAATTTAGGAGAAAAATTGGCTTTTCAATCTAAGATAATAGTTCTCCTGGGGTACAAAAGAAAACTTAAAAATGATGCTGGGCCAAGACCTTAATTACTTACTATTGAAAGAAATTTTCAGTGTAAACAGTGATTTAGTCTAGTCAAGTAGTTGAAAACCTGCGAAAAATAGTTGCAAGGACCCGAAAATATGAGCGATAGCTCATTCGATTCTGGATTTTATTCTGACTATTTCACTTCATATATATTTTAACCAATCATATGTGAGCATTCAACAATGGAATCAAAATTTAAATTGAAAAAATTGATTTGTCAAAATTTTATCGGGGGTTACGGACCAATGAACAGTTGCAATTACACAACGTACCTCATTTTTCAGCGAAAAAATAACAAATGCTGCAGTCACTGTGGCAGCATACTGCATGTCAAATACCTCAATTACCTGTCACCTTACACCCCATTATCAATAATTTGTGGAGTTTTCGTGAAATAGTCTGGCGAATATAATTCGAGTTGAGATTTCGCTAGAAAAATTCACCAATTGTGGACTCGAGTTCTACAATTTTGCTCATGACATTGATCAAAAATCACTCAACTGCGTTTCGTGATGTTTATGTCAATGTCATTCGCAAAATTGCTAGGCGAACTCTCGTAACAATCGGTAAATTTTTCCGACGAAATCTCAACTCTAATTATATTATAACTTGTTCCGCAAATAAAAATGACAATAATTGTTATTAAAAAAAACTAAAAATTAAAGGGTTTAGTTTTTTGGCAATAACACAAAGACTGATGGTTAAAATCGAAAATCGGAAAAAAGATTCAAAAACCGGAGGAAATTTCTAATTAAAAACTCCGGACTGCCGGAGTTCTATCTCCATTATTAATAATTTTAATTTAACGCTGAAAATATGGCTCCGCGAAGCCATAACGGGATGCACTCGCCGTCTCTGAAGAGAGTAAAAATTTGAATAAATTATGTTGTGTTCTTAACACTTGATGGAATGAGATCCCGTTGGAAAAATCGATTTTACTTCACTTTTCAATAAGTTAGGCAATTGTTAATTTACAGAATTTTATGGGACCTCCGCTTTCAATGAAGACAACAAAATTAAAAAAAAAATTGACCTATAAATTTTTCACTTCTTGGAGCCTTTCTTATATACATGGTGATTTTTTTAAAAGGATCCACCCTAAATATGTAGAAAACAAAAACGTTATTTGCAAAATTCTGAAACTGGTCAATTTTATCTCGTAATTAGTGTAGTTTTAGACCTGCAGGTGCACCCCCTTGGCTATGGCAGCAGCCCCCTCAAAGAGCTTAAATGGAACAGGGGGTTTAAAAGTTTATTTTTTGAAAGGTTTTTCGTTTGACCTCTTTTTGGTGATGTAGTAGTTTTTTTATTTGTACTATTAGTTTTTAAGAAAACATCACTTTGGTGATATATAATAAAAACTGTTTCTTATTCATTGACATTGACAATTATTCAGTTTTAAAGTAAATCTGCATACGTTCAGATGAATAAATGGTCAACTCAGTTGCTGAAAGAGTTGAAATAATTTTTATTTATGGCTCCCAAAACAAATGAGCTAAACATATTCATAAAAGAAATTTCAACAAGATGTAGCTCCACCACATTATGCCTTAAACGTTCGCAATTGGCTTAACAACCGATTGCCGAACCATTGGAATTGAGTGGCTAGCAAGATCACCAGACTTGACAAGTTTAGATTTTTTCGATGGGGCCATTTGAAGTCACACAACGAATTTTTGATGAATGCAGGCGAATTCCGCGAGAAACATTTCAAAACGGTGCTCATTTCGAGCATCTCTCGTAATAACAATAGGCGCTTAACAACAATGTTGTTCAGGAAAAACATAAACGTGGGATGTGCTACAATTTCTCAAAAACTAATCGTAGAAATAAAAAACTATTACATCGCCAAAAAGAGGTTAAATGGACCTTTCAAAATACATAGTACATTATTATACATATACGAGTTTAACAAGATGCTTCATTGTGACATGAGTAGGTTTGGGGCACGACAAGCGCAGCGAGAAGTGCCCCAATAGAACTGAGCTGACCAAACGTACTCCTTTTGGGAGTTTTGTACTTATATTTTATGAGCTGTACTCCGAAAGATAGTTGTACTGCAAATGTCCTCCATTTGTATTCCAATGTACTACCTGTACTCCTTTTCCTTTATTTCTTTAATTTTTCGGCAGGCATCATCGGCAGACGCCGAAAAAATCATTTTAGAGATAACTTATCTACAGAAAGAAAGTCACAATGCCTCGTTAAACGAGTGTAATATACTATTTTTTCTACTTTGGAGCTCTTCGTTTTATGAAAATGTTAAAATTTTGCTTTTCCAATATTATAGGGATTTTTAGAATTAGCTAGTACCTATCGGTGGTTATGTTTTTTATCTGAAAAGTTAACACTTGGCCTCGCTTCGATAGGAGTTCGTTAGAAATGCTCAATACCAACGTAATACGTATCAAATAAGAAAACCAAACGCAGTTGCATAATAAGTTCCATTGTGCAACTACTTTTAGTGTCACAATGAACACTTTGTGACACCAAAGTAGAAAAAATAAACTTTTTAACCCTGTTTAAACTCTGTTCCATTTAAGATTTTTGAGGCTTCACAACAAAATCACTCTGCATATGTACTCAAGAAGTTCATGTGCAAAAAGTTTTTAAAAGTTAATTATTTTGTTTATAATAATTATTGTTTAAAGTTGAAAAAAAAAATCCAAAAAATGTTTAACATATTTTTTTCTACTTTGCTTTCGTACTGAGGCTATTACAATACACTTTTGCGTGTCATAATACACAAAAACGGTGTTATAATAATTCTACTAAAAACAGTATTTTATGTTTTTAATACATATTGGCAAATTGACTAGTTTAATATGTAAAAAAATTCCCCAGGAAATAATGATTTTAAAAGAAATTCTTAAAAACAATTTTTATTGTTTGTAATGTTTTTTTATATTTCTATTGTTTAAATAATTAGAAATAAAAACAAAATGTTTTTATTAAAAATTTAATTGTTCATTAACAATGTAGTAGAGATAGAACTCCGGGAGTTGGGAGTTTTTCATCGGAAATTTTCTCCTCTTTTTGAATCTTTTTTTCCGATTTTTCCGATCACTTATAGTTTTTCTTTTATTACTGAAAAACTAAACCCCTTTTTTCAGTTTTTTGTTAATAACAATAATTGCAACTTTTATTTGCCGAACAAACAAAAAAAAGTCTTTCTCAGAATAAAATTTAATCCCGAATCGAATGAGTTATCCCTCATATTTTTCAGATCCATGTAACTATTTTTTGCAGGTTTTCAACTTCTTGACTAGACTAAATCACTGTTTACACTTTGCAGGTATATTATTCCTAACAAGTTCACGGAAAAAAAAACAGTTAGAACTAAAGTACAAAATACATCGGAATGTTCAAGAACTTCCCCCTTGTGGGTACGAGTCTAAATGAGTATTTTTGTCCTGATTTATGAGAATCTTTTTTACACTATTTTTTGCTCTGAATGTCCAGAGATTAAATAGTGCCGCCGCCGCCCGCCCGTTGCCGAATTGTGAACTATAGACCGCAAGACACCACCTCGTAACCAAAAGCTGAAACTTTTTATTGCCTTTTTAACTGGGAAACGGCCCACAATACATGGCGGCAATCTTGAGCACTGTGGAATGAACGTGTCATTTTCATTCCCGACTCCTGCACAATCTAAGCCATTATTTCAAATGATTTTAGTGGCATACGCATTCAGTGCACTTTCTTCATGGGACTAGGTATTTTGAACAGATTTGGTTAGAGCATCGCTGTAATAAATGCGTTTTTCTCAGAATTATTTGTAGCCTTCCAGAAACGAAATATTTAACTTTTTTTTTCTCAGTTACCATTCATACTACACCTGTGCAAACACTTCGTCTAAATCCTTGATATCTCTACTTTACAAGGATAATTTTTGTTTTTCTATAATTGCACTGGTTTTTCCGTGAAGCTGGAATGAAATAGACCGTGTTTTTACACAGGCGTTATATCTATATATATCGACTCAAACGGTCCCTTTAAGAGGGTTCTCCAGCGGCCATGTACATTTCTGCCGGTCGAAAAACATTTTTCCGCAATATATTTTTTTTAATTTACAAATTTCAAAAAATTGCTCTTAAGCCGTATGCCTGTAATGACGTCAGTGCCAAAATATCTGAAAAGTACACACCAAAGTTTGTAAGAAAGGACAAGGAAGACCGAGGAAAAATGGGATAAACACATGGCTCAAGTGATAAAAAGTGAGGGTAGTGTCTACAGTGTGTCCTAAGGAATTCGAAGAAGTCAAGCAGGGGTGTCTGCTAAACCTACTCTGCTTCTCAGCGATAGTAGATGAAGTATTAAAAAATCCAAAGGAAGAATGAAGATTTACTTCAGACAATGTATGTTTAAAAAAGTTAAATGTTGCTACGGTCGTTTTTTGTACAACACTAGTTCTAAAAATTTTTAACATATAACATTACATCAATAGCTATAAAAATATTACATTCTTGAGAGTTTGTGAGCAAAACAGCCGTTTAACCGAGAGTAAAAATATCCAAAATTGTTTAACGGTTTGGTGCAGTATGCAGTTGACTACACTCGCACGCTCCACGTTATTACACGGTCAGTTGCCCTTTGTATTTGAATTTAGAATGTCAATGCACATCCGAGAATCTTACAGCTCATGATAACAAAAGCTATGTGTACCGCGTGTTTTAGCATTGCATTTTTCCGCTTCCAGTGGTAACTTTTGTCCAATTAGCACTGTTATTATGCAATTATGTATCGATTCTTGAGTGAATTCTAATTATTTGTCCAATTCGTCGCGAAGAAGAGTTCAAGGTTGGTCTTCGAAGCATTCTTCTGTGGTGACGGGGACGATAGCTTTTGCTTTGCCCACCACTGAAATTCGGGATTACTCAGACATGTATCTCGTTCTGCGAGTTGGCTGACTCGGACCAACGCTAGTTTGCTGTGGGGTTCTCACCTGAAAGGTGCGCTCAGTTTTAATTTCGCCGTTGTATGGCTGACACTGTTATTCATCACATTGGTTTTACTGTGATCAACTGTGTTTTAAGTTCCACTCTGGATAGTGCTGTGTTTTATGACAAAAATGATGAGTGTTTTAAATTATGTGTAACGTAAATAGTGGTCTTTTAATGGATATTTTACCGCACGTAGCACTTGGAGATAGTACACTGTAAGTTCAGGTTTCCATATCGAATTATTTAAAATGTCAGATCACATTTATTGACATTTAACTAATATGAACATGTTAGAGAACAGAAAACTATAAAGCACTATAATCTATAAAGAATGATAAGTCCGTTTGTCGATCACCCGAACTGTAATTGTTAGGTAACTCTTTATCCACCAATTCGGTAACGCGTTTAGAACACATGCAAGAGGACTAATTGAATGGAAACAGGTCTATGCTAATAAATAACGGTATTTTTTTTATAAGATTCCTAACATGGGGCACCGGATTGAACACACCCGTTTTTTCCATTTTATATGTTTCACATATATATTTATTTAAGTTTAATATTTTCTTAATATAAAACCTTCCTTCCATAGAGGAATTAGAGCAACTTGAGTGCGATTGGTAAACGGTTGTACAACTTTCCTGTTAAATCACATTAGCTTTGGTGATTTAATTACGTTCTATCGTGACTATACAGTAGTCTTACAAGGAAATTAGATGAATACTTTTCCCACAAGAGAAAATGATTTAATCAGTTTAATGTACAAAATTAAAGGCCTCGAATTTTATCAAACAGTGCATGTGTATTACTGTTGTTTCAAAATATGTAATCATATAAACAGGGATTGAAATACTTGAGGAGCTTATTCGTTGTTATTTTTTATTCTCATTTTCTGCACCTATTCGCCAAAATAAGTTAACAGTTAATTTCGTCTTTTCTCCTTAAATCTTTCTTTTTGTTGAGATATTCCGGCCTAAATTGAAACATTTTTCATTGAAAAAATATAGTTAAAAGTCTATTTTGACGGCAAATGTTAACATCTACGAACTTAAGACAGAATTATTATATTAAAAGGATGAAAGCATCAAAAATGAATGTATTAACAAGAATAAAAACATGAGAACAGCAAAGAATAAAAAACGTCGAGAAATTGAGCAATATGGTTGAATGAAAGAATAGAAGAATTAAAGAGAATTTTATAAAGGGACTACAATTTTATTAAACTTATTGTTAACATTAAATATGAAAAACCAAAAAATTGCATTAGTGATTCGTTGATTCATTAAGATATACCTATAGTACTTACATCCAAAAGAATATGCTTTAGGAGTACGAATTAACCATCACTAGAGATATGTAGAACTAAATAGAATAAACCGTATAGGGAACTGGTATTTTTCTTTTTCTAAAGGCTTCAACAATGAACGAAATAGACGAACAAAGGCGGTCGCTAATGGTGTCAGAAGTAATTTGCTAAGGGCTTTAGTGAAGAACGAATCAGACAATCGGACAAAGAAGTAGAGTCGGTAAGGGCTTCAGTGGTGAGCGAAACAAATAATAAGAAAGATGGTAGGGGCCTCAGCGATGAGCGAAACAGACGAAGGAAGACAGTCGATAAGGATTTCGACGACGAACGAAACAGACGAAGAAAGAAAGTTCGATAAAGGCTTCAACGATGAACGATATTTCTTTCGTCTATTGACGAAAAACGTGATTTATGAAATTACTTTTTAATGTTTTGTTTTATTTTCTCAACAAACATGATTGTGAATATTATGTTTTAATGTTTTGCTCAACATTTACATGTGCAATATTTTGTACAAGAAAACTATAAAATTCATGTTTGAGTAAATTCGTTTTATGCACCATTGATTCTTCCAATGGAAACCTATGTATTACACTTTTTTAAATTTTTACTGAAAAACTAGAAAAACACATTTTAGCCATAAAAGTAACTATTTATGATTTTATAATATTGAAACCCAAGCTGGACATCTATCCACCTACATGCTTGTATCTACATATTATTTTTATGTAGGATAGCCAGAGAAATAAAGTGCATCGTGGAAAGTCTCATTTATGCTATGTTGCCTGTCGCGTGATTCAAAGACGATGCAGTTTATTTCTTTATTTAGGGCACGTTTCTCTGTTCAGTCTTCAGTGAAGTTGAAAAGAAATTTGCCAGATATGTAGCCAGTGACAATAATTAAATAAAATTAAAGAATTTGACCAGTACAACAAATGGATGTAAAAGTAGTATAGTACCTTTATGTTCGGAGGACCTGATACTCCTGAGATAGTAATTTTTATTGAACAAGCATTCCATGACTGATCATCCGGTATATCTTTCGAAAAAATAGCCGAAGTAATAAACAAGAGAAACACTTTTATAGAGCCATAAATCATTTTCTTAATGTTTCTTGGACAATAGAGGCACAAATTTCATTACACTTTACAAAGAAAAAGCTGAAAACAATCAAAATAAGTTTTTTTTATTTGGTTTCACAAAATTTATTAAACGAGTGGTAGATTTATTGTAATCGAAGTCATTCTTCGATGAGTATTTTCAAAGAAGTAGATAGATTTGAGTCACCTTATTAAGATCAGTGATTTAGCATTTTTTTCAACACTTTATTGGTTATTAGTCATTGAAATAAATAGACCACTTTTCTTGGTGACAATTTATTAATTATTATTTGAAGCGATTTTCAAAGAAGTAACATTCCTAATTTTGAATTGCAAAGGTATATGTCAGTTATGAAAAAGTCGTGTGTAGTTGAATAATAATAATTAATGGAAAAGGGTGCGGGCCGTTAATTTACTACAAAGACAATCCCAGGTGAATCAGCAATTTTATATTTCATAGAACTTTCGTCCTTATTGATAATTTCCGTTTTGCACTTAAATTTGATGAAAATGGACAGATTTTTGGCATGAAATAATCTCGTTTACAAAAAGATGTAGTGACGTGAGTTATCTAGGTGGGTTGGCCCCATTCACCGTTGTGTCGCATTGCATGTTGACACGACTTATCTTCAAATCTTTTGCTCTGAATGCATTAGTGTTGATAAACTCTCTAATGTGCTATTATTTACTTGGCAAATATTTGTTGACGCATAAAAACTATTTTAGCACCTATTATAAAGATCAATACGAATTATGAAAGATTTTTGGGCAGGTTATGCTTTAAGACATTGGTTGATTTTTATATAAAATTGGTTCTTCTTAAAAGAACGTCGTTAATTATTGGCCAACACGTAAAATCTTTGTATGATCGTTGAAGGAATACAATCATGTCGTTGATAATTACTACATTCGTACAAAGAGTTTGTGTAAATTAGGATAATCAAGGACATGCTTTAATGAGATACCAGTCTGATAGATGACAAATTCACTTCCTCACAAGGTAAGAATGCGGTACTATCTCTACAGTGATTAAAAATCTTTGACCTTACAAATAATATTTAATTTTTAATTAAACTGAAAATTTAATAATTTTTGGTCAGCTTCGTTTTCTCGGTTGTTTACGGATTTAGGGACGGTTTTTAACTACTTTGTTTCCTCAACTGTTCTCGGTTTTGGGGAGTGTATTTAACTATTTCGTTTCCCTCGTTGTTTTCGGACTTATATAACGACTGTCTTTAACTATTTCGATTCCTTTGTTGTTTTCGGGTTTTGAGAGTGTTCTTAACTATTTCCTTTCCCTCATTGTTCTCGGGTTTAGGGAACGTCTTTCACTATTTTGTTTCCTTCGTTATTCTTGGACTTAGAGAGTATGTTTCACTATTTCGTTTCTGTCATTGTCCTCGACTTTGAATAGTGTTTTTAACCACATATTTTGTTTACTTTTTTGTCTCGGGTTTAGGGACTATCCTTAACTATTTTGTTTCTTCCGTTGTTTTCGGCCTTACGGATTTAAAGACTGTCTTTCATAATTTCGTTTCCTCCGTTCTTCTCGAATTTACGGACTACATATCTTTCACTATTTTGTTTCCTCCGTTGTTTACGTATTTAGGGACTGTCTTAACAATTTCGTTTCATTCGTTGTTCTCAGGTTTATTAAGGAGTGTTCTTAACTATTTCCTTTCATTCAATTTATTTTATTCATTGGTTTCTATTTCTTTTGCTTCCTGATCATCCTGATCCTTTTTATCCTTTTCTTCCATTTCCCTTGATTCTTTTATTTGTTTTGAAATTGATTGATTGTAATTTAACTTTTGGAATTTAATCATTTTTATCTATTTTTTCACTTTTTCTATGTTTGTGTCAATTATGATTTTAAATTAAAATTTAAATATATCTAAGTCGAACTCCACAAACTTTAATATGTGTAAAATTACAAATGGAACATGTTTCGGCAGAACACTACTGCCATCATCAGCCCTTAAAGAATATAAAAAATTATATATAAATGTAAAATATAAAATATAAATGGCAGTAGTGTTCTGCCGAAACATGTTCCATTTGTAATTTTACACGTATTAAAGTTTGTGGAGTTCGACTTAGATATATTTAAATTTTAATTTAAATTTACTCCACTTGGATTTATCGACATTCTTCTGGTTTAATTATGATTTTAATAACAATTTTTACAATATTTTATGTAATCGATTTAACACCCTTCTCACAAAATAAAATCTAACTTTTAACTCTTATATGATGATCTACTATTTTATCAATTTCAATATTTAATTATTAATTAATTAATTATTAATTTAATAATTTTTATTATCTTCTTAGATTTTCTTTAATGAAAATATTATTTATTCTTCTGCTTTGTTTGATCCTCTTTAATAGTTTTTCACCTTTCTGGTTCTCTTTACTATATTTGTTTTGATCTTTAAGAGTTTGCAGATCCTGATATTTCAGATCTTTTCATCCTTCAGATTTATATTTTGTGGTTCTATGAATTCTTTGAGTCTTTGTCATTAGTATATTCAATCAATTTGTTTCTTTACATTTTTTCTATATTTTAAGAGGGATTGTCTAACTACAGTGGAACTTCCCGAAGTGGCAAATGCTAAGCAAAATAGTTCGAGATATAGAAGCAATTATAGAAACGGTGTTATACACATGTACAAAATAATTGATATTGATAATAATACTGATACTAATAAAAAATTGTTGAATTACTTTTTTTTTCAATTATACAGTCAACCTTTACTTGTGTAAAACCTTACACGTTCAGTGAAGACGCAAAATTTAAGGCTTTTTGTTAAAAGATTTGTCAGGAATAGGTACGTTTCTTTCCCTAGCTGTTATGTGCTATGGCGTCTATATCTTTATTATGCTTACGACACATGAAATAAATAGAGTGGCACCATTCAATAATTAGCACCCCTTCCCATTGACAGCCTGATAGATCTTGATGATGTTTTTAGGTAAAGGCGTGCTTGTCTTGAGATTAATAATATAAATATATAAAATGATCACAAAAAAAGATGTCGGCCCCAAAATTGGCCGCCTGGGTGTTGGACACGCACTACGTCCCTGGTTGGAACGCCATTGCATTTTACTGTGAAATTAAATGTACCAATTGATTATTCTTGTGTGTGTTTTTTTTTTGTAAAGTTGGTTATATTTTATTGATCTTACATTGGTACATCTGATTTAGAAAAGTCATAATTATGATCTTTTTCACTTCTGCTAACATTAGTATTTACCAGGAATTTATTTAGCTATAGATTTTGCAACGAAATTGATTACATAACACCAGTGACCGAGGTGCAGTCCGCAATACACAATTTTTACAGTACATAATACCAGTACAGTTATGATAATTATGTAGTAGTAGATCGAGGTTATATCAAATCAGCTGTTTAGAATTAAGTGAACTTATATCGTTCCTTATTGTTCTTTTCTTTAAGGAGCATAGCTAATACATTTAAATTACAAGCATGTTACACATGAACGTTTCATTATTCCGTATCATTAATTTATAACAATTCAAAATAACCACCCACGTCTTAAATAGGCAATATGAGTGGGTAGGACCTATGTATTTAAATCATGCAATAATTTCTCTGGGATTTTTCAAACGCTACTATAGTAACATTTCCTGCAACACTGAAATTGAAAATAGTTAAATTTGTATTAATTAGATGCATTATTCATAGTATAATATAAACAATTTTATAACTTCCATCTAATCGTTACACGCCATACACTTGAGTGCAGCAAGCATTACGGTGTCACAACACTTTCCATCTTAAATGTCAAACTACATTACTATTTTATACTACGGCAAAATATTTATCTGATGGTATATTCTGAAGGTTATTCTTATATAAGGGTCAGAATATAGTATTACCGTCTATGCTTTTTGCCAAAGGTTATATCGTAAAAACTGATGCCTGATAACTTTTTTGCACATTGAGAATGAAAGTTCATAATATTAAAAACAACAGGCAATATAAAAGTAAAAGTGTTTAGATTACACTATTACTTTTGCTAGCTTTCAACATCAAAAAAAATAAAATCAAATGAACTTACATTTAAGTTCGATTTTGAATATAATATGTTACATTTTGTCCGTAGATAACCCCCTCCCTTCCAATAATATTACATTATGCCCTAGTAATTAGCGACAGTAATGTTTTCATAAAATGTGTGAGTTTGAGCTTACAAAGGAGGGTACTATAGTTATTTCATCTGACTTTTGTTTCTGAGTATGACATTTTTTTAATGCGATTGCCTCTTGTGAGCTATTTTACTGCCTCGCCGTTAAACGGCCTATTGATATGTGCAAAAAAAAACTAGATTAGTGTGTAATAAAGTCTGCAACTGTATTTTATTGCTCAATCTTTTAATGATAAAGGCATACTCGTTACGATATTCGTTATTACAGTTTAAACTACTATAAAGTAAAGAAAACAATAAGTACGTATGGAATTCTACATTACTCTACAATATTATTTTAGGTTTATACCATTTTATAGTTTCTCATTTTAATGTTGTTTTAATAAAAATTATTAATTCTGAGAGTTTGACATTGCTATAGACCTAGTAATATTCAATTATAAAAAAAATACAAGGTCTGTTGTAATTCGTGCGGAAAATAACTCGGCAAGATGAAGGCTATTCTACCTATGGTAAATACACATTTTTAACAAAGGTGTTATATACATGATATTGTAAAATTAATGAATTACCAATGCAGACAGAACCTGTCAATAAAAGTGCATAATAATCGAGGTGTTCCATGTCAACAAATAATGTCAGTCTAGAAGAACTACCAAACACAATGCTCAATTAGGTATTTAAATCAATCTTTCAATCAAAACATTTGTACGAACAACAATAATTTGTGGTTTCCTTGACTGGTTTTCTAGGACGGCACGCGGAATGGACACATTTTCGCTACAAAGTACACCTTCCAAAATACAGGGTCATTTTTCGTCCAATTTCAAAAATGCAAAAAATACGTAATAAGTAGTTGAAAGATTACAAATAATCTAATTTTCGTTTTGTATCAAGGTAGTTACGACAGTCAAAGTTACACCATTATAATAAAAATATTTTTAATTTTCAATGTCTTCCCGACAGACTCATTGCTTCACTAAAAATACACTAAAATATTCAATAAAATACATACATAAAAGACGTTTGGTGCTCACTATAAATTCATTTTGGGTTAAATTGAATGTATTATTTTGTAGTCATTTTTTAACAGTCGAAAAAAAAACTATTTGTGTGGTATTCGAGTTACAAGTGATTTTAACTTGTTCGAAGAATTGCAATTTGGACTGGTCCATCGTTAAATTAATGTTAACTATCATGAGTTTTATATTATTGTATGTATTGTCATTTTCTATTTAGTTACTTTAAAATTTATATCAGAACATTTTTTGTCAAAGTACATGCCGGAGACATATAAAATATATAGAAAGTGCGCATTAAACGTGTATGCTATAAAAAATATGGTTCTAAATGGTCAATGAACAGTAATTAAGCGTTTTGCAGAGATTATTTGGTGAAAGTTTTCTAGTACTTTGAATGTTCTTATTGTTGTAATTTTTCAAATATAATTAGCTACATGTTAAAAGATTTTTATGTACCAATTAGCGTGTTATGAAAGTGAATCTACTTCAATAAGATGTTCAAAGCTGCCTCAACCGTCAAATGGTGTTCGAATCCCAGGAGATAATTTTGTCTTTGAAATTTGATATTCATCTTCCCCCGCTCCTACGAATAAATACGTCACGTTTCGGAACGGTTGGCATTGGTCGGGCTGGGTCAAAAAGGGTCTAAACCTCAGCAGCACCACATTGTAATAAAAAATGGTTAGATTTTACATATACTGTAAAAATGTGAGAAAATAAATATTATTTTAAATTTATGTCCAGCGAATCTCTGAGTTATTAACGTCTTGCGCAAGTTTTATACAACAATATTAAAATCTTCACATGTTATTATTGTTTGCAAATTCCTACCTACGAATAGCACAAGTTGAAAATATTGATTTTCATAAAATTAGTTACGAACGCTTATGGAATGCGGCTGAGTTGAAAGTGGCTGTAAAATATTACGACAAAATTGATAGTGTAGGGTGAACCGTGCCTTAGCTAGGTTATGACTCAAGCCATATTTTTTCAACACGCTAAGAAAATTAATTTGACAATAACGTGGGTATTTATTATACATGACATTATTTATTAAAATTTCAAATAAATAAATGATGATAATAATCATAGAAAAGAAGATTGACAAGGCCCAGAACGCGCATGAAAACTAGTCATCTGATTTTAAGAAGACCGATTCATAGAAATATACTGACATTCTGGCGGATTATACAATATTGTACAATAATAGATGAAAGTAGTTATTTACGAAAAATTCCATTCCGCGACACAGCTAATAGTAGTCGAAATCTTTCTGTACTAAATGTAGAAGGGTTATATAAGTAAATTGTTATGGATTAATCATCATGGTATAATGGTGATACTTACAATAAACCGAGGTAAATTAGGTATAGAATTGCATTTTTTTAGAAGAACTGGAGCGTTTTAAATTTGCCTCTTTTCCTTCTCCTGGATTTGGGTCTGTTGCAATAGATAAATAAAAAAAACATTTCTGCAATATTAGTCCTACTAATTTTTACATACTGTAACACTTTATCCAAGTGGGCACATATGGATGCTGTCGTTATTATCTACTAAACCTAGTTGACAAGTCTATAAAGTGTATTCTGAAAATTAATGTTATATTAAACCAGAAGAATGTCGATGAATCCAAGTGGAGTAAATTTAAATTAAAATTTAAATATATTTAAGTCGAACTCCAAAACAAACAAATATTTAAATTTTAATTTAATGTTATATTGACGGTATACATGCGTATAATTGTGTATTTTAGATTTTATTTTCAACCAGTTAATGTTTTGAGCAAAATAAAATCATGTGGTCATGCATGCAAAATCATGCAAAATTATTTCCAGGTCGTTTTCAGCTGTTTCTGCTTACCTTTTATATTGACTTTTTCCAGATTTTACGAAATTTGTTCTCTTTCCAACTTTTGTTGTTGAAATATTGTTTAAACACTAAAAAATGTATAGTCTCTACATTGAAGCTGTAAAAACTTGTATTTGAAAAAAATAGTTTTCTCAAAAGGTCAAGAAGAAATGCCTACTTTTGGCTTGACATTGGCTTGACGTCACCACTCGTATACCAAAGCGCGCGCTGTATCTGTCGTCGGCATATACTAAAACCAGGCTTTTTGTAAAACGCCTAGGCTTTTTCAAAATGACTTGTCAAACACAACTAATAATTTTATTGGGAATAGCCTCGTCAAATTTACTCAAGAAATTTGGCTTGTATTTTCGTAAAAAAAAGTTTTAGATTTTTTTTATCAGTTATAATATAATAAGAATTCAGATTTCGTCGGAACAATTTACCGATTGTTACGAGAGTTCGCCTAGCAATTTTGCGAATGACATTGTCATAAAAATCACGAAACGCAGTTGAGTGATTTTTGATCAATGTCATGAGCAAAATTGTAGAACTCGAGTCCACAATTGGTACATTTTTCCAGCGAAATCTCAACTCGAATTATATTCGCCAGACTATTTCACGAAAACGCCCAAATTATTAATAATGTGGTGGAAGGTGACAGGTAATTGAGGTATTTGACATGCAGTATGCTGTCAGTGACTGCAGCAATTGTTATTTTTTCGCTGAAAAGTGAGGTACGTTGTGTAATAGCGACTGTTCATTGGTCAGTAACCTCCGATAAAATTTTGACAAGTTGATTTTTTCAATTTAAATTTTGATTCCATAAAATATATATGAGTGAGAGTCAAAAAAATGCGTTTGTTTGACAATGAAACTATCGATTTTTGAAATAAAAAAATGTGAACATCTCTATTACTGGGTACCTACATGCAAATGGATATTTCGCCTAATATAAGTGGCACACACACCTAGAAATTACGTTTGTAGTAAAAACGTTTTTGTGATAGTGGCCGGTTAATTTGTTAATGTTGACATTCTTGGAATGCGTGGGTGGGTCAAGTCAATATTTAAAATATGGAATATGAAATGTACTGTTACTTGTACCACACGATTACGAACATCCTGTTGCATTTTTGTGTAGGTAAAGTTTGTATCAAGTGACATTCGTACTAGTGCAAATAAATATTACCGTTGTTTCATTATTAAAAGCAGTAGATATAATATGAATTCTATATTTAAGATATTAGGCATTTATTATTATTCTCAATGCAAACAGGGTTTTAAAATAATAATAATCAATGAAAGCAATTCATCATAGTAGACTATAATATGAGAGTAAAGTCAGATTTTATTTTGTGAGAAGGATCCTTCTGACAAAATAAAATCACTTTTACTCGAATATACATCTTATGTTTTTTTCTAAAAGTGCTGCCGCAGACGCAAAAAGAAGAGGTAAAACTGAAGGTAATGATA
The DNA here is from genome assembly GCA_963583935.1 of Diaperis boleti. Lineage (NCBI taxonomy): Eukaryota > Metazoa > Arthropoda > Insecta > Coleoptera > Tenebrionidae > Diaperis > Diaperis boleti. Next base: position 45,439,814 of record OY757244.1, read on the forward strand.
CCGACAGTTCTGACTGACAGTTAAGTGTAATTTGATCAGAATGCACAAAATATGGAACGTGTACCCTCTAAACCTAAATCTTACTAATATTATAAATGCGAAAGTTTGGATGGATGAATGTTTGTTGCTCAATCACGTCAGAACGGCTGAACGGATCTGGATGAAATTTCGCCGAGATAGAGTATAGTCTGGAATAGCACATAGGCTACTTTTTATCCCGGAAAAATGTACGGTTTTTCACAGAGCAAGGGATCGACATGATTTTTTGCAAAGTGGATTTTAAATTAATGCGGATGAATGAGAGTAGTAGGTATTACGGCGCCGGCGGTTCAGATGGTAGCTAGGTCCCCGGGGCCTAAGGCTGCCCTGATGGTACCCAAAAGACATTGTAGACTAGGCCCAGAAGTGTAAACCACTTTTAAGTCTAGTCCACTGTAGATTTTTGCCAAGCCCTTGGTGATCAAGGGGGCATAAGGAATTGTCACAATTTGTGACTTTTTCTCTTGATCAATTTGAAAAGTTGAAGATTCAGTGACTGCTTTCTTAAAATTAGTTCTATTTATATAAGCTTATGGATAATATTACTGTCGAAACCGCTACACCTGGCTGTATATTTGATAATTTTGAGCTTTCTTGTAATAATCTGGATTAAGAGGAAATGCAAGGAGTCTGTGAACCAAAAAGTTGAGACTTGAAATCTTATGTTGTGGACAATGATGGGAGTCTGCGGTGATGTAGCGAAGTGTACTGGTGTCTTTTCGATATACATCAAACTCTAGTTTTAGATTATTTCTGATAACAAGAGTATCTAAAAAAGGTAAACACAAATTGTTCTCTTTTTCGCAAGTGAATTTTATGCTTGCGGTTGTTAATTGATTGAAGGAAGTCATCAATGTTGCACTTTTTCGTGTCGAAAATTGCGAAAATGTTATCCACGTACCTTAACCAAACCTTAGGGAAATAATCCAGTTCAAGTTCCAAATCCTTTCCAAAACGACTCATGAAAAGGTCAGCAAGAAAAGGCTTGCTGCGGAAAAAAATTACCGTTGACCGTTTTGCATCAACAATTTATTTAGGTAAATAAATTAACGTCTGGGGAATGGGAACACTTGGAAATAGAGAACTTACATCAAACGAAACTAATAAATAAATAAATAAATACGTTTTTATTAAATTACCCATGGGTACATTAGTCTTTGTGGCGAAGTTTAGCCGTGGCTATTCCTCCACTTAACCACAAAGGGCATAAAAAGAAAAACAATACTAAATACTAACTAGGTACATGCAACAACATTGGCGCTAACTCAATATAAATACTGATTAAATTAAATATTCAAAAGCATGGCATAAACAACTCGCTTAAATGTTACCATATTTTGACTTTTTAATAGCTTGTTTAATGCGTTAAAATGTCTTACCGCGGTATAAATAAACGACATCTTAAAGCGAGCAGTCCTATGTTGTGGAACTAAATACAAGCTGTTCCATCGAGTATTTCTGGAGTGTATATATCGACGAATGATCGCGCAAATAGTGTGGTGAATTATTTTGGAGGATACTAATAAATCTCCTTGTTGTAATTATTGGACTCTTTTTGAAGAAAATTTATTTCCTCATATATTTTGTATGGAATCCGTATACAACGCGATCTCTAATACATGACAGAAACAAAAATGTTGTATGCTGGTTCCAGTAATGCCAGTAGATGGCGTTGTGTGCATTATCCTTTGATAAAAAAACTGAATTTAATTCACCTAATAAGTTAACACAAGATTTATTGATACTAAGGCGGTACGGAAGTTTGCCGGGTCAGCTAGTTAATAATAAAAATGACCAGCTTTGTCAATATTTGTTATTTCGAGCATTTTAGTTATTACATCGATTATTTAGCGCTATTTAATCGATATCTTGTTGTTATCATTTTTGGTTATCTTATCCGGTAAGGTCTGGGAAAAATTTAGGGAATTTATGTAATGTTATATTTTGGTATGTATATCTTGTTATTTTAGATAATTATTTTTTATTTTCTGTGGTCACTTTTGCTTTAACACCGGATTTACCAAAAATTTGTATGCCCGACGTTTCATGAAGTTTTCATGTGTCTGGTAAAAAAAAGTTTAAACATTTTTCAGCGTTTTCCTTCTTGACACTTTATTCATGTCAAAAAAGACACAAATCGGAGCAAATTGAGTCAGCAGCACGGTACCATAACTCAGATAATTGACCATAAAAAATACTAACCGGTTTATAATTGATTCACCCTCCTGTTAACCGCTCTCTGTCATCTCTGAATGTGTTCCTGTGTGTTTGGACTTTGTGTTGATTGAGTTCTTTCTAAAGTAGTAGGTGAAACGAAAACGATAAACCAAGAGCTGCTATAAAACAAATTATTTTATAGTCCAGCTGTTGTATTCTTGTCTAATATTCGGATTAATATTCGGTAAATTGAAGTAAGAAGTGAAGAAGCAAAAAAGGATATTAAAATAAATAAAAAAAAAACAAAAATAAACAGTATGGCTAACAAGTAAAATTACGCAAAACAGATCTGAATATAGAAAATGTTGAACAAAATAATTAAAAAGATTTTTATTCACAATCGGTTAGTTATATACTGCGTTTCAACTGCAAAGGGGGTTGGAAAGTGACCAATTCCCGACCTCCAATTCCATTACTCACTTGATGTTGCCAGGCAACCCGAATTTAAATTATTCTTAAAAGTGTGATTGGTAATAAAGGCAATCACACAACTGTTGCTGCAGCCTCGCGGCAACTCGTGAGCATTTGACAAATACAAAAATACCATCACAAATTACCCTTAGTGTGATTTACTAATTTGTGTAATAGTACAAATTCCAAAATATCCTTTGACATTTATCTGACAAATACATAATATCAATTCTTGAAGTGCTTACTAAGTGCAACCATTTGACTAAAATTAAACGTTGCAATAAAAGTTCATGTTAATGAGATTTAGTTATTACATTTCGAATACCTAATTGTGAATAAAATAGTATACAAACTTCGGCAAAAGTACGATTCCTATGTCTCGAGAACTAGTTCACCTCGAGGCTACGCCTTTCGGTAAATTATAGTTCACTCGACAGGAATGGAATACTTTCCGCCTCAGTACGTAATATACTTAAAATGTAAAATTTAAAATCTAAATTTTAAAATATGAAATTGAAATGTAATTTATAAGTAATTTGTAATGTGAAATAAATATAAAGTTTGAAATATGGAACTTAGGGAGAAATATATCTATCTATCTTATATTATTATCTATCTTATATTATTAACTACGAGATAGATATAAGTACAGAGAGATAGAAAACTATATTAATCAAGGGCCGTTCACACAAAATTATTTATGAAATGTCAGGTTCATATTTAGTTTTCTATCTCTGTAATATGTATCTACATTTATTTTTTAAAATTTCAAATTTCATATTCCTACATATTTTTGAACGTCTCGTATTTTAAATTTCAGATTTAATAATCCATACTTCCCATTACAAGTTTCAAATTTCACGTTCCAAATTTATATTTCACATTACTAATTTCATACAAAAATTTGCAAGTAGATATTGAAAATCTCAGAAATTTAGAGAACCTGAAATTTATTAAAAAATCTGAGGAATGGACAATCCACAAAATTGAGATAACTTGGTGAATTTGATAATTTCAAACTTGAGGAATTTGGTTGAGGATGGGATCCTCGTTGAATAAACAGGCGCCCGTAGATGGCGCTTAAATCGGACTTTTAGTTTCTTTAAATTTGTCTCCTCCCCCGGGTAGGTACCTGCTAACTTACTACCAAAATTGTAGAAGCCATAAAACCCTCGAACCGTGTTAAAAATTCAAGGGTCTGTCCTCGACAAGACCTGACGGTCGCTCATGAGCAATTTTTAATTCCATGTCGGAACTCTGAATTATAAACGACTTTCGTACCTGGCAGGGTGTTGTACTCAGTAGCGTACAATTGTTCCACGCTGCAATCTGTTGAGACTCAGTCCTCAGCTTGGTGATTGGTCTTGTCGAATAGACGACACCCCACACAGATCACAAGGATGCACCCCGCACCGACAAGACTATGGATATGTGAAGTCTGTTGACACATTATTGCAAATTAATGTATGAATCTTTATATGTATAAAATGATTTTAGGTTTCTGATTTAAAAATAAAAACAGGATTATTATCAACGTTTTTCTTATTAGATAAAAATTTCTTAGTAATGACATGGAAACTTTTTATCAAAATTTTAATCAACAATTTGAAGTAATATTAATATTTATGCATTCGTTTTTTCTCCAAAATGATTCTCAATCTCATTGTCATGAATGATGTCAAAGTCTAATGTATTTCTTAGTCCCTCAAAATCATCATGCAGATTCAACATTTTGAAATTATAAAATATAGAAGTTACGGACAAAACACGAAATGTAGACAATTTGCGTTTTGTCTAGACAAATCGTCAATTGACCAAGCTTTTTAGACAAAGCACAAAGTGGAATACAAATTTCATTCCTTTTGTCCAGACAAAACGCGTTCTGTCTAACAATAAGTAGAATTAGACATACAAATTTAATAAATAAAGGATTTTAAATTAAAATAATTCTACAACAGGTAGATTTTCAGACAACTATGTCACTTAGAATTTCAGAGTAAATTGTAGGCCTTGAAAAATTTTGTAGGAATGCTAAGAGTACTGGGGTTAAAAAAATGTTCAAGCCGCTAAAAAATCCTGAATAGTGAATCCCCGAGTCAGTCAGTCCTTAAAAATTAAGGAATAGTGCAATTGTCCTGTATTGTAGTGACCTGAAGAGTAGTAAGGTATCTTGGAGTTCAAGTTTTCAATACTTATGAGGAAACTTAAAGAATTCTAAAAATTAAGAAGATTTCAAAAATTGTTTGAAATCCTGAGGAGTAATTTTCAGATATTCTTATTTTCACAGTTTCTAAGTTTTATTTTCTTTGGTTTATACTTTTTATTTTTTTTATTCTTATTTTAAATAAAGCATTTTCATATAATAATAATAATCTACTCTTTATATACTTGTGAAACTGGTTAAACAAGGGTTCCTAGAACTATCAAGATGAAAAAGTTTTAGATACGATGAAACGCTGCTCCGCTTCGAATTAAATTTTGTTCGTTCATATCAACGATCATGAACTCTTTTCGAAAAGAAGCAAAACTTTACCAATTTTACACAGCACCGCGACGCTTTTCGGAAAATAGCGCCGTTGTTGTAAGTGCTATCGAAAAAAAGTTTAAATAAAATATGTAGAGAACAAAATTGTGGTTGTATAATATATTTTGGTTGTATTCATTTTCTGTTTGCGACCAACAGTTTCCGTTCTACGGGGCGCCAAATTTGGGGGTTGATTTGCAAAATCCAACAAAATCAAATTTTCAGCGCGGATTACAACGAAAGTCGATCTCAAATAATTTTGCAATATTTTTTTTCTGAAAGAGCAATGTTTTTCGAGTTTGTGGATGTCTCATTTGATGGATTTGGTTGCATATTTCAAAAGATATGATTTTTTTAAATGTGCCTCTCCCTACACTAAAATAAGTCGAAAAATTCTGACTTTTATCGGTTTTTCGCTTATAACATGAAAACTGTGTGTCCTACGTAAAGATCATTGGCACAAAAATTAAAGCTGATAAAATTTGCTACAAAAACCATATGCCTAAGAAGGTACTAGGGTGAATCGTTCTCGAGATATGTACCGATGAAAATCTAGTCCACGCAAATTAAATTTTTTAGAAGAAATAATTTATAAACTTTAGAATTTTTGGTTATGAACTCCCTGAAGGCACCCAAATAAAAATCCGAAGAGTTCCTACTCTCCCGGGGGAAGCGTCATCCACTTTTGCCCAAAAAAACCGCTCCCGAACGTGACGTCATGAAGCCTTTCTGCCCTTTTCTTGTAAACGGTAACTCCGATGAGAAAATGTTATAGGACTTAATTATGTTCTCCATTAAATTCTGCATAAAATTGGTCTCATGAAGTTTTTGCTTATCTTCCACCCACCGCTCATCAATGACATTGGAAAATGAGTTTAGTTTTAAGCGTACATAAAGAAACAACGCTTTACATACATACCGCTTTACACCATTTTTGCAAAATAAAACTTCTCCAATAAAAAAATCTAAAAATAATTTTAGACTTTCATAGTAAACATTTTTTATAACATTTATTATAAAACATATTATTAATTATAGTATTTGTACCTGCTCACTACCAAATTTGTAAAAACCGTCAAATCCTGAATGAAAAGGCAAACGTCTCTGAACAAATAATGTGTTTTTGTCTGTTCTTATTGTTGTCGGCACATCAAACACATTATGCACGTTTAGTGGGGACGTGCTTGTAAATAGACCTCCCTCATTACGCCTTTTTATATTCTGCGACTTGTCGCAAATCACCAAAAATTACGTATTCATAATAGCTTCATTCGGAAGGGTAAATATCAGGTTACTAAGTTGATGGTGGTGGCAAACAGAAAAACATAACAAAGCAATAAAATAGGTATACCTGTGACAAATTTACAAATCCACAAGATAGTAATATAATAGTATGCAAACAACACATTGTATAATAATCATGAAGAGGGTAACATATAAAGGAAGTTGCCTGAATCTCAATAATTTATGCGAACCCCTAATAAAAAGTAGGTACCGATAGACGCAGGAAAGACGATTGGTTGACCCAGTAAAATAAGTTCACACCCACGTCTCTATTGGAACAGCCTCCCGATCCTTATTTTTTAGCTCCATTTTAAGTAAAACCACAGGTCAAAATTTATTTTGGTTTTTGGATTCGGAATCAGCATAACGGCTTTCATAAATTAAGTCTCAATCTCATCAATTTTTTCCAAACTTGACTGGTTTTTAATTGTTTTTTTTTGCAAACCACTAGCACTAGGATTTTCAAAATAACACAGAGTAAAAAGTGTGTCCTGTTCTTTGTTGTGTCAAAATTTCATTGGAATTGCTTCAGTCGTTTTCCTTACATTGGTTCTCAAAGTTCTTATGGAAGAATAGCACGGAAGGATCCCACCCTTAAGAGAGAACTGTAGAAACTAACGGTGTGGAGAAATTTTAGGAACCTGAGAAATTCAAGTTCAACATATTTGAGAAAATGAGACTTCAAAAGGTGAAGAATTTAAGGTGTAAAGGAACTTCAAGTAATTTTGAGACATTAACTAGAGCACAAAATTGATAGACCTTAGGACTGTGGCGAAACTCAAAGTTTTAGAACCCTAAAGACCTGCAAAATATTGAAAATATTGAGAAACATTGGAGAACCTATGGACTTGAAGAACTTGAAAATCCGGAGAATCTAAGAAATTGAATAACCTCGAGAATATTGAGAGAATCCGAATTTTCCTATTCAAACTTAACACCGTATTTCTGGGGCCCTTGAATGGGAGGAGAAACGAAACATTTCTAGATGTCTACTCTTTGTTGTTACTTTCTGATTGTTCAAACAGTTAAATTGACGCAAATTTGAAAGTAGTTCTAGCTCTGTTTTTGTTTTGAATCCATTAGTTTGCGTAAAAATCGCAAATAAATCTGTCACCATTTTAGTGTCTCTCGTTAACGACATAGCCCGAGTATGTCATATTATGAAGCTTGTGAATAGCATGAACGCACAAACACTCGTGAAAACTATTTCAAAATATTTTTACTCAACCGAAATCACAATTATTCTGACTCATATCTTCAGTATCGACAGAATGGAGCGTATGGTGTCGGCGCTGTTGTGGTCATGCCATCTGTTTCAAGTCTTGCGAGTAGTGACATTCGAAGAGTAAGAAGTAACATGAACATGGGGCAAAACTGCAGATCTCATTACCGGCAGTTAGATGTTGCCGGAGCATCGACCAGTGCGGCGCGACCTTGAGCTGGTCACACTTCTGGTCAGCAATAGGCAAGGTCCGCCCGGTGAAAATATGGCCTTGACTCTAGCGAGTTCAAGCGGCCGCTCATAATGAGCGCACTTTCTAAACGAGTGCCTGCCCATAGGTGCGACGCCAACTGAACACGCATACGTTAACAGTCATACAATCAAATTACACCGTCATGATATTTTACCATCTTCCAAACAATGGAAAGTTTTACCAATGGATAGACTTCTTTCTACAAATTGCGCACCGTGTAAACAGGCTCTTCGGCAAAGTAGGTGACCTAAAGCTAAAGCTAACACGAACAGTTTGTTTCCATAAACTGGGCTAACACTGCTTCCTGATTTCCCCAAAAATAATGGCTCTAATTGTTAAACCAATTGACTACTTTGAAGATGCTACTTACTTTAAATCTTTGCAAACTGACTGTTTGCAAACACCGAGAAAATACTGATGGGACAGCGAAACTTTGAGCTGATTAATTTGTTCTTGATGAACTGTCAAAAGCAACGTCGTGAATAAGGAGCGGTCAGTAGGGACGGCTCAACAAAATCGCTAAATTTTGTTCAACTCGAGAAATATCTTAGCTTTTTTCCAAAATTTGTTTTTAATTCTTATTCTCGTCCATTTAATTTCCAGTAAGAATTCCAATGTTTCTGGTTTTCAAATTTGTGCCTGTTCACATTCTCGGGTTTTCAGGTTGTCTGACTTTCAATTTCTCGAGCTTACAGATCATCTGTGTTCGGTATTTTCAAGCTTTCAGATTTTCAATTACATAATATATTTCATAGGTTCTCCGCTTTCACGTCTTAAGGTTCTGAGATTCTAATTTTCAAGCTCTCAGTTTCTAATGTTTTCAAGTTTTTTGTTGTTCAGAATTTCAAGTTTACATGTTATTTTATGTTTTCGGGATTTCAGGTTCTCATATTTTTAGGTTCCCGGGTTGTCAGATTTTCAAACACACAGTATTTCAGGTTTTCAGTGTAGCAGGGGTTTTAGTTGAGATCATCAATGAGAAATATCTCTATGAACTTTGTTATTGGTATTTTGGCGCGTATTTGAAGAACCTAGAATCTAGCAAAACATGAGATCTTTTAAGGAATCTGACAACCTGAAAATTGAGAAACTTAATGAACTTGAAAAATCTGAGACCTTGCAAAATCTGAAATTCTAAGAAACTTGGGACCTTGAATAAAGTAAGAACTTAAGAACTGGGAAGACTCTAAATTTTGGAAAACCTGAGATGAAAGGGAATCTGAGACCTTGAGGAACAGATCATTGGAGAAGCTTATTACTGGAGGAATCTGATATTTTTAAAAACCTGAGAACTTTATTTATTTATTATTTTCACCTCTAATCTTAGTTGCGTTCGTTTCAGATTTTTCTTTCCTATAAGAGGTTTTTGAAATTGTTATTCCTAGAATTTATAAAATCTTTTGCAAATTTGACCTCTTGTAATATTAAATTTAATTTAATATTTAATGTTAAAGCTTCTGCACTGTTAAAACTTTTAAATCTTTTACCTGGTAGGGCAAAAAGAGCTTGAAGAAGAAGAAATATTGTACCATCACTAAGCCTAACCACAGATCTTGCATCTTCTGGATTTGTATAATAAGGTCATTTGTGTAAAATTATTATTTTTAAGTTTATAATAATAATAATAATAATAATAACCTTTATTTCCATATTGACAAATGTCACATTTGTATAGGAATTAGTCAAAGAAAAGGGGACAATACAACTAAACAATACAAAAATAGAGAACAATAACAAATAACATGTTATAAAAAAAAGAATTATACATACAATTTATCATATTATTATGTATACACATATTATGCTACATGATAAAACTCATCTGAGAAACTCATCTATCGTGTAGAAACATTTATCTAATAAGTACAATTTTAACTGTCTTTTAAAACTATTTAGTCCTACTGCATTTTTTATAGCTTCAGGTATATTATTGAAAATAATTGGTCCATAATTATTGGGCGACCTAAATGTCAAGTTGAGTTTGACCTGACGAACATAAATATTATTTTTATTCCTAGTGTTAACATTGTGCACATGTCTAATAAGTGGAAAACTTTCCTTATTCCGGAAAATGTACACACAGATTTCAAGAATATATAACGAGGGTAATGTCAAGATTCCATACCCCTTGAAAATATTTCTACATGAATGAGTCCTATGAACACCAGACATGCAGCGTAATACTTTTTTTTGAGACCGAAACACTTCCCGTGATGAGGCAGAGTTGCCCCACAGACAGACACCATATCGTAGTCTTGATTCAACGCTACTAAACTACATCTGTTCTACATCTAATACACTTCTCAGATTTCTGAATAAGTACGCAACGGAAGCTAATTTGTTGACAATACTACTGCAGTGTGTTTTCCAACTTAGACATTCATCAACTAACAACCCCAAAAACTTAACTTCATTAAAATTGTCACTCTTTACTAGCACATCACTTATTTCCAAAGTGATATTTTGACATATGGTAGTGACACTGAAAATGTTATCTTGTAAGAACGGTGTAGAAGAATGATCTCAAACGATCAGTAAGTGCTTCCAAGCGGTATCGTACCTCATATCATGCATGACCCAACACGATAGCTGACCTATTCATCGAAGTTCAGATACCTCCTGCAAAACGATAGACTGTAGTTAGTTTCGTACCCTTCGGACGATCTATGATCTAACAAAAATCCCACGAACAGAAGTATATCAGCTTTGCCCGCGTAAGTTAGGGTCGGCTCTACTAGCGCTTATATTTGGAATTGGTACAACCGCGTAAAGCAGTTTTTAATAAAAAATAACAAAAATTAATTTTTTTCGTCAATCACGGGTGCAGTCTTTTTGAAATGTGAATCTACATCACAATTTTCACATGAAAATTCTGAGGAAAACTACCCTCCCCATTTACGCCCCTTTTTGCGGTTTCTAAATATTTTCTAATTGTTTTTAAAGGAGAGTCCAAGTGCTAATTCTCATGCCTGTAACATTGTCGGTCTTCAAGTCATACAAATCATACAAAAATCACTCCCAAATACACCCTCCTTTTTTTCCACAGTTGGTAATTTTTTTTGCAAAATCCTCAAACACGCCTCCGCTCATTTTTAAATGAAAATCTAGATCCCAATTTTCACGTATGTAACACCGTGTGTTTTACAGTTATGAGAATTTTCAGGAAAACTATGTACTAACAAAATTTTTGCAAAATTTTCAAACCCGAATCTAGTTATTTTCAAAGGGGAGCCCAACTGCCAATTCTCATGCCTGAAACATTGTCGATTTTGAGGTTATAACAATTTTGAGAACAATCACTCCCAAATCCACCCTCCCCTTTTTTCGCAGTTGGTATTTTTTTTTTAAACTCGCCAAACACGGGTCCAGTCTTCTTAAAAGGGGAATCTAGATCCCAATTTTAACGTAAGTAACACTGTTTGTTGTCCAGTTATGAGAATTTTCAGGAAAACTACCCTCCCCATTTACGCCCCTTTTTTTATGTCTGTAAATAGTTTTTTGCAAAATCGTGAAACACGGGTCCAGTTATTTTTAAATGAGAGTCCAAGTGCAAATTCTCATGCCTGTAACATTGTCGATCTCCAAGTTATAAGAATTTTGAGAACAATTATTCCCAAATCCACCCTCCCCTTTTCTCGCCGTTATTATATATTTTTTTTTTTTTTTTGTAAAATTGTTAAACACAGGTCCAGTTTTTTTTAAAAGAGAATCAGAAAGATAGAAACTAAAAATGGCACTGATCATATATCAAGTTATCGGTGTTAGGCAATGGCGAGAAATTTGTAAAATTTAATATGACGTTCACTAAGTGGCGTTCTATTATTATTATTAAAAATTTGTCTTGTCGTGTTTTATGAATGGGTTCGTCGTTTTACCCTTGAAGAATATGCAGACAAGCATCTGGTGTACGGTGAAGCTCACTGAAACCCGTCGGCGTTACCAGGAGTTGTTTCCGAACAGAAGAACTCCACATAGGAGTGTGTTTGAAGCCGTCGATTGGAAACTTAGGGCATCTGAACATTAACAATTTGGACAGAGGAAGACCGCGAAATGACGACTACGTCGAGCCTGAGGAGCTAATCTTACAGATTGTACAAGAGAATCCCAACATAAGCATACGACAGCTTAGTGAAATTGTGGGAACTGTTGTCCGCGCCGATGAAATTGACAGTAATACAAAGTCGTACCAATTGAGGTAAAATGGTCACCAGAGGGACTTGGATCGCGACTTAATGGAAACTGTAATAAGGAGGCATGAAACTCGAATAACTGTCAGCTGTTGTCAAAATTGTCAAAATAACGTAAATAAAATAAGAACTTCAATCAAATTATCGGCTCTTTGATAAAATTTAATAAAACCAGTGTTTTATATTCCTTCTGGGTGCTAGCGACAAAAAATGTTTAATGAAGATGAAGTAAGATTTGCATTATTATTCTAAATAATATCTGGTTTTGAAAAAAATAAATCACACTTTTAATTTTGAGATTGGAATTAATTTTTTCCACGCTCTCCTAATTTTTCATTCTGTACCACTATTACAGTTTTACTATTACAGTACCCCCAGCGGTATTTTGTCTGTTTTCCGAACGCAAGGTTTTAAGCGATTGGCACGACTTGAAATTACTGTCATCGGCGCGGACAACGGTTGGAACTTCAGTTACTACTGTATGGAGGACACTGCAACGTGAAAACTTACATCCTTACCACTACACTCGTGTATTGAATTTGAGAAACATGCCATTAACCAACATTTGTTTTCTCTTAATATATGGGCAGGAAATTTTGGCAATCGTCTGGTAGGCCTGTTTGTGTTACCAAAAAGGTTGAACGGCAACCATTATTTAGAATTTTTGGAAAATGAAATTATTAATAACTTTACAAAGTCCATTACAAACACGAGCAAATGTCTGGTATATGCAGGATGGCGCTCCTCTGCATTGCCATCGTACCGTCATTGATTATTTAACTCAAGAATTTGGGAACCAATGGATTGGCAGGTTTGGTCCAATTGCATGCCCCCCTAGGTCCTCAGATCTTAATCCATTAGACTTCTATTTTTGGGGACATATTAAAGGAGTCGTGTACGAAACAGAGGTTAAACAGCCGCCGGGATGAAGTGTGGAATAGAATTCAAAATGGTGCAGAGCAAATTTCCAACAATGTAGAGATTTTTCAACTCTGTAAGTAATTGCTTACGACAACGGGCTCGTGCTTGTATAGAAGCCAATGGACGACACTTCGAACATATTTTGTTTTAAGTTTTTTTATGTTAAATAATTAAGTAAATTGTGTTTTGTGCGTTTACTTTCTATTTGTGCTTCGTGTTGAAATGTGTCTTGATACTTTACTTTTTTATCATTTCTAAACTTTTTTATTGTTGGTCAACTTTAAAACATCTCAATTTTTATACTAATCATCCTAGAAGAAAAAAATGCAGAATAACGTTTATTTAGCTTCTACGAGTTAGTGTTTTCCGTTTACTTACGAAACACTCTGTATAGATTATATATAGATAACATTTTTCTGGCGAAAAAACGATTATCCTTTTGACACAGTATCTTTTGAGGTGTATATGGAAGCGCTTCAGGTCATTGTCGACAGAGTAGGGCAACAATGATGAATAAAATATTTGCTATAGATTATTTTGAATGTTAAATAAATTAAAATTAGAGCACTGAATCGGTATTATTTGTTCGCAATTATACAAGTGTTCAGTGTCTCTAGCATTTGCTAATACAAAAGAAACAGTAATTATTATTGAGAAAGAATGACAGATGAATATTGGGAACATCTGTTTATGATTCTTGTTATACTGAAGAGAGCGCTTTATCTACTCATATAGTACCTTAGTAAGTTATATGTACGTGGTTGCCAGACGTGTCGTGCTTTTGTGTATTAATTGTTATCACTGTTTTATTTAGCTGAAATGGAAGAGGGGTTTCAAAGCGCTGATTCTCATAATTTTCCCACTGTAAATGTTGCAATGCTGTCATACTTTTTGGCAACGTGGAATGATGTATAAATCAGCCACAATCTAGTAGTGCAAAGGCATGCCCTTAAGTGCATATGTTTAACCGACTTCATAAAAGGAGGTTATCAATTCGATTGTATGTTTTTTTTTAATGTTTGTAACCTCAGCCTCGTCAAATTTACTCAAGAATTTTGGCTTGCACTTTCTTAAAAAAAACATGCGTTTCTTTGACAAAATTAAACTGTCGATTTTTGAAATAAAAACAATTAGTGAACATCCCTATTAGGTAGATTCCTAATGACGTGACGTGACTATTTATTGTAAAGTTGCTCATGTTTTTTTTTACATTGGCACATCTGATTTCACATTCAAAAACGTCAAACGAAACGTAAAAAAATTCAAAGTTGTCGGATCAATCATCACTCTATCCTCAGCTAAATAGATAGTCAATATCTGTCAAAGTGTCAACGGAGGAGGGTGACAATTATTCAATCTACTTATTTCTTGCTTTCAAAATTAAATAGTCACCTGCTATTTACAAAGTTGTTATTTTCTTTGCTGTCACGTTTTCAAATTATTTGCTTTCCAAGGTTCGAATGCTTTAAATTTGATGATATTTCGTCCATTTTTCCTTCTCCTTGATGCAGATGTTATTCTCGGCAGGAGCCGAGAACTCAATTACACACATCTGCTTGGAGGAGTGGTCCAGCAGAACCACGTCAGGATTGTTTGCTGCTATCTGCCTAACGGTGGAGGATGAGTAGTTCCAGTAGATTCGGCACCTTTCATTCTCCACAACGGACTCAATATCGTTCGGGACATAAGGCAACACTGGCGTCTGGTCTATCGCATAGTGATGCCTCAAATGAAAGTATAATTCTATACATATAGGCGGATGGAGCATATACTGGACAAGCCGCAAGTATATGCATTGTGAGCCCTCTGGCAAGCTCGACAACTTACATTTGGGACCTCTATACCCATCACGCGGCTACGATAGGCCAAGGTGTTAATTACACCATCTTTTGCCTTTTGGATAAGCCAAGGTTTTCCATGTTCTTGAAGAAAACGCTATGTATTGACTTATCCATGTGCTTTCTCACAGATTCTGACGTGGGTTGTAAGACGGAGCAAGTCGAGCTCGGTAATAGAATGTGGCCAACTCGCTCAACGTGAAAATCAAGACGGAGTTAATTTGCTGTTCGTTGTGCTGTTTTAAACAAAAAAGATCCGATTCTCCGCTTCTCGTGCTACCTGACAAAAAGCAATAAGGGATCCGAACTCCTGATGACTTTGCAGGCTGTACTCAATGTTATACGGTTAAGTATAAGTCCTCGGCCGCCCTGATTTTGTGGGAGATATAGCCTTGGAACGGACGACTTTGGATGCAGACTTCGCTGTAAATGTATCATTAAATTCAGCTATATTCCGGATTTTTTTGAGTGAAAGGTTTAATCTCCTTGATGAATTCACACACTGAATACAAGAAATATCCTGCTTGGCGGTTTCTATCTTTTTGTCTATCTTTTTAAGGCGACGTTCAAACTTCTTTTCAGCCTCAGTGCTGTCACCACGTTGATCCGAAGAAGAAAGCCTTGTCGGCTCTCGATAGACCGACTCGTTTAGAAGCAAGATATCTACATCCCCGGGAGGTTCCTATCGAGAGATTCGTCCGCTGCAACTAAGTCGTTCGCTTTGGGTGGTGGAATTTTATGGAGAGACTTTCTGTTTGTAGGCGTCAAATCTACCCAAACAGCCTGACGAATCTCCGGCTCGACCGACTGTACCTCTGATGCTCTGGATGTCTCTTACCCCACAAAGCATGCATGTAACCCCTTCCCCGTGGCTCGCTAGTCTAATAGCAGTCGAGCAAGTGATTCCTGAGGGTGTAGGTCCACTCAAAGTGTCCATGGGCATTGCCTAAGTCGTCAACCGGTAAATCTCCGGAGACCCCACCACCTTTACCTTGGCCCCTATCCGAATGGGACCGGTCGTGGGGGTCTTTTCCTATTGCGTATTTCCTCTGCCCGCTCTTTCGGCGGGCTTTCTATGAACATCCGCGATTGCCTCTGTCTAGGAACTTCATTCCAATGGGTGTGGTGTTCACTGTTGATATAGCTCTCAATCACCCTTTTTTCGGTTTCATGTGCGATCCCACAAGTGTGCTCTGGGCTTATCACAGCTCTTTTCGCTCCCTCTTTGACAAGAAAGTCAGCTCTTTCGTTTCCTTCAAATTCCTTGCCTCCCGGAACCCACCACAGAGTCACTCTGTTGTGTTCTGCCAGTTTCACCAGCGATTCCAGTCATCCTTTCATGTCATGTCCCAGTGCTCTTTGTTGTTTTGGTCCCATTCGTGTACCAGATGGTTCCATTATTGTTACTCCTCAGTTTCCGAGTATCAACCCTCTTCTCCTTTTCCGGTATGACTACCTCGAAGGGCTTTCAAAAGTCTGAGTCGGTCCGATTGCATACTCAGTACGCAATCGTTTCGTATTTTCCCAAATATCTCGGTATGGTACCCCCTTCTGACGTGGGTCTTATCATATCCGGAGTTTACAAGCCTATATGCTACCTTTATTGCCTCCTATTTTACCACCAGGTGTAGCGAAGGCAGGTTCAGGAGCACTTCCATGGTTACGGTAGGCGTTATGTTCATTGCTTCCGTTATTCCAAGGCAGGCAAGTCTTTGCAGCTTCCTTAATAGCCTTATAGCCTTATGCTTTTTAAGGCAGAGTCGATCCATTCTACTACCACAGGGGCTATACCCCGCCTTAGTTGCTTTCGCAATAGCGTTAAATGAGGTGTTGTCGAATGCACCCTCTATGGCCAGAAAGGCCCCAATTGCAATCTCTCGATTTTCCAGGGTTCCTTCTATCCTGCGATTTAGCTTGTGGATGCTCATCTCGCATGATTTTCCAGATTGTTAGACAAACTGGTATCGATGTAAAGGGGCGTTTACCAGAACATCGTTCCTGATATACCTGTCAATCAGTTTCTCCAAGGTCTTAAGGAGAAATGATGTTAGGCTTATTGCTCGAAAGGATTTCGCCCGGCCGTGTGATTCTCGATAAATACCACTTTCATTTTCTTCCAGCCTGTTGGCACATATTTCAAGGCCAGGCTGGCTCTGAATAATGCGCACATGGGGGAGGTTAATTCCTCGAATCCCTGTCGAAGCATCAGCGGAAGAATTCCGTTGACTCCTTGTGACTTGAATGGTTTGAAAGATTTCACTGCCCATCCAAGTCTTGTTTTGTTAACCCTAGTTTCCTGTCCTCCCTGGATGCCCGATGAATCGATATGTCTAGGTTTGGAGTGTTTCTAAGCATACCCTCTCCGGAAAGTGTGTCTCTAGAAGGAGTTCCAGAGACTCCTCACTCGATTCAATGTATCCTCCATGAGGTATTTGCAAAGTTCCAGTCTTACGCCGATTGTCCCTCAGTACGGCTTTCTGCACTCTGGCACATTCCGGAGTTCTTTAATTTGATCTCCTCGCATAAGGTGTTTTTTGCCTCCCTCACGGCGTAACCATATTTTAGACGGGAAGTCTTGTATTCTTCCCATCTTCCAGTCCTTTTAGCCCTGTTAAACAATCTCCGTACCTTCTTTCTCTTTTTGATTTTTGATCCTCAACTTCAACTTTTACTTTTATTCATTCATTCGTTCATACAATTTATTGTTTTTTTAATATTTCAAATTTCTCATTTTTAATTTCATCTATCTACGAAGCGGAACTGGCTACGTTTCAAATAAAAAAATAGTTTGAGCTAATAATAAATAATGCTTCTATTCCCCAAAAATCAGAGTAGAGTATCAAAAATGAAAACATAATTGTGGACAATTCGAAACAACATTTTGCAGTTCTGCTCTGCTCTCCGCCGGGTTCCTTAGATGTAAATGTAGACTTCAAGTGCTAAAATGACAAAAATGGCGAGCCTTTTCACTTTTCCCTGTTTTTAAAAAGTCGCCAAGAAGCATAACAGTAAGTTGTCAACGTTTATTGTTGAAATTACCGTAACTTTAACAAACTAAATAGCGTTAATGAATTACTGAGCAATGATTATTATTATTTGTCAACCGATCATCTATTGTATATCTTCTAATATATAAAAATCAAGATTTGTTTGTTTGTTCGTATGTTATGGGCGCCTAAGCCGGTGAACAGATCGTCATGAAATTTTGACCACAAATAATATTCACAATAACATAGAATTGTCAGATAAAAATGTCACAGTGACAGTTTTAGACATAAAATGTCACTCATCAGTTTTCGTCAAAATCAGGGGGGAACAGTGCGGTGAAGTCAAGGGAGAAGTGTTAAAATCTATTGTGGACACAACTTTAAATTCTTCTAGGATAGAACGTGCAATCGGCAAGTACCGTTAATCAATTTATAACGCTTATCTGACGTAATTATTGGGTCTATGTCTAAAATTTGTTGTTATGTAAATCCTTTTGATGGAAAACAGGCATGTGCTGCAATAATGGCAAAATAAAGCTGGAACCTATTATGAAGGATCCACCAGAACTACTCAGAGGTCTTCTCCTCAGCACATATATTAGATCAAATATGTTTCTTTCATCAGTTAGAAATTACAATGCTTGTATCAACAAAATTGTATCTGAGGCTGACTAGATACCAACATTTAAAGTCCAAGTTCGTCTATCATTTACCTGGTTTACTTCTTCCCGAATCTGGCAATCCAAATTTTCTACAACTCGGGTCCCCCGCCCCGTTAATCTCTGTATCCACTGAACCCATTGCAATGAAATTTTGCACACTTACTTATTTCACCACGTACGCGCCCAGTAAGAAACGGTTTTTCAAAATTCCATTCCAAAGGGGGGTAACGGGGCGGGGGAGTTAATCTATA
The DNA here is from genome assembly GCA_963583935.1 of Diaperis boleti. Taxonomy (NCBI): domain Eukaryota; kingdom Metazoa; phylum Arthropoda; class Insecta; order Coleoptera; family Tenebrionidae; genus Diaperis; species Diaperis boleti. The sequence goes on from OY757244.1 coordinate 45,458,610, forward strand.
GATCCACTGAACCGATTGCAATGAAATTTTGTACACTTACTTATTTCACCACGTACGCGCCCAGTAAGAAACGGTTTTTCAAAATTTCAAAATTCCATTCCAAAGGGGGGTAACGGGGCGGGGGAGTTAATCTATAGATCCACTGAACCGATTGCAATGAAATTTTGCACACTTACTTATTTTATCACGTATGCGCTCACTAAGAAACGGTTTTTTAAAATTCCATTACTAAGGGAGTAACGCGATGGGGGGGTTAATCTCTAAATCCACTAAACCGATTGCAATGAAATTTTATTACTTATTTATTTTACCACGTAGGCGCTCACTAAGAAACGGTTTTTCAAAATTTCATTCCAACAGGGGGTAACGGGGCGAGGGACTTAATCTCTAGATCCACTGAACCGATTAGAATGAAATTTTGCACACATACTTATTTTAGCACGTATGCGCTCACTAAGAAACGGTTTTTTAAAATTCCATTACTAAGGGAGTAACGCGATGGGGGGGGATAATCTCTAAATCCACTAAACCGATTGCAATGAAATTTTATTACTTATTTATTTTACCACGTGGGCGCTCACTAAGAAACGGTTTTTCAAAATTTAAATATTATTAAATAAAATAAAATCACCGTGCGAAGCCGGGACGGGTCATCTAGTAATATAATATAGGCACAAACAGATTCTCGTGTTGCGCACTGGATTTGCGCATATTATGATGGTTCTGCTTATGTTTCTGACAGTCTGAACGCTGATAAAATGTTTAATTTGACTGACAAACAACTTCGTTTCCTTAAAGTAGCCCGGTCAATCATTTTGTGAGTTGTGACGTCACGTCGAGTAGTCGAATATTTAATTTAAAGTAAACGCACAATCATAATGACAATCACGCCACATAGTTATACTCAGAAAGACGCGCTCGTCTCATACCGCTCGAGTCTGGAGTGATTGTGAAGTGCGTTTACTTTAAATTAAATACTCGACTACTCGACGTGACGTCACAAGTCACTCACTCACACACTCACATGTTCAAGAATAGGGTCCTGGGCCGCTAAGATGTAATAATAATTAATATTAATTTTGATTAATTATTTATTTTAATATTTGATTTAATTTATTGATAATAATAATTACCCAAATTTAAAAATTGGTATTGTCCAAGATTTACGGCAATTATTGGTGGTCTAACCCGGGCAAAGGCGGGCATTTCTGCTAGTTATATATACATATTTGGTAAAATATATTTTTTGAGTTCCTATACATATATGATTTTGCATTTACTACAATGACATTTTGCAAATTATTACCACGGCAAGTCGCAACTTTTGATATAGAGAATATAACATCATAATAAATAAATAATAAAATCATCAAATCAGTGTAACAATACCACGTTAGTTTCTCAAAGTAGGTGATGCTAATCGACTGACACTGCAATGTGTCGATCGTTTGATATTGACCTTTCTTATAAGAATTTAAGCTATAATATTATGATTATATCAGAAAATTTGATTATGGTAATATAGACCCCGATGGCCCTAAAACATTTACACGTTTTCTAGTCCTGATGGGTCGTTGATTAAATTGTTTTGTGACATTTTCAATGAGATTAAGACATTCTGGATATTAAATAATAAATAAATTAATTAATTAATTAATTCTTTATTGCAATTTTGGGTGTTTTCTCCAGATTGTTTATCACATTCATTGCAATACACAAGGGTGGACTCGGCCGTTGTCGTCCAAAAAACAAAATTTTCAATCACATTAATACGAATATTTGGTAAAATGTTGTTAATTTTCTGTAATATTCGAAGGTGAGTACATTTGTGTTATTTTCACCTAAGAACAGATTTCTTTTTCCCTTATAGCAAATTTCATCATAAAGTCATAAAAAAGATTGCATTTGTACAGACATGAAAACACCGATTATATCAGTATGAACCATCTCTGGGCTCATCAGCAAAAAATACAGAAGACCAGTTGACTCGAATGAAAATGCCATATTACTCACTGTAAGCTTGAAAGTATCTTATCATATATGAAATGAATACTTTGCATTGGATGTCTATACACAATATTTACGTTTTTCAGTTTTTTTTTATAGATTAATTTGAAATTTAGACGCTAGTGGTGTTCCCAAGTAGCTCAGGCAGTTTTTTACATGTAAGTCATAGCTATCTTTGAATCAAAATAGATATCGAATCTTGTGTTGCTTTATCTCAGCTTTTTGAACATCCTAAAAGATCTGCAAAACATATAATTCTGTACAACAAGACGTTTGGTCTATTTCTTAGCTCTGTTACTTTCGTCTGTTTTTAACTTACAAATACGAAAAGAAAAAAACGTTTTAAGGGAGCCCTAGACGGTCAATCATTTTGATCAAAAGCTGGACTCAATCGATTGAATTAAGCATAATTGACCGTCTAGGAACTCGTTGATGCTTGAGAAAACCGTTGACTGTGATTGATAGAAAGTTTAAATGGCTCAAGAAGTTGACGAGTGTGCTAGACCGTCTAGGCCAATTTTGATCAAGCATTGCCAGTCACTTTACAAAAGACTTAAACAAACAGATCGTTTGATCAAGCAGTCTGACCGTCTAGGGGCTACTTTAGAGTTTGCCCCTTTTTATGTGATATGTGATTATTGAAGAAATCTGCTTAAGAATTGTCTATTATTATTTATTGACTAAGAAAGGTTGTTACGTTGAACTTTGAAATTAGTAAAGTTATTCAATTCACTTACAGAATCCACTTCGCTTGTAATATAATGAAAGCTCAGACGCAAACTTCACTAGAATCATCATAAATAACATTTTTATGACAACTCTAGAAAAGTCACGGCCACCTTCGTACAATAATGTAGGTACTATTAAAAAAGAACAAAACATGGAGTTAATTATGTTTACATTATTCTTATTGTTATTATATTGGATATCCATCCACACTACCACACTGTTCTTTAGAAACAGATATCTTACTAATTGTTATCAAATTTAATATGTACTAACTAAAACGTTAAAACGTTATAATCTAGCATACGTTGTAGGTAAGGCTACCAAACTGTTCTGCATTTCTAAATAACAGTTCAAGAGTTGTCTCTTGATGTCCTTGAAATTTCCTGTATCATTTCCTGTCTCCATTAACTTACTTTCTCTCCTTCACATCTGCACTCATTTAAGTTGAATAATGTAAATTATCGTTATCATTTATAATAATAACAATTATTTTTTGTAGCCTTAACAAAGTTTGTTTTCGTACTTGAAATAAAATCGTGTTTTTTGTTAGGCTGTAACTTCCAATAAGTTTTTAACGTAATAATACTACCTAAATTTGTGAGACCTTGTTTGATTGTTGATTTTGTTTCAGAGATGAGGTTCAAAAGCTGCTAAAATGGCCGCCACGGATGGTCAAATTACAGTTGCAGCCGCGAGATGGGCGGACGAGGGCAACTATCTCAGAGAGTTCGTTTCAAAATATCAGTTGCCTGCAGTAGTGAAGATCATCAAAGGACAGTATGGAGGACTTGGAGTGCCAACATTGCCGAGTCCTGGTCTGCAATCCACCGCTCTCCTGGTATCTGCGGGGAAGAGACAAAAAATTGTTGCACAAGGTGTTAAAATTAAGGAAGGTCGACGATTAGTCTCTGTTGGTCCCAGATTAGTCATTCCTGATACGTATGCCGGATATTTCGAATTGCTTAGTGAAGAAGGAAGAGCAGTGCGGTGTATAGAGAGTGTGGCTGAACTGGCACGACGTAGGCCAGAAGAAGGCTGTTTGGTTCGAGAAACGATTCGGGGAATACAAGCTAAGACTGATTTAGACGATGCCATCGTACCAGAAGGCGCCAGAACTATACCCGCAGGTGAAATACTAGTCTCCTCTGGCGAAATTGTTTTACCGGGTTCCAAAGGTCGGTATCTAAAATGCCTCGACAGTCGAGGCAATACAATACTTTTGGGTTTAGAACAAAGAGGAAAATTTTCTACGCTAGCTCGAGAAGACAACATAAGTGGAGTTCACACTGCAAAGAACCTCTTGAGCAAGCGACTGCCTTTAACAGTTAGATTAGTTCATGGGACCGCACCCCGGGGCCTGAAAAGTCCAAGTCATTTTGTGCCAGAGCTTAGATTATTGTCAGTCTTTGAAGAAGAACATATATTTGCTTTACCTTTGCAAAAGGATATGCAGAGCGTAACTGCGCTACCCTTAGCCGCGCCCTTGAAACTATTAAGAACGCGGAACGACGAACAATTAAGGGTCATGACTGAGTTCAATAAATTAGTAGAAAAATGCACGAAATTAGTGAGCGACGTAGCCGACCGCATCCAAGTTCTAGATGGTAAATTGGGCGACTCCAAGAAACAATCGACGACCCAACCCACAGAAGTAAAGAATGGTTTTCTGCTACGGCGAAGTGCGTCGTCCGATTCAGCAAATTACCGTACAAAGCACTCCCATCATCGCAAAGACGAAAACCGAGTGCCCATCCATTCCAAGGATTACGACGAGATCGATCAAATATATGATTATGTGCGTGGATTCGCTCCGTTACCCAAGAACATCCGGTCGCCCTTTACCGATCCTTCACCCTCTTTAACTTCGCACAGCTCTACACCTTCACATCCTGTTTCGGATCTTACTAAACCAGAACCGCCGCCTATAGAAACAATCCCAACAAAGAAACTTCAAGCGGAGAAGCGAAATCGCAAAACACCGTCTTCGACAATCCGCGAACCTAATTTCACAAAAGTTGCGACTCACACAGAGAAAACGCCACCAGGTCTTCCGAAGCTTTATATCAAAAATGGTCAGTCTCAACGCAGTAGATTACTGCGTCAAAAAAGTGCCTCTCCAATGAAAGAAACACCCCCCAGTCCTATCTCAAAGTCGGGATCGCCACTATTTAATATTCGGTACAAATCGCTAAATAATTTACAACAAGCAATGGAATTAGATGGCACCTTGGATTCTAGTAATTCGGGTGGACGGGCGTCTGGAGATTCCGGGGGTGTTATAAAGCAACCGGAAAAAAGATCAAGAAAACTGTCCAGACCTCGAAGTCTAAATAATTTAGTCTGGGAAATTAGAGAACATCCAGATATTTCTATGCCAGTCATTGATAAGCCGAAGAAAATCGAACCAGCAGCCATTGTTTATAAAAAACATTCGAAATATTCAATTAACGCCCCAAATCAACGCAGAGGAACACTATATTTATAAAAATGAAGCATCTCTTTAATGTACCCGCTATTTGTGATTCGTGTAATGTAACTTTTATGAAAGTATGTTTTAAGACTTGTGATGTCTAGTTAATAGGTTCTTATTTAAACTTTAAACAATATGTGATAACACGTTATTATTTTTCAACTGTCATTACAACTATCAAACGTAGGATTAGTCTTCATTGATTTGTAGAAAGTTCATTTCTACTAAATTATGCACAATTAACCTTAATTAGATTTGAGTCAGAAGAATCCAAAGTGCGTTTTTATCTAGCAGGTTGATATCGTTGATAACTACAGAGTGATCAAAGTTAAAAAATTACATCAACATTGGTAAGCCTGTGATTCGGTTGTCAGCCGTTGACAAATGGTTGACAGCTAAATTTATGTCAAACAAATATGCTAAATACAAAATTATAAAAAGAATAAAAATTTAAATCTCCGTAAACGCCTAAGCAATAATTGCTGTTTCATTTCAACACTGAAAGTGTTTTATACTGGTGAGAAAAGTTTGACTGCCATTCAAAAAATACCTTATAAATAAAAGAAGAATTACGAATTTCTTACGGTATATGTAAAAATGCAATTACTGTTCACTTATTAAAAACATTAGTCTTTATTGGCCTTCACACCCCTAAATTTAACAACACTAGAATTCCTACTTTCGAGAGCAGACTTGGTCTCGAGCACAAATGCTGGCAATGATCAGAGTATTTGAGTGAAAGCAATGAGTAAAATCTAATAATCTAATCATATTAACAGCACTAATGCCCTGTATAAATGTTTATTTCGACTCTGGCTCTAAAACTTTGCTCACCTGGGATCTAAGAAATTCACGTTAATAATAATAATAATAATCATTTTCTTTACATGTATTTCGTACGTGTCAAATTGCCTTAGTTGTTGATGACCGCAATGTTACCGATTGAAGTATTTTTCATTTGTTGTACGTTGAACCATTCCATCCGACATCCTCCCGATTCCTACCAAATGCGTTCACAGGAAGTTAAGGTCTTTGACTGGTTCTATCTGAGAATACCTAATGTTATATTATCAGTAAGGTCTTGAAAACTAATTATTTACATGAGTTGAAACATCAACAGTTACACATAATAATAAGACACACACATGTAACTTTGGTGCGCATAAATTTTTAGTAAAATTGGAAGTTATCACATGAGCATCGCGTTTTCATTTAATTGCAATAGCGTTTATGGAAATTTTCAAACGTGTTTCCTGTTGATTCATCTTGAGTGAAGACCGTAAAAATATAAATTTATACTGGTACAAACTATTAAGTGTAAGATGTAATAATTTAGCAATTAAAAGCCATTTATCAAATACTAAATTTAACAACTGAATTGAATAAATTATAATGACAGTTTAAGTTAATTCGTTATCACTTAATTGTTTTGCCATAATTGTATAATTATTAGGCAATGATACTGATGCTTATTTTCATCTGTGATGAAACCATGTCGTTTTTTGTCCGTTATGCTTAAGTTTATAGTTTTAGGTCTTACTTAAAAACATTTTCAATGAAAACACTAAATACCTTTAAAAATGTGCTTTATATAGGTGTGCAAACTTGTAGTTATATTTAAATTTGTTATTTGTATCCCTACCACTTGAATTTGTAAAATCCTATATGTATTTTTGGATTTTAAAATTTTCTGTTATCGTTAGAGTAATTATTGTACTTCATTTAAACAAAACAAATGATAGAAATATTCAATTTTAAGTATTGATGGTAAACAAAATAAAAGTCGATCCGTCTGTTGTTTGATCTTTATAATAATTAAACAAAACTATTGTGTTTAATATTTACAAAGATTTTTAAATGAAGTATACATAGGTACGTTTAATGAGTGTCGATATTTACTATACAGTCTGTAAAATATATAAAGTAAAGAAAACTTGTGTTAGAAATTTGTGGTTTTATTAACGCTGTCAAAAACGTAAGAACCCATTCATAATTTTCTATGGCGTCGTTTAAAAGAATATTCTTAATATAATAAAATAGTAGCATTCCAATGTTAACCCTAACTCTCTAAACCAGTGGTGCCCAACCTTTTTTTAACTGCAAACCTCTTGAAATAAAAAAAAGAATATTTTCGCTTGTTTCCTAATTGAAATAAATTTTAAATTAGTAACAATACCTACCTGACAAATGGCACAGGGGGTCGTGTGATACATCATTTTAAAGCTTATTCAATTTTCTATCCAGACCTACCTTTATCGATTTGTTTCTACAAAAAAAAAATATGAATTTGTTATTTTTTCAAATCTTCATAAAATATTCCACCACCCAAAAACTCCAAAACAAACTCACCAAAGAGAATAGATACGCCAGCATTACTTCATCATTGACTTCATTAACTGCATTCTCCTTCTTCCATTCACAAAATAGTCTATACTTTTTATTTATTGTCTTTCTAAAGATTTTGTTGGAATAAGAGAGCTAGTGGCTTCTTTAGATTTACGAAGAATCTTGGAAGAATATTATAATTTTCTTCCATTTCGTTTTTCAAAAACAAGTTTTAAACCAACAAATCAAACAGTTGTCATAGATACTCAATTCATGGATGTTTAAATTCCGAATTCGAATTTCATTTTTTAAAATGAAAACAATGATTTAGTATATTATGCAGTATTAAATAAAACGCATTACGAAATACGTCCGGAAACTTTTACAGTAACTTGTCTCAAATTCCAGACTCGGCTCCTTCGTCGCCTCGTCTATAAACATTTCGACTCGTTACTGTATGTAAAAATGAGCTTTTTTTTAAGTAGATCGAAGGGGAAAATTTATTGTATTTAAACGTACAAAAAATAATTAAAGAACAATGAAAATATACAAATAAACAAAAACCAGAAAACTACAATAGATGGTCAAAATGCCGCTAACCGTTTCTCAGCACCCCGAAGCAACGACTGTTGCGTTCTGGCAATTACTTCGGTTTATAAGATTTTATCAACAAAACGAGGATCTTCTTCCTTTCTTTGGAGTAACCACTAACAAAATCTTATTCTTCGAGGGATGACCTCAGGTTTCAATGCCTGCACTTTTTGGATCTGGTTGGGGTGGAGGCCCTGTTCATTTAATGTTCGCCACACGACAAACGGCGAATCACACACACGATAAAACAACCTTCTTATGCTAATTCCTGGTTCCTCTTCAACGAGGTCTGGCTCAGCGTCCAAAATCCTACGTTCCGCATCCCGAGCATTTCCTAAGGCTCTTCCAGACAACAAGACCATGTCGGTCATCTCAGCATTTGTATAGCTTCCATGTAGAACAATTATGACGGCAAACTGTGACACTTCAAAACACTCAAATTTACCTGTTACTATTGTTGCTAAGCGAAGGAGAGGACATTTTTAATCACCTTTAGCGCAGTAGCGGACGGTAGATTTTGACCAAATTTTTAATGATTTTTATCTAGAAAACGAAAAGACTTTTATTACAAAAAATTTTTGCCATCGACTTCCTCTCATCGTGACCAATTACCGATTTTATTTTATATGTATGTATATTGCATTTTTCTGTCGGGATCGTGTCGGGTTGCGGCGCGATTACCCTGTACAAAAATCTTACACCATGGCATAAGAAGTTTCACTTCAAAAAGATTGTATGAAACACTGAACATAAAACATTTCAATTTATAATAAAATTATATAAGTATTATAAAGTAATTATCTAAAAGTCACAAGTACACCCACCAACTTTGGTGTAGCGAGCGGATAAGTAATACGAGCCGAGATAAACTGTCTTAAGTATGAAAAATAATAATTAAAACAAGTACAGAAGAAGTAGAAATAAAACAATAATTTTTAAACTTTCTAACAAAAGATCCTTGTGTATTTATAATCGCGAAATAATAGTAGATTGCCTAAAAATAGTTGATTACGCAAGAATGCCTGCCCACTTTTAAGAAAAAAATATACCTATACAAAGAAAACAGTATCTAGAAACACCTTGATGTTTAATATCCGAATAATCTACCATCATCATCATCCATTTCTATAAAAAATAAAACAAGGTAAATATAATTAATGAAAACCTTGATTCGTACATTTTCAGACAATTATTACTTCATCTGTTTGCTATATGTTATGAATAGGTGCCGACTAATAACAAAAGAATTAATAGACTTCTGTAAATATTGTAGAGCCCCAAGAATAAAACGTGTTGTTACCACGATGGATCATTTCTCGTTTTTTCTTTTTAATTCGTAAAGCATAATAAATTGGTGACTCAACGCTGAAAAACTTACAACCCTGAACCGGCATGTTTTTTAAGAATAAGAAGAATTCTTTCCCCACATTATTCCGTTGAACGTTACACGAAAACCGCAATTCTCTCAAGAATGTGTTGAGCAATAATGAATAATCAGTAATCAAATCATAGCATTGATGGTCCTCATCAATGATGTCCAAGTTGTTACTGCGATCGAAAACCTTACTTTTACTTATTCATCTTTAGTCGCACAGTTTTAAGAATTATTAGATACCTAAATTGAACCTTAAATGCAAATAAGATAATATGTATGTATAAAATTATCATACAAACGATTTTCGTTGCAGTTCCACCGATTATCAAAATTACAGGTTTCCAAAGTTGAAACATAACGCCTTTGTTTTGTGGCTTGACTCAGAAACATGTCAAGAATTATTTAAACCACGGCACATAAATTAGTTAACCTCTGAAATTTTAATTAAATTACACCATATTTTATGTAGAACTAAAATGTTTATTTACAAAACGACTTTTCAACTTTTAAAACGTTAGTAAGTGAGCAATTCCTCGCTTTTCACCGTTAAAAAATTACTAATTCTTCTCTCGAAATTAGCCGGCAACAAAATTTGAAATTATTAAATCTAACATAATAATTATAATGAACGGCATACAGGCCATATCACCATCGAATGGTTACAATCAAAATTACCATTAGAGGTTACTTTTAATTATTACATTTGCATTATAGTAAAAAAAACTTAACTAAACAGAAAAAAGAGTAAATCCACCTAGCACTTAGACAAGGAGTTATACATATAAATTAACTCATTATATTTATCATTATGAACCTTGTCACGTTTTGTGGCGTTGTCCTTTGTTTCTTCATATTTTCATTCGAATTCTGATCAATTTCAAGTTAAATTTGGTACTAGAACGGTTAGAACGGTTTCATGACAACTGTTATTTTCCTGACTAACACACAGTTGTTGTAGCCAAATTTCTTGACATCAAAAGATTTTGGTGCGGAGATAAAAAGTAAGCAACATTATCCAAAATTAAGATTATTAAATTTACGCAACAGCAAATATTTCATGAATATAATATACGACAGTGATCATAAAGTTCCGCACAAAATTCATAATTTAGGTATGTAATGTTTTTGCAAAAAACGCTCGAACAGGTCGATTTTGGTTTTCAAATTGCCATCTTTTGACATGAAAATTTTGATAATGACGTCATCTGTTTTTGAACTATCTAATTCCTCTCTAATTCAAGGCCAACTAAATCCATATCACTGAGGTGCTATAAGGCCTGTCCGCTCCGCTGAAAATTGGGTTCTAAGATAGCAAGCTGGAAAGTACTGAAAGTGGCGCCATCCATTCGTAAGCCACCATACTGTAAGAAATTTCTGACGTGCTTCTGACAGAATGTGGATTTATAGTTTTACGCATTGTTACGAGCAATCATCCCTCCAATGTAGGAGTTTTCAAGAGTTTATGTGGATGAACACTGGAGGAAAAATTACATTGATTATCCATTTCTTCCGGAAATGTCTTCATTTCTTTCTTTTGACTTTTGCCACGCTGTAAAAAACGCAAGAAACCTTTTTTGCACCATAATATGAACGCATCAGCTGGTGCTATGTCATCGTCCTTCTTAAAATCCTTATTATGGTCTACAAAGGGGCTGGCCTGTGAAACCTGTAAGATACTTTACTCAAAAGCACCTATATCCATCAAATGTAGCGAAAATGAATGTTATGCGAGCTGTGCAGGTTTTCTCACCAAAAGTTACTTGAGCAGTCAAATTAGTAAAAGAAGAACGATATGAAGATTTTATTGATGCTGATGGAACTATTATACTATACATGGAAAATACTTTTTCACTTTTTTCAAGTACACAGTGTTTCAACTCGCAGGCACTACCTTCATGCCCTGGATGACAGTGTTGCACCATTTATAGATGTTTCAGATGAACGTCTTCACTAGCTGAACGTGATTTTCCAAAATTACGTGAATGATATTCAGTATACTTCGAGCAACACAGCATTTTCAGGCCTAAGCGACGAAACAGTTCAGTACATATATTTCACTGCAAAAACTACTTTTGTGTGCTTTGAGTTTCTTCTCCTCTCTTCTTCCTTTATTATGGTGTTGACTCGATCATTTAGTTCTGACGCCGTTGAGGCAACATTCTCCCATATTCGATTAAAAAGACGATCAAATGACACCACTAACGGTCGTGCTGCAGAATATGCCTTACGGCGAATTCTACGAAGTGGTATTTTAAAATCTTCCCCATCTGCTAACACTGCAGGCATTGTAAGTCACATCTCGTTGAATCAACTTTCCCATCAGTAGAGAGATCAAACTGTTGACGAATATGTTGAAGAAATACTTCTGCCTACAGATTCAGACCGGATCTCTGACACTGACACAAGTGACATACAAAAGTTGTTCAGAATCGCTCAAGCTGGCGCCACTTTCAGTACCCTTGTCAAATACTTTAAAAAGCGTGAGTGAACAGGCCTTATAGCACCTCAGTGATATGGATTTAGTTGGCCTTGCTCTAATTATTCTGTTGGCGCCATCTGTTAGCCATATCATTAAAATACCTCGTTTACATGGTAGTGTCCGCTTAATAGACTGGCCAAGGCCAACTAAATCCATATCACTGAGGTGCTATAAGACCTGTCCGCTCCGCTGAAAATTGGGTTCTAAGATAGCAAGCTGGAAAGTACCGAAAGTGGCGCCATCCATTCGAAACCGTAATACTGTAAGAAATTTCTGACGTGCTTCTGACAGAATGTGTATTTATAGTTTTACGCATTGTTACGAGCAATCATCCCTCCAATGTAGCCTCCTTCAAGAGTTTATGTGGAGGAACACTGAAAAATTCACATTGATTATCAATTTCTTCCGGAAATGTCTTCATTTCTTTCTTTTGACTTTGGCCACGCTATAAAAAACGCAAGAAACCTTTTTTTGCACCTTAATATGAACGCATTAGCTGGTGTTGTCATCGTCCTTCTTAAAATCCTTATTATGGTCTACAAAGGGGCTGGCCTGTAAAACCTGTAAGATACTTTACTAAAAAGCACCTATATCCATCAAATCTAGCGAAAATGAATCTTATGCGAGCTGTGCAGGTAATAGTTTCTTGAGCAGTCAAATTAGTAAAAGAAGAACGATATGAAGATTTTATTGATGCTGATGGAACTATACTATCCATGTAAAATACGTTTCACTGTTTTCAAGTACACAGTGTTTCAACTCGCAGGCACTACCTTCATGCCCTGGATGACAGTGTTGCACCATTTATAGATTTTTCAGATGAACCTCTTCACTGGCTGAACCTGACTTTCCAAAATTACGTGAATGATATTCAGTATACTTCGAGCAGCACAGCATTTTCAGGCCTAAGCGACGAAACAGTTCAGTACATAAATTTCACTGCAAAAAGTACCTTTGTGTGCGTTGAGTTTCTTGTCTTCTCTTCTTCTTTTATTATGGTGTTGAGGCCGTTGAGGCAACATTCTCCCATATTCGATTAAAAGGACGATCAAATGACACCACTAAGGCTCGTGCTGCAGAATATGCCTTACGGCGAATTCTACGAAGTGGTATTTTAAAATCTTCCACATCTGCTAACACTGCGGGAATTGTAAGTCACATCTCTTTGAACCAACTTTCCTATCAGTAGAGAAATCAAACTGTTGACGAATATGTTGAAGAAATACTTCTGCCTACAGATTCAGACCGGATCTCTGACACTGACACAAGTGACATACAAAAGTTGTTCAGGATCGCTCAAGCTGGCGCCACTTTCAGTACCCTTGTCAAATACTTTAAAAAGCGTGAGTGAACAGGCCTTATAGCACCTCAGTGATATGGATTTAGTTGGCCTTGAGACTGGCTTAAAAATAAGGCTTTACCTGTACATTCTCAGGACAGGAATGTCTTAGTTATAACAAAATAGAGAAGTTTGTAGTATCTTATTCGATGAAAAGAAAATAAAACAAAGTTTATTTATGTTCGCGTATAAAATCCACGGCTTCCTAGATTAGAATGGGACGGTGTCCCTTCTCCGGCTGGTCGAGTTTGAAAAAAAGCTGTTTCTGACAATGTCCCATAGAAAACAATGTACTGTATTGTACCTCCATCTATCGACTTTTAACCGAACTTTTAACTGTTACCTTGACAGCGCCTTTCAAATCAAAAACGAACCGCTAAAGTAATTATGGCAAATTAAACAGCAAAGATTTGTACAAATTAATATTAGATGTTTTAAAATTAGTTGATGATTGTGATTTAAAATTATAAGAATAGTTGCTGATAACCATAAATATCATGTGGCCCTTTTTAAACATTTTGGTTCACTTCAAAATTTTTTGCCTCATCCATATAATCCTGGACTCAAGCTTTTTTTTAGTTTTTGTAATTTATTTTTGGATCATGACATGGCATTATCCAATGGAATAAAATCGGCAAATTATCTCAAAGATGAGTTAACAGAAATTCAAGAAAATTTTATTATTAAGCCAGTGAGATATTTAACAAAAAAACATCTTTGTCCTTCAAATTTGGAAAAAATAAAAGTAAATTTGGCCATTCAAATATTTTCGCCCCCAGTAACAGCCGCTTTGAAGTATCTTGCTCATCATGATGGTGAACAATTTTCCTTCTTTAAACATTGTACTGCAACAGTTATATTTATGAAAAACATGTACAAGTATTTTCAAATTCACGACGTCAGCAATAGAATACAGCATATCCATCGACGAGATCCCAATACCGCTCCTTACACTGACACTGAAAACCACGACTATCTTGGTTGAATGAAGACTTTCCCCATTTTATTGCCGACATTCAATCTACCTCGGCTGAAACAGATATGTGTGGCTTAACAAAAGAGGCCTTAGTCTTCACTACACGCAGCACATATCTCTGCATTCAATATTTGATGAAGGATCTAAATTTTCATTATGTTTTAACCAGACGATTTAGCTCTGACGCTATTGAATCGATTTTTTCAAACATCCGACTTCGTGGTGGATCCAATGATTTAGCGGATTGCAGAGCAGCCGAATACGCATTGCGTCAAATTTTAAGAAGTGGTCTGATAAGAAGTATCAGCAACAGTCACAGTGCCTGATGTTAAGTCCGTGAGCACTGCAAAATTGTTCAAAAATCCAATGCTAATGATGAAATTGATATTACCTTAAATTAATGAAGTAATTCTGGAAAAGCTGGAACACATTAATACATTCACAGGCAGTTATTCTGGTGACCTGCAGATTGATTCACCAGCCATTGCTTTTCTCTGTGGTTATCTTATAAGGAAAGTAGAAGAATCCACAAACTGTGCATTCTGTTTGTCCCTTCTACGTGACAAGGTCAGCCGAAGAACCAGCCCCTTGTTAGAATTAGTTTACAATCAAGACAGAGGAAAACTAAGTTATCCAAATGAGAGGTTGTTGGTTTGATCCAATATGTGATTGACGTTATTGTATAAATTTTACCGAGTTTACCAAAACAAAATGTGGAAGCAATTCTAAGAAAAATAATTGTTTCTGACCTTTCTTCCAATCCTAGATTCCAGTGTCAATTTCATTATAATGCAGTTTGTCATCTCATAATATCCAAACTGATACCCCCATTACTAGTAAACTTTTGCAACCTACAAACTCAAAATCTCAGAAAAAGAAGTACTACTGATTTACTCTAAAAAACGAAAACTTTTGAAATTAAATTGATTTTAAATTTTTGCTTACCGTGTTTTATTCTTAATCTTGCAGATAATAAATGCATTAAAGACCTTTTTCTGTTTAAAAATGCTAATTATGATATTTTTATTGAAAAACTGACAATGTTTTTGATTGTCAAATTGTTTAAACCTCAAAATCCTGTCAATCATTATGGGGAGTACTGTAGCGCTCTCTACGGAACGCAAAAAAAGCCCTGAACTACAAACTCGACCAGCCGGAGAAGGGACACCGTCCCTTTCTAATCTAGGAAGCCGTGATAAAATCTAATATAATTGTAGCATGAGAGCCTAGGTGGCGCAAATAGGAAAAAATCCTTAAAAATTCTATAATATTAAGGATACATATAAATATTAAACAATAAACTTAAAATAACCAACACTAAACAAAATGGAAATTTAATCAATTAAAAAGTATGCAAAGAAAAGGGCAAGAAAATACTGTAAAAATAAAAAAAAAAAACGAGCGAGCCTTACAGTAGTCGCATATGATGTGTAACATCCACAGATTAGTAAATATATATGGTTGAGATAGATGAATCACTCTCCCCTCGTTTTACTCACGAAGTGAATTGTTGACCCCACCCGCAAGAGGCGCTGTTGCTGCGATCAGCTAGTCGGCGGGAATTTTAAATAATTTTTATGGCACATTATTTTTAGTTTTAAAGAGTTGCATTGTCTAAAATTAAACTTTAAGCAAAGCTTAACTCCTAATTGTAAAAGTAGAATGAATAAAGTATAGCTTCCTTTGAAGTTTAATTTTAGACATGTTAATTTATTCTGGAAGTAAAAGCCTGCAAATTATTAGAAATATTTAATAACAAAAACACAAATTT
Organism: Diaperis boleti; assembly: GCA_963583935.1. NCBI lineage: Eukaryota > Metazoa > Arthropoda > Insecta > Coleoptera > Tenebrionidae > Diaperis > Diaperis boleti. The sequence goes on from OY757244.1 coordinate 45,474,672, forward strand.
GTTAGTCACAAATTATTGTAAATCACATCATACCGATGTTTTTAAAGTTTGTAACATTCTAACATTTATACCAACAATACGAAGATTGTTCAACATTCTCATTAAAATAACTAGCGATGGTAAAGCATCATTTTTGTAGTATTTTGAACGCTCTAGGTAAATCGTGACAAAGTGCGGTTTGTCGTTCCATTGTGGACAATTGGATGCTGTTAAGCAATAATGAGTTAACCCACAATTGAAAAAAAATTTGTTAACCAACTTTATGGGTTGTTTTTAAGCTTCTATGCATTTAGCAAAAATGATGCAAGCCGTAAATGGAAACCTGTGCCATCTGGGCGATGAATTGTCAAGCCACAAACGCAAACTGCAAGAAATTAAATTAATTAAACGAACTTTAACAGCAATTAACTGAAAATTATAATGAGTTTTCTTAAGTTTCTTGACAATGTTATACAATTTTCTTGCATCTGTTGATAAATTGTCTGCTTTTACGACCCACAGATTGCAAGATTTTGGATCTTGTCCTTAAATCTAAAATACATATATATATATATATATATATATATATATATATATATATATATATATATATATATATATATATATATATATATATATATATATATATATATATATATATATATATATATATATATATATATATATATATATATATATATATATATATATATATATATATATATATATATATCGAATTAATGTCATTTACCTTGCGGGCTCCGGTAAATTTGTAAATTGTTTTCTTTTGTTCAACATCGCCCAAAGAAGTAGAAACATGTCCTGAAATATGTATAAAAATACTCTTTAAAGCACAACTATTTAACTTATATAAAATTTTGAATTACCTACAATAGCATCTTCAGATATAGATGCAATGATGTTCCTTACTTCTGTAACAGCTATAACGTATAATGCGATTATAGTAAATTTATAACTCACCAGTAGTAAGTCTGCCCCGGGGAATGCAGCCTTTAGTCAATCCTGACAGGGACCATGCTGCTGAAAAATGTTGGTCACAAATACGGTAGGATGCACGAACTTTTTTTATATTTATATTCTTCAAATGAAAACGATGAATTGCTTCACACCATTTATTAACCAGCTAAAATTGTAGAATTTTGATAATTTATGGAACTACTTGATATTACATCTTACCTCCTGGTCATTTGGAAAACGATGAAATTTAATGTCTTTGCTTGTTTTATCACAATGAGGAACACAACAGTAAAACGGCATTTCAAAATGATAAAAAAAAATCCTCTAAATCACCAATAACACTAATACGAAGAACAGCAATAACAACTAAAAAACGATAACGAAACACTACTAGAAAAACGTCCAAAACTTCACCAAAACCAAAAGAAAATTCGCAGTGTCAAGATCACGTCAAGACAATTTGAAATAGGTGTAAATAAAACAACCGTGACGGTATCCACGGTATAAAAACTTAGCAACCTGTAAATTAATTGTAGAAACCTGTATAAAGTGGTGTACAGCGCTATGTACATGTGGTGTCACAACTAATCTGAGGATAAGCATAAAGGAGTGGGAGTGAATACCCCCTGGTAACATCTGACATCTCACCTTGGTAATAAGCAACAGTAACATTATATCCTGGAATACCAGAATCCCATTGGTACACCATCCATGCACTCAACACACAAAAATTAGTCCATCTGTTATTTTCAGTTTGAATCTACCTGATTACTATCAATTAATTATAAGGAACAAAAGTGGGAGTATACTTTGCGTTTAGAGCAATTTTTTTAAATTTAATCCAAAAATCGTCCGATAAAAGTACAAATTATTCTGGTAGTTATTTGAATAGTACAGTTCCGGACATGGAATCTTGGCCAACATTTTTCTGACATTTCTCAAAAAAAAATGTAAACCAATCTTTATTGCCACCAATGAATGATTTATTTTTTAAAATCAATTTGAAGTTTTACTTGTCAAATTGAAAACGACAACGGTTAGTCTTTCATAACAGGGATGAGCTCTTGACTGCAATTACTGAAGCAATACATTTGTACAAATTTATTAAAAAATTACCTCTAGGTTTCGTGCTAATGCTATGTTTGACTCATTATCATATTAAAATCCATACACCATCACGCATCTCATTTTGTCTTCAACGAGATCAAGAACTGACAGCTATTAATGACCGTAATGACAGATCAAGTCAAATGTAGGGTTATCAATAATAAAGACCATTTCACACATTCTTGTCAGTTAAACGTCAGTAGTGGCCAAGATTCCATGTCCGGAATGACACCATGAGATAATTTAAATTATTGATTTAAAATTCGAATATAAAAGTGACTTTAAAAAACGGCAGCAGAACGGTGAATAGAAGTATTATACAGAGTGTCCCAACTAAAATTTGTACCTCCCAACAATTCCAATTTCGAAAGACTCAGAAGAAAACGCTGGAACAGGTCAATTTTGTTATCAAGGGGGACGAAATTGTACCAAACTTTCATGTCTTAGATCTCACCCCTTTACCCAGGGGAGCCACCCCCTTAAAAAAAAAATAGCATGGGGGGGTCGTGTGATACATCATTTTAAAGCTTATTCAATTCTCTATCCAGACCTACATTTATCGATTCCTTTCTGCAAAAAAAAACATGAAAGCGATATTTTCCAAATCTACATAAAATATGCAACTAAAATTTGTACCCCCAACCATTTCAATTTCGAAACACTTACAAGAAAACCCTCGAATAGGTCAATTTTGTTATCAAGGGGGGTTAAATTGTACCAATCTTTCGAGTCTTAGATCTTGCCCCTTTAGCCAGGGGAGCCACCCCCTCAAAAAACTTAAATGGCATGGGGGGTCGTGTGATACATCATTTTAAAGCTTATTCAGTTCTCTATCCAAACCTACTTTTATCGGTTCGCTTCTACAAAAAAGAGCATAAGAATTTGTTATTTTCTAAACAAATATATATTTTTTTCTGAACAAACAACGTTTTGCCGTGATGAAGGTTTTTTTTTACTAATTTTGATGCCCAATACGTTAAGATAGCCTAACAATGAAAGCCGTAATTCGGTTCCAAATTTGAGGCGACTGAGCGTTTCGCCTTAACACGATCGGTCTTCAACTGCGTGTTGAGCTTGTCTTCGCACATCTACCATCAGGTAGGTAACTATATACAGTGTGTCTCTGGATGGGGTGCCCATGAGGTGATTTCCTCTATTAAGTTGTTTGGAGAGGAATGTTTTTGGTCTAGACTGGTTTTGCTTATCTTACAACTGTTGAAAACTAAAACAGTCAAACATTTTGATCAACCTGTTTTAAATTAAGCGGTTTTTTCTTTAATTTTGAAGATTTTCATAAATCTTACTATCTTAATAAATAAGTCCATAAACTGAAGACAAAGTTGCCTAGCAACCTGAACACAGTGGCAGTCACGGCTGATACCTTATTTCGAGTAAAATAATGAACAAAACAATTTGAACAATCCATTGTTCGCCAAGACCGTAACACTGAATTAAAAAAAATCTTTGCTGAAGACTTAGTATACCGATTTTTTTTTTGACAACAATGAAGTTTCATAACGTTTCAATGGTATTTTTTAGGCGTTGCTAGGCCGAGTGTTCAACTTTAAATACTAGATTTATCAAAAATGTTGGGACTTAGACAAAAATTGGATCCTATTCGAAAAAAAAAAGCCCTCAATTAAAACATATCAACTATGATTTGCAATGTTTTATCTTTTTTTTTGTAATTTTATAACAAGCAAAACCAGTCAAGACCAAAAATAACTTAGTAGAAAAAAACACTTCATGGGCACCCCATCCAGGGACACATTGTAAATAAATTAGTTAATTTAATGTTATAGATACGTTGCAAAGGAATAATGCTTGAAACCAACATGAAGTCACTGTTGAGTTCAATATTATGCAACCAACTATGCAAGAAGGAACAATTATTCAGGAACTACACAAAATAAATAAAATAAGCGGTAATATTTTTTTTGGATCATGATAATTAATAGTGGAATATAGAAAACTATTATATTTGTAATTGTAATAAAAAATAATATTATAATTAAACGCAACCAAAGCTGCATGGCTGCAACCCAAACAACGTCTGACGTCATTTTTGTTTGCATCAACCATCACTATGCATTGTAGTCCTTTCACCGTATGTAGTAAGAGATCGTTGGTTTCCACCTGCTGCAATGTTGTGACATTTATGTTGGCCCCCACGTGCGTGAGCCGCACAGGTAGCCAGGCATACGTCCCTTGTGTCAGTGTCAGAGATCCGGCCTGGTCTGAATCTATAGGCAGAAGTATTTCTTCAACATATTCGTCAACAGTTTGATCTCTCTACTGATGGTAAAGTTGATTCAAAGAGATGTGACTTACAGTGCCTGCAGTGTTAGCAGATGTGGAACATTTTAAAATAGCACTTCGCTGCAAAGCATATTCTGCAGCACGAGTGTTAGTGGTGTCATTTGATCGTCCTTTTAATCGAATATGGGAGAATGTTGCCCCAACGGCGTCAGAATTAAATGATCGAGTCAACACCCTAATAAAAGCCAGATTGCTTAAGAACTCAACGCACAGGTACTTTTTGCAGTGAAGCATGAAGCGTGCGCTGTTTCGTCGCTTAGGCCGGAAAATCCTGTGCTTCTCGAAGTAAACTGAGTATCATTCACGTAATATTGGAAAGTCAAGTTCAGCCAGTGAAGACGTTCATCTGAAACATCTATAATAGTCCAATCAAATAAGTCAGCAAATCAAAATTTTGAGGAAGTACACAAATTTTTGTATCTGCGAAGTATTTGAGGAAGATGAGTGAAAGAATTTTTTTTCCCAACCCCCGAGAACTAGTGAAAAAAAATATAATAGTTTTTTTTTTTAATTATTCAAAATGGGTAAAAGGTAGTAAAAAGATTGTAAAACATGAAATTCTACACAAAAATGATCTTTTGACTTTTTTGCTATTAATTTTTAACAAGGTTAGGGCGGCTACAAGCTGAGGGAAGTTATGTATAATCAGCGTTTTGAAAAGTTAATGGATCTTTATTTTTTTGTTAATTTACTCAGAAAAATTTATAATTTATTATTAGAGAAATGTTTTTTTTTAATTGTTAATTTTTAATTTCATTGTTAAAGGACTTTAGACAGTGAAACCAATTGCTTAAAAAAATTACCGTTCGTTTTCAGGCAGGTATAAATGTATTTACCTGTTTAAATTTTTCCTATACCTACGACACTGTTCTTGTGACGTCACGATCACTAAAACGAAATTGATAATGAGATCGACAGAGATGAAATTTTGTCGGCTACTTCTAGGCTGCTTAAAAGACGCGCATGCGTCGCATCTATATCTCATGAGTGTTTGATTTAGTGAATGAATGCTCCTGAAAATTTGGACAAATAAATATAATAAGTATGAAGAAATGAGTTGAAATATTCATTAACAATCGATTGTCGTTAATCGTACAAAGGTAAATATTAATAAAAAATTTCTTTATTCATAGTTTGAAATACTCTGTTTTATGTACATTTCGGTTTTATTAAAAATGTGGAATTTTGCTTATATGATCAAAATACTTTCAAAATCTATTTTTTATTTGTAAAAAAACAATATTATTACTACTAATTCTCACAGATTTATACTAAATTTTGTTTTCTTTCTCGACTTTATTAATATTCAAATTAAGATAAACATTTTTTTTTGTTAGAAATTTTTGGATACGAATTATTCTATTGAGAATATAATTGTTGTTATTTGTTATTAATAAGTGACAATACAATACTGTTGTATTGTCACTGTGGGACGCACACTACATACTCATTGCTATGACTACTTCAAATACAAAAAAAAAAAATCCATAATAAGCGTACCACTTATTATATTACCCTAGAAAATAATTGGTTGAAACATCGTTTTAAAATACTCGAAATTCGCGTATTTTAGCCAAGGTTTAAAAAACAACGAATTAAGTAATCCAAAATATTTATTCTTTATTTAAAAAAAATATATTGACTGGCCATTCTAGTTAAAATCAGTTGCAAATTATTAATTAATAATAATTAATTGATTAAATTTTTCAAATTTTTATTAACAACTGAAAAGTAGTTCAATTTCTTCTAGTTAAATTTATGCAATTTGATTAAAACTTTATTACATATTTTAGAGATGGAATTATGTATTCCAATTATCTATTTTAACGAAAATCAATTTCTTTCAAATGTTAATTATTATTATATTTCTTATTACAGTTTATTTGAAATATAGAATTAAATATTAAAATTTTATAAACATTTGTTAGTGGAATTTCTCGGTTTCTTCAGAAATAATCTATACAGGGTGTGTCGAAAGTTTCGGACAGGCACAAAACCCTAAGTTGCTGACTACATTCGAATTATAAATGAAGAAAGAAAATCTTTTTGAAGCTTATTTTCTGAAATAATTGAGTTTACACATTTTTAAATCTGGCAACATTGCTTTGGTTGAACAATTATCAAACAGAAGATTTTCTTAATAGTTGTAGCCTTATATCCATAGCAATTTTCTAATAAAAAAAAACAACAATTTGTGAAATGTGTTAAAATTTTTATAACCAAAAAACTATTTACAAAACCTTTAACTACAGTAAATGTTCAAACACTCTTTCGTTGGACAATAAACATGCTTCTGCCCGTTTCTGTACGTTTGCTGGAATACGTTCAAGAAGAACTTCTGACTCTGCAGTAGCAAAAATTCGATTTTGTAATTCTTCAACAGTGTCGGCTAATGCCAGGTTGATACACAATATTTTTCATGTGTCCTCACAAGGATGTAAATCGGGACTTCTGGCCGGCCAAGAAACAGGACCCTCGCATCCGATCCATCTTTGTGGATAGTTTTCGTTGAGCCATTTTCGGACTGGTCGAGCATAATGTGGTCCAGCTCCATCCATTTGTATCCACATGTCTCTTCTAATTGCCAATGAAGCATCATCCAACAATTGATGGAAATCGTTCCTCAAAAACTCTAAAAAGTCATCTCGTCTTGGCAGAACATGAGGGTCGATTAAATTATATGTCCAATTATGTGCTCTCTCGTGGATTTTCTCTGGCGTAAATATGGTAATTGTAACGATTAAAAATACCATCTCTTGTGAAAACTTTGTCGCTCCAAAATATCTGGCGAAGAAAATTCTCATCGCGATTAAGTGGAAAATTTCATCCGTGGATCTATTTGACGTACACTCATTTCAGGATGCTGGGGTTCTGGTAAATCCGGGTTTTCCTGGAACACCTTTTTGACTCGGTACAAGTGGTCTGTTCTCCCTTAGTCTTTGATGTACTGTGATCTACTCGCCGAGTCGTCGTCCTCGGAACCTTTCTGCATAAATTTGAGCAGTAATGGCTGCATTATTTCTTGCTGTGAAATTCATTTTTGCACCAAGACACAACGAGAACAAAAAATACGCCAATTTTTTGACAAACTGTCCATCATTGAAAGAAATTAAGTTGCTATAACAACAGCCAAATTTTGCCACTTTTCTTCTTGTTTTATTTTTTGTAATTTAACACTAAAGAAAGTACTTATTTTAGCTATTACATTGATTTAGAAAAGTATAATTCAGAAAATACTATTTTATAAGTTGCGTTATCCAATTTTTTTTGCATAATTACCAATAAATCTAATGTCTTAACCATGTTACTTTTGCATCATTGGAACGCGATAGCGTCAAGAGGAAGGCTAAGAAAAAAAAAATTGGGTTTTTGAACTCTCAACATCTTATAGAATTACTACCTAAGAGCCTGTCCGAGACTTTCGACACACCCTGTATATATAAATGCGAAACTGATTTCTCACTGATCACTGCACAGCCCAGACCGTTGAGTCTTGAAGCGTGAAATTTGGTAGGTACGTAGTTTTTAGGGCGTATAGGCGCACTAAGAAAGGATTTTTGAAAATTCCGTTTCTAAGGGGGTGAAAATGGGGATAATAGGTTTCTCTAGACTCCACCTAAGTTGAAAACCAAAAACGGTAGAGAAGTGAAAATTCGTACCCGAACTCGCTTTTGAAAATAACTCGACCCCTTTTTGACGATTTTTCAAAAAATTATTTACAGACGGCGAAAAAGGGGGGAAAGGGGAAAACGGTTTTAATAAAAAAATTCATAACTCCACAACTCAGCATGCTAAAAACGTGAAAATTGGGATTTAGACTCAGCTTTGAAAATAACTAGACCCGTGTTTGACGATTTTGCAAAAATTTCTTTACCGACCGAGAAAAAATTAGGGGTGGTTTATTCAAAATTTCTTTAACTTGAAAACTGACAGGATTGTTGTCGTGCAAATTAGGATCTAGATTCTTCTTTAAAAAATACCGGACCCGTTTTTGCCGATTTTCCAAAAAAAAAAAATTACCAACGGCGGGAAAAGGGGAGCGTGGATTTGGGGGTGATTTTTCTCAAAATGCTTATAACTTGAAGGTCGAGAATGTTACAAGCATGAGAACTGGCACTCGGACTCTCCTTTAAAATTAATTAGACCCGTATTTGACGATTTTCCAAAAAAATATTTACCCACCCCAAAAAAGGGGCGTAAATGAGGAGGGTAGTTTTCCTGAGAATTCTCATAACAGGAAAACAAATAGAGTTACATACGTGAAAATTTCGATTTAGATTTTCCTTTAAAAAAGACCGGACCCGTGTTTGACAATTTTTGAAAAAAAAAAACTATCTGCAAAAAAAGGGGAGAGTAAATTTGGGGGTGATTTTTCTCAAAATGCTTATAACTTGAAGGTCGAGAATGTTACAGGCATGAGAATTGGCACTCGGACTCTCATCTTAAAATAACTAGACCCGTGTTTGACGATTTTGTAAAACTTTTATTACAAACCTCAGAAAAGGGGCGTAAATGGGGAGGGTAGTTTTCCTGAGAATTTTCATAACTGGAAAACAAATAGTGTTGCATACGTGAAAATTGGGATCAAGATTCTCCTTTAAAAAAGCCCGGACCCGTGTTTGACGATCTTGGAAAAAAATTACCAACGGCGAGAAAAGGAGAGGGTGGATTTGGGGGTTGATTTTCCTCAAAATGCTTATAACTTGAAGGTCGAGAATGTTATAGGCATGAGAATTGGCAATGGGACTCTCATCTTAAAATAACTAGACTCATGTTTAACGAATTTCCAAAAAAAAAAAATACCAACTGCGAAAAAAGGGGAGGGTGCATTTGGGAGTAATTTTTCTCAAAATTCCCATAACTTGAAGATCGAGAATGTTACAGACATGAGAATCGGCACTTGAACTCTCCTTTAAAAATGATTAGACCAGTGTTTGACGATTTTGAAAAAAAAAAAATAGTACCGACGGCGAGAAAAGGGGAGGATGGATTTGGGGTGATTTTTCTCAAAATTCTTATAACTTGAAGATCGACAATGTTACAGCCATGAGAATTGGCACTTGGACTCTCATCTTAAAATAATTAGACCCGTGTTTGACGGTTTTGCAAAAATTTAATTACAAACCCCGAAAAAGGGGCGTAAATGGGGAGGGTAGTTTTCCCCAGAATTATCCTAACTGCAAAACAAACAGTATAGCATTAAAATATGTAAAAATTTGGATGTAGATTCTCCTTTTAAAAAGACTGGGCCCGTGATTGACGAAAAAAAAAATACTTTTTATTATTTTTTTTATTAAAAACTTGTACCGTTGTACCAATTCCAAATATGAAATTTAACAACACGTTGTTGGAAAATCATGTTGATGTATGTAATGCTTTTAAATCTTACTTTAGTAGTGTATATAACAAATCTGAAATTGTGAGCTGTAATTTTATCACTGAATGTTCTGTAAACTTAAGGCGACTAAACATAAGCGTTGTTGAAATCGAAAATGCCCTCGCAAAGCTAAGCCCAAACAAGGGTCCTGGTCCGGATGGTTTACCTTCAGTTTTCTTCAAAAATTGCAAGGACTCATTAGTGTTGCCTCTCTTCGTATTGTTTAATTCTTCTTTAGATTCGGGTACATTTCCATCTGTCTGGAAACATTCACATATTGTACCGATTTACAAATCTGGTTCAGCTGCTCTAGTTGAGAATTATAGAGGAGTTTCAATTCTTTCAATTCCTTCCAAATTGTTTGAATCTATTTTATTTACGAAGTTGTTTCCCATACTTAAAAATGTAATTTCTATAAAACAACATGGTTTCTTTCAAAAACGTTCTACTATCACAAACTTATTTTCATATATAAATTATATTTCAACTACCATTAGTCAAGGCTTTGAGGTCCATTCACTGTATGCCGATTTTAGCAAAGCTTTTGACACAGTAAATCACAGCATCTTGTTGTATAAACTTTCTGCTTACGGTATCAATGATTGCCTTTTTAAGTTGGTTTAAAAGTTACCTCTCTGATAGAACACAACAGGTAAAGTTTGTTAATTGTTATTCGGATACAGTCAGTGTTCCTTCGGGAGTACCTCAGGGTTCTGTTTTAGGTCCTCTCCTTTTTGCTTTATTCATTAATGATATTGGAATTAACTTCAAAAATGACTTTTGCCTATTTGCAGACGACTTAAAAATTTTCAAGTGCATTAGATCTCACAGTGATGTCGTTCAACTACAAAACGATTTGGATTACCTTTGTAAATGGTGTAAAAATAACGACATGTTGTTAAATCCTAGCAAATGTAATGTTATAAATTTTTCAAAAAAAATTGTACCTACTTTGCCAAACTACAGCTTGAATGGTATAAAGGTTCCAATCGTATTCCTGGTTAAAGATTTAGGCATATATTTAGATTCCAAGTTACTATTCAATAATCACTATGAAATCATTTTTTCCAAAGCGAATAAAGTTCTAGGGTGTATTAAAAGGTATGGGAAGGAATTTCGTAATGTTAATACACTAAAGATTCTGTTTGTTACGCTTGTAAGATCAATTTTGGAGTACGGATGCATTATATGGACACCTTATTACAATTGTCATATAGAAAGAATTGAAGCTATTCAGTATAAATTTTTTAAGTTTGTGAAATGGAGATTACCTGAATCTGTAAAACATAGTTACGATCTCAGTTTACAATACCTAAGTTTGTCCAAATTAGAAACTAGAAGATCATTATTTGCAATTTGTTTCATATATAAAGTTTTAAATAATTTAATTGACTGTTCTGACATTTTTAATTTGTTAAAATTTTATGTACCGCAATATCCCATCCGGAAGGCGCCTTGTTTTGGATTAGGCTTCTCAAAAACGAATTATCTGATGAGGTCGCCATTAAATGCCTCTTTGTTATGTTGCAATCGTTACTATACGATGAATTCGACTTTTTTAATTCTAAGTCGCTTGTGGCCTTTAAAAGCCAGCTAAGGCAAGTTTTAGATTGTTATTAATTTAATCGTTTTTTTTTTATTCGTTCTGTTAATAATGTACATATGTATCTAAAAGCATTTAACTGCGTCAATAAAGACAGTAAAGCCGACCACAACTTACTTAGCGCGGGTAATTGCTAGTAAATTAATATAATTATTGAATTTTGAAATTATGTAAACAAAATTTTTTAATTCTTAATAACTATTTACTTCCATACGTATTAGATTATTAATATAATAATCGAAAATGCACAATAAAACACATCCATATGATTTTGCATAAATTTTATTTTTAGAGCACGGTAAATAATCATGGATGAAGATTTAGATTGCAGCATTTGTGGTAACATATTGCACAATATCATCGACACTGTTGTAAAACAGATAGGGTTGAAAACATTAATTGCCAACAGTATTGAAAAAAATTACAAAAAATATGTGAGTCGTGGTACGGGAAACTTGCACTAAATTTCCACGAAAAATGAAGGTTGTATCCTCAGTCTTCAGCTGATGCCAAAAAAAAAAACGAAGTTAGTACCAACTACATCAAACTCTAGTCCTTCCTCATCTTCTGCAGCAGCATCTGCATCATCTGATTCAGCCATTCACACAAATAAAAATTTTGATTTCAGTAATCTATGTTGTGAAAAGCGTTTAGATCATAATATACATAAGCGTGTGCATTGTAGTTATAAGTAATAAGTGCACTCAGGACCAAGTACTAGACGTAGCTCGTAGAAAGAATAATGAACTTGGTACAGATTTGATAAATAGAATAGAAAACGTATGTTTGGTTGATTGTAAAGCAGCATATCATTATAAATGTTACAAAGATTTTAAAAAACTCGTAAATGAACAAAAAATGTCCACGTTAAAGGAACAATCAGCAAAGATATTTCAGAAAATCTGTTAATTCATTGAAGAAAGTTGTCAATATGAATTCAATTTAAAAGAGCTTAAGGATGTTAGGGGAGATGATTATTTAAGTAATTATGTTTTATTCCGAACATTTGATATTTCCAAGATTTGTACTGATTGGTTTACTGGTAATAGTGATTCAATGGATGATTCACAAAAAAGAACTATTTTAAATGTAGCTGCTAAAATACTCCGTAAAGAAATCTTAAAATTCGACTATAACAATGAATCGTATCCTCCTGCATTCAATTTTCTTGAGAATGTTACGTCATCAATTCCACGACTATTAACTAATATTTTATGCAAAAGTACTGCTGAACAATATGGTGGGTAATAATTTCATTGTGAGAGATTCCATTGCTCATTCTATCGTAAGTTTTTTACGTCCAAAACAGTTTATATCATCACTGCAATTAGCAATTGGTAGCTATATCAACAGAAAAGCAGGTTCAAAATTAATTGTTGACCTCTTAAATACATTGGGCGTTTGTGCTTCATATTATCATATTCAGTTGCACGAAGCATCGACTGTCATCAAGCCTCCAGTTCAAAAAATTAATACTGATAAACCATTTGCACAGTTCGTATTTGACAATACAGACCATAATGCAAAAACATTGGATGGCAAAGAAACTTTTCATTGTCTTGGTGGAGTAGTAATTTAATTACACCTGAGTCGACGATTACTTTTGAAGGCAATACAGTGAAGACCAAACAAATGCCAAAACCTCACGAATTGGTCATTCCACAAATACCATATATGGATCTTTTAACGCTAAAGCTTTACAATCTTTAAAATTCCTTGCAACAGAAGATATCCATGTAGGGATTATTATCATCATCATATTTTGCGTATCTGTGGGCTAAATTCTTTGATATTGATAAAGTACTATCATGGAAAGGATATATGGAAGTTTTGTCTACCCTAATTCCTTATTCAATGTCACAAATTGTTTGTTTACCATTTATCAATGGACCACCATCAAATTTGACAACGTTAAATAGCTCTTTACACTATGCAGCATCTGAAACCCGCAAGCTCAATAGACAAACATGTTTTGTTACATATGATCAACCACTATATGCGAAAGCTCTTTCAATAGTAGAAAAATCGCAGAGCGAAGAACTAAAAAATGTCGTCGTTAGTCTTGGTGCCTTCCACTTACTGATGTCTTACTTAGGGGCAATACGATATATTATGGGCGAGAGTGAAATGGAATATTTACGGGTAACTGTATATGCAGCAGAGTCAGTGAAAAAATGTTAACCGGCCATGCTTATGCAAGAGCATTTCGAGCTCATATAATGTCTTTTACAGCACTTGGTATTGTGATTTGCAGAAGTTTAAATCCTCCTGATGAATTTAAAGATTTCATTAAGAAGTTCTTCAGCAACTGAGAGTTAGAACCTCCACTTCTAACAGATTGTAATGAACAACCACTCATAGCAGATATGTGTGAACAATTTGTACATAAGCTGGCAACGCTGGAAAATAATGGTCCAACCTCCAAATTGTGGATCTAATACTTCAAAAGTATTGTTATTGCACTAAAATTCTTGGAAGCCGAATGTTTTGGTGACTGGCAGCTGCACCTACAGAGTGTAAAACAAATGTTACCATTTCTCCATGCAGTTGGTCATTACCGGTATGCTAAATATGCTCAAATCTATTTGCAACAAATGGTAAACCTAGAATTGATTATGGATCCAGTTGAATTTGATGAATTTACAAAAGAAGGGTATTTTACTATTCGTAGATCGGATAAAGCATGGGCTGGAATCTGGTCGGATATGATTATTGAGCAGACACTAAATTGTTTTTTCGGTTCAGACTTGAAGCATGGAAGAGGTGTGACTCCCAGTGTTGTAACACGGTATCTGGTAGCAATGCCATCTGTATTCAAAATTATGGAATGTTTAGAAAATTACTGCAACATTGTCTCCAGTAATAGTGAGCAACATGTTGATATTTCAAAAAGCAGGATGGAAAAAGATAAATCTGCAATTAAATTTTTTGTTCTGGCTTGATGAAAGAAATCCATTTGAAATTCGAACGTCTTTGGTGTCACTGTCAACTGGAATAATTGGTGGACCAACAATTAATTGTCATATGGCAGTAGAAATTGGATTGAAAGGTATGGCTACAATGGTTGATAAAGATGTCGATAAAGTTTCATTATCTAACGCATTCAAAGTTAAAACCCTTGCAGTTGCTAAGGATGGTATGCATATCGGTGATGATTTTGTTGCTGTTGATTCATTTTTATTAATCCATAGGATATCAGCTTTTTTTCATGGTGATGTTGAACTAACATGCAAGGCGTTAAGGTATGAGTTATCGCCATTTCCTCTTAGTTTATTTGACGAGCATGGCTTAATGAGGAAAACGGCTAAATCTGAGTTGTATAACATTTTCCAGCCATTCATTCAATCACAGCCAGTGATAACTGGGTCTATTTTTGTGATCGATGGTGGGTGGTTATTACATAAAGTAGTTTGGCAGCATGGGAAAAAATATTCAGATATTTGCCATCTTTATTACTCATACATTATAAAAAACTTCGGATTCAAGGTGGCATTTATATTCGATAGATACTCAAGGGAAACTATGGGAATTAAATCCTTATGAAAGATACAGTAGAAAAGAGAAATTCAAATATTTCAGAAGATAAACTTGTGACCTTGACTCAAACAAAATTTCTATTGAATATTGCGAATAAAAAGAAATTTGTCGATTTATTGAGTGACTATTTAAAGAAACGCGGTATTGATACTAGCATAGCTCCTGAAGATGCAGATCTTTTGGTGGTGAAAACTGCAATAGACTTAAAGAGACGTAGAAGTGAATCAGTTACGATAGTTGGAAATGATAATATAGACTTATTAATTATATTAGTTTAATTTTCATGTGATGACGATTTAATTTACTTCTACAAAATAACGTCGGGGAAACAAGCCAATGTTATATCGGGTCTCCCAACTAAAATTTGTACCCCCCAACAATTACAATTTCGAAAGACTCAGAAGGAAATGCTCGAACACGTCAATTTTGTTATCAAGGGGGCATCAAATGGCATGGGGGGTCGTGTGATACATCATTTTAAAGCTTATTCAATTCTCTATCCAAACCTACATTTATCGATTTCTTTCTACAAAAAAAGCATGAATTCCATATTTTCCAAATCTACATAAAATACTCAACTAAAATTTATACCCCCCAACAATTCCAATTTCGAAAGACTCAGATGAAAACGCTCGGGACAGGTCAATCAGATCAAAAATTTGTGTACTTCCTCAAAATTCAGATTTTCTGCCTGATTTGATTGGACTATAAATGGTGCAACACTGTTATCCAGGGCATGAAGGTAGTGCCTACGAATTGAAACATTGTGTACTTGAAAAAAGTCAAACATATTGTGACGTTCTCGAAGAATCGCGGCGTGATGATTTCATCGTAAATTCGTACGATCGCGAATATTCTAGGTTTTGAAGTTCTCGAAGAAACCAGAGAGCGGCTTCCCGCTTTAAATAGGACGGGAGAACGACTGCCGGACATTCAAGTCTAGTCGAGTCGCATCGATGTCAAAGTCCGAATAAGCTACTCAGCGACATAATCCGTGTGACTGTTAAAACAAATAATTGTGTTGTTATAACTGTAAATAGTCTAGTGTTTAAATAAATTGTACATATGTAGTTCGTTCAAATAAAAAGTTTTGTGAACCCGTAAACGCTACATTGGTGTCAGGAGTGGAATTAATTAAATAAATACGAAGATGACTACGAAGAAAGTTACGTTGAAAGAACTGAAGGTTGCAGAGCTGAAGAGGGAGCTGGAGGAACGTGAGCTAGAAACTTCTGGAACAAAATCGGTGTTACAGAAAAGGCTGATTGAGGACCCTGAAAAGGCGGGTGAAAATCCTAAAATATACTTGTTTGAAGTTTCCTGCGACATAAACACTATGTTACACAAGCTCCAGGAAAACATTCTGGAAAATTCTACAAATTTAGAGCAAAAGCTTCTCGAAAATTCTACCAGTTTAAAACAAGAACTTCTGGAAAATTCTATCAATCTAAAACAAGAACTCCTAGAAAATTCTGGAAAGCTGGAAGAGAAAATTGGTTCGATCGAAGAAAAACTTCTAGAACAATCGGACGGTCTGAGGAATGAATTCAAGGAAAGTCTTCAACACATCGAGAATAAATTCAACGATAAACTAATAGCGATTGAATAGAAGCAAAGAGAACTTGAGAGTAAGTTTGCGAATTTAGGGCACATTGAAGGTCGTGAACAACAGACGACAAGTGGTTTGATGGAAGTTTCCAGAATACGGATGCAACCACCAAGCTTTAATGGGAAATCTCAGTGGTCTAACTACATCCTGCAGTTCGAAGCAGCAGCCGCAGCCAACGCTTGGAGTAATGCCGAGAAAGCCATGGCCTTGATATTGGCACTACGGGGTGACGCAACCGACGTGCTACAGACAATCCTATCAGAACAAAGAGGAGACTATGAACAGCTTGTGAAGTACTTGGAGATGCGCTATGGACATACACACCTTGTGCATGTATACACTTCTCAGCTGCAAAATCGTTGCCAAAAGCCAACGGAATCTCTACAAGAGTTTGAAGCAGACATTCGGCTAGCCTTCCCGGACACTCCAGAGGATATGATGGAAAGAATCGCTGTGCAAAATTTGACAGACGGCATTCGAGATGGTGACACGAAGCAGGCATTGATATTAGCTCGCCCGGAAAAATTAGCTGATGTTTTAGCTCGGGCTTTGGAGTTCGAAACAAGTAAGGCCGGTTTGAGAAGTCAAGCCCGAATTCGAACCATTGAAGAAGAAGCTACGAATGGAATCGAAGAAAAAATGGAAGCAACACTTAGGAGGGTGCTAAAGGATATTGTGCCAAAAGAAAAGAAGACGAATTTCAAGTGTTGGAAGTGTGGAAAAGAGAGTCACAAGAATAAACAATGCACCGTCAACGTCAAAAAGTCCAACGGAGCCCGCATAAGGAGGCAACGTCAGAATACCCTGGAAGCAAGTGTTGCATGTATCAAACGCCAACCAACACCGACAAGGACATACTACCGACACTTGTTTAGAAAAGAAATGCAATATCTAGAGCATGTAGTCTCGAGTCAAGGTGTCGCCGTCGACGAGCAGAAGGTCAAGGCCGTGAAGGAATGGCCAACGCCTACAAACAAGCACGACTTGCACAGTTTTCTCGGTTTATGTACTTACTACCGCCGGTACGTATTGCTAAACCGTTGACTAGGCTAACTGAGGGCGAAAGAAGGTTCCAATAGGACGAAGATTGCAATGAATCGTTTGGCCAGCTAAAGAACGCACTGACCAATACACCGATTTTGAGTTATCCGTTGCCACAAGGAGAGTTTGTGTTAGACACAGATGCTAGCAACGTGGGAATAGGCGCTGTATTAAATAAATAAAATGAATAAATAAATAATAAATAATAAATAAATTCATTTTATAGATTTTATAGAACAATACAAAAAATTAACTTAAACATCACATTGTGGTATACATACAATAAACATTAATAACATTAAATTGGAAAATGGTACAATTTACAGAAAAATATCTCTAAATTTCACGTCAGCATATTGACACATTAACGTTAGCGGTGCTCTTCTTAAGTGGTCAGTATTTGGTCTAGGAGTAACAAAGGTTGCAGAAGTCCAGGTGAGTTGACTTCATAATGGAGAATTTTCCACATCCAGTTGGCACAGTGATGTTCTCGACGACTGAGAAGACTACCTATCTTATGGCGAGCTAAAAGCAGATTATAATCAAAGTTTTGTGAAGGATCAACCATCAATTTTAAAAGATAGTTATTTAAAAAATCGACGTTGTATTTTTTCAACAGCATCACTGTGCACAGCATAAAAGGGGAACAAATACAGGAGGGGCGAGAGTGTATCATTGCTTACTTCAGGAAAACCTTGTCAAAGCCAGAACGAAATTATTGCGTTACTAGACGAGAACTGTTGGTCATCGTGAAGTCCGCCGTAGAGCACTTCTATAAATACCTCTACGGAAGAAAATTCTTGTTGAGGACGGATCATGCAACGTTGAAGTGGCTTCTAAACTTCAAGAATCCCGAAGGACAAGTAGCCAGGTGGATCGAGAGACTGCAAGAGTTCGACTTTGATACGGTGAATCGTGCTGGTATAATCCAACAGAACGCCGATGCGTTATCGCGAAGACCGTGTCCAGAAAACTGCAGTCACTGCCGACGTGCTGAGGATAAGGACCTCTTCGTTCGAAGGACGAGAGTTTTAAACGAACGCTGCAGCCCTGAAAGGATTCTAGAAGACCAGGAGAACGACCCGGACTTGCTGTTGGTACTAGGATGGAAGAACGAAGACCGGAGACCGACGTGGGAACAAATTGCACAATACTCACCCAGTGTGAAATCGTACTGGGCTCAGTGGAACTCCATTGTCGTGGAAGATGGAGTCTTGAAACGCGTGCTAGAAAAACCTGAGGGTCAAATAGAGAGGAAGCAACTGTTGATCCCCAAAAACAGAATTTCGGAAGTTCTGGAGGAGCTCCATTGTGGAGTAACGGGTGGACACTTGGGAGTGTCAAAGACCCTTGGGAAGCTGCGGGAAAGGTTCTACTGGGTGAACTGCAAGGGGGATGTTAAGGAGTGGTGTAAGAAATGTGCAACTTGTGCCGCAAGTAACGGTCCACAAAAACGCAGGAAGGCTCCGATGAGACAATACAACGTGGGTAGTCCATTCGAAAGAATTGCTCTGGACATTGCTGGTCCGTTTCCTCAAACAGATGACGGAAATAAGTACATTGCTGTAGTCATGGACTATTTCAGCAAGTGGGTAGAAGCATATGTCATACCGAATCAGGAAGCTGCCACAGTTGCCGATGTAATTGTGGAAGAGCTTATCTGTCGATTTGGTGTGCCGTTGGAACTACATTCCGACTAAGGTAGAAACTTTCAATCCGCCTTGTTCCAGAAGATGTGCAGCACACACACACACACACACACACACACCGCTTCACCCGCACTCTGACGGAATGGTGGAACGAATGAACATCGTCTCTGACCATCAAAGAGATTGGGATCGCTACCTTT
The DNA here is from genome assembly GCA_963583935.1 of Diaperis boleti. Lineage (NCBI taxonomy): Eukaryota > Metazoa > Arthropoda > Insecta > Coleoptera > Tenebrionidae > Diaperis > Diaperis boleti. The sequence goes on from OY757244.1 coordinate 45,494,071, forward strand.
ACCTATTCCTCATGGCATACCGATCATCCGTTCATAAGTCAACCGGACAGACACCAGCTAGCATAGTGATGGGTCGCGAATTACGTCTTCCCTGCGATTTGCGATTTGGGTGCCCACCGGGTGAAGACCTAGCTGGCGAAGACTATGTCACCAAACTGCGAAGAAGGATGGAAGACATTCACATCGGACACGCTTAAACATCCAGAGTGCTAGCGATCGGATGAAGGATACCTACGACATCAATGCTGACAGAGGTGGATACCAGCCAGGCAACTTGGTGTGGTTGTACAAACCACGACGACGCCGGGGTTTGTCTCCAAAGTTACAGACTTCTTGGGAAGGGCCGTACGAACTTCTTAACCGAATTAATGATGTCGTTTACCGCATAAGAAAAAGGCCACACGGAAAACCAAAGATCATCCACTTTAATCGTCTGTCACCATACCATGGAACCAACGAAGACCGTCAGCAAGGAGAGCAGGTGCTGCAATTGACGCCAGTGGAAGACTTGTCATTTGAAGAGTTTATGTCTCTGCATTCTGGAAGTTATAAGTCCCGATATGGAGTCACCCAAGAAGTACGTCAGGACATTTTTAAAGCTCCAGCAGACTATTCACTAGTCCATTGTGTGTCTCAAGATCTGGACATGTCGAAAGGGGTCGCCACTGTGTTCAAAAGGAAGTTTGGCAGACTCGACGAGCTTCGAAAGCAAAACCCACAAGTTGGAGGGTTACTATGTCTGGCAGGCACTTGGCAGAATTCAAGAAGAAACATTTTCTATCTAGTCACGAAACAATTCACGTTCGAGATGGCTACTTACAAAAATGTTTGGGATACTTTATGTGTGTTAAGGGAAACCGTTCTTTCTCATGGTATCAGGAAATGAGCAACCCGAAGATCGCCTGATTCTGAAGTGATCTTTCGTTTCACGGGAGTGGAAATCTTAGTACATTGCTACAACCCAAAAATGCCAACGAACTGGAAGACTGTCGATTGTTACTTGCATGGAACGTCGGGGTGCAGAAAAGGAGCAAACTGCAGGTTCCGCCACGATGAGACTGCTTTGACGTTTCGGGACGAAACATCTTTAAGGAGGCGGCAGTGTGACGTTCTCGAAGAATCGCGGCGTGATGATTTCATCGTAAATTCGTACGATCACGAATATTCTAGGTTTTGAAGTTCTCGAAGAAACCAGAGAGCGGCTTCCCGCTTTAAATAGGACGGGAGAACGACTGCCGGACAGTCGAGTCTAGTCGAGTCACATCGATGTCAAAGTCCGAATAAGCTACTCAGCGACATAATCCGTGTGACTGTTAAAATAAATAATTGTGCTGTTATAACTGTAAATAGTCTAGTAGTATATAGTCGGCCGACAAAAGATTTTCATTGTTCACTTTTGTAGGGGGGCCACGTGTCTCATGGGGGCCCACGTGTCTCAAAGAGCCCCCTTCGGCTCCCCTGTTTCAAGGGCTCCACATGTTGAAAGGGCCCCCCCATGTCTTAAAGGGCCCCCTTTGGGCCCCCCTGTTCAAGGGGGTTTTGTTATTGTCGTTGTACTATACCAAGGGTCCCCCCCTGTAATTTTTCCGATGTTTCAATAGTAGTTATTCTGCTATTCGGGACGGAGACAAATCCAACGAACATAAAAGCTTGCATTCAAAAATCCCTAGTTTCCATTTTCTAGCCTAGGCTGGCAAATATCGTTTTAGCAATACCTGTTATGTAAGTCATCATTCACTGACATAGTAATTCACGTTATAAGTTCGGAAAACTCATTTTTACAGTAACGAGTCGAAATGTTTACAGACGAGGCGACGAAGGAGCCGAGTCTGGAATTTTGAGACAAGTTACTGTAAAGTTTCCGGACGTATGTCGTAATGCGTTTTATTTCGTGCTACAGATACTAAATCATTGTTTTCATTTTAAAAAATGAAATTGGAATTCAGAATTTAAACATCCATGAATTGAGTATCTATGACAACAGTTTGATTTGTTGGTTGTATTTTTTTACAGGACTTGTACTGTAAAGTTCCATTTTCCGGACTCAAAACTCTGACGTAAAACTAACAAATATGACACAGTATGAAATAAAATATCTTTCATTGTAAGCGGCACTTTTTAGTCAGGTGCAAGTTACCATGGTTACCTTGCAATAATATTTTACTTACAGTCCGTGGACTGTAAGTAAATATTACATACCAACGTATGTCATTCGTGTTCCATGAAAGAAATTTCACCAGAGGAAGGTAATACTTAAGACAAAAAAATAAAGACATTCAGTATTTTAAGCGTCGTTTTTATTTGAAGTAATATGGAACTGACAATAATAATTGGTCATTGTATTTATAGTAGATATTGATGTTAAAGGTTTATGAATTTCTTCCCTTATATTTTCTTCTATATTCACGGTCGAAGTGCTTGAATGGGAAGAAGTGCAGACATCTATATTATTCATTTCAAGAAATGAACTGCTTTTCTACTGTTGACTTGGAAGATTTTGTTGGTCACTTGTATTTTATTTGTTTCTGCACATAGCTTTCGGCCACTGTTGAGGACTTCCTTTTAAGTTGAAGAACATCAGCCCCGTTGTTAGCCAGGAGAGTAGCAGAGGTTCGGCGAAAGGAGTGCCCAGTATACTTTTCCGCATTTGCTAAATATGTAAATATTTTGCGATTTTACTAGGAATTTTAGCAAAAATATTTCGCCCAACTGCTTGATTGACACACTTCCCGTTATAAAATCTCAGAAAGAATCTTCTATTTTCCGTATTTTGTGGTCTCAAACTCACATATTATTTTCTAAATTTCCAAGCATCGAAAATTTTCATTATCCACAATGGAGAAAACTTCTTTGTTGATGGTTTTTTGATTCAGGAATTTTAACCACCAATATTTTTATTCTTCAGAAATGCTTTCAACTTTAAATATTTTGAAATATCGACGTTATCGTTAAGAGAAATCGTAGAACGCAGCATTGAGTATTCACACCACAAACTCGATGGGGATGAGTACTTTTTAGACTTCTCCAAAAAATACGCCAACAAAACTGACTCTTCGGAATGGTTATTCACTTTTTTCGTTCGCTCCACTTTCGAAACAGCTCATACGTAACTTCGTACCTTTTTTTTTGACTTTTCAGGTAACAATGATGCACAAGCAAAACTTGCAGCCTCTTCAATATCATCCATTTTTCTATTTTCACTTGAAAAACCTTCAGAACAGTATTAAAGCGTTGATTTTGCAACAAATGTTGATTTAAAGTCATGTTTTTTTGTTTTGTATCCCTAACACGAAAAAAACAAATTTTTAATTTGACAACAATCTCACGTTTATTGATTTTTCATAAAAATAAATTCAGAAAATGTTTTGCTTTTTCTTATTTGTGCAGGTATTGCTAAAAATAGCTTACTAACCTCAAACTGTAAGTTTTCTTTTTTTGGTCTCGAACGCTTAGGAAACCTCGGTACCCTCGGTTTCCCAATATTGCATTCTCGACCAAAAAAATTGCACTTACAGTTTACGGTACGTAATGTACTATTTCAAGCCGATTTGGACGACTGGAATAGTAATTTATTTCATACTGTGTCATATTTGTTAGTTTTACGTCAGTGTTTTGAGTCCGGAAAATGGGACTTTACAGTACAAATCCTGTAAAAAAAAAATACAACCAACAAATCAAGCTGTTGTCATAGATACTCAATTCATGGATATTTAAATTCTGAATTCTGATTTAATTTTTTTAAATGAAAACAATTATTTAGTATCTGTAGCATGAAATAAAACGCATTACGACATACGTCCGGAAACTTTTACAGTAACTTGTCTCAAAACATTTCGACTCGTTACTGTAAAAATGATTTTTCCGGACTTATAACGTAATAGTAATTTACGTTTAAACAGAGCATTGTACGGGTCTACCAGGTGCGGATTACCGAAAATGACAATCAACTATTATAAAAGGATACAAACAAAAATGAAAGAAAGAAAAAGGACCGGTGACAGGTGACTACTTAATCGAGAAAGAAATGTATAGGTACTGCTCCCCGCTGACACTTTGAGAAATTGTGTTTTTCGATATTGCCTTTTTCGATATATTGAGATAAATTTTATTTAAACACTTTACAATAAGTGATAATGACATCATAGTAATAAACAAATAATACAAATATGTGAGAAATTTACTTACATTCTACAATAATACATCAACTTTGAGAATTTAATTTAGTGCCTTTTTTTAAAACTATATGTATAACCTAGACGATATATACAGTGTAAATTGTTAATATGGTGCATAATTTTCGTTTGCATTTTTGTAATTAATTTCGTTGATATCATGAAGCTGATTATTTCCGTTACGATAAATCTAACCATTTAGACTAACAACTTTTGTATCACGTAACATCTCAACGTTAAATTCAAACATAAAAAATTATCCGGGGTCAACAAGGTTTTCTAACAGCTTTCATCAACTCTTTCAGTTATTTTGTTTTTTCAATTGTGATATTATAAAAATTCAATGTCTAGTTTTTATACATATCGCACAATACTTTTTCCATCGGCGTATTTCCGATTGTTTTTTGAAAAAATACAGCTTCAACTCTAGAAGCAGGTACTATTCTAAGTAAAGGTAGCATCAGCAAAAGTCTTCCAAACCGTGCCACTTGACCGGGAAGTTGAGTACGACAGTGTTGCCATAGCATAACTTGAGCTTGATCTTGTAAATTTTCTATCTGACTGGGATCCTTCAAGCCTCTGGTTTCTGTAAGTCAAATCCGTTTAACAATGCTTTCCAAAATTTCAAATTTACTTACCTGATCGGAAAAGTACAATCGCTTTTAAACATGCAAATTCGGCAGGATCGACGTGTATAGCTTTAAAGCGCATAAGAGTGTCTGCCAAAATTCGAACATCGACTGCTGAATGACCATTTTTAAGATGTTCATTAATGTTAAACAGAGGAGTCGCAGATATATCTAGGGGCATACACCACTGGATAGCGTTGAGGAGGAAAAGTTCGCTCCAAGCTTCCTCCAGTAAAATTACCTATAAAAATAACGTTAGCGTAAAAATGTATAAAAGATGCATTTTCAGACCTGATCTCTAAATGGTAAACTTGCAAAGCTGGGTAAATTTTTGGCCCATTTCACGGCCATAAACAATAGTCTGGCTGAAGTTTCATATATAGTTTCGTGAGAAGATGGGTATAATCCTGCTGTCAGGGAAGTTGCTGGTTGGGGTTCTGGTCGTAGTGGTCCACTGCTGGAGGAAACTCCGCATCCAGAACTAGGAGTGTCCTCTTCTTCGTTTGTGACGTCTATACTTTCTTCTGAAAAAACTGTATTCAGAAAGTTTGGTTTGATTTTAGTTGTCGCAGGATATGTATGAGTATAATGTATGTTCTGTATTTATATAACATAGATTATGGTTTCTATATATTTGAAACATATTTTTCCCATTGATTTAAAAACCTACCCTTTTTCGAATAAAACTTAATATACCTAACTTGGATTTCCACCAATACAATTAGCATGTAAAAAAAACTGTATTTTTCAGTGAAAAAGAACAATTATTTTAAAAACACTTAATATGTAGTTTATATTTTAACTTAAATAATTTGAATACATAATCATTATTCATAAATAAAAAAGTTACAGAAGACACACCCACTGCTACGCAAAATGTGCCTGATACATAAAATGTGGACCTCATTCATCTGACGCCATTTAAATCACCCTCGTTAAATTTATTTAAATTGAATTTATTAATTTAGGGTTTAGTTAAACGGATTTCTACCCTTGCTATTTTCAAGACGTGTTTGAAGTAGAATCGTTTCGAATAAAAGTGATGTATACCGCTCTCTCCTACATGTCCCAGTGGAATAATTAGTGCTGGAGGGTGACTAACATTGAACGTAGTAAATTACGGTTTTTGATGTCATTTATATATTTTATAAAATCATCATTATTAATCAATATTTATACATATACAGGATAACGCAGAATATTCTACTTCATAAACTGTGTATGTCTCGAGTTTTCATAAATGATTCATACAACATGTAGCCTGTGTAGACCAAAATTTATATGTAGTTAGATAGAGAATTTTGACGTTCAAAGCCTACTGGATGTATAAATTATTTATGAAGGTATGTATAAAAAATCCATAGAACGTGGAGTGAATGTTAACAATGAGGACAATGTTAATTAAATTTTTGGTTATCTCATACTATCTTATTCTATGATTTATACAGGATACGAGATACGAAATAAAACATTCGTATTATATTATATTAACTAGCAGAATGTCCGGGTTAGAACACCAATAATTGCTGTAAATCTTAGACAATACCAGCATTTAGATTTGGGTAATTATTAGGTACATCTTAATGTCGTCTCCTCGTCATTGTATTCTATCAAATAGAGTTGTAGAAAATTTGGATCGCCATATTCGGGGAGAAGTGAACCAGGCTTCATACTTAGACTTTAAATGTTGGTATCTAGTTACCCTCAGATACAATTTTTGTGGCCCCAAATGATATAATTTGAAAAGCATTGTAATTTCTAACTGATGAAAGAAACATATTTGATCTAATATCTGTGTCGATGAGAAGACCTCTGAGTGGTTCTGGTGGATCCCTCATAGGTTCCAGCTTTACTTTGCATTATTGCAGCACATGCCCGGGTCTTCTGTTTTCCATCGAAAAGATTTACATCAATAACAACAAATTTTAGACATCAGACGTCCGAATTTGTTTCATATGGCACAGAGGGGTTGTAATTAAAAGTAGAGTTTTTCTTAAGACTTTCATAGAAGTTGTCGTGATTTTTCTGCTCTCTTACACTTTGTCTTCGGTCTCTGCTGTGTTTCTTGCAAGTCCTCATTTGACCGTTGTAACCGTTTTCTTGCAGCTTCACTTTCATGCTTTTCGGTGTTTCTTTTGGAGATTTTATTGGTTTACCACATTTTCTATTAGTAGAATTTGAGTTATTTAAATATGTAGTTATCTTGTGTTGGCAATGGTAATATTATGTAATTCCACATTAATATAACTTCTTGTGGTCTAAAATTTGTTTGTGATTTAAGAATTTCACTAAATTTTCCTATATGATCGGTCGACAAAATAATAATAATCATTGCTATTCAATTTTAGTTTTTTAGGCCCCTTAAAAAATGTAATGAAAATTTATGGTAATTTTAACAATAAACGTTGATAACTGTTATGCTTTTTGGCGAATTTTGAAAAACTGGGAGAAGTGAAAAGGCTTGTCATTTTTGTCATTTTAGCACTCAAACTCTATTTACATGTAACTAACGTTGCGAAGAAAAAAGCAGAGCTCAAAATGCTGCTTCGAATTGTCTACAATAAGGTTTCTAAATATCATTTATTTCATACTTGTATCTAAAGTGACATTTTTCGGATTATTTTTGATACCAAAAGTGGAACATTAAAGTCCTAGTACTTTAAAGAAAAATTTTAAAGTCCTAGTACTTTAAAATTATACGTCAATCATTTCTTACATTGTTCCCGAGATTTTTGTGGCATCAAATTGTTCTTCACGTGATCTGCTTCATCTACAATGTCTTGAGGCACCTCAATTTTCTCCATTTTAAACGGAATAATCGAATAAAATATCCAAAACCATTCACCGTGACCCAGTTTTTCCGTTGTCATTTTTGACAAACGTTTGTTACTATGGGAATGTTAGTTCCCGCATATTTAATTATTACGAATAATTTGTGCGAGATAAACACACAACATATCTTTTTATTTTGACTTAGTTCATTAAACTTGTAGTATGAAATAAAACGTTGTATTTACCTCGAACGAAGAAGTGTTTTTAAAGGTACTCACAAGTAATTCCGGCCTCGGCTGGGCGCCTCGGCCGTAAACAACTTGCTCGTACTTTAAACTTCACTTCTCGTTCTAGATAAATAATATACTATTATTTCATACTTGTATCTAAAGTGACATTTTTCGGATTATTTTTGATACCAAAAGTGGAACATTAACGTCCTAGTACTTTAAAGAAAAATTTTAAAGTCCTAGTACTTTAAAATTATACGTCAATCATTTCTTACATTGTTCCCGAGATTTTTGTGGCATCAAATTGTTCTTCACGTGATCTGCTTCATCTACAATATCTTGAGGCACCTCAATTTTCTTCATTTTAAACGGAATAATCGAATAAAATATCCAAAACCATTCACCGTGACCCAGTTTTTCGTTGTCATTTTTGACAAACGTTTGTTACTATGGGAATGCTAGTTGCCGCATATTTAATTATTACGAATAATTTGGGCGAGATAAACACACAACATTTCTTTTTATCTTGAATTAGTTCATTAAACTTGCAGTATGAAATAAAACGTTGTATTTACCTCGAACGAAGAAGTGTTTTTAAAGGTACTCACAAGTAATTCCGGCCTCGGCTGGGCGCCTCGGCCGTAAACAACTTGCTCGTACTTTAAACTTCACTTCTCGTTCTAGATAAATAATATACTATTATTTCATACTTGTATCTAAAGTGACATTTTTCGGATTATTTTTGATACCAAAAGTGGAACATTAACGTCCTAGTACTTTAAATAAAAATTTTAAAGTCCTAGTACTTTAAAATTATACGCGAATAATTTTTTACATTGTTCCCGACATTTTTGTGGCATCAAATTGTTCTTCACGTGATCTGCGTCATCTACAATGTTTTGAGGCACCTCAATTTTCTCCATTTTTAACCGACTTCAAAAAAGGAGGAGGTTCTCTATTCGACTGTATATATGTTTTTTTAAACGGAATAATCGAATAAAATATCCAAAACCATGCATCGTGACCCAGTTTTTTCGTTGTAATTTTTGACAAACGTTTGTTACTATGGGAATGTTAGTTCCCGCATATTTAATTATTACGAATAATTTGTGCGAGATAAACACACATTTCTTTTTATTTTGACTTAGTTCATTAAACTTACAGTATGAAATAAAACGTTGTATTTACCTCGAACGAAGAAGTGTTTTTAAAGGTACTCACAAGTAATTCCAGCCTCGGCTAGGCGCCTCGGCCGTAAACAACTTGCTCGTACTTTAAACTTCACTTTTCGTTCTAGATAAATAATATACTATTATTTCATACTTGTATCTAAAGTTACACTTTTCGGATTATTTATGATACCAAAAGTGGAACATTAACGTCCTAGTACTTTAAAGAAAAATCTAAGTACTTTAAAATTATACGTCAATCATTTCTTACATTGTTCCTGACATTTTTGTGGCATCAAAAATCAAAAACAGCAATTTTTTTTTTTAATATTTTTCTGTTGCGTACTGTTTGCTTCAGATCACTGTACCATTAGTTTGGTGCGGCAATTTTTAAACACCCTGTATATAATAAAAGTAAAATATACAGCGTGTATCAAAATCTTCAAAATCGTATAATAGGAATACATATATTTGAATAGAGTTTTTTATTTTGTTTTCAACGTTGTCAAATACTTAATAGGTTAGATAAAAAAAAATGAATTAAAACGGCGCTAAAGTTCAAATTAGTAAAATTTCAAAAAATTAACAGAAATGTCTAATGTTATCGGAATTTAAAAAAAAAAAAACAGATACCAATACAATGTTGACAAGTTCTGAATTGGTACAAAATAATTGTGTCTGAACTGTTTTTCTCTATTAAATCATAAATAAACTTCTAAATAATAATATCTGGTTGCAACAGGATGGTGCTCCAACACACTAAGCCCGGTGCGGCATTATTTGGACGAAGTGTTCCCAAGAAGATGGAAGAAGAGGTCTAATAGAAGGGCAGGCTAGGTTCCCAGATTAGAACCCCATTAGATTTTTTTCTATGGGGGCACTTAAAAAGCAAGGTGTATCAAATCTGAGCCAACAATTTGGATGATTTTGAAGGAAGAATTCGACATGAGTGCAGTTTAATAACTCTCCAAACCATTCAAAACGTATTGGCTGCTTTTTTTTTTTTGAACATTTGGTGTAATATCTTTAATTCATAACTCTCACATCCATGGTCTTTTTGTTAATTTTGTTAATTTGTTAGCCCTACTTTAAAATTTTGGGTTGTTTTCTTATTTTTTCTCATTGATTGCTTTTGGGAACTTTGTTTTGTATGGATTTCTAAGGTTTTTTCCTTAAATTCTGATAAAATGAGACAGCTCTGTTAATTTTTTGAAATTTGACCAACTTGAACTTTAGTGCCGTTTTTATTTTACTTTTTCTTTATGTGATCTATTGATTATTTGATAACGTTGAAATCAGAATAAAAAACTCTATGCGAATGTAAAATCAAAAACACAAGTTACCATTAAAAAAATATTGATGACGTCATAACTGTCAAAAAAACTAATGAAAAAAAAAATTGGTATACGTTCCTCGGATGCGCTATAATTAACCCTACCATATGCTTTTTAAGTTTTATTTTTTGCGCAAATACTAACGGAGTTACTGAATTTCCACACTGTATGGTATAAAATGTTAAATTTGAAATATGAAACATGAAATAATTATGCAGTATCGTTTGGAAGAAATTAAATTTGACATGTAAATAATAAAATATGAAGAATTAATTATAAAACGTGAAATATGATACATAAAATGAAAATAATGAGATGTAAAAGCCGAAGTATGAATCTATTCTATTAAAATGTGTCAAGTGAAAACGCTATAAAATATGAAGCATCTATAAGGAAGATTACTTGCAACGTATATTGTGCAACAACTGTGTTTTCAACGCCAAATTGGCGACTGAGGGTGTGCAGGTTTGATGCGGTTGGTTGTGAGGTTTGGCTGATAATAATGAAATATGAAATATATGAAAAATAATATGTACAATAAATCATGAGATATAAAAGGTAAAGCGAAATACAAAACATGAAATACTTACATACCGAGTGTCCCAGAGGTGTGTGGATCATCAATTACGCCCTTATTTTGAAAGATATCAAAACGGGGTTTTTAGGGGAGTATAGCCACACGATACCTTCACAATTTAAAATTATTAAAAATCATATACAGAGTGTCCTAGTATTAGTAATATACCAAAGTTATGTTTTTTTTAAATGGAATGCCCTCTATATTAGTTGGTGAATTGAAAGAGCAGTTAATGCTGAGCAAAATGATATAAGATACTACAGGCTTATTATGGATGGTTCTTGAGTTATGAAGAATTTTAGGTCAAAATTAGTGCCTTTTTAAAAAATTGCAGAGACCATTCCAACAGAGATAACTGAATACTTTTCTGTCAATATTTTTTTATAGACCCAAACTTTAATACACACTGAGTGAAAGTCATCTAAATTGATATTTCTATACAGGGTGTACGATTTCGCAAAATCTATAATAACTTTTTTTTTTCAAATGGAACTCCCTATATTCCATTATACCACCAAATAGCATTCTTAATAAGCTTTCTGTCAATATATAGTTTGCCTCGGCAAATGTTAGTACTTTAGATAATTTTTGCAAAAAACGTAGAAAACTTTCCCAAATTGATGAAATCGTGTATTAAGATCAGATCGCCTTAGACTTGTTGCCATGGAGATATCATTTTAGACTGGTTACCATGGAGCCGTTTGTTCTTGTTGACAGTAAGTTATCCTGTAACAAATAGTTTCACCTTTGTGATTTTTTTACAAAATGAATTTTACGAAAGAAGTAATGATGAATATGGGACAATGCGTTAGGAGAAGCCGAAAGAAATTTCTTTTTGGCCACAAAAATTTACAACTTTTTGAAAACACTGGAAACGTGGCCTACAACAGAAAACAATTAATTGGTAGAAGAGTAGGTGAAAACACTGAGCTAGAAGTTTTACTAATCTTAGAAGAAAATCCTCACTCCAGAACAAAAGAAATTGCTGCCCAATCTGATATTTCGAAATCTTCAGTAAACGGTGTGATCAAAAAACATCGGTTTCATCCATACCACATTGAACTCCATCAAGAATTGCAAAAAGCTTATTTTGCAAAAAGAATGGAATTCTACGAAATAATGAATAATCTTCTAAAAAGGAATAGTAATATTTTAAACAGAATTTTATTCACTGATGAGGCGACCTTTAGGAGTAATGGGCATGTCAAGAGGCATAACATGCACTATTATGCCACTGAAAATCCCCACTGGAGGCGGACGATTGATTATCAGAATCAGTGGTCCTTAATGTGGTTGCAACAGGATGGAGCTCCTGTACATTTCTATAGAAATGTAAGAAGATATTTAAATGACTCTTTGCCGAGACGTTGGATTGGTAAGGGCGGCCCTGTCAAATGGCCCGCAAGATCACCAAATTTAACTCCTCTAGATTTTTTCGTTTGTGGTTATGTAAAGGATATAGTCTAGCTAATTCTCACGTAAACCTAAGCCTGTCTACCTCTCGGTGTCATTTCTGAAGTAATTTAATAAATTAAACAATAAACGACTATCTCGATAGCAATTTCGGGAAACTTTCTAGGTTTTTTGTAAAAACATTTGCTGAGGCAAACTATATATTGACAGAAAGCTTATTAAAAATGCTATTTGGTGGTATAATGGAATATAGGGTGTTCCATTTGAAAAAAAAAGTTATTATACATTTTGCGAAACCGTACACCCTGTATAGAAATATCAATTTAGATGACTTTCAATCAGTATGTATTAAAGTTTGAATCTATAAAAAATTATTGACAGAAAAGTATTCAGTTATCTCTATTGGAATGGTCTCTGCAATTTAAAAAAAAAAGCACTAATTTTTACCTAAAATTCTTCATAATTCAAGAACCATCTATAATAACCCTGTAGTACCTTATATCATTTTGATCAGCATTAACTGCTCTTTCAATTCACCAACTAATATACAAGGCATTCCATTTAAAAAAACATAACTTTAGTATGTTACTAATACTAGGACACTCTGTATATGATTTCTAATAATTTTAAATTGTGAAGGTATCGTGTGGCTATCGTCCCCCGAAAACCCCGTTTTGATATCTTTCAAAATAAGGGCGTAATTGATGGTCCACACACCTCTGGGACACCCGGTATATTGGAATGTGAAACATACTATGATGAAATGTAATTTAAAATTTCAAATGTGAAACGTGAAATGAGAAACAAAACAAGATATTGTTTGTGAAAATTTAAATATGAAAGAAATATAAAATATACAATTTAATATCTTTAATATGAAACATGAAATTTGTGAACCACAAAATGCAATATGAATTATGAGAGGTGAAATGTAAAACGTCAAACATGAAATATGAAATGTACAATTTGATATCTAAAAAATTAAATATCAAATGTAAAATATAAAATACAAAATGAGACATATTATGAGGTGTGAAATATATGACTAATGGTTACATATTATTTGGTTGATGTCCATTTTTTTTAAGAAATTAGTGTTTTTGGGGTTCAATAGGTTTAAGTGGACAATTGATTACTATGAAACAAAACTAAATTAGTGTACTGTCAAATTATATGATTAATGAATTGTAAAACATGAGATGGCAATGATGAAATGTAAAACATGAAAGCGAATAATAACAAAACGAAGCATGAAACACGAATCATGAAATTTTAAAAAGAAATATAAATCATAAAATATACCAAATATGAAATTCTAAACATCTTAACGTGAAATGCAAAATGCAAAAGATAAAATTATCAAACACGAAAGTCTAATATTGAAATGTGAATCTTAGAATATGAAATATAAGATGGATCAAAAAATGCAATGTGAAATTTTAAATAACAATCTAAAATTAAATGAAAATATATATGAAGATTTAGGTGTCATTGATTCTTCTTATTCTGGTGATTATCTTGACCCATTTGAGTATTACTACTTTTTGATCTTCTTGAATGTTTTGACATTTTTGACACTGTAGTATGAAATATAAATCATGAGAAACTGACAAAAAACCTTTGACGCTGTTTCTTGTTCATTCATAAACCTTTTTGAATGAATGTTTAAAACAGTTTTTACCGTTTAATTTTTTATAGGTGACAGTTGCTTCCATATGTTTCTCCAGACAAAATCAACGTCTTCTAGAAGCGGCTATCGTTGCGTCCAATAAAATATTTGAGGTTATGTTCCCGTCAAAATAAGTATCAGATCCACGCATTCTTTATTATTGATGTTAATGGCATTTTTTTTTCATTAAAACAACTTTTTTTTGCCTTACTGCATGATTCACAAATATTCATGGCTTACTTGCATTTCTGATGGTTCATTTTGGTGTTATTTGTTTAATATTATTTTTGATCGTATGACTATAATGTAGTTGTTAGAGTTTTTGTATTTAGAAAAAAATCTTTATAAGAACGAATGATAAAATGTACAGTGTAAAATGTATCTGTCAAAAGTTCTCAGCAAAAAAAATATCAAACTTATTCATTTGAAAGTGTTTTTAAAATAATTTTATTTGATGGATCACTTTATTAATTCAAATCAAATTAATAATAAAAAAGATACAGGGTCAAAAGTTTTTTTCTCAGAATGAAACGTGAAATGTGAAACAAGAATCACCCTGTGAAACGTGAAACAAACAATATACAAAACATTAAAATAAAATATGTAAATATACGTGAAGCATAAGATGTAGATCATGAAATGGAATAATATGAATGTGAAATGTGAAACGTGAAAGAGGATAATTGAAATATAATATGCAGGGTGTAACAGAAATAGATATTAAAATTTTAATCAGTAATCGAACTCATCTTTGTTACCAATTTTTCCTAATAAATTTTTGCCCTAAACCTCGAACTTATCGAGTTAAAATTAATGGAACTTTAGACGTTAATTTACTTGCCCGTCACTGAACCGTTCGGCTGATGATAATCACCACAAAAAACTTTAGAAATCATTCGGAAAATCTAAACCGCTCGACGTAAACAGACTAAAAATAGAAAACTTACCTACTATACGTATTTACTTTAACATCCAATGGTATTATTGATGAAAAATGAAAATTGTGGTACCAAACAGCATGCGGATTTTTGTCTGCCCATACATGCGTATTATTTAAGTTGAAACTCTCCTCGTCAGTTGATAAAAGAAATAGAAAATTTGGCTCCTGGTTTATTTTGGCCACGGCTTATTCAGAATTCACAAAAGTAAATCCAGGGTGTAAAAATTGGGCTTTCTGTACGTGATAGGGATACAATTGTTGCTATTTCAAAATTATCCAAATTTGATTTGCTAACTTTCGGGCGGTTTTTTGCAAAACACAATGCACAATATTAATGGAAATTAGGAGTCGTCCATTAATTACGTGAGCTCAAAATGGGGGGGGGGGAGGGGTCCAGTAAAATCTCATCAAATCTCATCTAAAGGGAGCAGGGGGTCATTGAAAATCTCACGTCATCTTTTTACATTAATACATACATTGAATAATTATAAAAAAAAACTAAAACTTAATATTTTACTTTTTTAAAGGTTTTCTATTTTGTCCGTAAA
This sequence comes from Diaperis boleti, assembly GCA_963583935.1. NCBI lineage: Eukaryota > Metazoa > Arthropoda > Insecta > Coleoptera > Tenebrionidae > Diaperis > Diaperis boleti. The sequence continues at coordinate 45,509,524 of OY757244.1, forward strand.
CAATTTTTTTTTTATTACAATAGCAATCTCGAGTATAGACAGTATTAAATATCTTCTATGTATGGGATTCCCTGAATTGAGACAATTGCGGCACAATTTATTTACCACTCTTTTCGTGGAAATCCCCGGTGCGTTAAAAATTTTTCAACGAACAGTACGGAACGCCCATGCCCATGGAGTAAATAAACAATTAGGGAAGGTAGTCTATTTTTATTGTTATGTAATTTAAATAAATTTGTTATAGTGTCCCTTAAACGCGCTATTATTTTTTCCCTTTATATTCCATCAGTATTAACGCTTAGGTATTTAGTGGTATTTACCAAAATACATTAACATACATGAAACTTAATTATTAAAAAATTGTAAGGGATAAATCTCACGTGAGGGGGAGGGGGGGTTTCACCAAATCTCACCAAACCTCATCAAGGGGGAGGGAGGAGTCCAAATTAACAGAAAAACACCTCACGTAATTAATGGACGGCCCCTATAGGCACACTAGAAAAACCGGCATCTTTTGTGATTAATAAATTTAAAAACGAAAGTAAATAACACCCCCGGATGCTGACTTTTCCGGACAAAAAACTTTTCGGAAAAATAGTAGATAGAAATTTTGTTGCTCTTGTCAAGTTCTGTAACTGATTACAATTTGATACCTATTCCTGTTACACCCTATATGAAAGATGAAATACAACAAAATGTAACTCGCCCGGCCTACCCGCTCAGAGGGATGCTGAATGTAACCCGTCATCTTTAAATATAGCCACGGAAGGCGATAGTATTGCAAGACCAGTAATCTTGGATATTTGTTGGTTTTTAATACAATTTGTAAAATCAATGCAATCGTTTCCAATGCATTAGGGTCACTGGGGGAAGGGGGTCATTACTAGAAAATTTTCTTCACGAAGCAATGTTTGGGAATTCAACACTGTAATAAAACTGCAATACAGCAATATCTCCCTGAAAACGGAGAAGAAAAACTCTACAGCAGTCAGCAAAATTTAAATAATGTTCTGGGAATAAGGGAATGTTAGGGATCGGTTTAAGAGTCTCGGCTACATCTGGTGATGAGATCGGAGGCAATGAAGGCAGCATACCGGCTTATAATTGCCGGATATGGTAAGACCAACGTCAGAAGGAGACATCATACCGAGATGTTTGGAAAAATACGGAACGATTCCTTACTGGCATGCAATCGGACAGACTCAGGACCGAATATCACTTTTAATCACCAATATCAATATAATGAATTTTATTCCATATTTTGTATATTAATACGTGAAGAGAAACTTTTGAACCCCTTTTTAACCATATTGCGCGCACGGAGGTGTGAGATTGAGCGTAGTTAAAGTTTATACGCAGAAGGAGAGCAGAAAGCTAAAATCTATATAATGTAATATGTGTTACATTATACATTAAAAATTTAATGATTAAATAATAAATAGTCTGTGATCAAACAGTCGCACAGAGCACTGAATGAGTGTCGAGCTGTGAATTTTGTGATTACATCTGTTCCTTTTTCATAGGTATTGCAAGGAATTAGGGCAAACAACACATGTTAATGACGTATCTGTACACACTCGCAGTTGACGTAATAGAACAACATTCAAAAAAATTATATGCAATGATTATAGACGTGTACTATTTGAAAAAGATCCTTAATAGCGTTCAAGTTTACAAATTTAATTAATTACGGTCAAATTTCGACTACTGGGCGACCACTAGTTAATATTAAAACGTAAAATATAAATTGTGAAATATGAAATGCAAAATTAGAAACATGCAATATGCAATTTCATATACATGTATGTAAAAAAAATTATATGAAATATGAAACATGATAATATGAAATGAGAAATTTCAAGCGTGAAATGTGATATTATGTGTGAAATATGAATATTAGAAATAAATATCGGAAATTATATGCAATATTAAAATATGTAATATAAAATAATTATGCAAAATGCGAAACATGAAACTTTGGATATAAGAATGAGATCTGACAGATCAATCGACAAATCTAAAATATTAAATACAAAATAAAATTGGTCAACTGATGAAATGAATAAACATTGATAATAAAATATGAAATTTAAAATAATACAATAAATCATGCAATATCAAATAAAAACGAGAACCACGAAATACAGAACATGGTACAGTAGTATCCCGGTAATATGGATATTGCCATATTGCGATCGAAAATTGCGAAAAAAAGTTTTGAGGTAATTTTGGAAAAGTTTCAAAATGCAGTGGCAGCACAATAAATATTCACGTAGCAGTGTAGCGTTTCCATGTTTTGTTTTTTTTTTTTCATTTTGTGATATGGCTAAGGCTTCAATAATCGCAATTATTAGAAGAGAAAGCGATTTTGGATAAATCAATTTTAAAAGCTCTATAACTTTTTTTTAGAAATGATCATCTACATTTTTATGCTTAGATTGATATGTAAAATTATAGAATACGCCACTTATTTAGTGACTTATTGAAAATAAAGAAGTTTTTATAAAAAAAACTGCTTTCCGACATGAAGCACCTGCTACACAAAGCGAGATTGTTGACTGCCGACTCTCAGAGCCACATTAAAAATTAGTGCTTGATCTAGCATCACTTTCCGAGGGTTGAAACATAATTACACTAATACTCTAAACACAAGACAGAAATATTAATTTAGAATTTCAAAACACGGCCACAATTCATGTAAATGAATGAAGTGCATAAATAAATGCAACGGACAACGCCTTTAAAAGACGCGAAAAAAAATAGTCCGACCCTGTTTCATCAAAGTCGCGTGCCGACACATGATTGTCGATAAGCATTTTTTTCTATGAGAACTTCTTTATTTTCTGTACGTCACTAAATTGGTGGTGTATTCCTTTACCAGTAAAAATATGCAGTAGATCTTTGAATCACTCTGTTTAACTGTTTTTTGAGTTCAACAGTTATGATCACTTACCATCATTATCGCTGCTTTCCTTTGTAGGTGTTGGCTCTCTATTTGACATAGTAGGCGGTGGAACGGAAGGTAAAAGATTGTGTGTGTATCGTGCAGAAGTCAAAGCCATCGTCAGAGGAACCGGTGGTCTGGAAAATTTTATTTTTATATCCTATTGATTACAAAGTGCTATAAATAGCCAACTGCTAAAAATAAAGCATAATACGGCATTTCGCATTTACTGTGTCACAATACACCGATCAAAAGATTATGTATTTTTTGAGACAAATCGAGCTGAAACTTGTTAGCTTTTGTAGTTTTAACGTATGACAGAAGACTGCGCACTTGCATAACATCAAAAGCTTTAATCACTTGATAATAATCTCTATCAATGCTCGCAGCATCATGTGAAATGTCTATAAAAAGTTGAAATTTCTCACCCAAACACTCCAACTGCGACGGCAGCTTCTCTGAGAGCTCGTTCCTGCTCGGCGCTCATATCCCTCAATGTTTCCGGTCTGATCGTTGCTGTATTCCTTGGCTGTCTTTCATTTTGAACGGCTAAAATTATAACTTTTTAAGAAGATTTATCAAAGCTTAGCTTCACAAATAACAAAAATTGTATTGACAGATCGCGGTCGTGGTGAAAACGTGACCGACGATCCTTTATAATTGTTACAGTGGGGTGCCCATTTGCGTGCCAAATTACCCCTTTCTGAAGCATCTGAAACATGCGACACGTGCCCATAATCCACGCACGTTAAACGTATGCGAAATAATTGAGCGTTATATTTAAATGACGACCCGTTTTATGTTTAAAGTAAATGTAGCGTCAATGTGTTAAGCTGACATGACCACATTATTTCTTACGGAGTGGTTATAATAATGAAACATAGAAAGTAATTTATTTATAATTTAATATATTTTATCTGTTATGCTTTTTGTATTAAAATTTACTCCACTTGGATTCATCGACTTTCTTCTGGTTTATGTTTTTTGTAGTTTTTAACATTTTAGAATATTCGCGGTTTTCTTCTTTATCGAGGTGTTTTCAGGTAACTATTTTAAATTCAGTGTTACAATAATGAACAACAATGTCGATGTTTTTACGAGTTTTGAGACAAATAGGTTGATTGAACGGATAAGCTACGTAACCTCTAGATCAACCACATTGATATATGACTTGTATATTCAATTATTTCTGATTATATTATATATTTCTTAGAGATAATCATTTTTGTGACCTTTATCTGATTAATCTATTTAAGTATATAAAAAAGTCTAAATAACTCTTAAAACATGAACAGGGAGGCTCAGGGGCCGACTTGGGTTTACAACTCAAGAACGGTTGGACCGCTTTTTATGATTTGAATTTGGATAACTATAAAAAGATTGGAAAAATTACAAGGGGCGCTTGAGACCCAGGGGGACCCCCATGTTACAGGGCAACGACAATAACAAAGAACGCTGGCAGTCAAAAATTCGTACCGGGCTTTAAAAATGAAAATCGACAGTTATGGCGGTTAAAATGTCCGTTTAGACAAAAAGTTGACTCATCAGAGAAGATGACGCAATTAATAAAGTTACCATCCTGATGTATTCAGTGCATCATAGTTTCGCAAAATTCGATTCTGCGGTCAAAATCATCAGCAACGCCATCTCTGATACATGACAGAAACAAAAATGAATATGGCGTTGTATGTTGGTTCCGGTAATGCCAGTAAATGGCGTTGTGTGCATTATCCTTTGATAAAAAAATTGAATTTATTTAATTCAGCTAATAAACTAATACAACATTTATTGATTCTATGGCGGTACGAAGTTTGCCGGGTCAGCTAGTCTAATATATGGAAATTATGCATACTATACATTAATGTGAGAGGTAGAAGAAACGTTTTAGTTAATTTAACATCTCCGTAGTTGTTAAATTTGAATATGTAACAAGTAATTTTGTGAAGATAATAAAAAAAAACAAATGGAGATGTTAAGTTTTCATAAGACATCATATAAAAATAATATGTATTTTCACTTAAAACGATGATGAAAAATTTTTTTTTTAATCGGTTTAAGGGAATTCAGAATTCTAAATAATTATTATGGAATCATTTAAATGCCGCAGCATAAAAAGTTTCAAAAACAGGCGCCGGGTGTTTCATGTGCTATGTTCATGCAAAATTTCCATTTTCAAGATTCCAAGTTCCAAGATTCAATATTTTCAAGATTTGAGACTGAGATTCCAAGTGCTAAGACTTCAAGTGTAAAATTCCATTTCTCCACCAACCATTTCTAATTTAGAAAGACACTAAAATTTCAACTTATCAAGTATGTATGAAGTTACTCAGTTACTTTACTTTAGACCTCGGTAAACAACTTACAAACTCCCTTTGATTATTACTCATTCAAATTCGACAAAGCTTTGTAGCAGAATAAAACCCTTAAAAATAATTTCCACACCGTGTGGTGTACACAAAGACGCAAAATAAAACAGTTAACAGCAGGTCGTTCTTAGTGAGAGGACATTATTGAGCTTCCAACACAACATACTCTGTTGTCTTTCTTCCACCACGTGATGTTAGAGAGAAATAAAACAAAAGTTGGATGTTTTAGAACAGTGGTTTTAGCCCTTCACAGCCAAAGCATAATTGGTAGAGTTACAGCGACAAAGGACGAAATGCAAATCCAGACAGTGTTTGAGGCGTTGGGCGTCGCTTAGCGTCAGATGAGACGTGTGCTCGCCCACGGGCTGCTTTATATTCCGTTATTGGCTTCGTTTATTCGGAAATTACAACGTGATAAAGCATATATTCCCATTTAATGCCGCCTGATAAACATAAAGTAATGTTATTGTTAGTTGGAGTACTTTGGCAGTATATTATATGATAGATAGTAAATGCCATAGAATTATTAACATTTTATGACCTCTGTATGCATGTATCTACATTGTATGCAAGTTGTGGTGATGATTTTGTATTAATTACTCCCCTAAAGCTAACTAACGCCAAATTTCCTAGTATTCCAATATGAAACGATAAATCTCATGTCTGATTACGTAATCTAGAGACTTTTTGAACCAAATACATCTTTTTGCCCTCTTATACTGCTTATACTAGATGTATCAATTACTAAACTTGTGAAGATTTACTGAGAATCTAAAAATCTGCGATTCTCAGAACTTGAATCCGGGGAATTGAGAAGACAAAAAAATAAAACCTGAAAACCCTAAAAGACAAAGAATCCGAAAATCGGAGAAATTAAAACAATGAGGATCCGGAATTAAAAATAGAGAGCATAAAAACCTGAGACTGAATACCTGAAAAACTTAGAGTTTGAGAACCTGAAGAATAGAGAATCCGAAAATTTTAAAAACCGAAAAGCACCTGAGAAGAAGCTTAATACTTGAGAAATGAACCATCTGAGAACTTAAAAACTAAATGAAAAGAGAATCATTGTACATTTTGGCATTGAGCGTTTGTTCTTGGTTCTCTTTCGATACTCTTTTTGACGCTGAGCATGTTATGATTTTACTATTGTCTCTCTGTATTGTAATAGTAAACTTATATGTAAACACAGTAAATACTTACATCAAGTTAATTTAATTTGATCTACATAATTAATTCACACATTAATTACTAAAATATGTATGTATCACAGATTACGGTACAACATGAAAACGAATTTTTAAATAAAATAGAATACATAATTATCAGTCACTCAACTGATTTTAATAAATTAATTGAAACATTATCTTCTGAATCTACAGTTTTCACTTTTTTATTTCGGAGAGAGAGATATAGTATTTTTAATAAAGAGAAATAAACAGCCCTATCCTTGTCACTTGTCCCAGTCCTCCGTTTAAGGGCAAATCTTACAACAATTTCATGTGATTTAAAATCAATAGATGGCGGGCCAAACAGACCAAAAGTAAGGTCACTAGATGAAAAATTCTCTTCCTAAAGGTAACGCCAACGGTTGCGACATATATCATTCTGTCTCTTTTAATTTCCATGAACATTTGACATGGATATTTTCTGTTATTCGTGTACAGTTACGGCCACGGAATTTTGGCCGTCACTTATCATTTATTGTCATAAGATGTAAGGCGACCCTTAGGTATTCGTAACCTAACTTTCTACTATTTCAAAGACTTGTCATTTTGACACTGACTCACTCGCATGAAAACACTAACAGTGACAAATTTTTAGATTTTAATTTCAAAAAGTCAATCATAATGACAATAAAGCATGGACTACATCCATTTTCTTTTAATTGACATTAAAGTGACGGCTAAAATTCCATGGCCGTGACTGTATGCTCTGAACTGTCATTTATGATGTTTCTCGGCAAAGTCAAGAGGAGTTTTTTGATTTTTCGATAAATATGGTACGACTATGTGAAGTTCAAGGCTGTAAAGCACAATCAGGTTAAGCCTTTTGAGTTGTCCCACAGGTAAATACAATGTTAGAGTGTATGCACTTGTTACCTTCCCCACATTTTTAGGCGAGAAGAAAATGGTCATTTGCAAAATTTGTTTGGAAGTGTTTTGAGAAAACCAAGTACTATAAAACACTACATATACGTATACATACAAGTACTATACATACCGTAGAATGGGGATACTTGAGAAGGATTATGTAGGAATTTAAAAAGTTCAAAATTTTGAGTTGATAAAGTGTGAGCTTTCATTTACAATAAATGAGATGAAGTGTGTGGGTATAGATTGGTATGTAAATTTCCACTCCTAGAACATTAATTATAGAACTTTGGAGCATTAGTGAAAGACAAAGGAAACAATTGTCCACAGTAGAAATGGGCTTCTGGCGTAGATGTTGCAGGCTAACTTTACGAGATCGAATCCGAATACAGAGGTACGACAACGCATGGGAATCGATACTACAATATTAGACACAGTAGAAACAAAAAGTCTACGGTGGTACGGACATGTCAGTCGTATGGACTGTTACAGATGGCAAAAGAAACTGCTGCGATGGGAGCCTTTGGAAAGAAGACGTAGGGGTAGACCAAGAAAAACGTAGAACAAGCAATGTTAGAAAGAAACCTGCAGGAAGAAGATGTAACGAATCGATCTATATGGAGACTAGGATGCGGTAGACGACAATAGTTGTAAACACCCGCAATTATAATTATATGAATATTAATTATTTCAGAGGCACTTCTGTTCAGAAGATTTTATAGTGAGTTGTAAGCATAGTGTTAAAGAAGCCTTCCTTACATTTGAAGCCAATCTTTGAAGGCTCAAGCTTAAAGAAGTTAATAAAGAAGAAATTAAAGAAACCATAACCAGCGAGATGTGGAAGTAGAAGTGTTGGGATGAGGCCGGACTATACAAAATATTATTTAGACAAAAATAATTGAATAAATAACATTAAAATACCACTTGTTATTATTATGGAGTTATTCTGTTTGTCAGTTGAAGACTCGGAGGTTGAAGATTGGTAAATACACGGTTGACGAATCGTTGATGATTTTGGAAAAAGTGGCTCGATCGAGGGTTGCCTGCATTATGTTTTCCACGTTCAAACCCGTCCAGTGGCGAAGACTTTGGAGCCTTTATAATTTCTTCGGTCCAACCCATCGTGTTCTTACTATTTTTCCAAGATTAGTTGGTATTGGTATAAATTCATATAATCAGCAAATTAAAATTGAAACCTTAACCTTAAATCCGGATTATGTCATTAAAATTCTTGAGGAATCGATAAAAATCCCTAGATTTTTGTATCTTTTTCTAACCCATTAAAACTCATCCTATATCTATCTCTTTTAATTTCCATGAAAAATAACTGATGGCGGAACTTTTATAAAGAGAATTTTTCATCTAGTGACCTTAACCAAAAGTAGAGTTCCTATATAATAACTATTTAGATAAGAGTTAGGACAACATGAAGATCCAAAAATCAAAATCACTTGATTTTTCTGATTATTCGAACATCAAATATTGACATTTCAGTAACTGGTCTCAAATTATATGCCACTCTTGTCATGCTATCTAGGTTTAAAATGAATAAATTTAATGTAAGAAATTAATTGAACCTACAGAACAAGCGAATCAGCTGCGGATGATGTTCTACAGTCATCTACAGTCTAGTCTAAGTTGCAGATGTATTGGTTGTTTAATTACCTCGAATGTACATAAACACACAAAATAATATTGTATGTTTTGGCAAATTAATCAGTTAGTAAGTATTCCTAGCTAAAGCTCTCACACTTTTACTGCCAAATGTTTGAGATGTAAGTTTTCTCCTTAGAGTCGTATTAACATGTGCACTGTAAATTTTGAATCTGTATGACAGAAATCGAGAAATTATTTGAATTTGCTTCAATATCAGTGTCGGTGTCTTCAAAAATCGTTGGAATTGCACCATATTTAATTTTTTACTACCACGCTTAATTACGATGTACTCCATAATTGCACTGATCCTCTGCAAAATGAGCACTACAGAGGCGGGCACCATTCGCCGGTTTCCAATCTGTCCTACGGCAATTTTCTATCCAAACGCTGGAATATCAAATCTATGAAAGGAACATTTAGTTCCTGACCGGTTTTAGCAGTTTTGCGCCGAACATCCAGTCATTATTGTTTTGATTCTCACTTGTGACAGAAATGACAAAAAATATCAGCGTAAAACACATGAGAAACCTATGTGATAAATCTACTTTGCCATGATTTTTGGTTCCAACCAATCAAAAACGATCTCTATTGACCCAACTCTTATCTAAATATTATAGAGTAACCATGATACAATGTATCATTGTATTGTATCATGTAGAGTAACTCTAACCAATAGTTTTCATGTTTTAGAAGGGTTTCCCTTGACGGTTTTTTAAATTGTAAAAAGTAAATATTACTTATTTTTGGAGCTCTACAAAATGTAGGTATACCTTAGTTTTTTTTTTCAAATTTTAATTTTTCAATTTTTTAAAAGTGCTTTTCTTGCAGATTTTTTTTTTCTTTTATTAATAACCAAAATATCAAAAACTATATCCCTGGAGATTGCCGTTCTCTATTCAACTCCGTATTCAAAATTGTAATAGGATTAGCCAGTTCCTCAAAAATTGAGGAAAACTTTTACGCTCTCTCGCATGCTGGGCTTAGCATTTTAAGGTCTTTTAAGGCCTCTTAAGGCCTTTTGAGACCAAATCCGACAACATTTAATAGCCCAGTATGTGAGAAAGACAAAATATCGGAATTTTTTTTAGTTTGTAGGCAAATATTTTGAAGCCACATCTTTAGCGCGAGGGGAGAGTCACGGAGGGGGTACACTTGTTTCAAGGAACGTTTTTGGAATTTCGGCCTTAAATCCTTCTGCGCTGATTGGTTCATTTAATTGTTCGTTTATTTTCGGTAGATTCCGTCCAATACGTGAGCAATGTAAACAAAAATCATGGGCGTTACATTGTTGGGATTGCAACAGTACAAAAAATCATTACAATTTTTATCTTTTAACTTTCCACGAGATACAGAACAGCGCAAGAAGTGTTTTCAATGTTTGAACATGCAACTTTATTAAACAACAGAACACGTTTTAGAACTTCCTGTTATATGTATAAATAGTCTACGAGATGCTATAGTTGACTTTGTCAAATGACGGCTTACTGTGGTCAATTTTGGATCTAGAAGACGTTTAATAGTGCCTAGACTTATTGTGACTTTTACGGCAGTGAAGAATCGTACTTGTTTTTGACCAACTTATAGATTGCCAAATCTAAGAGTTGAAAGTTGTGCTACAAAAGTCAGTCATTTTCAACAAAACAATCGCTGACAGGAAATATCTACCTCCAAAATGCCATCAGAGGACCTTGTTAGACCGACTGAAGAAGAATAATGAAACTATTTCTACAGGACAAAGTTGACTGCTTTATTTTTTAATGCCACTGTATTCTGTAAATTAAGTCGTCATGGCAATGACCAATCAGGGCTTGAAATTTTAAATTTTAAAGGACGCTAAAATTTTAACACCCCTCTAAAAATTACAGAATAGCTCCCATTGTGTTTAAATCACTACTCCAAAATAGAGGAGTCTTAAAGTTGCTGTGTTTTAAATGCATTATTTTGGAAATTTAGTTTTCTTTTTATTGTTATTTTTTCCCACAGTCGATCCCACAGATGGCTAAGTAATTTATTTAAAGGTCAGAGCACTTTCAGGATCTAATTTAACTTTCTTTTCACAACCTGCAAATGCACCATGTGCATTTTATATTTTATCATGTAATAATCAGGATTCACCCCATTTAAGAGTTTTTTAACATGTTAGTGAAGGTTTTAAGATGTTAGTGATTGTTTTGTTAAGAGGTGTTTTAACATGTTTGTCTTTACGTCTTTATTTTTTTTTCGAATTTGGTTTCATAATTTGCAAATTATAACACCAAAAACAGAATCATAATGATCTAAATTATAATTCTGTTTTTGGTAACTTTTCTTGTCTTAATGTTGCCTGCAATTTTGCAACTGTACTGCAATGTGACCGCGACAACGACGTTATAAACGTCAACTAATCGCGCCATATGACAGATGTGAACCAGATGTGAACGAAAATGTGAGAAAAATAAAAGAGAAGTAAATGACTTTCGTTCCATGATTAGATGTAAACATTGGTAAAAACAAGAATTGAAAAAATGACAATCAAACTTGAGGTACAGCTTGTGTCTGCATAATCAAAAGTTTCCAAATCTAACCTCCAAATCAGAAACGTCATGTAGCAGAAGTACTAATTATACTGAAATACCACTCGTGTTATTCAAAAGTCCCAAAGTCAACAATTTAGCACAAATTTTCAGTTTTTCTTAATTAAATAAAGCCCGAATTCCAAATTCGAAAAAATAGTATATTACACGCGTTTCACAAGCCGAAATCAACCGTCTTGTGAAACTTGTATAATAATATACTATTTTCTACTTTGCGTTCGTACTGAGGCTATTACGATACGCTTTTGCGTGTCATAATAGACAAAAGCGGTGTTATAATAATTATACTAAAAATAGTAGATTTTATTTTTATAATATTGGTAATCTCTCTGATCTTGGCAATCCTAACCTATACTTCGCTATCAATGATGTATGAATGTGAATTGGCATTACTATTTGTATCACTTGTGTTGGAACTTCACGTGCATTTAGGGTAAGCGACTTTGTTGGGGGAGGTGTCCAACAAGCTGGTAACACTTGTCGCCTTCCTGGCGCATTGGTGTGGGAAGGGGTCTGTAGGTTTTGCATGGCCTTTTCAAATTGGGCGTATGTTTTTCCATATACCTCGCGTGACTGAAGGTAGCAAATTGCCTATCGTATTTTCGCCAAATCCCGTATTTGTGGAGGCGTACATTGAAGAACTTCAGAACTCATTTTTGGAAGGACAAAAATACGAGTGTTGACGTTTCAAATTAATTCTTTTTCATAGACGCACCTCGCAAGCGTGCCAACTGCCGCGAAATTTCCTAGATTGTAAAATTTGATTATTTTGTATAAAAAGTGGCAAAGTAGAAAAAAATACTGTATGATATCTCGTTTATAAGGCATTTTGTCGCACTTACTATTTTAGGGCACTCCTCGCTACGCTCGTGCGTGCGACAAAATGCTTCTTATAAAACTCGTTTCATAATATACTATTATATGCTATTATTTATATAACGGCTCATTGTGACACTGAAGATGGGATCTCAGATCTCACAAGCGCTCTAACTTTTAAATAAATTACTTAGCCAACTGGGATTGACTTAGATTTTTTATCCTTTACCATCTTTTTGAAACAGCCCACTTTGTTCTGAATGAATTCTTCGAATTTAATAAGATTAATTTACATACTAATAAACTATTGCCACAATCTTGTTATGACTGCAGGTTGCATTCAAACTTTTGTTGTTCGTTTCATTGCAGTATACTGTAAAAGCGCTTCAATATCGACAATGTCTGTCGTAATCAGGTGCTGTCTGTCAATGTCATTATGTAAACAGGCTTGTCGTAAAAGCAGTTAGCTCAGTTGCGAGCCGCGCTATTGCCGAGGGTGGAAGAGCAAAGCAGGCGTTGGCTGTAACAAACAGCTATAGCCGGGATTTAGAAGACGCTGATTAATGGGATTCAAAGCTGGTTAATTCCCACCAAACGCTCTACCAAAACTCCCGGGAAGCACCATTAGACGGTGACGCTCACTGCCATCAGCCGCCGACTTAACCACCGTCTCGACACGGGAGGGCAAAATCGCATGCGTATTACACTGCTGTAATTTACAATCTTGAATAGATGGCTATGAAACGGTCATGCAGTCCTGCGATTTGCCGAAATGGAATTGTTTTTGATGCTCTTCACCGCTGCTGGATTAATCCCTCCATACATCTCCGCTTTAAAATGCGTTCAACATTTATCTAATTTTCCTAGAGATTATATAAATGAAGGACACCTGGTATTAAATATCAACTTTTTGTTGGTAATGGATTTAGATAAAAGTGTAGATTGTTTTTTGCCATTAGGTTAGTGTTATGTCAATTGTAATAAAATTGTAAGGTTATGTTAATTTAATGTAAATTTAAATAAAGCTCTCAATCATCAACGGCTGACCGAATCACAGGCTTACTAATTTCGATATTACCAACTGAAATTTATATTCTTAATCAGTCTGTATTTACGTTTATAAGTAATATTATATTATTAATGGTAGAAGGTGATAGAGTAAATGGGTGTAACTTTGAATAATTCTCTATAATTTTTAGCCCCTCGTTACTGTGAAAATGTGCATGTTACATTTTGCTCTATTTTATTTTTAACTAGTTTCATCCTATCATTTATCTATTCGAAAGTATAGATCGAACTTCTGCGATAAATTCCCCAGACTATTCAGTATGCAGCAAGCACAAGTGTTGAAGAACTTCACAGTTTCCGTAATGTTCATCGAGAGCTTTCTCACTTCTCCCAGGACTCGCTTTCCTAACTTTCATCCTTTACCCCACACCACGAATTCTCCCACTCTCTCGCTCTCTTGATAATTTAATAATGCTCCGGAACTTTAGATCCTTCGCGCACAACCTATCAGATTGAATATTTTCAACTTACCATCTTTGTTCATTCCCATTGCTAAGCATTTTTTCAGACGGCAGGCCTGGCATTGATTTCTGTGAGCCTTATCCACTATGCAACGTCCAGTACCAGCTTGACATCTACAAAGAAGTAAACAGTAGGTACATTGTTTAATGTTATACATTGTAAAATAAATAAAATTAAATTAAAACCTGTATTAAAGAACGAGTTTCATGAGGCCAATTTTATGACACGGAGCTGTGAGTTTTATAAAGGACGAGTGCCATAACGGCCGTATGGAAGAAATTTTTATACTATTTTTTTCTACTTCGCACTATTTTAACAATTTTTCAGACATTAGAATTTTTAAAATCTGGGGAAATATGTAGTGGTTAGCTAACAGTTGTCAAATGTTATGAGTTATATTCTCACATTGACATTTGAAATTTCAAATGTTTACAAAAATGTTAAAGAAGAGAATGTAACTCCGCAAGAAATTTCTCAAACTAACACCGAGAATTTATCGTTGCATAAATTTCAGGCCCGGTGTGAAAACCAATTTGAGAAATTTGAAGACTCATGTAAGGAAAACAAAATTCGCGCTATTTCGCTATTTCGGAAAACTTTGAATGACAAAGAAATGAGTACGAAACATGTAGGTGTACTACAAGCATAACGCTAAAGTATGTTGAGGACTTGCTTAAGTGTTATTAATAAAAAAGTGGACATCTCTAAGTATTTTATGAAACTGCAGTCTCTTTTAAAGCAGTCATCATCTGGAAAAAATGTACCTACAATGTCTTTGGAAGTAGATTTTATTATAGAAAATAATGACAAAATACAAGGTGTTGTGGAAGTGGATACAAATATTTTAGGGGGTGGTAGAACTCGTGAATTTGAGCAATCTTTTCAAATAACATTTTTTTTCCAAAGTTGTTACTTTCCAAGATACAGCTTACTAGGAAAACTTACACCTGCCACTGTATAGACAGGTCATAGGACCAATTTTATATTCGTATTCGTAAAAAGAATTAACAAAAAACTAGTGAATTAATACATTATAATAATATAACGGTGTATTTAAATAAAGAGGAAAATAAATAGAGGGCGATTATGACGCCTGTAATAAATACTCATAATGTCGTCCTTCGCTGGCAATATACAATTGAATCCGTCGTTTCATGGAAATTTGTGACGTTGATATTGGCGAATTTGTTCAGAAGTTATTTGCATACGCTGGGTTACTTCTTCTACGTTGTTAACTGCACTACACTAATTCTTTTAGGTCTCCCCACAAATAAAAATTACAAGGATTTAACACAGAAAGTCCGTGAATTAGGCACATGACGTTAAGAAAATCGAACCAAGTAGTTTTGCCGACAGCGGGCAGATCAGAACTGATTGTTTGCATACGGAAGGTACTTTTGTGCGACAAAAACGCTGGATAAGATTTTCTCGGTCAATGAAAGTGATGTTTGTGAACGACTCGTGAAAATAAGGGGCGGAGAAATTTTTAATAAATGTGCGATTTAAAAAGGTGTTATTTGAAAAGGTTGCTCAAATTGACGAGTTCTACAATAGGATTATGAGATGTTGCTGTAAGTTTTGTGAAGCAATTTTTTCTCCATACAGTTTTTACATTGAATTTGTGCTTTATTTGTTAAAAGAGAATATTATCAAGACCAAGAAGAAATTTATGCCTGCACAGCCAACTTCCAATTGTAGAGGGAGCTGGTAGACTTACACAATGCTTTTTAATAAGCCGCCGTAGATTTATAATATAACATGAGCGCAAAATTTATTTCCTGTTTGGTCGAACGTTGTCGTTTTTGCGTCCTAAATTGAATGTGCGCTAATGTTCGTGCATTCTTTGATGAAAATTTTAAATTGTTCAATATTTTTGTTATTTTCTTTTAATTCTCGCACTTTATGTTGTAATCTGGGGAATTTCGTTTATTTGTTGTGTTACAATATCTATAATTAAAATGAAATGCTGTTCGTTGGTAAGCGCATTACCTGAGAACAGCTGGACCGATTTGACATTTTTAATATTTGTAGCCCAAATAAAGTTCTTACGGAAAAAAAAATTGGCAAATTCGGGAAAAACTGCTTTTTCTATGAGATTTTTGTATGAACTCAAGACCTTAACTCACGATTCAAACGATGGGTATGCGTAATTCTTTTTCTGTTTTGTTTGTTATGGTTTTGGAAAAGTTTTCAGGAAAATAAAATTTGAGACAATTACTAAGGAAAGTTGGAAAATTCGGACAAATTGCAAAAATCATAATCTTTTTTGTTTTGTTCGTTATGTTCCCGGGATGGAAAATAACTCAATTTATTGAAGTTTAGACAGGACAACATCTGTCGGGCCAATTAGGTTGTTTGTAATAAATAACGTAACACCACTTCTAATATTTAAAAAAATATATTTGGTCCAAATGTATCTAAACTTTTGCAATAACCGACTACAACATCTGGTCTTATGCGAAAATCGGTGTCTTTAGTGTAGTAACGGGTCAAGTGTACGCCCAGGTCGTAGCGCTGAGTTCAACTGGGCGACTTTTGGTCTTAAAACAGACAGTGACCATTTTGTTTATATTTTAAGCATTTTGTTTATACTATAAACCGTTTTCTGCTGAAACGTTCTTGCTGCCGAAGAAAGACAATGAAATCGTCGCAAAATCAAATAATGAATGAACAAAAGATTAAAACGAAATTTTATTGACCCAACATATTTTTCCACAAGAAAATATTAGAATAATACTGCAAAATTCTGTGAAATTCCAAAAATGATTTTTTTGAGTATTTTCAACAATAATAACTAATTCATGTCGTTGGACGCCTTTCACCACTTTATATTTATCAATAAGTAATCATAATAAATAATGGGAAGATGATAAAATCAAGTTGTACACATTTGACTAGAAATTCTGCATTAGAGAAATACTAAACAGCCGATGATAAGTCATTATTGTGGCCGAAGATTTCGTTTAGGTTAATTTTTTGAAATTTTACTAATTTGAACTTTAGCGCCGTTTTAATTCATTTTTTCTTATGTAACCTATTCAGTATTTGATAACGTTGAAAACAGAATAAAAAACTCTAATATGCGAATGTAAAATAAAAAACATAGGTTGCCATTAAAAAAAATATTGGGACGTCATAAATGTAAAAAAAAATGAATAAAAAAGTATGCGTTCCTCGGATGCGTTATAATTAACCCTACCACATGCTTTTTAAGGTTTATTTCTAGTGCAAATACTAACGGAGTTACTGAATTTATTCCTTACTTAATTTCCACACTGTATAGTTTACTTTTGTTTGATGTGTTTTAACGCATACATTAGTTCTGTAATATTTTCTTCATTTTTCAAGGTAAGTGCATTGAGGGCTGGGATGTAGATTTTAAATTTTTGATGTTTTTGATTTTTGTTAAAGGTTATTGTTGAAGGGTTAATCATTAATTAAGAATAATATTTCTTAGTCAGTAAATTGCTTACATACGAAAACAAAAATATTTACTTTCTTACTTATTTACTTACTTTTTAAGTAAAACAAAAGATGAATTTATAAATTAAATAATTCAAATCAGCCTCTGTTTCTAACTGCCCCCTCTCCCCTAAAAACACACGTAATTCTTATTTGGATGCTTTATTGTACCGCACTAATAAAGAATGAAAATAAAAATGAATACACTCCATATTATAACTACTTTTAATCAGTTTTTCCCTAAAACACCAAAAACAATTTTATTAACATTGTTGCCGAAACGTGCGTTGGCAGTTGTAATAAAATTGTTTTTGGTGTTTTAGGGAAAAACTGATTAAAAGTAGTTATCTACCACCAAAAGTGATCCAGACAATTGTTTTCTTTTTTACTCCATATTATATCTAATATGAAGTTTCAGATTCTACGAAAATCACGTACATATATCTCAATTTCCGATATACCGGGTGTTATGGAAATTAATACAAATATTTTAGGGGGTATACTTTTGTAAATATGTATTGTAGATATTTGTTTAAACATTTTTTGAAAAAACATTAAGTGTATATAATCGAATTGTTGATTATTTGTAAACTGTTGTAAAACAAATGTCAAAAATATAACAAAACATTCAAAAGCTGGTGCTAGATTAAGAGTGTTAAATAACAAATGAGCTATCATTATTTTTACTTAGATATTTAATTGTATTTTGTTGAACTAAAAATGAAGATAAAACTTTAACTAAAAAGATTGCAGATATATTTTAAATTAAAATTTAAATCTATCTAAGTCGAACTCCACAAACTTTAATAAGTGTAAAATTACAAGTGGAACATGTAATTCACTATTTTAATTTTTTACCACTCAAACAAACTTACCAGATTCTCTTTGATCCATTTTTAATTTTTACATTTTATAAAATGTTGTTTTTACGAAATTTTTTAAAAATCGTGTAACCCGTTCAAAACATCAAATTTAATTCAAAATTACGTCAACGTCATAATTTTTAATATTCTTTAAGGTAAGAACCCCTCTGTAATTCATCAGTTGTATCATTAATCTCTTGTTAAATTAGGGCTGATGATAGCAGTAGTGTTCTGCCGAAACATGTTCCATTTGTAATTTTACGCTTATTAAAGTTTGTCGACTTAGATATATTTAAATTTTAATTTAAATTTGCTCCACTTGGATTTATCAACATTCTTCTGGTTTAGATATATTTTATTATTTTAGAAAAATATTGTACCAAATTTATATAGTAAATAGGTATGTTCGCAACTTTGAAATTAAATTATTTTTACATTTAATTACCTCGATTTACTCATATATTTTTATGTTCAATTTTTAATTACCTACCTACTTGTGTTTAATAATAATCAATGTAAATAAATGTTCATTTTCTGTTAGGGTTGGTATTAAATTTTGTAACGACACTTCCTTATTCACTGTTTTGTGAAATCATGCTTCGATTTTATATTTATATTTATTGTTTAAAAATACACCACATCGATCCTGAAATTTGTGCACCCAAAATATCAAGTGCGTTCTATAGCCGACACGAAAACCGATTTAATTTTCGTTCCAGGTGCCGCGCCATCTATTACCAAAATAGCTTATAGCATATCGATGGGAAATTGTTTCATTTCATTTTTCACTTGACACCCCAACTTACGGACATCCATAAACTACCGAAAAGTCATGTGACGGGGATCGCAAAATACCGTATAGTTGAACATTCTGTTAGTAAATGCCAACTCACAATGATATACATATAAAGATACAAATGACATAATCATGTATTTTATTATATTCTAAGTGACATATATTTCATTTTATTTTGCTTTTTACAAACAGCCGCAAGGGGTATCACATATGGGGCATATTTAAATAAAATACGGATTTTGTAAAAGTGAACTGGGTTCACTTCTGTGCCAAAATATACAAATGTCACTTCTACCGTATAACATGAACCCCGCATGTATTTCCAACATTAAATAAATTTTGATTAATATTACCATATTTGATAAATAAGGTTTTATGTAAATATTGTTCAACTGTACTCCCACCTCCCCTATGTGTAATTTTGAACCCAAAAGCAAAGAACAAATAATGTCTAGGAGTATTTGCACTGAAAAGTAATGGACGAAAATCTTCAAAAACAAAAAAGTTATCTTCAACGCCCGATAGCAATTTACATGCCGCTAAAGAGTGTTATGAGAACCACCTTGCCTGGCAGTAGTCCAAGTACCCAAAGCACATCTAGTGAGACGCTTTATAAAAATTGCAAACATAATAATTTAAAAAAGAATGTTTTTTTAATGTTTAGTTTAGTCGATATCCAATCGACTTTATTCTGGACAGTATTATACCTCAAAATGAAAGAAAGTGATGGAAGAATCGGAAACCTTCGTAGAAAAGAGTTTAGGTACGAAAACGCATCAAAGATAGGAAAGACGGTATGCAACATAGAACTAGGCAATACAAATAATAGCTAAAGCTTGCCATATACACTTCAACATTGTTGTGAAACCGCGTTGATCAAGTTGATTGATCAACACGAAAACAATAATTTGACTGCGACAAGTGCGACAGTGCTTAATTAATTAAATACCAGGGGCCTGTTTCATACAAAACTTGTCACTTGTAAAACCAATTCGTTACTGAGCAGCAACCAATCAATGAAGCTCTTCCTTGACTACACACTTGTATTACAATTACAGTTTTTTATGAAACGGGTCCCAATTCGTATGATCTTTGAAGGTCATGAATTGTTAAAATCGCAGGGCATCGCATTCGCCAGTGTTTTTGGAGAAACTCACGTTTGGGATATTAACTGTGATCGTGCTCTCCGTGGCTGCAGTCGATGTCCCTGTTTGCTCTGTGATATCAACGATGAAGTACTGTATTAATTTGCAACAATCTTTAGATAACCTAATGATATGGTGTATAAGAATAAATTAACTCTTAAAACGTAAATAGGTAAGTGTAAAACAATGAGCTTCTCTAGGAAATTAGGTAATATAATACAATCCTCGGACAATGTGAACAGTTCTGTGACCTAGGTGTCACTATATGTATTATCACTTGTCTTTCAATTTGCATAATTATTGAAAATATTTGTAACAATGCATTAAAAATGTTAGGATTTTTAGTAAGGAACGCGACAGATTTTTCTTAGCCGAGCTATTTTATTTACCGAGATGCGAAGCAACCGTGGTTTATATACTATTTTTTTCACTACTAGCACATTTGTTTAACTTTTCTTCAAATTATAATCATGATAATGCGAAAGGTTCCATGAAAGATATCCATAAAAAGCAAGTAGGATATGAAATGTAATCAATACCTGTCATTTCTATTTTTGTTGCAATGTTGCTAGTGTGGTCCAGCTGGCAAATTTAACATTTGGTAAGAAATTCCAACTCCCCAGTTCTACATTGTTGAGCTGTCACCTATCATTATTAATGGCAGCAAATGTCAAGTCAAAACATCAAGTACGGTAGTAACTATGCCAACATTGTCAATATTGTTTTTATTATCTACTAGTAGGAGAGAAAAATCAATTATTAGGTAAGGTACAGAAAATCAATTTCTGAAGCTGCAAACATGATATATAATGATGTTTTCTGAAGCTAGTAATGAAAAAAAAAATTTTAGTATTAGATTACTATTTAATTCATGTAAACAAAAAAAACTTGTTTTCGTTCTATTGTCATAATGGGTATTTTTTTCTTATTTTGTTAAGTTATAATGTTTTTGTACCGCTTATTGAGTTTTTTGTGGGACCTCTATACCCATCACGCGGCTGCGATAAACCAAGGTGTTAATTACACCATCTTGCGCGGCGCAAATGAAACTCTCAGTCTCAGACTTCAGCCCACTTGATCTGAGAAAGGCAAATGTATGCCTTTTGGATAAGCCAAGATATTCCATGTTCTTGAAGAAAACGCTATGCATTGACTTATTCATATGCCTTCTCATGAGCATATCTTGCTCAGAGATTATGACGTGGGCTGTAAGAGGGAGCAAATTGAGCTCGGTAATAGAATGTGGCCGACCTCGCTCAACGTCAAAGTCAAGACCGAGTTCATTTTCTGCTCGTTGTGCTGCCTTAAACAAAACAAGCCCCGATTCCCCGCTTCTCGTGCTCCCTGACAAAGCAACAAGGGGTCCGAACTCCTGATGATTTTGCAGGCTGTACTCAACATTATACGGTTATGAAGACATTCCAAACTCAAAAGTCCTCGTCCTCCCTGATTTTCTGGGAGATATATATTTTGCGTGTATCTCGATCAATCTGCTTCAACTCATCTACCAACTATTTAACTGCTCCAAATGAATAGAGCAGGATGGGAACGGCAGGTATGTTTGTCGCAAAAATCTTGTTCTTCCCCGACAGTTCTGAGGACCAAATCCGTCAGAGTAGATTTTTGTACTTGCCGCGGAGAGCCTCTTTTACTTCGTGAGAGCCTCTTTTGAATGTGGATTTTTTCGACACCTAAGGACTTGTAAGTCTCTCCGGCGTTCAGATGTCTCAGAATGCTTCCGTCGATGAGTTGAGCATCTTCGCCCAAATACTCGCTTCATCCTCCTTTGAAGTGAACCTGAGCGTATTTGTATCAACCAAACTCTATAGCAATAGTATCTGTGTACTCCTGGACTATACGCAATGACTGCGTCAGTGTTTGTTTTCCGGAAGCCTTCAGATCGTCCATATAGAACATGTGCGTGATTTTATGCTTCCGGTCACCGGATGTACCACAGCTATAACCCTTTGCACCGCGCAAGGCTACAGACAGCGACAATAGTGAGATACAAAACAGAAGAAGACTCAAGGTATCTCCCTGGAATACTCCTCTTCTGAATGATATCAACTCTGTTCGAACTCGGTCCCGTCTGGATCTTATCGCGAACCGCGTCTTCCAGAGTGACATCAGATGTTTTATGCATCCCACCACTGGATCGGGCAAGTTTTTCTTGCAATATTCGGGAGTACAGGAGTCGGGTGAAGAGTTTATAACACGCATTAAGACATGTTATTGTCCGGTAGTTTTCAAAATGGTTCGCCCTATCGACAACCCATTCCGGAATAGGCCGCTCATCATTCAGCGAGGATTTATTTGTTGTTTATTATTATCATTATTAATAACACTACCAGTTAATAAATACTCAAATGTGGACATTTAACACACTAGAAAACACTAAGACAATGAAAAAAATGTTTTAACACTAAGAGGCACTGAAAAGAATAAAACTTTAAAAAATGAAAGGTTTTAGAAACAATGTATCCACTTGTTCGGCCCGCTTGCAAATTAATTGGATTCATCCCTCGACAAGGTTAATGTGGAAGTAACCACAATCCATTCCCCAAAAGTGGAAAATGTTATTGATGTACGAGCCAGCAATAATAAGAATTCACTCTTCGGAAGTGACAATTTCTATTTTCATAATTGTAATTTTTATTGAATAAAGTCTATTTAAATCCCGAGGGGCATTTTAAATGGTTATAAACTATGTTACCATTAACAACGTATTTTAACTATAAGAAATGATGGATTTTATTGACAACTTAAAGTTATGGTTGTTATGGACCATAGTAACAGTATAAGATGTTACTGTTAGAAATATACTAGATTGTTTTATGAGGAGCAGAAGTGAGTCTTTTCGTGGCAAATACAGACGCCACTTTTCTCCGAATAAAACATTAATTAAACGCTGAAAATCTGATAATTTCTTTAATTTTACTGACCATCAGCGGCACAAAAAGTAATTTCAAGGTTACTTTTAGTGCCGCCAGCTGAGTTTATGCGCCGTCATTACCTATTGGCGTATACAATGTCACGTTTTTCTGACGTAATTTTTTTACTACTAATTTCTTAAATAATTAATATATTATTGCTTTTTAAATAGCACTCGATCTATACTATACCTACCCTAAAAGTAAGTTTTGTTTCTCATCTGCTTCTCATCATCCAAAAGGACTCTGTTTCAACAAACTAAATATCAGGCGCGATACGGGGCGCTTAAACAGCCCCAATCCGTCCCTGTTCCCAATAGCTTTCCGATAGTATAGTTGACGGCGAATCCCCGGTTCGCCAGATGATTCCGAGCGCGTGGTCCCTGGGGATGAAGCAATGGCACGGGATGAGCTGTGCTGTATATAAAATGATTCCACTAGAACACATGTCCCGTACGTCGTTCTATAGAGCTGCTATAGAGGATAGAGGCCGCTTTCGGATGTTTGGAGGCATTATACACGGACGGTGGAACATTTCGAACTTCGCTCGTTACTAGTTTCATGCGCGGGATTTGGATTTTACTGTTTTCCATCGGCCTTAATGAGATCCTACGTTGTTTTATACGTACACCGTTCTACAATTTTACAACATTTTTATGGCTGCTGGTGTGCATTTGACTCGACAGTTCTTCCAAGTTTAATTGAAATCTGCTTGCAACCGCTTGAAAATGTTTGGAAGAATGAATGGTGACTATTACTTAGTTTGTTATAAAAGTATTTGGTAGATTAACATTAATAGGTTAATATATCGGTTGCTTTAAACTGAAATGATATAATAGTACTTATATTATTATTTGATAATAACCATTATCAAAGAATGAAATTAACGAAAAATCTGAAGAAGCAAAGTTGAGTTTAGTTCCCAAAAAATCCCAAACTGCTTACACCAAAGAATTTGAATGAATGAATTCGAAGAATAAAAAATTGTCGACTTGGTTGAAATTGAAGAATGTGGAAACTGTAACAGAACAAGTTCTACTTGCATACTTTTTGGAATAGGTACAAAACAGTATATCAAAGGTATATCAGGTTTTCATAATGATTTATAAATTCCGTAAATTATAAGTTCCCTGTAGTTAGATTGAGATGTTAGATTTTGACGTGCAAAGTTAATCATTTATAAAGACACTATACAAAGCTTCATTATTATGGTGTACTTTTCGAAGCTAAAGTGTTTGTTTCAAATTAAAAATTACGTGGAAATTGCCAGTTTCCCAAATGAAAAATATTTCCTTTTAAAGGTACGATTTCAATATCCCGCCTGTTGATCGTTCTTCACTGGTAGCGACATTCCTTCTAGAATCTTTGCATTGAGGCCGGTGCATTGGTGGGTGAAGACGCAAGACTCTTTCTAAGCTCCTTTGAGGAGGATTTAGTGTCCTGCAGTGGAAATTCAGTCAAATTTAATTTTATCAGGCGTTAGGTGTGCATTTTTAGATCATATACCCAACAGGGAATTATTGGCTAATTTCTAGCACGTGCTTGGAGTAAGTGAAAAAGTATCTTTTCTTTTTCTTCTTTATACTAGACTTGTTTCGGGGAGGTACTAATCCCCTAAGAGAAAAACAACTGCAACTGTCTGCTGATCACTGTTAGACGGAATAGCATAGTACATATTTCATATCGATAGCCTTGTAGCTACTACGCATTGCTGTTGTTACGTTGGTACCAGGTCGGTTAATACAAGGTGTTACAAAATTATTTTCATTTAGTCGCCTGTGCATTTTCCATGTAAAATAAAAAATGTCGCTTTATGAAAATAGTTATACTTTAAACGAGGAACAATGCGACAAGGAATCCTCTGTAGCCGTCGTGTTTTCCGGGTCGCATGGTCTGGTCAGGTTTACCATAACAATGAAGTGTACTCATTCCGATTACGGAGCCTCGGATGAGTCCTGTATCTTCCTTGAATTAATTTAATTAAATGACGTTTATCATTTGACAACCAATGGGTTATTGACAAAATTAGCAAATGCAAAAAGAATAGAGCGGCATAGAAAAAAAGAATGTAAACATTACATGTAAAAGAATTCCAAAGTAAACTAGATGAAAATCATTTTGTAACACCCCGTATTCATCGTGCTGCGAATCGGACAGGCTAACAATGATTATGTATAATAATAATTATAAATTGTTTATTGTCTTAACAATTCTAAATGAAAGTAAAGTGGAAGAAAACTGCATTGTTTCAGAAGTAGAATTCTGCTCGTTTGGCTAAGCACTGTACGGCTGAGATGTGTCTATGTGAAATGTCATTTTAATGTATTTTTTGAAGATTTTACTATTGACTCTTTGTTTTTTCAGTTTATCTTGGAGGTTTTGATATACTATTGATTATATCATTGTTTGGGTAATCTTTGCAAACCATGACTGCGAATTGAAGGATGTATTGTCTTCCACCCATATTCTGAATTTGTTGAAATTCTATTTCCTGAGAACGAAAAGCAGTGAATCGTTTATTTTGCTCCAGTAATAAATCCTTTAAAAATCCCATTATGGCATACCGCATTGAGTAAATGAGTTTCAATACATGACACGACAACATAACGCGTATTTCATTATGATTGAAGTTGAGCAGAATGTAGGGGACTCTCGATGGAGTGGACGAGTGTGAACCGCAATCAATTAGGGAACCTGTAATCCGTGCACTGTATCGGTCTCGTGCTGCGGCCTTTGTGCTCTAATCTGGTTACAGAAATCGCGTTCGCTTGCTGCCTAATCGATATAGGATCCACATCATGTTGTCTATAGGGCTAAGTTTCTTTTGTTGATTTGTGCCAACATTCAATATTTGTTAAATATATTTGCAGAAATGTATAAACAATACAGTTTGTAGACGACATGCCAATACACTTTACAATCCGTCGAACAATAGAAAATCACATTTAAGTCGTCTATCATAATTATAAGATCTACGACAAGTATATTTATTAGTACGTTTGTTATTCGTCTCATTAATTTTCTATCGCAGTTCAGAAAATCTAAATTTTGATTGGTGAAAATTTGTTTCTAAAACTATCTGAGGTTTTAAAGGTATTTTTTACGGTTTTCGTTTTAAAAATAACAATACTTATTCACCACAGTGTGTACTAAAAAATCTGTAACAAAATTTATTATAATTATATCCGCTTCAATATCCGTTTATGGAAAGTTTGAACACTTATTTTTTATGTTGATCATCTGAAAAGTCGTAAAATTTTTGAATTAGATGTCCTATCTATTTTTCCTCAAAAATGTTGGCAAGAAACGCTATCACTTCCAAGATAAAATGCGGAGGTGCTCCATCTAGTTGGAACCAAATTCGCTCGTTAGGCACATCACCATCTTCGTTGTTTGGAAACATATGTAGTTGCAAGAGCGGAAACACATTCAAAACGTAAGAACTCTAAATTGCCTGTCGCTGTTAACGTTTCTTTAAAAAATTGGGTCCTATCAGATGAGAGCCTAGCATTCCTGTACACACAGTTATTTTGATGAGATTCTTGTGTCGAATGAAGGTTATATCGAGACCAGTACCGATCATTTTATTATGTTGATTTACTGTTCCGTTCAAAGGGTTTGAAGCTAAAGATGGCTTCATAGTGCACTTTGTACGAATAAAATTTATCATTTTTAATAAACAATTTGATAACAAATTAATGTGTAGTAAGTAGGTATATGAGTTTAAAGCAAGTTGTCTGGTAGAAATATGCTGAGTTTTTTTGGCTTTCAGAAAAATATTTCATTGAGTGTCTTGAGGTACACGGATTTACCCCCGTCTAGGTAAGTCTCGTATACGAGTACTTGTATGTTCATACAAATTTTCTACTATTTTTACTGTAGATTTAGCGATTGGGATTCTATCTGGATATTTTTGATTAAATAAATCACAAGCTTCCTCATGACTTCTTACTCTTTCACCGTACCCAACCATGATTACAATGTCGAGTCTGTCGCGTTCGGTTAAATGTGTCATGATTCTGCTAAGTGATAAGGGCTCTTTTCGCCAATGTGTTACTTTCTACACATTTACCATTTAATAGCAATTCACAACTGTCGTCTTTACTATAACATGTGGGCGACAAATTTTTGAGGTTAGGTTACATGAAAATGCATTAAATATGACTCTTATGACACTTATGTAATTGTTATAAATTAAAAATCTGATCTACATCTACTAGAGAAAATATTTCCATAGGCGCCCTTGATAGGTAATAAAATTTACATGGAGTTAGATTGAAAATTTTGGATGTACTATTGGATTCATTTCTTAGAGCCCACTGAATAAAAAGTTATGTTGGCAGTATCCCTTTTAGTTTCTTTGCTCTTAGAGATTGGCAGCAAAATGACAAGCTTCATACCCAAGCTACCATTCCATTTGACAGACAGCCGCACAGAATAAGAAATACGAAATTTTGAAATCTGCTTTTGAAAATGAGTTTACAATAAAGAAACCGCTTGTACAAACAGCTTCAAGAGGTAGTGATTAGATGTTACGAAGAGTGGAAAAGGGCCAAGAATGTTCTCGGTATAATACCTAGTTTAATTCGGGTTGTAAAACGTATATATTTAAAGGTGGTTTAATTAAACAAACATTTTCTGATTCAATTTCTTTGACAGCTTCTTAACCTACAAAACTTCGTGACTATCTTCGCAAATAATTTTGCAAACAGATTGCCTCCACTACGACTGTCCCTGATAAAAATCCTGATTCACACAAAGTTACACTAGAGCGTGGGCGCTAAGTAATGAATCTCACTATATAACTTATTTATCAAGACCCTGCATTGGCAATTACAAGAATTAAAACAAAATAAAAAAGAAAAGATATTTATTGTGGGGGACATGTCATGATCATTGGACACTGAAAATCAGATGGATGTTTGTCAAAGTCTTGAGGGAGCCATTGTCAGTATTCAGAAAGGTTGGGAGTTCAGATATCCTTGAAGAAACATTGTAGAAGTTCTGACAAAGGATTGAGGAGATATGTACTAAATTCCAGGGAAGTCTTGACAAAATATTTTTGACAACGTTAATGAAAACTTAAGAAAGTCTTGAATGGGTGAAGCAAGGACTGAACTTGTAATACTGTAAATTTTGAAAATAGCATTCTCACTAACAATAAGTTAATAAGTTTCACAATCTGAAAAGTTTTCTTCCGATTCTGAATTTGATTCTCTTAGTGTAATTATAATAGGAGTTATATCGTTAACGTCACAAGTATATCCATAAGTTTTGTCCATAATCCTGCCTACTAAGTGTCTCACAGTTGGTACAAACTCACAACACCTCGCCCATGCCATTTCGATTGGGTTGCATTCGCAGTGGTATGGAGGAGGTCTAAGAACCGGATGTCCTGATAATTATAATTGAAGTGGTTCGTCGATCACGTAACATTTGTCAGTGTCTTGTCGCACATTTTGTAATATTGTCCAAAGTTGTAAAACTCTTATCAAAAATATCGTTATGCCGTGTCAGCCATTCCTGCATTTTTTGCTTTGTCGAAAAATATGTTGGTGGTTTATCCACTCGTTTTGAATGATACGGAGTGTTATCCATAAGCACCACACATTTTCCGTCAAAGCTTGACAAGAGGGAATGATCTGTTTTTCAGTCCACTCGAGAAAAGGTCTCTATTCATTGTTTTGTGATAGTCGCGGTCGTTATTTTAACAGTAGTAGGAAGTCACAGCCGGGTAAAAATCCTGAAGTACATACTTCCGGCATGAAGAATGATAGGTCTTTTACCTTCACTTCAATCATTTTCGTTCACCCAACTCCTAATATAGAAGCCCTCCCATTTTGGTAAATCCAAGTTTCATCCAAATAAATAAAGTTAATCTGTTCACTAGAATTTAGATATTGTAAACCGTTTAAGAAACTTAACTTTGGTTGCTATCACGTATGTTCGTTCGCATAGAATTTTGCGATTACATATTGACAATTTTAAATTTATATCCCATAAACAAAAGAATACGCGGCTACCTTTAAATTCAAGTTCTTCACTTGCGTAATTTAGTAATCGAACTAAGTATAATATTCATTGTTTGAATTCCACTGGGAAATTTTGATTTGCAGATCTTTTTTAAAAGTTTAATTCCAAAAGGATTTATTTTTTTGTTTTGGTCGAGACCAAGTTTCGAAACTTTTCTTTGAAATGGTCCTTACTTGTATAAGTCGTTTTGTTTCCAAATTCAAACTTTTCCTTTTAAAATTCAAAACCCTTTTGCAACTTTTGACAAATAACCGACAAATTCAAAAATAAAAAATCAAACAATAGATAAAAATAACAATTGCAAGTTGTATTTAGTGACACATGGGTTTTAACATAACAAAATTAAATTTTTGTTAGTTCCGTTTAATGAAAATAAATTAAATTTACTGAGTAATCAATATTAAAAATTTGAGTTGGCAACAATAAAATTTACATCAAAATTGTTCAGCTTTTGATTCGGTTTACTTTTAAATTTAACCTCTCATTTACAAATGTCGTGCCGATAACTTACACATAATTTTAGCTGAATCTATTGCCAACGGAAATATTAATTTAAAATTTAAATATATTAAGTCGAACTCCACAAACTTTAATAAGTGTAAAATTATAAATGGAACATGTTTCGGCAGAACACTACTGCCATCATCAGCTCTTAAAGAATATATATTTTTTTTATATTCTTTAAGGGCTGATGATGGCAGTAGTGTTCTGCCGAAACATGTTCCATATACAATTTTACACTATATTAAAGTTTGTGGAGTTCGACTTGGATATATTTAAATTTTAATTTAAATTTACTCCACTTGGATTTATCGACATTCTTCTGGTTTAGAAATATTAATTGTCTGTATTTCAAGGTAAAAAAATTGCAAAATCGTAGATGCTTTTGTCCCCATAGCAATGAAAATGTTGTTGACAAACAAATGACAAAATTTTCAAAAAATGAACCTAATTGTAAAAGTAAAAAGTGGAGAATTCAAAAAATTTAACTACACAGGTACGAAAGAGAATTGGAATTGTTTTAGCAGTGATAGGAAGAAGAAAACCATCTGGAATG
Source organism: Diaperis boleti (assembly GCA_963583935.1). Lineage (NCBI taxonomy): Eukaryota > Metazoa > Arthropoda > Insecta > Coleoptera > Tenebrionidae > Diaperis > Diaperis boleti. Next base: position 45,539,788 of record OY757244.1, read on the forward strand.
TGTCTGAAGTTATCACTTATTTATTTGTTATTGCAGAGTGAGAAGCTCCTAATTCTTTGTAAACAAAGATTTCGATGTTGAAGTCTTCCTTACCGGCCAAGAAAAATATTGACATAGAAGCACCGTATAAGATTCTTATTTACGTCGAAATTCTGTCGGGTATAGTCTATTTTATACTTATATTATAATAGTAAAGTTATTTGTTTCACAAGATTGGAAAATGATGTTTTGGGAATGTAAGAAAAATGTTGGGACTCCGGGACCGAAGGCAGGATTATGCAATTTCTGAGCATTTCCGAAGAATGTAGACGTAAAACACAAAATTCTGTGGTCCGACAATTATTTGATGAATCATTCTAAATTAGATGACCGACATTACGAACTAGGGAAAATTTATACAATGGAAATCGCTTGGTCGTTCTGTCTGTCAAATTGAACAATTGAACACAATTGAGCATTTGTTAAACTGAAAAGTCAAAATTTCCGGTGTTGATTAATATAATTGGTAAGAACGTAAAAACTAAATCATAATTTATATTTACAATAATCTGTGATGTGATAGGTAATGGAGTCCCAGCGGCACATGATGCTGTGAGTAGTTTATTGCCAACAAAATCCTCTCAAAAATATTCAAGGGAATACGATATATTTGGATGATGTTAAGCAATAATGGTTTAAGCCACATCATTGTAATTTTGAGATAATTGCTGTTAACGTTCGTTTAATTAATTTAATTTCTTGCAGTTTGCGTTTGTGGTTTGACAATACATCGCCCAGAGGGCACAGGTTTCCATTTATGGCTTGAATCATTTTTGCTAAATGCATAGAAGCTTAAAAACAACCCATAAAGTTGGTTAACAATTTTTTTTTTCAATTGTGGGTGAACTTATCATCCATTTATGTGTTGGTGTAAACATAATTCAATTATTCAAGATTGCAGCCAACTTGTTTTGTTTGAATATTAGTTTTTTTGATTTTAGCCATAAGACTGCATTTAATAGTATCAGAATCAAACCACTTGACAGAATTCACGTTTGTGATGCCAATTAGCAACACGAAACTGACTATTGAGGTTTCACTAGACAAAAGGGGATCTTCCTGACGCAAACTCTAAGAAAAATGTCATAGGACAACAAATAAAATTGTCAGTGTCAGGGTGTTACTAACATGACACTTCAATAGTTTTCATTTATTGAATATTGCTCATTGCATAACAATAGTTAGTAGGACGAAAATAAAATAACAGTGACGATAATTTTATTGTGTATGACGAAACTATATGACTTTAAAGTACAATTAATTTTAATATTAAGGGCAAAGTCGACAACATTTAATATGATTCAAAATCAATAGATGGCGGGCCAAACGGACCAAAATTGTTCGTGTTTTAAAAGGGTTTCCCTTGTCGGTTTTTCAATTTATTAAAAGTAAGCATTACTTATTTTTGGAGCTCTACAAAATATATACCATATTTGTTTCAAATTTTAATTTTTCAATTTTTCAAAAGTTGTTTTTCTTGCAGTATTTTCTTTTTTATTATTAATAACCGAAAAACTAGCTCCCTGCAGATTACCCTTCTCTATTCAACTCCGTATTCAAAATTGTAATGGGATTAGCCATTTCCTCAAAAATTAATAAGGAAAACTTCTCCGATATTTTGTATCTGTTGCTATTAAATGTTGTCGGCTTTGACCTTTCAAGGTCTTTTAAGTCTTTTTAAGGTCTCTTAAGGCCAAAGCCGACAACATTTAATAGCCCAGTATCGGAAAAGTTTTCCTCAATTTTTGAGGAACTGGATAATCTTATTATAATTTCGAATACGGAGTTGAGTAGAGAAGGGTAATGTGCAAGGAGCTAGATTTTGGTTATTAATAAAAAAAAAACTCCATAAAAAACATTTTTAAAATTTTGGAAAATTAAAATTTAAAAAAAGGTACACGTCTTGTAGAGCTTCAAAAATAAGTAATGTTTACTTTTTACAAATTGAAAAACCGACTGAGGAAACCCTTCTAAAACACGAAAACTTTAGGCTTGTTTGGCCCGCCAGTTATTGATTTTGAATCATATTAAATGTTGTCGGTTTTGCCCCTAATAGCAAATACCAAGAGCAAACTGTACAATTTTTGATCACATTTATTCAAATGTGTACATACGTATTTTAACTTTGGGAAAGTTCAGATATTGATGCAAATTAATATAATTGGTTCATTTGTATTTAAAACAGTAATTTTACTGTTTGTGCTTTATTCTCAACATCCAAATTTAATTAAACGAAGTTTAACTAATCTGCGTAATTATTTTTAGGTTACTTTTGAATAAATTATAAATGAGTGATGGGATAAGGTTAGAGGCGTTTGATTCAAATATCTGATATTTTCTGGAGACATAAAAACCGACACATTGGCTTGAGTTTTTATAAGATTAATAAGTACATAAGAAATTCTCTTTAATAATGTATAATATTATACACTTAGATGTTACACTTAGAGCTAAGCATTCAAACATTGACATGTTTCGAACTTAATTTATTTCTGAATACGGCCCTGCTTTTGTATAAGACCTCATGAACTATAGCCTACAGCAGACTGACGAGTGAATGCTGCGGAAGCAGATGGGAAAAATGGAAAACCTTGTACCTCCTCCTTGAAGGGATTTAGAAAAATATTTCCCATTTGCGAGCTACGATGCTGTCACAGTTTCGCTTTCTGTCTTTTTCCAATCGTCGGGGTGTTTTATGAAATCGAAGAGATGAACGAACGAAATAAAAAAAATACAAGCTATTAAATTGAAGATATACTGCCACAAGGGATTGTGCAGAATGATTAGTGTGAAGTAAAATACTATAAAAAACGCAGGCTTCTCAACTTGTGGTAACAAAGCAACAAACAAGTAAAAGTCGATGTTCTCAAATAAATACGAACCAGATCAATCACGCAAGTGTTGACAGGATTGGAAACTTTGAACAAATACGCCTTTCTTTTGATAAATTTAGGAGTCCGGAAAAAATTATATCATAAACATGAACGAAAGAAATGAAACGTTTGCACTTTATACGAGATCCCAACGTGCTCCCTCGTTCTGCGAAATTGATATGAAAGGAGAAAGAGAAGTAACTTTAATTGAATCTTGAAACGAGATTTATATTTACGATTCTTTAGTAATACTTTATGATTGCTGGTTTGGAAAATTTGCATAAAGCCTGCATCGTTTCTTTCCAGTCAAATACAAGAAAATCAATTAGTCTGACCTGTATATTAATTTCCTCCTCACAGATCTCTTGAAAAATCCTGAACATCCATTACAGGCTAGTATTCCGTAATGTTTCCCCGAGCTGGTGTCTCCACAAACGACACAAATTAATCCAGGTGTTCCTTTCTTCGATGGGATGCTCCACGGAGGGGGTGGAGTTCTGGAGGCTTGAACCAGTGTTTGTGAGTTGGGCAGGCAGAGGGCCAAGGGATGCTCCCCCTCGGAACTGTAGCAGTCCACGCTTCCCGGAGATGTTCGCAAATCTGTCAATCAAAAAGCTACGTTAGATTAAGGTGCTTTCACATCACTAACGTAAGTGGTCCCCCTTGTATCGCTGTTGAGAGTATCGCCTTTATAAAATCAATTTCAGTCAAATTAATATTAGGGTACTAATCAAGTGTGCTTGATTATCATCTGAATGGAACAAGTTGGAACCCATATGTCAAAGTTTGAACACCCCTCTATTTACCAGAGCGCCCTTCTGTGTATCGTCACAATAATTACTATACAATTAAATATGTGCATTTTTTTATTTAGCAGTGGCTTCAAAAAAATTACATGAATGTACAAGGTTACAACAACATGTCAATTTCGTTATTCAGAGGCAACATGATATATAAACCATTTATATCTATAAACTATGCACAATATAGGACATCGAAATAATTGTAAACTGAATATTATACTATACGTTTAATAAACCAATTTTGAGCAACATAAATAGCTCAAAAAAGTTTTGCGCATAAGGATTAAAATTAAAATCCTACACCCAGTAATAGATTTTTAAATTGTTTGACCACATGGTATAATGTTAACGATATTGCAGATACCTTGGCTTTACAATAGCTTTGGAAATCCACCCTACCCTAACCCAACTTTCGATCATAATGCCACCACTTTATCCCCATATAATACAAATTAATACAGTGGCATTAAATAGAGACACGCTGTAATCCCTCGATAGTTTTGCATCTTTGTCTATTTTATTACACCGTATATATGATGCGCCTTATTCACTTAAGTGTTCTAACAATTTGATGCAAGGGCACACTATTTAAGACGAAAATATTTTGTAGCACTTTACATATGGCATCAATTTTGGGGCAGAGATGTGGGGTTGGTGTTATTGTTATGGAAATAGCATATAATTCGTCAGTATTGAAAAAAATATTTATAGCTACTATTAAAGTCACGTCAGCAAGTCAAAGAAATGCATATTTGTTATTATTTTAGAAGATACAAGGCAAATAGACACGTAAGAAATAAGTAATTTTATTTTTACATTAAACTTACAAACTTACATGTGAAAAGGAAATAACCGATGACTTTGTCTATTCTCAACAGATTTCTGTGATAAAAAATAGGTAATTGAAAAATTACTATAAAATAAAATAATTTTCTATTAAAAATTTTTGAAACAAAATGTTTCCTATACAGGTACTAATTTCTTTGAATAGAAAATATTTTATATTTTTACCTGAATTGAACAATATCTCAAAACTATATTTTTTCCCAAAATTGTATAGGTACCTACCTTTAAAAATTCGAGTTATTTTGAGGTAGAAATATCAGAATCAATGAAAACTTATTTCCGAAAAACATCAAGCAAATTTAGGAAGTCCTTTGGAAATCCGAATCTTAAAAATAAATAGTTGTTCTGTTACGATTAAAAAAAACGTATGCAACACGTGTGTCGCACTTGACGTGTTGTCCAACTCATCCTCCGGCCTCGTAAGATAATTTTCACGACGCGTGCAATGAACTAACTTTTTACACTGGTTTTACACTAACATTAATTATGTTTGTATCTTTTGCGTCAGATATAATATCGCGATTTCTATATTCATTTTGTATCAAAACTCAATATAAGACTAATATTAAAAATAAGTTTGGTAAAGTTGCGGTTTTGGAGCAAAACCAGTTAGGGACAGGTATCCAGGTATTTGTGATAAAAAGTAGATATGTATGAGTATCCACAAAAATACGTGTTTCAACAAATCGTCGAATGTCGGGTTTTTGTTATTATTTTCTTGTAAGCATTTGCCAATAAAAAGAATTTTAAGTCAAATAACGTGTATGGAAAAAGCAACGGACGATAAAAAATCAACAAATCCAGTTATCTAAAGAAAAATACTTACATACAATGAAATTTACTCATATTTTTGGGGTGTAGCAACGCGCGGGCGGGTACCAGCTACTAATATATGCAGGGTGTTTCGTAAGTAAACGGCAATGTTTAATATGCTAACTCGTAGAAGCAAAAGAAACGTTATTCTGCAGTTTTTCAATTTTTTGCAATTTTTTCGTAAAACACAACAAGACAAATTTGTAATAATAATAGAACGCCACTGAGTGAATGTCACATTTGACAAATGTCTTGCCATGGTCTAACATCGATAACTTCATATATTTTTTAGTGCAAATTCCTTTTCTGTCTTTCTGTTGGATCATTTAAAACCATCGGCATTTCTAAACCAGATGTCTAGAAAATAAAAAAACTTCCCAATACATTTTTCTTATCGTTGATATTCATAATCTTGGAGATTGCCGTTTACTTATGAAACACCCTGTACATATAAATAACAAAACGAGTATAACTTCTTTACCTACCAATCTCTTCTCAAAAGAATCCGATAACGACATAGTGTTAAGTATGGTACCACTTCTGTACCATATAAAACGAAAAAAAGTTTAAGGCATCTAATAAGCCAGCATTTTGGAGACTTGCTTTCTTGTTTTCGATTAAATAAATTAGATTCAACTAAGACCATTCTAGAGTCTAAAATCCACAACTTTGCAGTTTATGTAGAGAATCGAGATAGACCTATATACTTACATAGTTCGAAATATCACTTTTGTGTATGGACAAGTTCTTGTCTTTTGCCATATATCTAGGAATCTTATGTAATCTTATGGAACACTTATGTAATCTAAATTCTAAATTTTCATTTCCAAAAAATATATATTTTTTATAAACAACTTGATTTTTCAAAAAAAAAATGAGTCGATATAAAACGACTCTGTATAAAAATAAATAAAAAAGTTAAAGTGAAGTTTAAAGTACGAGCAAGTTGTTTACGGCCGAGGCGCCTAGCCGAGGTCAGAATTACTTGTGAGTACCTTTAAAAACCTTTTTTGTTCGAGGTAAATACAAAGTTTTTATCTTCCATAAATTATTCGTAATAATTAAATATCCGGTAATTAACACTCCTATAGCGAGAAACGTTTGTCAAAAATGACAACGAAAAAGCTGGGTGACGTCTATTTTTTTGGATATTCGATTATTCCGTTTAAAATGGACGAAACTGATCGCGTGAAGAAGAATTCGATGCTACAGAAATCTCGGGAACAATATTAATTTATTGTTACTATGGAAATAATAATTGACGTATAATTTAAGTACTAGAACTTTAATAAGGTACTATGACGTTAATGTTCCACTTTTTGTATCATTAATAATCCGAAAAAGGTCACTTTAGATACTAGCGAGGATATTAGTATGAAATAAAATATTTTAACCAAATCAGATACGTAAAATATACCATATTATATACATGGGAGTAACTTTTAAAATGGTGGATGCGCTCCACAACTTCCACATTATAATTTTAATCAAATTGGAATCATTTTGAGAAATAAGATTTAAATCAACGAAAACTTAAAAATATAATACAAATGGTAATTGTTTCTTCAAAATAAATTTTGAAAAAGGTCAAACAAGCCTTCACATTGTATTATCTTACTAAATTACAGTAAAATAGAAGAATACCTAAATATCAAATTTGCATGTATGTTCCCTATGGACTCTAAAACGGCTGGTGCGATTTTGATTAAATTTACAGGTTAAATGTAAAATAGTCTGGGGAATTTTCCTGATGTAAAGTTCGGTCGCGATCGGATTAAAAACAACAACAATAATTAGCTTTTTAAAAAAAGAAACCGACTTCAAAAAGCGAGAAATAACTCAGTACATGTATTATTACATGTGCTACCTACTGATCTGTTTGAAATCGGTGCCAAGCCAAAGAGGTTAACAAATTTGTAACCTATTGTCATTATACAAATATATCAACAACGTTATAGCGCATCAAAAATTCAATATCAGTCCGTCAACGACGTCTGCCCCGTTTGGGATGTTTTGCTCAGAGCGAGCCCCCCACCCACGCTCATGCATTCCGGCGCGCGCGCGGTGGGACTTGCGATGTGACGGGAGCGGACAGCCTATCTATCTACTACCTATTTTTTTGGCTTGGCACCGACTTCAACCAGATCAGTAGGTAGCACATGTAATAATACATGTACTGAGTTATTTCTCGCTTTTTGAAGTCGGTTTCTTTTTTTTAAAAAGCTAATTATTTTACAATTTTAAGTGATGGGTAGACCTACTAAGGACGCTGCTCGAATGGTGAAACGACGGCTGGTTGAAAATGAAGATGAAAGACGCAAACTATAAAAAATTAAAATCAGAAGTACTGAAACAATGATGAATTAATATTACTACCTGAAAAATCTAAGGCAATGATGACTCCCAGACGCAAAGACCTGCATAATTATTGAACGACTACATTCGAGAGAGTTCATAATAATTATAAAATGTGAGGATTTCGCCCGATTCCCATGCGATCACCTCATCAGGTCCGGACTTGCTGACAATGGAGTCCGGAGTATACCCTTTCGGGTGAACGGTAAACATACGTAAAAGGAAAAATTTGAGAATTTCCCTCGATTTCTATGGGATCCCCTCATCAGATCCGGACTTGCTGTCAATGGGACTACCTTCGGAGTATACCCTTTCAAATAAAAGAAGAATTTTCAAAATCGATCCACAATTGACGAAGAAATCGCTGAACATACATAAAAGGAAAAATTTGACAATTTTTCTCGATTTCCATGGGAGCCCTTTATCAGATCCGGACTTGGTGACAATGGGACCACCTCTTCTCACCCTTTCAAATAAAAGAAGAATTTTCAAAATCGGTCCACAATTAACGGAGATATCGGTGAACATACATAAAAGGAAAAAAAAACATACATACTGCCGAACATAGAACCTCCTCCTTTTTTGAAGTCGGTAAAAAATAGAGCTTTTTCGAAAGTGCCACTAATAGTTTTGAGCAGGTTCTGACGGAAAGAAAAATTGCCCGAAAAATTAAAACATTCTGGAAAACCTGAAAGCCCGTGGGTATATGTTGAAATCCTGTTCGTCGGCGAGGGCATCCATTGGAAAAGGCTTGGCCGATTTGGTAATTTTTTTAAATATTTGTATAATAATTCATATAAGGTTTTTACGGAAAGAAAAATTAGAAAACTTGCCCGAAAAGTTGGAAATTCTAACGATGGATATACGTAAGGGGCCGTCCATTAATTACGTGAGGTGTTTTTCTGTTAATTTGGACCCCTCCCTCCCCCTTGATGAGGTTTGGTGAGATTTGGTAAAACCCCCCCTCCCCCTCACGTGAGATTTATCTCTTACAATTTTTAAATAATTAATTTTCATGTAGGTATGTTCATGTATTTTGCTAAATACCACTAAATACCTAAGCGTTAATACTGATGGAATATAAAGGGGAAAAATAATAGCGCGTTCAAGGGACACTATAACAAATTTATTTAAATTACATAACAATACAAATAGACTAAATTCCCTAATTGTTTACTTACTCCATGGGCATGGGCGTTCTGTATTGTTCGTTGAAAGATTTTTAACCCGGCGGGGATTTCCACGAAAAGAGTCTGGTAAATAAATTGTGCCGCAATTGTCTCAATTCGGGGAATCCCATAGATAGAAGATATTTAATACTGTCTATACTCGAGATTGCTATTGTAATAAAAAAATTGTTTGCGGACAAAATAGAAAACCTTTTTTTATATTTTATATTCAATGTATTAATGTAAAAAGTTGACGTGAGATTTTCAATGAACCCCTGCTTCCTTTAGATGAGATTTGATGAGATTTTACTGGACTCCTCCCCCCCATTTTGAGCTCACGTAATTAATGGACGACCCCTAATTCTTTTTTTGTTTTGTTCGTTATGGTCCTGGAAAAGTTTTATTCGTTTTATTTATTATTTTATTTATTTATTTTAAATTTGAGACAATTATAAAGAAAAGTAAAAAAAATCGGAAATACTGCAAAAATCATAATATTTCTCATAATACTTTCTCGAACATAACTGAAGATAGGAACGATATAATATGTTTATTTGATTATTTTTTTGTTTTGTTCTTTATGCTCTCGGGTTGGAAATAACTCAATTTAATGTTTTCAATTGAAAAAAAAAATAATCTGGAAGATCTGAAGAAAAAGCAGGAAAACGCATTTCAGCCTAAATCTATATATATGCAATAAGAATAAAATGCTTGCTCGTTGGTAAGTGCATCACATGAGAGCGGCTGGACAAATCTGGCTTTTTTAATATTCGTAATAGTTCAAATAAGGTTTTTAGGGAAATAAAAATTGGAAAAGTTTCCCCGGAAAATTGGAAAATTACGGAACAACTAAAAGTGCTTTTTTCTATGAGATTTTTGTATGATCTCAAGACCATAACTCACAATTCGAACGATGGATATGCCTAATTCTTTTTTTGTTTTGTTTGTTATGGTCCTGGAAAAGTTTTCAGGAAAATAAAATTTGAGACAATTACAAAGGAAAGTCAGAAGATTCGGACAAACTGCAAAAAACACAATTTTTGTATGCACTCTCGATCATAACCAACGATAGGAACGACATGTTTGGTTGATCTGTTTGTTATGCTCCTGGGATGAAACTGACTCGGTTGAATGTTTTCAAATGAAAATAAAAATCAGAAAGATCTGCAGAGAAATATGGGAAAAACGCATTCCAGCCTAAATTAAAATAAAGTTTTTTTTTTTAAATTAAATTTCATAAAATAAAGTGAATTAACTTCAACTGATAAATAACTGCATAGAAATACGTTTGTTAAAACTATAGCAACAATTGTTTCTCACAGATGATTATAGTTTAACGGAGGTTGGTGAAATCGGCTCTTAGTAAATTTAAAAAAATATAAGAGAAATGCCTCTTCAAAATCAATTTCTAAAAAAATTTGTATATTTTACTAAATTAGAGTCAATAAATAGAATATAGTAAATGTCAAATTTGCATCATTGAAATTTCTTCTAAAATGATGCACGTCCAGCGGTTTCAAAAAACAATCCAAAAAAGCTTTTTACTACTAATGATAATAACAAGTGAGCAACAAAATTCGTGATCGTAGAAGCCTCTGAATCCAAAATTTGGAGTCGATTCTTGATCGATACGATTGTGTAAATCATCGAGTTGTCAAATCTGATTTGAAATAAAAATCTGTTTTTTTGCAAAAGTTCACTTAAGTGGAACCCGTACAACCTTATTTTCACATTGCAACAAAGTAAACGGGATTTGGAAACATTCTATTCCGGATATCTTGGAAGAATTTCGAGCTGAAATTCAAATTTTTGACAGTCAGAGAAAATAGGTTAAAAGTTTGACAATTAATGTAAACAGTAAAGTAAAAGAACCGATATACGTTTAGCCAACTGCAATCACGAATTTTGTTGCTCACTCGTTTTAATCTAATATTCATTAATATTAAGAATGATTTAAAATAGTGATTGCGCTTTCCAAAATAACTTCTTAAAAATTAATTGAATTAACCAACTTCGACAATTAATTTTTCACGAAATTTTAACCATTTTGGGGAATATAATAGAAAACTTGACAAGTTCATTTACAGCAAATTAACATGTACCTATACCTAATATATCAGAAATAGTAACTTCAAAAAAATTCAACAAGCTTTCACATTGTTTTCTTTACTACTAAATTCGGGTCAAGTTGAAGAATAGATATTACATTTGGTTTGAGGTAAACAACAGCAACACTTTTCTCAAGTTTAGTGGACCAAACATTTTTATAGTTCAGCAGCAAAAATTATATACGTATACATTTACCCACGTGTCAAAAAACTTTCCCGGCTCAACCACCATTATTAAAAATTCTAAAAGGAATGTTTACTAACATAAAACATTACCGTTTGGATGATGGGAGTGATGCTCTGGTGAACAAGGCTGATGTAAAGTTGGCAGGATCGAACCCGCTTGCGACACAGTACAATCCATGCTTGTATGCTTCCCGTCGATAGCAGATAAACTTCTATCTAATATGTAGTTTCTATAATTATGAAGTACACTACTTTTTGCACAATTAATTTAAAAATATATTTAAATGTTACTATTAAAATATAAATAAATTATTTTAGTGGTAGAATTTCTCTTGGATTGTTTCATTTAATGTCTCACTTTATTACAAATCCAAAACTTATTATTTGTAGCTGCCGGTACACAGATAGAGATTCAAATTAAACATGTTGATATAGCACTTAAGAGTTTGGCAGCAGTGATCACTTGGTGTTTGTTTGTTCTGGTGGTGAATAGAAGTGAACGATGTTACGATGTTAAGGGGTAACATGTATTAGGTGGTGTATCATCCATGGGCGGGATCAGAGCTCGCTACCCTGTGTTTAACTTCTGTTGGAGCACGCGGCTGCGCCCTATTCTCCCCTAGCCATCAATTTCTACAACTACAATACGTTGTAAGCAGCAGATATTCGCATTCACGACGCGGGCACATTTTTTGTTTTTATAATTAATTTATTATTTTTTATTTATTTATTACAATCACTTAATTTAAAACTTCTTTGTGAATTAGACTCGGAGAAAAAATGTTAGGGAACAGCTAATTGTAGTTTATAAAGCGCCCAGGTACTTCACGAGCTGGTCAGGGAATGGAGGGGTTGATTTGTGAACCGTGGTGGTTGGCAGAACGAGAACGCCATTGGCTGAACCGCGCTAATCCCATTGGTCTGACGTGCTCTTTACTCGCATTGGCGCCCCTCCATCTTACGCTCTGACCTCTGCCCTGAACTCCGGGAACAGAAAATTTCCTACCCCTCTTTTGTATAGCTGACGAAATATGTGGTCAACAAATTTGATAAATGCCTAAATGTTCCCGGTTGTAACGCTTAAAAATACGATCAGCTAGAAACTTCGAAATTATGTTAAGATGTTTTTTAGCAACTCAAGACGAATTAAATTCATCAAATATACACGGATTACATAAAACACGATTTAATATAAAATAAAATATACTTAATAGGAAATAAATAAATTCAAAGTAAATTTTTAGAGAACTCTTTTCGCGCTGTTGGTAAAAGTATAACATACCCAAAAACAATTGAAATGGATATTGATGTTATACACCCGAAATCGTTAGTAGATGCAAATGTTAAGTGAATTCAGAAACAAAAGTCTCATTTTAGGTGAAAATTGGATAGCTTATTTTATCTAAAGGAGTCATGACCTTTCAATGAAATTAAACTCAAACAGAAGAGGTCAGTATGTATTGCATAAGAAAAATAAAATTTTATGAAAAATACCATGCTTTTTTAACAACAGTGAATTATTATTAGAATATACATTAGCATCGAATATGACTGAAAAGGGAGGTTTTAGTAACTATAGTGTCTATAGTGTCTATGGTATTAATAAATAGAAATTTTTTGAATTTTTCCATCAATTTTAAGGTTCTACATTCTACAGTGTGGAAGTTAAATAAGGAATAAATTCAGTAACTCCGTTAGTATTCGCGCGGTAGCAATAAAACTTAAAAAGCATGTTTTAGAGTTAACTATAGGGGATCCGAGGAACGTATACTAATTTTTTTTCATTAGTTTTTTTGACAGTTAAGAGGTCATCAATATTTTTTTAATGGCAATTTATTTTTTTTAGTTACATAAGAAAAAAATTAATAAAAACGGCTTTAAAGTTCAAATTAGTATAAAATTTGACAAAAGTAATCAATGAAATAAAGTTGACAAAAGCAATCAATGAAAATAAAATGAAAACAACCCTTAATTTCAAAGTAGGGCTAACAAATTAACAAAATTAACAAAAAAACTATTGATGTAAGAGTTATAAACTAAAGATTTTACACCAAATGTTCTAACTGACGACACTGCATCATCTGACAAAATCCAAGACAATCATAAAAAGCAGCCAATACGTTTTGAATAGTTTGGGGAGTTATTAAACAGCACTCATGTGGAATTCTTGTTTTAAAATAATCCAAATTCTTGCGGGTCAGTTTTGATACACCTTGCTTTTTAATTGCCCTCATAGAAAAAAATCTAATGGGGCTAGACCTGGGGTCCTAACCGGTCATTCTATTGGACCTCTTCTTCCAAGCCATCTTCTTGGGAACACTTCTTCCAAATAACGCCACACATTAAGGACGTAGTATGGTGGAGCACCATCCTGTTGTAACCAGATGTTATTATTAATGTTAACAAATTATGAAAAAACTCAAAAACGGATTAGATATACATATTAAAGAACCTTTATAAAGAAAAAATAAAAATAACAAATAAAAATACAAATTATAAAAAAACTTTCTGAAAATAAACGTACATATTATTAACGCATAGTATTAACGCAATTCAGGCTTTGGTGGCAACGACTATTACATAAAAGGTTATTTCTTCTGCAATACACTTTGTAGCATTACATTGTTTGCGACCAGCTTTACAAGAACATTTAAACTGGCCCACTCACACAGAGGAAAATTTCAAGACTTGAATGCACGGGGTACGGGGTACAGTTAAAACTTCTCGTCTGTGGCCAAAATTGTGGAATGCGCATTCTTCCCCGCTGATGGAATCAAAACTGTCTTGATTTTTGGCGTGTGCCGTTAAACCCGCGCGGGGAAACTTCACTCTGTGTGGACAGAAGTCGTTGCAGGTTTCATTCCGATTTCATTAGCGGCGCGTTCAATTTTAAGAACTACGAAATTAAGGTAGAAAACTTTGGTCTTCGTAGTTTCTTCCGGTTGCCAGGCAACTTAAAATGGCAGTTAATTTTTCGTGTACTAATATGGCTGGTATCATTCGAGTATCTTGTTTTTTAAGTAAAGGAGTAACCAAATTTAATAGCTCATAAGTTTCTACATCCATTCTTAAGTAGTTAGGCCTTAAGTAGTTAGAAATCCTTGTCCACCAGAGTTTAAAGCGGTTGCTTCTTGAAATTTGCTTCTTTTCGACTTTATCGACGGAAAGAAATGTCGCACCTGCCAGTTTTAAATTTTCACGTCGAAACCATCCTTTTAATAATAATAAAGGTAATAAAATAATGCCAGTTACACAACCTAATTGATTCACACCATTTTTTTGGTTAGTTATATATTGCACAATAAATATGGAGGATCTATAGGACCTCTGTCAAATTTTAGAACAGTTAACTAATTTTCATTTTAATCCTATTTTTACAGAAGGAGTCCGATCTCGAGCAGTGCTTAACATTTTTTTGCCGCAGTTTCCATCCTATGCTCAACCTAACGCAAAAAGAATAATTGAAATCGTTTCATAAACAAAGAAGTTATGCCCGAACATACATACAAAAAAAAACATATATACAGTCGAATAGAGAACCTCCTCCTTTTTTGTTTGAAGTCGGTTAAAAAGATAGGAACCGCCAGGCAGGATATTTCTCGTATTCAGTGTGTGATGGAATTCATCAAGTAGCTGAAACCTTTCACTCGGAAAATCCGGCTCATCGCGCGAGACTTTCGCCGCGCCGGACCCATCATACGCTGAATATAGCGCTGCTTGCTGTGGAGAAGCAGCACTGCATGGACAGAGTCCGCAGTCTGGTGACTGCAAGAAAAGCTCTGATAAGGAGCAGACGAAGGATACTCAAGAACAACATGTTCAAGACGAATCCTTCGGGGCTCTTCCAGCAGCCCAACTCTGTCCCAGAGAAATTGCCGGCGGTGCGGGATGTCGAAACGTTTTGGAGGGGAATATATGGGGAGACGAAACCGTTGCGTGAAGACACTCCAGTCCTTGCACAATTTGAGAACTTGGTAAGAAGTTCTCAATTAAGACTAGTGGTGTGCAATCCGATAACCCTGGAAGAGATTGGAAGGACCCTTAAGGGAATCAAAAATTTTGCCGCACCAGTCCCGGACGGAATTAATACCTTTTGGTGGAAGCAATTCCGAAATACGCATAAGCGTCTGGTCAGGGTATTTGATTCCTGGCTGAATGGTGAGCGGTCTATTCCGGAATGGGTTGTCGAGGGGCGAACCGTTTTGATACCCAAAACTGGCGATTTGTCCCGGCCTCAAAACTACCGGCCAATAACATGCCTTAATGCGTGTTATAAACTCTTCACCCGACTCCTGTACTCCCGAGTATTCCAGGCTATTGACCCCGTGTATTCAAACATTTTCGAACAGCGAGGCTGTAAAAGGGGCGTGGACGGCTGCAGGAAAAGCTGATGCTGATTGATAGGTGCGGTGCGTCTCGCAGGATGCCGTCCAATATAAGCGCAACTTATCTATGACTTGGATCGACTATCGTAAGGCATTTGACACAACACCTCATGAGCTGATTATTTACTTGCTAAAATGCCTTATGGTACCCGATCCACTGCTGAGATGCATAAAACAACTGATGTCACTTTAGAAGAGGCGGTTCTCGATAACATCCCGACGGGACCGAGTTCTAACAGAGTTGATATCATTCAGGAGAGGAGTATTCCAGGGAGATTCCATGAGTCCTCTTCTGTTTTGCATCTCACTGTCGCCGCTGTCCGTAGCCTTGCGCGGTGGAAGGGGTTATAGCTGTGGTACACCCGGTGATCGGAAGCATATGATCACGGACATGTTCTATATGGATGATCTGAAGATGTATGCTTTCGGCAAGCGAGAACTGACGCAGTCATTGCGCGTAGTACAGGAGTACACAGATTCCATTAGTTTGGTTGGGTTAATCTCAAGAGGAAGATGCGAGTATTTCGACGAAGATGCTCAACTCATCGACGGAAGCGTTCTGAGACATCTGAACGTAGGAGAGACTTACAAGTACTTGGGTGTGGACCAAAGCACATTCAAACGTCACACAAAGTAAAAGAGTCTCTCCGCGGCAAGTACAAAAATCTACGCAGACGGATTTGGTCTTCTGAACTGTCGTTCTGGTAATTGGGTGCATGGGAGGCATCAAGAGTTCGTTCGTCTCCAATCTCAAGACCATACTCGCTTGCCGAAAGCCTGCAGAAGCTCTTGCGGCCGGAATGCAGAAGGCAGTTATCTTGGGGTCGTTGCGTTTGCTTTGGGGAGTGGCTACTATGTGCGATTAAAACATCTGACTAGCAAGGAACCTCGTGAAGGTCGGAATCACGAGGATTTCCTTCTGGTCTATAATTAAAAAAAAAGGCTTAAAAATCAGGATATTTTAGAAAATAAAAACTACAAGATTTGCAGAGTTTAGTGGACAATTCAGAATACACGAACGACCATTGAAGCAATTAAACAAGATGCGTTGAAAAATGATGCACAATCATGCAGTATTTATTTCAGATCAAATTTTAAATCACAACAAACGAAAGCCAAAATGGTTAGAAATGACCATTTGCCAGTGTGTCATGTGGAGGGTTACTTCACCTAAAGGATATGACCATTATACAAGAAATATGTTAGCCGAATTACCCTGCTTAGACAAACTGGAAGCACAAAATCGAGCTTTGAAATGACATAATTAAAAGGAAACTAGAAGCAGAGGCAAGTTGTTTATCTCATATTGAAAAACTGTGCAGCGTCATAATTGACGACATGGCAATTAAAGAAAAACTTCAGTAAAATGGAATGGAGGTTAAATTCTATGGATTTCAAAATATGTACATCTAGAAAAAATTGTTGTAAATCAAAACATATTAGCCAACAAAACGCTATTTTGTTATTCTTGGGTTTTCTACTAACTACTTAAAAAGAAAATGACAAGCAAAGTGCTTTTTGATCTAACAATGAAAATACATACTATCAGAAATTAAAGCAGCTGGATTTCTTGTAATTCATATTGTTACAGACAACCACAAATGTAAGGTCGGATTGTTCAAGTTGTTTGGAAATGGTAGTTTGAAAACCCATGTAAAACATCCATTACACAGCAACATGCCGCTGTTTCTGAGCTTTGACTATTGTCATGTTATAAAAAAGTGTAGAAACATTTTTCTTCATTTTTCCAACATGTACTCCAGTGAAGGAATTATTTCTTCGAATTACACTGTATGATAAAGTCTGTTAAATTTTTAACGAAGAAACACCTTTACCCCTCAAACATGGAAAAAATGAGCGTCCGTAGAGCTGTGGAAATATTTGCACCCCCTGTAACAGCTGCTCTAAATTATTTAGCCATACACCACAAAGACAATCAGTTCTCATGATCTGAGGCAACAGTCAAATTCATGGAGATGATGTATGCCTTTTTCCAACTGCATGATATAAGTGATCAAACACAATATAATAAGAGTTGGATCAGAACTGTGCACCTTACTTGGCTGTAAAATGAAGTTTCACATTATGTAAATAACATTCAATTACCCTGAAAGAAATAATATGAGAGGATTCACACAAGAAACGGCGGAGGCCTTAAAATTTACCGCAAAAAGCACTTCAGAGTGTGTCCAGTATTTACTTAAGGATGTTGGATTTTATTATGTTCTGACAAGAGGATTTAGTTCTGATGCTGTTGAAGCCATATTCAGCACTCTTTGTATGAGGTGTGGTTCCCATGCCCAAACTGCTCACCTATGGCATAAAAAGAATAATAATTTGTGGTCTTGTACGAACAGCAACTTCTGCAAACGTTTCAGAACCTTGTAATTTTTTAAGCCAAGTCGGTCACCTTCATGAACTTGAAGCTGAAAACAATACTCAGATTTATTTAAGAACAACTACACATTCAGGAACAAATTCTTCACATTCAAAATTTTGAAGTTTTTGGTTTCACCCAAAGTACGATAGAATAATTGTCAGTTCCATATTACTTTAAATAAAAACGACGCTTAAAATACTGAATGTCTTTATTTTTTGTCTTAGTGTTACCTTCCCCTGGTGAAATTTTTTTCATGGAAATAATAATAAAATAATAAATGGCATACGGTGGTATGTAATATTTACTTACAGCCCACGGACTGTAAGTAAACTATTATTGTGTCCTTTTGTACAACTTCGAAATTTTGATTTACAACAGTGATAACTTCCATCTGTGAAAATTTCATCTTGTAACACCGAACCCCCCACAGAATTAATTTTTAAACGACTTTTGTCGCGCCGAGCACTCTACTAACAATGTTAAACGACGAATACGAACATATCGGCAAGAGCGTCATGAACAGTATATGAAGATGATGTATATATAAGGGAAAAACATGCAGTAAAGTTGAGGTTGTTACAAAAACAGTAGTACAATTAAAAACTTTGTAATCAACTTGTTATTTTTTATTTTTTTTATAAAATAAGTGTGAATTAACAATATTCCCTGTCATAAATTATTATTTTGACCAATGAAATCTGCTGGTTCGTTCAAGTAGACATAGAACATGTTATCAATGAACGCTTCAAGATTGTCATCTAGAAGAGGTGGGTCGGGGACCCGATTGTTGCACGCGATGCAACAACTATCGCTTCAACCCTTTGAAACGTTAACCTAAATTCCAAGGCGAGAATCGGGAATCGGAGTTTCCCCTAAAACCATAAAGTTTCTCGACCCGCTATTAATTCCGATTGTTTGAAGCCAACATCCAACTGAGGGGGAAAGGGAAACCACGAGAAGTTAGAATTTTGACCTTAAAATCCCTCTGCGCTGATTGGTTCATATTAGTTGTTGGTTTACAGTCAGTGACGTATTAAACTTAGAAAGCATTCAAATAAATTTAAATAAATCAAAAACAATGGTTTTATTGAAATTAGAGTCCATGTTCAAACATTTGAACCACTTCTCGCGCTGTGCTGTATCTCGTGGAAAGCTAAAAGATTAAAATTGTAATGATTTTTTGTATTGTTTTGTACGCCTATGATTTTGCTCACGTACTTACGCAACGGCGTTGGGCGTGCCGAAAATAAACGAACAATTAAATAAATAATATTTATTCGTGACAACAACAACACAGGTCAAGGGATAACAGACATATTCAACAGATACAAATAATACTTGTACATGGTATCAAATACACTTACATTTATGTATACAACAACACAATAAACAATCTACGTTTTATAATACCAAGAGGTTAGGTCATCATTGAGAAACTCACTGAACTCATAATATGCTTTATTTAATAAATTAAATTTTAAGGTGGTCAAGAATTTTTGAAGAAGCAAGTAATCAGTTATGGAAGATGGTATTTTATTATAGAACTTGACTTCGTAGTAATTAACTGCACACCTACCTTTATTAAATTAAATAAACCAATCAGCGCAGAAGAATTTAAGGTCGAATTTCCAAACAACTGTACCCCCTACGCGACTTGCCCCTCTCGCCTATGATGTTGGCTTCAAAACATTCGCCTAGAAGCTCCCAGCGTACCTGGTCTATATTTTCTGACGTCATTGGAGTTTCCATACGCCAATTATCTGAGAGTCGTTGTACAGTTGCTCCTCCTCAGTTACCGGATTACGCAGCGGTGTCATTAGGAACGGCCTAAGAGCATAACCACGATCGCCAACCCAGGCCAGCAAGCTACAATATTATTGAGTCTGAAAGCAGTATCACAGATACACTGCACATTCAGTGAAAAGTACCCTTTTCTATTCCGATATATTTCGGTGTTGTCTTGTCCTGGAGATTGAATTTTCACATGGGTACAGTCTATGGCGCCTATGCAGTGTGGGAATCGTGCTTTTTGGTAAAAAAGATAGCAAACCCGTGCAATTTCGTGTTCTTCATCTGGGAACTTTATGTAACCGTATACCCGTAAAGTCACCAACCACAATTAGTATTGATCCCGTTGCATAAAATCGCAATGTCAACAATAACATCGCCATGGCGGAAATTCTCATATTCCTTTGTGTTGGCGACGCGATATTTATTTGTCCCAAAATTTCCTGCGCTGTATTCTTCGATACACGAAATCGATCGAAAAATTCGCGATCAGACCATTCTTCCATGTGGTTTATCCGTGGGCGAAAATTTTGCGACCTTCTTAACACACCCTCCTGAACAACCTCCACCAATTCCATGAAATGTTCATCATCTGTTAGTTAACACTTCCGAGCACCTCCACACATATTAATAAAGAATTACTACACTATCGAAAATGATGCTTTCAAAATACCAAATGTGACAGGAGAGGTTAGAACCGCTCTTTTATGTTGTGACTGTGGTTTAAACCACCTAAATCCATGGTTCCGTTTGACCGCTAGTTAAACTCGGTTTAAACCTCCGATCGGGTATTGTACAACGACCACGTACAACTGAACCAAGGTTAACTATAACTGCAAGATCACCAACCTTTATACAACTCGCCCTAAGCAAATGGGAAAGAAAAATCTTAGGAAAATTTAAGAAAAGATGGAATAATAGTAAGAAAAATAAACAATGGATTTTTTTTAAAAACCGCAAAATACTAAGCAGTCAATTTTCCCAAAACATTGTTGCTATAAGTATTTAAATTATAATAGCAGTAATAAGTAAATAACAGGTAGTAATTTATTAATATATTGGAAATTAATTATTCTTCCATAAATTTCTAATATTTACATTAATTATAAATTTTAAAAACATTTTAATGAAACCGCAACTACATACATACATAAAACAAAATAAAATTCAACCACCGAATAAATATGATCACGCGGTTTAATGCGTTTGAACACATTCGCATAAAGCGCAGGAATATAAAAATATTACAACACAACCCTACCCGTTTGCATGTATGTTTGCTTTGTCACATTAACGAAAATAAAGCCCAGTAGACCTACTTGAATTGTGGTTAGGATAGGTAACGATCCCCCATAATTACTGCTATCGCTTACAGCTCTAATTACGTTTGCCCATTGGGTTGATAATATCATTTGAACTGTATAGTTATTGTTTACAAATTACATTAAATCTATATAATCCATTCCATCTCTTCTGGATATACAGTAGAGAGCAAAAGTATTGCAAAATCTAGTTAAATATGCCCATACCAAGTATACCTAAATAAATATAAAACATATTATGTAGGTTTATCATAACATTGCTTGATAAAATTTAGTAAAAAAGACGTATTCTTACCCTATAACAGTTTTTGCATTAAAAACCAAAAGCAAAGATAACAATTTCTGAGAGTAAAAGTTTCGCATAATTTGAATCAAGTATGTTATCTATATATTTATACACAGGGTTATTCACGTACCATGATGAACATGACCAGGTAAAAATGCAACACAAAATACCATTAATTTATGAAGCTAAAGGATTTCATATCATATCATATTATCATATACACATAAAACATAAATGGCCAGCCTTATAGACGTCAAAAAATGCCATGACTGAAAGTGAAACAAATGTTATGGTCACTAAAACTAAACTAAAACAAGGGAGCCCCCTTGGTATAGGGAGGCCTAAGGGGGGCCCTTGGTACCGAGGGGGCTCCCTTGAGACAGGAGGCCCGAGGGGGAACCTTGAGACAGGGGGCCCGAGGGGGCGGTTTTGAAACAGGGGGCCCGGTGGGGGGGTTTCAGTAAGGGGGGACACTTGAGACTGGGGGCCCGAGGGTGCTCACTTGAGACAGGCGGCCCGAGGGGGGCACTTGAGACAGGGACACGAAGAGGCCCACATGAAACAAAAGGGGCCCCCCCTTGTTTTAGTTACCGTAACATTTGTATCAAAAAATAATGAAATAAACTCGATTCCTTCCATCGTCTTGGCAAGTTTTACTTTCATTCGTGTGCTTATAAAGGCGAGGCACACAACAATTTTTTCCTGTCATCTTTTGACGTCTATAATTTTAATGTGGATTATGATAATGCAATAGAAATCCAGTTAGCTTTATAAATTGTATTTTGTTTTGCATTTTTACCTGGTCAGACATCGTCATGGTAAATGCCACTGACTCACTCATGACGAGATCTTCGGATTTCTTGAACCGATTGCAATGAAATTTTGCACACTGCAGTGAGAAATGGAAAGAGTCAAAGTGAGGTTTCTAAGCTATTCAAGTGCCATCAAGCTATGGTGTCACGTTTGGTGAAAAAATCCAACACCCAAGATCTTACAAATTTACCGAGAAAGAGAAGACCGAGAAAAACAACAGAAAGAGTAAACAGAATTTTAAAATAAATTAAAGGACTGTTAAGAGGCGGTGTTGTAATTTCATCTGAAATTACCGAAGAATATGGTCTGTCGCCGGACTGTTTAACCTCGGAGGAAAAAAAGGTAATTTTTATTTGTTTGGTGTACCTAATGATTTAAACAAAAAAAAACGAGCGAGCCTTACGATAGTCGCATATGATGTGTAACATCTGACCTTGGTAATAAGCAATAATGTTAATATTAATCCTGAAATACCAGAATCCCATTGGTACACCATCTATGCACTCAACACCCATTAAATTAGTCCATCTGTTATTTTCAATCTGAATCTACCTGTTCACAATCAATTTATAAGGAACAAAAGTGGGAGTATACTTTGCGTTTAGAGCCGATATGATTAATCCAGAAATCGTCCGATAAAAGTGTACAAATTATTTTGGTAGTTATTTGAATAGTATACAGAGAGGAGCAAACTGACAAATGCCGACGACAATATGGATCCCGAAAATGCAAACAAAGGCAAATTTTGGGATTACATAACAGCGCTGTTGCACTTTTTCAACTTTTTTCATCAATCCCAGAAAGGGAAGGTCCAGGTGTTGATATAACATAAATCTGTTGCTATAGGCTATCGTACTGTAGGAGTGCCATCCACGCCAAAGTGCCAATACGTAAGTTAAGGTAGATGTCACGATGTCACTTTTGCCATTGTATCTTTTTTAGTGTTATTTTTTTTAATAAAACAACAAATGAGGATTCTGACAGGGGTTTTTATTTAACGTACACGAACTTATCTACCACTACAAAAACAAGAGGAAAGGGTATGTACAAACTAATCATAACAGAAAAAGAATATTGTCAAAAGGGACACCAAAGCAATCAGAGCAAGTGTTCAAAATGCCCACCGTTCATCTCTAAACATAACTGTGCTCGCCGCAAAAGGCTCAACTTAGAGTTTGTAATCATTTGAGGGGTAATTATTGTGGCAAGAGCTTCTTGAACCTGGCCCCTGACCTGTTCCTGTGTTCTAACTGGACGTCTGTAGATAACATTTTTTAAGTAGTCCCAAAGAAAAAAATCCAGGGGATTTAAATCTGGGAACCGCGCAAGTCAGTGACTCGGATCTCCGCGTCCTATACAACGGTCAGGGTATTGTTGATTTAAAACTTCTTGAGCTTCTCGGCTGAAGTGTGGCGTTGGGCCATCGTGCTGGGACCAGTCATTAATGCGAAAAACAAGAGGCATGTCTTCCAGCAAACCCGAAAATTCTGTGTTCAAGAAATTCGTATAAATTTGCCCAGTTAAACGGGCAGGAAATTCAAAAGGTCCTACCTAAAGAAGAAGGGGTTATAGTTAGGTGATGATTTCTCAATCAATCGATGACATACCACACGATTTCCTACTAGAACTGCCCACAAATTTATTGAAAATCGTTCCTGGAATGCTCTTTCAAGAAGAGCAGTTAAATGGATTCGTCCGAAAACAAAATGCGAGAAATAAAATTAAGATAGATTTCTTCTTGAAGGTAGAAAATTGTTGTCTAGAAGGGTAATCTTCTGGTTGTAAATGCTGCACACGCGTATAGTGGAAGGGATATTTTTGTTCAGTCTTTAGTACTCAATGGATAGAAGATATAGAAATATTTAATTCCTGAGCAGCATCTCTGACACTTCTGGTTCCGTCATCAAAAACATCTAAAATAGTAATACAGTCCTGTCAGCATCACCAACTTCCCTTCCGTCTAGTAAAACTTGACCTGTTTTGATTTTTCGTGCTATGGCCTTTAGTATCACTCTGTGATCCGGATGATTCCTATCAGGAAAGCGTTCGGCAAACATCCTCGCTGCTTGTCTAGCATTTCGTCCACATTCCCTGAAAATAATAATTTCCATATAATTAGCGACAGAATACATATATAAAGAGCACTGTGATAGAGAAGTTAGAGCGATGTAATCAAATTTGATTTTGACACTGACGTTTTTAAAAGATTTAGTTAACTAGATCATTAAAAAATATAAAATAGGCTTTGTGTATGATAAAACCTAGCAACAGAAATGATGAGAAATATACCTGGATGGCCTAAAACCCTATGATTGGTCAAATTAAAATGTTCTTTTCTTCAATACCATTTGAGCTAACCATTTTTTTCTTTAAGAATATTTATGTGTGCATCAGGGAGATTTCTCCAGTTTTCTCTGGGGCGCGAGTTCTGGGACACTCTGTATAACTGTATTAAGCCGTTGTATATTGTTTTATAGTTTTCGTGATACAAGGGGGTCCTCTTGTGATAGGGCCCCACCTTGAGCAGCGGCCCCCTTGGACTCATTGGTTCGGCAGGGGTCCTCTTACACCGTTCGCTGCTTCGAAGCGTTTAGAGCCGGTATGAATCAATCAAATCAAATAGCACGCGCTTCCCCGGCTTCCTGTTACACACTTCCGTCCCGAGGAAAGATGTTTCACATCAATAAATTGTTTAAAAGTATTTTTTTTTGTTACTGATTGTATTACAAAGAATTTTTATAGATTCTTACCATAATAATATGGCTGTCCCGAGAAAATTTGGTTTCTTTTGTAACAAATATTTGTAACTTTGTGTTTACCTGTTTTCATTTTTGAGATCGTTAAGTAATATAATACAATATAATTTAATATTTGAAACTAATAACCTATAAAGAAACTGTTTTATCATAAGCATATTATTTTAGTCCCGTAAATCCAGCATAAAAAAAGGCCAAACGTGCATTTTCGGTAAGATTAATTTTTTTCTTAATTATGTAAAAATGTCCAACGAAAACTTAAATTTTAGTTTTCATTTATTGATTACAAGATAAACATACCATAACAATGATAAAGTTGATATTTGAAATTGAGGAGATTTTGACTAAAAATTGTGGAAAATTGTTACATGTAAAATGAAAAAAAAAACATCAAAAATTTTCCCAGATTTTAGCATTAATCAAATAATAATAGAGGAGGAAAGATGATTTTGTTAAATGATAAAAATACTTACCGAAAGATTAAATTACAACTGAAATCAGCGAATCAGAAATCGTCGATTTTCAGTAGTTGATAATAATAAGTATTGAATTCTAGATATTCCAATCGGAAATCTGTATAATCTTATACTTACTCAGTGACATTAGAAGTGTTACACCCAGAAGAAAATTTCCTAGAATTGTCTTTTTGACAGCAGAATGATTATATTTCAAGCTTGTTGTGATAACCATTGCAACGTTTTATCTTTGACAATTTTTGCAAAAATTATTAAATTAAATTAATCTCTTAGTTTTGTGTGAAGAAAACGGTGACATCCGAGCTGATAAGTACAGGTATTTTCAGTTCTTGTGTCTCCGCCTATACTTGTGTTAAGTGTAACAAAATGCCTCGAGTCCGTCACCATCTTAGTGATTTTGACAAGGGTATAGAAATAGAATTATTGCCTTTCGAGAAGTTGGTTTGTCCTATCGCGAAATTGCCCGCCGTGTTAATTGCACTTCAATGACGGTAATGTGTGTGTGTCGGGTGTGGACAGAAGAAGGTAAAGGAACACGAAACAGACCAACAGGTCAACCAAGGCGTACCACAGAGCGTTAAGATAGTCGCTTCAGACAACTAGCTCTTTGAGACCGTTTTGCTATTACGCGCCAACTCGGTGACCAATGATGGTTTGGACAAGAAGGTCGACTTGTTAGTATGCGAACAATTTTATCGCTGGCCGGCGGAGGGTAAGACGCCGCCGTGGAGAGCGACGTAATATTGGACTTGCTGTTGAGAGTCATGTGCACAGGGCTGTTGGAACAATGGTTTGCCAGACTATTGCTTGGGAAGCCGATCACCTCTTGTGTTTATTCGAGGCAGTATGACGGGCTACGCGTTATGTTATGATGACGTCCTACGAACCACTTTATTGATGCATTATCCAGAAGGCCGTCCACACGTCCTTTTCAGCAAAACAACGCACATCCATATATCGGGTGTCCCAACTAAAATTTGTACCCCCCACCAATTCCAATTTCGAAAGTCTCACAAGCAAACGCTCGAACAGGTCAATTCGGTTATCAAGGGGGACAAAATTGTACCAAACTTTCATGTCTTAGATCTCACCCCTTGAGCCAGGGGAGCCACCCCCTTAAAAAAATTATATGGCATGGGGGGTCGTGTGATACATCATTTTAAAGCTTATTCAATTCTCTATCCAGATCTACTTTTATCGATTCGCTTCTACAAGAAAAGCATGAATTTGTTATTTTTCAAATCGAGAGTATTTTATGTAAATTTGGAAAATAACAAATTCTTATGCTCTTTTTTGTAGAAACGAATCGATAAAAGTAGGTTTGGATAGAGAATTAAATAAGCTTTAAAATGATGTATTACAGGACCCTCCATGCCATTTAAATTTTTTAAGGGGGTGGCTCCCCTGGCTAAAGGGGTGAAATCTAAAACTTGAAAGTTTGGTACAATTTATCCCCCCTTGATAACAAAATTGACCTGTTTGAGTGTTTTCTTCTAAGTGTTTCGAAATTGAAATGGTTGGGGGGTACAAATTTTAGTTGCGTATTTTATGTAGATTTGGAAAATATCGATTTCATGTTTTTTTTTGTAGAAAGGAATCGATAAATGTAGGTCTGGATATAGAATTGAATAAGCTTTAAAATGATGTATCACACGACCCCCCATGCTATTTAAATTTTTTAAGGGGGTGGCTCCCCTGGCTAAAGGGGTGAAATCTAAGACTTGAAAGTTTGGTACAATTTGGCCCCCCTTGATAACAAAATTGACCTGTTCGAGTGTTTTCTTCTAAGTGTTTCGAAATTGAAATGGTTGGGGGGTACAAATTTTAGTTGCGTATTTTATGTAGATTTGGAAAATATCGATTTCATGTTTTTTTTTTTGTAGAAAGGAATCGATAAATGTAGGTCTGGATATAGAATTGAATAAGCTTTAAAATGATGTATCACACGACCCCCCATGCTATTTAAATTTTTTAAGGGGGTGGCTCCCCTGGCTAAAAGGGTGAGATCTAAGACATAAAAGTTTGGTACAATTTCGTCCCCCTTGATAACAAACTTGACCTGTTCGAGCGTTTTCTTCTGAGTCTTTCGAAATTGGAATTGTTGGGGGGTACAAATTTTAGTTGGGACACCCTGTATGTATTGCTCGTAAAACTTTGGGCTCTCTCCAAGAAGCTGGCGTTAATATTTTGCCGTAGGCACCGGATTTAAATCCCATAGAACATGTGTAGGATATAATGGGGAGAAGAACGTCCACTTTGAACCATCCTCGACAGACTCTGGTACGGTTAATCCACGAAGTTCAAGTTACTTTGAACAAGGTGCCACAAGTAGAAATCGACCATCTTATTTTGTCGATGCCTGGACGTGTACAGGAGTGTATTCAGCTACGGGGTCGCCGAACACATAATTGTTTTTTTTTTTTTTTTTCAAATTATATGTCATTAAAATTTCTTGCAAATCTTATCTTTTCATTCTTGATGTAAGCTTAAGCAAATTGCCAAAAAATCACGCCCAAAAAAATATTCCTTCTAGTTATAACACTTGTAATGTCACTGAGTGTATTATACTGGATTCAGATCTAGATCTCATGATATTAGATTAGATCCTAAATTTTATAAATTTTATTGAGGTCTGTTTATTCTATATTTTGGATTTTGGAGTATGTACCTATGAAATTATTTTGATACTAAACTAAAAATACAGAATTTTGTATTCTGGCTCTAGGTTATTGGATTGTGGTTTCTAGACATTGAATTCTTTAGTTTTTTTATAAAAATTACCATTAACGAAATATTCACAAAAAAGCATTTTTGGTAAGCTTTGATCCCTTATGAAATTTTTAGCGCCACTCGAATAAATGGGGACTTTTGACACTGTGGTTAGCACAACAGAATTTTAATTTTCTATTACATATATCCAAAGCTAACAAAGTACTGGGATGTGTGAAAAGATTTTTATAATACTTTTTGTTACACATGTCATATCTTTACTCGAGTACGAAGTCGTCTTGTGGGTCCCTTATTACAACTGTCATGTTAACAGAATAGAGACTGTACAATATAAGTTTTACAAATTGATTAGAGGTAAGCTGCCCTTATCTATGCGGGAAAATTATAGTTTGTCATTATCTTATTTAGGCCTTTCAACACTTAGTACAAGGAGGGATATTGCAGGGCTTTGCTTTATGTACAAAATTCTGAATTCATTAGTTGATTTATCTGAAACTTGTTATAACTTAAAATTTCATGTTCCTAATTATGCGCTCAGGACTGTCCCATTATTTCACATTCCTCAATGCAGATCTAACTACTTAATGTATTCCCCACTAAATTCCCTGTATATGTTATGCAACAAGTATAACAAAGACATAGACTTTTTTCAACCTTCAACGCTAGTTATTAAGTTTCAGGGCAATGTGAAACGTTTGTTGCCATTATAATTTTATTATAATCTAGCTTATTATTTATTACTGTGTATCTTTTATCATTATAGTATATTTGAAAAAGTTAGATTACCGTCAATAAACGTTTATTTTATTATTTCTATGCCTCACATAGAGTAAACTGGCAATGTTTACAAAATTAATTTGTTTCAAATTTCGAATTCCACGAAATAGCGACCTTAGCAATTGAATTTGTTCTTCAGCTCTGTTCAAAAATCAGCTTTTAATCAAATCTCCTTATAGTGTGTAGAATCTCACCCCAGCATTGTGTTTATTAATAAGTCAATTGAAATTAAAATGAACAGCCTCGGTGGTGAAAACGCGGAGGTACTTGAGCAAAGGAGATGCGAAGTGGTAGATTCTCGGCTTGTTGCTTTGATTCGATGTGAAGTTCCCCTAATTTACATTCCAGTCTTGTTCTGGCACCAGTCAATAATTGGTAGCGAAGAGGGAGGCACCGTTATCGCTCTTATTCATTTTTTACAATCGATACCGCCTTAAATAAATAAGTTATTTGTATTTAAAATTTTCATTTCACACAAACGACCTTATTATTATCTTTGTACACATATATGTTTATGACGCATGTCAAAACAAAATAATCAAACAATAGGTATGAGACTCGTGTTCGCAGGCTATGTCAACAGACAGAACCGCCCCTTACGCAATAATAAAACATACCTACCATCCTGCACCTCCTCCAGTCATCTCTCTTGTTTACAATGGTTTGTTCCAAGTTGACTAAGAGACAGAATACTTGACGTTATTAAAATACTGATATCTTCACACTAGGTGGTGAGGCTTGCAGATGACGTACTATCTATTAACGAGTATTGTTCTCCGCAACTTTGATTCGACTATTATCGGTCACGTGTACAGTATTTTTTGTTTTATATACACATTGAAGGTTGATCAAATTTGGCATTTTAAACGTTAACCCACCCGCCTTTGTTAGGAAAAATAAGAAAATGGCAAACATAATAATGAAAATTTATTCTAATTCTTAATTTCGATCCTTACTTTTTTGCCTTTGAAATAACCCTATGAAATAACTATGTATTGTAAACTGTAATTTTCAAAAATCTACTAAAGATACTTACTTACTTTTATTATAAAAGAAACTTTTGTAGAGAATGAATAAATTGGCAAATGAGTTACTGACAGAATCGCAGAATTGAATGTGATAGTAATGGGTGACAATCTCTTTACGCCTGATCCAATTTGTGCCTGATTTTATTTGACCCGGTAATTCAATCACGAACTCAGCAAGCATTCACTCCTGCACTTCTTTCAAGCGAAGCGTCCTGCTAACCACCCACTACGTGCAGGGTACGTTAAAAATTCCGAAATCTTCTCTACGTAACAATCTTTCTCAGAATTATAATAAAAGTAAACTAAAAATTCACAATACAACCGTTGTACAAAATTTTGTAAATTATGTCACTATCTATATCGCAAGTAATTAGGTTTCTGTAATTTATAATGTTTGTCTCTGTGGATATTAAACGGTCAGTTTGGCATCAATCCGTTCCATCAGTTTCGATTGATGGAAAACTGATGGAGTGATAGATGATGTTAACACGGTTAGTCAAGACTGATGTCAGTCAATCTCGAGAACACAATGATTTTCCCCAAAAAACGATGGATTACAGAACAGTTGCTTAGAAAAGATCAGTAAACGCATTTAAACTTCTTGAATGAAATGAAAGAAACATCAAGAAAGAGAAAAATTAGGCAAGTTATTTTCGTATGAAAGATGAAGATATCACCGCTGCTTTGGTCCCCGAGCTTGGAGACGTTAAAATCTTCTTTTTGACAACTTCTAGAGGTTTAACTTTTTTATATGTACAGTGTGGAAACTAAGTAACGCTTAAATTCAGTAATTCCTTTATATTAATTTTTTGAAAAAAATCTCGGAGTATAGCGATTTTAACTTCAGCAAATATCAGCAGTCCATTTTTATCAGTTTCTTATGTTATTTCTTATGACAACCTATACTTTTTATTATTACTTTTGGTAGTATGTACTTTTTATTCCGTTTCCAACCGAACGAAATTGGAAGTTACCACTACCCTAGTAAAATTCATATAAAAGGAATAGAAAAGAGAGTAGACGAAAGAAGAGAGAAGATACAAGAAAAAAATCAGAAGTTAATAAACTGAAAGAAATAAAATATCAAGGGAAATATCAGGAGATATTATAAAAAAAAACTTGACGGACGGACAAAAATTAAATAAAATAGAATTGGAAGAAATTCAAAAACTGCGTATTACATGCAGCAAAAGAGTGCTGAGGAGTAAAGAAAATATCGAATAAATATATAAAAAGAACAGAGTGGTGAACTATATAAATAAAACGTAGGGTAAAAGAGAAGAAAAGACATACAATATAAGTATAGAAACAAAAAGCCCAGAGAACCATAAATAATACGAAGAAAGGTCAAGAGAAAAATTGCAAGACAAAACAGAAGTTATGGGTAGAATTTGGAAATAAAATGACCAATAATAATAATTAACACTCTTAAACAACTAAGACAACAGAAGGAATATAATATGAAAAACATAAGATAAAAGCAACATATATAATTACAGATGAAGATCAAATAATGAACAACACTTCCAAGAACTGACATATATAGAGTTTGAGAAAATAGACGAAAATTATGAGGAAAACGGAATGCAAAATATAGAACTAGTACAAGAAAAAGAAATGGTTGGTATATAGATCAGAAGAAAGCTGAAATTAGGAAAGGCATCAGAAAGACAAGATATCAACTGAAATGATTAAACTTATTAATAAATAATATTATACAAGAAGTAAAAATACCAAACTCAGGAATACTATTATTGCCCATATATACATATACAGAGTGATCATAAAGTTCCGCACAAAATTCAGAATTTAATTATTTTTGTGAGAAACGCTCGAACAGGTCAATTTTTGTTTTTAAATCTTTTGACATACAAATTTTATTGATGACATCATCTCTTTCTGAACTATGACTGTCATAATTTTTAAAAGACAACCCCCAACTTTTTTTGGGTTTTACATACCTAAACTTTTCAATTCCCTATTCAACAAGAGCAAAAAAGTTATATACTTTGAATCTATTTTTTTTAGATTACGTTTTACTTAAAAATTAATTCCTTAAAAAAATAAAAAATTACAATAAATTTGGGAAGCAAACGGCGAAAAATGATAAACCATTTAATAAAATTTAACGCAAGTGTT
This sequence comes from Diaperis boleti, assembly GCA_963583935.1. NCBI lineage: Eukaryota > Metazoa > Arthropoda > Insecta > Coleoptera > Tenebrionidae > Diaperis > Diaperis boleti. The sequence goes on from OY757244.1 coordinate 45,571,860, forward strand.
CAAATTTCCGCCCGTCAACTAATTGACACATTCCCAAACGTGCATTAATGCTTTGAACACTTCGGACTAGATGCACCATTTCACCACGGATTCGTAGTGAAATAGTATTTTTTCAAGGAATAAAAATTTTATTTTTTGAAGTAAAACTTTTCAAAAAAAAGTTATTCAAAGCATCACTTTTTTACTATTGTTGAATAGAGAATTGAAAAGTGTATTTAAAACTAAAAAAAAAAATTGGGGGTTGCCATTTAAAAAAATTGATGACGGTGTCATAGTTCAAAAACAGATAACGTCATCAACAAAAATTTTATGTCAAAAGATTGCAATTTAAAAACAAAAATCGACCTGTTCGAGCGTTTTTCGCAAGAACATTATATAACTAAATTATGAATTTTGTGCGGATCTTTATGTTCACTCTGTATGTACATGTCCCTAAAATCGCGATCCTTCAAATGCTAGGCTTTTCCCGGTATGTATACCATAATAAGAAAATATTATTAGGATATAAGTGTGTTGTGAAATTAATAGAATTTCTACCGTATACGATTAACCGTAATCATTGCCTAATAGCTTTTCCATGTTATAAACGAATGTGTAAATCAAAACCGATATTAAAATTCGTTGTCATGAATGGCACGTACGTATACATATATACATTTTGATAAAGTCCTAGATGGCCACCTTCGAATGAGATGGATGCGATACCCTATCAAAATGCACATAGAAATGAGCTAGTGCAGGCGTCGATGGCGCAATGTATCACGATGGTGTAACCGTAATGTTAATCAAAGATAGTGCGAATCTGTGTTCACTGACCCCTTCGGTCGACGACGCCACACTTTGCCGATTGTCGACTTCATTATACAAAAACGTTTTTATCTCTTACAACTTTACTCGTAAATTTGCATATTCTAATACTTGCCAAATTTTACAAATTAATTTGCTTCCTTGACGTTTTGAGATAAATAAAATCAACTTTCTATCAGTTCTAAAAATCTTAATTTGACTTAAATGTTTTATAATAGACATTACTTTAAAAAGAAAATTTCATGGCTAAATGTGTGCACAAGTTCGTCTGAACCCCATTACCCATCGATTATAATTTACAGTTTTAAACTGTTCACAAAAAATGCCATCACCAACAGCAATTTATTCTTCCATTCTTTCGTTAATCCTAAATCAATCATCACATTTTTCCTCGTCAATCATAAAAACTTGAAATCTGGGCAATCATGAAATGGTTCTACGCGATAAATATAATACAATCCCGTAACTCAAGTTATACTATTTGCCGCCAAGCAATCACTTGTCCTAAATCGTTTCTGATGGCTTCGAAAGAGGGAGAAAGTTAAGCCCTGATTGCCAACGACCCCTTGAATTTCTTTACGACGCAATTTCGTGAAGAATTATAGTTATACCTATCACACACTCGTTCATTAGAGATAGGCGTCTGTAAAGAAAATATTTATTTCTGTAAATTAATGAAGAAATGCGCACTCGTTAAAAATAATAATGCACGTTTAGCACTAAAACTAACGTGTTGCACTCTACCAGTAACTAATAGCAAAGAGCACGCTTGGAAACAAGTAGGCAATATTAATTATTTACGTTCCTAATGCTTCCTACTTTAGATTTATATTGAATTTTTTTGGTAAGGAAATGAGTAAAACATGGAAAAAATGTAATTACATAAAACATAAACTTATCGAAAAAAGTTAAGGATATTGCTTCAATTCGCACTTAGGGCTTTGTAAATGAGACATGAACCCTCATTTTTACAATGTTTTTTATGTAAAATAGGTAAATATCAGCTTTTTCGGATCTGTTAAATAAGTAGTTAAGAGAGAGTGAAAAAAATTATTTCAAAATGCAAGAACTGATCTGGTCCGTTTTGCCAGTGCTAATAAGTTTATCGTTGGAATAAGTGTGTGGAGACCACCAGTAGGTACTTGATTTAACGACAGGTATGTCCAAGAGGTACATCCGTTTCAAGGAAGAACCGTAATGGTATGATGGAGAGGGATTTTTCTAGGGGTCGCACAGAACTGTACGTTTGCGAGAGGACCATGACGAGTCAAATTTACGTTAGAGACATTATTGACGAAATTGTCGAAAATTATCAATAGTAAGATCCCGAGACTATGTCAAATTGCCGATCATTGTTTAAAAAATTATCAGAGGTAATTTGACATAGTATAGAGGGGTCTTTTAGCTGACTATTTCTCGAAGAAAATTTTAACTGCAGTGTTAAAACTTTTTAAATTGATTTGTTGGTTTTTGTGAGTGTATTTCACAAATGATTGGAAAAGAGTCTAGACCATTTAGTGATAATTTTTGATAACACCCCTAGAGAAAAAATTACCGCATAATTCGACGCTAATTGGCTGAAAATTGAAGCGATTTGATGGGCTTAAATTTTGTGAGGGAAATAGTCGTTACAATTTGGAGCCTCACCTACGATTTCTGGAGGATAACGCCCGGCAGCATCGAGTGCGAAGTGTGTTAGACAGACTGGAAATGTTAGAAATTGGTCATTTGCCTTTTCCAGCGGGATCCTCCAATTTCAACCCAATTGAGCATGCATGAAACACTAGCACCCCGACTAGCACACCGACAGGACCAAGAGACTTTGGAGAACTTAATTTACAGTATGTCCTAAAGAATTCAAGAAGTTTTACAAAATCATGGTGGTAGGGCCCATTAAAAAAGAAAATAATTTTTAGACAACTTCATAATTTAAAACAACGTTATCTTTTTTTTTTTCTGGCAGTATATAATTTTTTGGTACAATTTTTTTATAAATCTCTTTGACAATGTTGTTAGTTTTTATTTGTGTTAAAAATCCAGAAAAAATTACTTTGGGATTGGTCAATTCAGAAATATCCCTAACTTCTTTCGATAAGTTTATTTTAATAAGCAATACATTTGCGACATATTCAATTATATAACTTGATAAAAAATATTTTTTATCTGGTAAGCAGATGGATGAAAGACGACCTCCCTTTGGATCCTGTACTACTATAACAGCCTATTGTTTGCTTAAATACTAGAAATACCACCAATTTTAAAATATTGCTTCCTGTTATTACAAATTTATACGCACAATTAAATGAGTAAAACATTATTATTATTTATGAAAATCTAATATTCGTAGGTACACCTGGAAAGCAATCACAGTAACAAGTGAAAAAGAAAAGGAGGAGCCTTTCGTTAAAGCACAAACGCCTGCAACAGATATGTGGGCAACCGACGTCAGAGACGTCCGCGTCCCTAGCAATCACAGTAATGTCGAAACCATGTCGCATCGCCCGCCAACTGTTTTAATCCCCTACCGTGAGACACCGCCGCCTCGCTGCCACACCACCGCTTTTGCCACAAAAACAGACTTCCCTGATTAAACTTTACAAAATGGAAGATGTCCGTCCATTCTAAAGCTTGCATTGAATAATTGCATTTTTAAAACCTATTATAATTCACGTGAGAGTACCTTTTACTTTTATTCAACCGCGTGTATATTAATTTCTTTCTTGTAACTGTTCCGCATTTTTTTAATGGTTCTAAGGAATCCACTAATGCAATTAAATCTGGTATGACTGATTTGAATAAAATTAACTCCATGATATTAAAGACGGACCACCCAGAAGAAGGTTACAAAATATTTGAAAATTTGAACTTACTTTCTGTGTCCCTGTGTACTTCGTACATATTGGACTCAAGCTGAGCTGCAGCAGCATGGTAATGGCAACGGACGTCCTCGGCTAAGTGCAAAACGTGAAGAGCGGCACCTACAACAACTGGTCCTACGAGATTTCGGTCTTCATCTGCAATTGGGACTGACTGGGTGGTTGGTACAAGACAAAAAAATAACATCCGTAGGTACAGTTTATCGTCATATCACATTTTTTGCAACTCATGCTTTTTATCCAATTTGACGACCACCATTCACTCCAATTCATCGAAGAGCCGGTTTCCAGTAGTACCAAAAACGACAGCACCAGGTGGATGAATGGACTCATATCCTTTCTAGCTATAAGTTCCGTTTTTGGTGGTGGTAAAATTATGGAAGGAGAAGGGTGAGAAGAGACAAGCAAAATTTAGAACTTGTTCTTCATGGCTACGGGAGCACACTATCTGGTATTATGATATGGGGTCCTATTGATTTTAGATATAGTTCACCCTCATCTTTGGCAAATACTTCGTCCTGGGGTATTGTCCCAGTACGCCTTCTTGGTTGTTGTTTTCCACCTTTGGATCTCCGTACTTCTATGTGTCTTGGTAAGTCCACAGAACGGTTGGGGTCCTATGAGGGAACCCCTTGCACCTGCGCTTGCAAGGTTGTCGGCTATTTAATTTCCTTTTATACCCTCGTGACCTGCATCCAACTAAGGGTGACCTTATTACCTTTTGTCAGTTTCTTGAGAGACTGTCTGCATTTCCAGACCGACTCGGTGCTTGGAGCTTTGAGTGCCTTTATCGCTGCTTGACTGTCAGACAGAATATATACTTTTTTGCCCTTAATGTTTCTGTCTAAGCACACCTGGGCCTGGGCACACAGGTCTATAGCAAGTATTTTAGCCTGCATGCTTATGGGGTGGTACTGTGGTTCGGGCCATATATGCCTATTCGAGTGCCCTGTTCTGTTTCTCTATGTACCAGATGAAGGAATTTTGACCCAATCGTGCTATCTAGCTTCGAAGTGCATGGCGGTCATTTACAACCACTTCATAGTTACGGTGATTCGAAGTCGAACACTTTAGGCAATACATCCAATGGTTATTCCAACACTCCTGGCTTTACAAGATCCAGGATTTTGAGTCACCTGGTTTTAATTTCCTAGTCTGGGAGAGCTTATTCATGGAAGTCTTGAGCCTTTCCTTCTGCACATACGAGTGGAGGTCTAGCAAGACTTCCAGAGCTGCGGTGGGGGTTGTATCTATAGCCCATAGTATATAGTCTTTTCTGTTATTTTAGTTCACCATACAGTTTTAGTCCCCACATCTTACCAAAGAGTTTGCGGCATGCCCAAAAATGTGGTTTTTAGTTCAGCTTATTATCCCAGAGTTATTTCTAGATATTTAACTTCCTCAGAAAACTGTACAGATAGTTAATAGAACTGGGGAGCATTAAGGGTTAGCTTCCTGCGATTAGTGAATGGAACTTTGATGGTCATTATAGGGTTTACTCCGAGTTATGTTCAGAGCATTCTGCATCAGGCTTGGGATTATGCCTTCATGTTTACCTCTGATCACTGTGACTAGGTCATCTGCGTAGTCTTGTACGTTATAGCCTGTCAGTCATGTTCTTCAGTAGGTTGTCCATTACGATAACTCACAACAGGGTGATAGTACCCCACCTTGCGGGCAACCCTTTTTTGTGGTTATCTTTGCTTTTTTCCCACCTAAAGAGGCCGTTATTACTCCGCCTTGGAGCATTGATCCAATTCAGCGAATTTTGGATGGTTCAATTCCCCGTCGTTCCGCTGCTCTTATTATAGACTTGTATGAGGTGTTATCGAACACACCTTCTATGTATATAAATATTCCAACATCTACGTCTTTTGTAACGATAGTCCTCTCCACCTCCTTTACAATATGGTGAAGAGCATCTATCGTGGATTTGAGAGAACTTTGCTTCTGATGTGATTATCCACAATTTTCTCCATTGTTTTAGGAAAAAGGAGGAGAGGTTAATGGAGAGATATGATTTAGCCTTTTCAGGAGGCTGTCTGCCAGCTTCTTGTATGAAAACCACTTTTACTTCCCTGCAGAACTTGCTTTGAAGACACTTGTCAGGCAGGGGGCAATCTGGTCAATCCCCTGCTGCAGCAAGGCTGGAAAGATGCCGTTTTTACCCGCTGATTTATAGGACTTAAAACGACTTATAACTTATTTCACTTTTTCTAGGGTAAAATTTTTCCCTGTTAGCCGTCTGCTATTGCTATTGGACCTTCAGTTTCCATTTTCTTGGGAGTTTGCATCGGTCTGCCCTATTTTTCTTGGTAACGAGTGAACAACAAAATTCGTGATCGTAGTTGGCTAAACGTACATCGGTTCTTTTACTTTACTGTTTACATTAATCGTCAATTCACATTACTCGATGACTTTTTACACAATCGTATCGATCAAGAATCGACTCAAAATTTTGGGGCTCCTACGATCACGAATTTTGTTGCTCACTCGTTATCTCCTTGGATCCTAGGAAGTGCTTCGTCAGCAACGCTTTTAGACTACCCAGATTATTCTTGGTGTATATTTCACTAGGTTGCTTGATGAGCCCAATTCTGTTTGATCGGTCTTTAGGCAGAACTTTCTGGATACACACATACACACTGCTGGGGCGAATTAAACGCATTCCTGGCTTCGGTTTTAAACCTGGTCAGCTCTGCGTTCCACCAAGGTACGTCCTTAGAGACCGCTTTCTTCCTAAAAAGACAGTTTAGTTCGTAAGAGGTTAATATGCTCTGACCTATGTGAGCTGAGACTACTTCCAAGTCCTCTAACGTGACGATTAGTGTCACGTTGTAAAGACACCAGTCCGTTTTCTTGGGCACTCTACACTGCACTTTAGGTTCGGTGCTCCGAGGTAATCTTACAAATTTTTATTTTTATTTTTTTTTTTTTTTTCATTAGTAATAATTGTTGCTATATTTTCAACAAACTCTAATCGTTTGTTTCATAGATTAGTATACAATTACTCCCTGATATTTTCAACTTTACTCTCTTCTGATGGTTGGGTCCGTTTTTATTATGTCACTGAGTTTATTTCTAAATTTGTGATTAAGCCACTGAGTGACTTATCTTCATGATATTAAAAATCAGCAATGCTTTTATTGCATCGGACGCGAATAAATTGACTGGAATAACGCCGTGTGTTTGTTAACTTTTTAATCAATTTTTTGTAGGGTGACGTTCGTATCCTGTGTTGTCCAAGTTTAGAGCAGTGGCGTGTTTGGTGAATAGGGTTAGATTTCAAGTATTTGTTCGTGACATTGGAGACGTATTGACACAAAAAAAACTGTAGGAATGCGTTTACCTTACTTTTCTATATTACGGCCTAATTTAATGCAGGTACTTCCATGACACCTTGTTCTGTAAACATTGTAGCATTTCCTTTTTCAAAAAAAAAAAAAAAAAAAACACAATAGTCTAAGATCCCGACCTGGAGCCACCTACCATCATCCTTTTTTCTGATCAAATGTATATTTTATGTAAGATAATGTACCTATAAAAGAACAGAATTTCATAGATGGCAAAAGAAGGCTATTTTTAATAAAAAATTATATTGGCGATTTTTTTAATTTACCTTTTTTTAATTATATTTAAAATTTTAAGGCATAAAGAACATGACCAAGTAGGGTTGCTCATTTTATATTACCTTTTTACACCTGGCAACCCGGTGTCTTGACAAGAAAAGGGTATGCAACCCTATTATTGGGCATGTTCTTTATGCCTTAAACTTTTAAATAGTTTTTTTTTTTTTTAAATGAGTTAAATTTAAAAAAAAAAAACGCAATATAAGTCTTGCCAGGATATGGGGCGGCAACCCTATCAAATTTTCTTCTTGTACAATGAAAATCTATTGCTAAACTAGTATCGATATTATAATACTCCAATATACATAATAATTGAACTTATTTTATCTGATTGTTATTGAATTATTATTATCAAAGAGCGGACCAAGGATTTGCCTAAAATTTGTTCCAAAATTTATTTATGAAAAATTATTTACACTAGGTTTGTAAGAGTTTTGTTTAAGTTATTTTTTTACTTATTGTGAAAATTATTTGTTATATTTGAACAAAACAACAACAATATATTTAATTTCATTTCGGTTTGTACGAACTGAAGAAGATTTCTATGAAGTGAATTTTCACAAAATCTCCTACTTATTTCTTAACACCGCACCGTTGTTAATCGCCAACCATCATGTCTCTTCTAGCTGTGAAATCTGAAAATTTGTCTATTCCTATTTTTGAGCTATTATTTTGTCTTTTTGATAGTTTTCAGTCTAATTTTATATTACTGGGAGATTAATACAGTATTTATGAATTTCATAAAAGCATCTGGTTTTCGTACAATTACCTACGAGTGAATTTTGTTTTTGTATTGCCAAAGCCGATCCTATATTTTGGCCCATCTGGAGCAGAAAATACTGCTGTATTCACATAGGTAATTCACTAGTGTGAATTTGACTTATTGGCATATGCAACCCTGTGAACTGTTATTTTTAAACAAATTTTTGAAAATTTAAACTCGCTGTCAAGTTACAATTAAAGTCAAGAGTTTTGACAATCTAACTATAAGTGGGCAAGTCTGATTTACACTAATAAATTGTGTGAATTTTGGAAGTGGATCACGCTGGCTTATTTTAGTGAGTCTTTTCTGTTCGCGGTGGCACATATAATTTTGCTGCCTCTACGACTTCATATGGTGTACAAATACATAAATATGTATTCAAATACCTTTACTGTTAAATTGTGCAATGATGCAAAGCTGTTCACACCACAAACAAATTTTTGACAGATGTAATAAATTACTCCGTCACTGTTTCACAATATGCTCCGATCTGAAAAATTGATATGATTATAGTTATGTATAAAACATAATAAATTAAGCCAATAGCATTTACAGATTTTACATAGTTACCGTGTTTAGTTTTTCCGCTGGGCCCAACAATGAACTTTTTCATAACAATTTTTTGATGTTTGTTAATAAACGTCAGAAAAAAAGTTCCGTCAAATTTTGCATTAAATTTTTTAGATCGCTTTGGTTATATAATCGTAACGAATACCACTCGAGCAAACGAAAATAATCCGATTATACCAACTTCCTCATGCGACGTATAATCGATTAATTTCGATGCTCTTGCGATATTGATTATTTTCTGATTAGCTGCCAAAATGCGGAATGAAGTATTTTCATACGTGTGATTGGGTTGAGTAATGAAATTAAACTCAATACTTCATAGAAAAGATTATATGTATTACTGTATTACTCATTATAGATTACAGTATAATAATGTAGAAAAAAATAACTACCTGAAAATGGAACGCAGATAGATTCAGCACAAGTCTTAATATTCATAAGTTTTATTTAGTTTAGGATTTTCTGGATTTTGTTGCAAACCAGTGTAGGTAATTGGGGGCCAAAAGTATTATATATCTTCAAAGAATCAAAGGTTAGCTAGCAAAAAACTCTGACCAACATTCATTGTCCCGGTAGCGCTGGTGTTATGCGACCAACAATACACTCCAACGTGACCCATTTATTCAAAATTTCCGCCACCGTCAAGGCCAAAAAATTTTGCGCATGCGTGATTTCCTCGATTTGTGATGATAAAAACAATTTGATAAGCCCACAACAGGGCCCACAAATAGAACCCTAACGAAGCGCCTGTAATGTGATGTCGCTCGTTAGTACAGAATTCCACTAAACTTGTTTGATATGACCTGAAATTGGTGTGTTAAGATTGGAAATTAAATTTGGCGTCCATCGAGTTTAGTATGGCTGACGATCACAGCGGTGACGATTCTGACGACAACCAAGAGGAATTGGCAGGTGTGTTAAATAAATGGACTAATTATATTCATGGATGGCAGGATCGTTATATTGTTTTAAAGAATGGAACGTTGTCGTATTATAAAAGTGAACAGGAAAGTGGGTATGGATGTAGAGGAGCGTTATCGCTTGCCAAAGCCATTATCAAAGTATGTTTTTCTTTTTTATTATTTTATTTTTAATGTTGCTGTACACTGTTGTAAATCCATCATGTGTCACTACTTAATATTTATTCCTTGTTCCAGCCACATGAATTTGATGAGTGCAGATTTGATGTATCTGTCAATGATTGTGTTTGGTATATGCGAGCTGATTCTGTTGAGGCCAAACAGATCTGGGTTGATGCCTTGGAATCTTATAAGGTATTACTTTGTTTATTCTATTCACCATGCGAAGGTTTTCAATCAATTTAATTTTCATAACCTCAATGAGAATAAAACTGACAGGTTTAAATGTCTTAAAAGCAAAGCCACCTTATTGTTTTCAATAAGAACATGGATTATGGCAGAAGTGTAAAGTAAGGTACTGTTGAGGTCACAAAACAGTGGGACAATATTGTTACTGTAGATACTTCCAAAATTCACAGTTTTTACTGGTGCAAAGTAGACTGTCAAAAGTTGTAGTAATTGGTAATAACAGCTGTCCCAAGTATTTTCTACTTTTGGTTCAACAGACTAATCAAGAATAAAAATTTGAGTTGGCAACAATACACATTACATAAAAATTGGTAAGCCTGTAAGTTGACAGCTACATTTAAAGTTAAAACAACGATGTCTTACCTGTAGATACAGTGCAAAGCAAAATGCGTGAAGCCAACATGACGTCACGTTCAATATTATGCAGCCAACTATGCAAGTAGAAGCAACAATTTCTCTACGTAATTTTTCAATCTATCAATTTTTTTTTTTTTTTGGAAACAAACAAAAATAACAGATAAAGAGCATTGCTTTTATGACAATAAGATAACAATTTTCATCATATGGTGGTACTCTTCTTATATTTTTTGGAACACTTATGTACACACACAAGAAGTTGTGAATGAAAAGTATTAATACTATTATTTACTATTATTTAACTTAAAATTGATAGGATATGAATTTGCATGTTAAATGAAAGCAGGTGATTTTTATAATTTCGTATTTTTCATTGTATAAAAACCAAACCAAATTAAATAGAAATGCAATCAAGTCGAATGAGTCGAGATGTTAGCTTCACCCATCACTATGCATTGTAGTCCTTTCACCGTATCTACGGGTAAGACATCGTTGAGATAAAATAAATATACATAACCTTACAATTATTATGATTGACATTCCGAAAACTTAAAGGCAAAAAATAATCACGTTTATCTCAATTTATTAACTGAAATTTTATTCTTTGATCAGTTGGTATATTTGCAAATTAAGAGGCTTGGTGCCAATTATAAAGTTATTTTTTTTAGTCCCAGTTTTTTACATCGCAAATTGATGTCATTGATTAACCAAAGTTATACACTAATGTCAGGCAGGAAATGATCGATGTTTATACAGTTGTAGTAATTATCAACAATTTATAATGTAATTATATGAAAACATATCTAGGGTGGCTACGAGATACCACCAAGGACAGAAAATATTAGAACCGCCTGATCCTGTAGACACTTTCAAAAATTACACAATTCACTAGTGTGAATCAGACGAATTGACCAAGTGTAATTAGAAAATCAAAAACGAAAGTTATTCATAAACAGCATTGTACTAAAAAAAAAAACAGTAACTGTCACTTGTTAAGTTGCCGTAATGGATCATAAGAAATGACCACGAACCACGAAAAATTTTTATTCACCCACTTTGTCAATATACATAATTTCATGTTTTGGCAATAAAACTTACGTTGCTTTTTAATACCGCATGATTATTGTTGTATTTTTTGTAAAGTTGGTTATATTTTCTTAATCTTTTATAATCTTACACTGGATTTGATAGCAACTTATTTTGTCATGAAATATCCCCAAAAGTTGGCTGTCATCTCTCAAAAGTTAAACGTCAAAATTTGCTTAGCAGTACCATGTACACTATTTAAATCAACGATGACTTACTAATTAGATACGTTGTAGTTGTAATGCAATATGCTTGAAGCCAACATGACGTCGCTTTTGGGTTCAATTTTATGCAGCCAACTATACAAGTAGAAAGAATAATTTAGGAAATCCAAATGGAAATATTTCACATAAATATTGTTTTTCCATAATTATAAACAGAAGTGAAAGAAATTGATTTATTTGTTTTTCTGGAATATTCATTATTCCGCATTCAAAGCTACATGGCTACAACCAAAACGCAACGTCTGACGTCACATTTGGGTTGATATGTTGGCTTCAACTATGCATTTAGTCCTTTCACCGTATCTATTAGTAAGACATCGTTGATTTAAGTAAACAAGATACAACGTCAAAGAATTTTGATAAAAATGGACTTGAATAGAGATACATATACCTCTGACCAGTCCCAAAGCTCTCCGTTAGATAACACTGTTCAAAATGATTGGTTCCAACGTTAAAAATGATGTATGTAATTTGTTTGGTCAACTATATGATTATGTAACCTAGTTAATATCGTATTAGGATGAGGGTGATCTGGTAAACGCTCTGTATATAATCTTGCCACTGCACGTACATTTCTATACATATCATATTCTCCATAAATAATCATTATTGCCATGTAGTCTTGCGGTGTATATTTTATGTTCGCAGGCCATCGGTGAAATGAGTCATTTCGTGAAAAACCTAGTCATTGACCCTGTAACGAGCTATAATTACATAATTTGTCTGAAATTCTCCGTAATTTCAGGCATCGCTCTTATAATGGTAGCCGATTGACGGACGCTCAGATTAGTCGTTTGTTGAAACGTCAAATATCTTTTTTATTAAGAACAAAATAACACTAATAGTACGGCGGCCGGTGGGTCAAATTCGTTCAACCACCCACTATTTTGGTATAACTCAATGAGACATATAGAGACTTGTTCGTTAAAAAAATCTGCATTTAGAATGGAAATTGACGCCAGTGTGGGTTAGTCACGAGAAAAGTTATTCCCAGAATACCGTAAAAATTAGCAAAAATTATTCCAATAAAATAAATGCTCATATCTTTGGCTAAATAAAAGGTAAAAATATGCGGTTTGTTTCACTACGAAGCCCAGAATATTTACTTTAAAATGGCTAATTGGAAAATTGCGCGAATTTGTGCTTTTCGACCAAATTCTATTATTGAATGCGACGGCACATGATTTATTCATGAATTTTCTATATTCAAGTTGCTATAACTCGTACAGTGTAGTCTTTGTAGTAAAAATTTTCACATCAAAAACTGCAGAATTTTGTTGTCTGTAATTCACCTCAACTAATAACGTATTCATCTACAATAATAAATTCAATACAATCGTGTTTCTGGGAAAATGTAACTTGCTTAGGCCACCCTCTCGATCACCCGCCCCCGCCCGTCTCCCACCGCAAACGCGTATATTATACGCTATACTACCACCGAGCGCAATGAATTAAACTGATATTAATTTTTATTTTTAACCAAATACATAAAGTTTTTAAAATTAACAATAATTCTTCATCGTCACTTATGTCTCTAGCTATATCCTTATTTATACACTTCATTTGACATTTACACTACAGAACAAAACATAACCCTCGAGATTACATGCACATTTGCTCGAAGAACAATTCTTCTCATTGCAAACTAATTGTATTGCTTGTCGAATCGCATGTGGTATAGTAGGTGCTGCATTAATTAATTTGGGGTTTAAATTGGAACCATCGTTGATTTGGTGTTCATTTTGTGATAACATCTTTCGTTTCCTAGATATCATCAAAACAACATTTGTTCGACAATTTATTTATTTACCTCAAATCCTTGTAAATCAGTCAGTAACAATACTGTAAGTACCCAAAAGTATGTTTCTCTAAACAAGGACTGATCAAGACACAATTTTTAGTTTACTGGTGTAGTTGTACCAAAATTTTCTACCCCCGTCCTAGACTAGTTTTCCACTATTGAGAAGTTAATGAATTATACATATGTAACGTTTTTTATGCATTAACTTTAGAAATCAATTAGCTAACTTGTTTATTTCTTTTTCAGTCGGAGTCTGGCTACGTTACGGGCTCTGAAAACAGTTTAAAACGGCATGGTTCAACTGTTAGTCTACAATCAAACACATACAGCACAGCATCTGGAAGTAGCTTTAAGCGATCATCTCGTAATTTACGGGAGAAACTTGCCGAATTGGATACGTTTAAGGATATTTTATGCCGACAAATTGAAACTTTACAAACGTATTTTGATTACTGCGTGGATAATGACATCCAAAATATCACAACAAAAGGTATGTTCAATTTGTAGTGCGGTATTTCGTTTAAAAATGTAAAAATAAAAAATGTAAGTGTGAAAAATTGCGTGCTTCCAACAAACATCAAACGTAATAGATGATATTCATAGGGCCAGATGCGCATGGCTGAACAGTGAAATGGGTAGCAATATGGTGTTTTATTTTCGTTTTGGTGGGTACCCTGTTTGCAACTGAAGGTGCAATGTGGTGCAACCTCAGGCCTCAGCTGACGATTTCGTTTAAAACGTGACGTCATGAAATAAATTCCCGCTTCCAAAAGTAGATGGTGCTGCCAGCAATTGTTCCTTCGAGTAGATGAGGTAGTTGTCAAGTTTACCGATCGGAAGGATGTCTCCTTGTTTGTATAAGACACCAGCCTGTTTTAAAAAGAGACGAAAGATCAAGTAGCGTCGTTACTTCTCTGTTACGGTCGCTACCCAATTAGGGTTTTGAATAAAAAAATTTTTTGTCATAAATGGAAAGATCATATGTAAGTTTTATTACAAAAGTATATTTTGTTTTTGTTTTTTCGTTATAATTAAAAAGTTATATCGAATTAAAAATAAATTTTCGAACCCAGTACCGAGGACGCGCCGAACAAACCCGAGCGCATTTGTGACGTCACAATGTTCATTTCTACAGGTTTCTACTAATTATCAGAAGCAGCTGTTACACTGTTTCACTTTGACATCTTGTCGGACAGTAATGTCAGTAATGTCATGCAGCGTCTTTTTTAAAGTATGCGATATGACACAACGTATATCTGCGTCCTCACCAAAGTAATTTAGTTTTTACGTCAGTTATATTGCAAATGCATATGGGCCTGTTGCGTCTGTCCCACTTTGGTGCAACGATTTTGTTTTTGTGCTAAATTGTAACTATAATAATAATTGATTATAACATTTATTCAATAGGATTTTCGTTGTCAGATACACATAGTAGAAGAAGTAGAAGAAGACAAAATGTACGACCCTTACGAATCTGTATAAGATGTCTTTAGATGAAGGTGAAGGGGATCCTTATGTTGATTGGACTGGAGAGTACGGAAGAAAGCGAAATGTCTCATTCAGACGAGATTGGATCGTCAAATCCAGAATCCGTCAAAAAATACAAGTCCAAAATGATGCAGCTCAATGTACACAAGTCTTGGATATTTCACAAAGCATTGAACAAGGCACATCCGAGCATCAGGAAGAATAGGATGAATACATACTTTAATTTTGAAGTCTACAAACTGTTTAAAAGTAAATCTTCATCCCAATGCTAGTTCTCGAAATGTTTTTTGAAAATCTATTTACGGAAGATTATACTGCAATTTATAGTTGATTGCACAAATGATTATGGAAAAGCTTTAACTACAACAAACAGACCTAAGACTAAAATATCGCGAGATGCTAGCTTTCGTCCTGTTACTCCTGATGAAATAAAAAAAATGCCTTATGTATGCTACAGGGACAAGTTTCTACTTCAAATATGCGGCGCGCTTTTGGAACAAATATTGTTGTTTTATTAGTTAGTTTTATGTTGTTCTACCACTTTTTCAAAAAAAAAAAAAAAGTACAAGCTGTTCCGGATATTATGTTGATTGCTCAATTTCAGTCTGTTTATGGTCCGCCCAAAGAGCTATCTTTAGATGAGTCACTGTTACATTTTTGTGGCAGTTTAGTATAGCTCCACTATCATCTTCACAATAATTGGTGCCTTCTACTCTTGGTTTTTGGAACAGTTGATGGTTTGAGTCTTCAGGAAACTTGCAAACTGCTCGGCCGTTGGGTTTCAAACAGATTTTCAAGCCGATTTTTGAACCTTCGTGGGCTGAAGTATTGAAAGACACGTTGTTTCAAAGAGCCACACACTTTTCTGAAAGATGTTAAAGGATGAATTAATCCTACTTGTTTCCATTGATCGAGCCTAAAAGCAAAAAAACAAACGTACCCCATACTTCCCGGGGTGCATTCTTCTGAAACGAATAACTTTACGTCGTCTTCACGTTGCAGACAAACTATATAATATTGACAGCATTGAGACTTACCGAGAACAGAAGACAGAGCAGGATAGAATGGACAGAATGCCAATTTCCTAATACAACCATCACCCGCCTGTTACCGTATAATAACTGACACTCTTGACACTGACATCCAGAGAAACATCTGCTGACATCTGATAGTGAAATTGTTAACTGATTAACAATATGACGTCAGAACGAATTATGGCGCGTTCGTAGTCACGTGACTTTTTTTTAAATTTTATCAATTTTAAAATGTTTATAATTAATTTTGAAAAAAGTTTTGAAAGTTTTTCGCATCGGCTATCAATATAATTTGTTCTAAAGTTTCAGAATACATTAAAAAAATCGATATTAATTTTTTTTCAAAAGCCTAATTGCAACCTGACTGACCAATGAGAGTACTAGATTCCTATGAATATCATCTATTAAATCGGAGGCGTAGATGAAGCATAAGTATGTCACACTTGTTAA
Organism: Diaperis boleti; assembly: GCA_963583935.1. Classification (NCBI taxonomy): domain Eukaryota; kingdom Metazoa; phylum Arthropoda; class Insecta; order Coleoptera; family Tenebrionidae; genus Diaperis; species Diaperis boleti. The sequence continues at coordinate 45,588,273 of OY757244.1, forward strand.
TAAAGGCATCATAACATATCATAACAAATTTTATTTCGCATCACAATCTTAGTTGAATTTCTAGCTCCAAATTAAAATTAATGACAACTATTACTTTATTATGTAATTTAATAATTATTTAACTGTTAATTGATTTCTATTGATGACCATCCAATACAAAAACGTATCCTTTTTTTTTTTCAGAAAAGCTACCAGTTATTGATTTTAAAGGTGAAGCGATAACATTTAAAACTACAACGGCAGCCGTTTTAGACACGTTAGAACATTGTGCTGATTTGGTGACCCAAAGGGAAGAATCGTGGCGCAATAGGTTAGAGAAAGAAATTGATCGAAGGAAGCGCAGTGAAAACCTTGCAAAAAGTTACTTTACTCAACTGCAGAAGGCTAGAGTTGTTTACTCAGGTCCGGATTTAGAGGTAACTATAAATTATCTTATTTCTTGTTCATGTTGGTAGACTTACACTGACAAGTACGAACTGCGCACGGGGTTTAAACTTATGCGCAATAACACTACACATGATTAACGAAGTTAAGCAAATATTTAAACTATGATAGTCTAATATGAGGAGACCTAGAAAAATAAAAAATATATAACTTAAAAAAAAAAAAAAGATATTGTTGCGTTTCTGGGTTGGCTTATTTATTTAAACACCATGTACAATTTATTTACACTTCTTATATTACAATATTTACATTATTTACACTATTTACAAATTACTACTTCACCGGCACGTCTCGTATTATTTATTTACACATTGCGCGGCACTCCGGATAGATAAAGGCAACTGTCCGACTCGACCCACTGATTTTCAATTGTGACGAACTGCGATGCGACTGGTTGGCTAACTGGTTGATGCGACTAGACTAGACTCCCGCTGAAACGTCCTCCAATAAATATACCGGTGCCTAAATCCTTGTAGGCGCCTCCAGATAGTTCCATTGATGACATTATCGCGCTCTCGATGTGTACCGAATATTCCAAAAGATGATGTCATACTATCTCGAGTACGTTGTAGTAGTAAATCCAGAACATTCTAGTAATTGACGACGTCATAATCTCTATCCGCTGCAGCCATTAGATTGAAGAACTGTTGGTAAATAAACCTTTTTATCTCTTTGCCTAAACAAAAAATAACTTGCTACATTGAGTGCGGTTGAACGACTGCCAATTAATTACAATTATTTGACTGCGACTGCTTGACGGTGCACTAAATTTTATTTTCAAATAGTGACATGATTATGACCTACCGTGAAACACGTTGGAACGCTCTCGAGTAGAGTGTGCGATTTAGTAGAGGACGTTTCCCTGAACATAAAAGACAACAAATGTTGTTCTTACAAGACGGAGCTCCTCCACATAGTATCAGAGTGGTTAGTTAATAATTTCCAGGAAAGGTGGATCGGTACTTGGTCCCCATATTCTCTAGATTTAAATCCAAGTGATTCTTTCATGTGAGGTAACATGAAACAGCTTGTGTACGCGGAGCCTATGGATACTATAGAAAAACCTTTATTAATGTTGAAAATGTTGTCCACCTTCATCAATTTAAAATTATTTGTTCAAGATTTCTGACTACATTTTGCAACATTATGGAATAGTTAATTTCCATGCATTTTTGTTCAATCCTTTGCTGTAAATCTTTGAAGTTCACACAGGTGTTTGGAAAATATTTGTTTGTATTCGTTTTGTGAAATCCATAATGGAGAAAGTGGTATATAACTAAATATTACATATTCCCGTATATTATGATGGTATTAATTTGACAGCTTCTGTCAAACCTAACCTCAAAATTTGATCTTAATTAGTGTTTTTTTATTCTGCATGAACGAATACAAAAAATGCTCGTGCACTGTCACTTTTCAGGGACTCGGTCTATGCCTCGTGCTTCAAAAATTCGCCCTCATCCATGAAAAGTGTCTGACAGCGCACTTGTATCGAAATATATAGTGAGATTCATTACTTAGCGCCCATGCTCTAGTGTAAATTTTGAAAATTTCGTACTTGTGAATCAGGATTTTTATCAAGGACAGTCGTAGTGTAACACAGTCTGGTTGCAAAATTATTTGCGAAGATACTCCGAAGTTTTGAAGGTTAAGAAACTGTCATAGCAACTCAATTAGAAAATGTTTGTAGTTGTAACGCGTAGTAGAGGACTTTCAATAATTAAACCACCTTTAAATATATGGGTGATTCTGTTCTGTTACTTTTTTTATTAAAAATTATTTCGATTTAGAACGTTGCAGAAATTACTGTAACTTATAACAAAATCACGATATTCAGTTCGAAATTCTTCCCAGATATCCGGAATAGAATGTTTCCAAATCCCATTTACTTTTGGTGCATTGTGAAAATAAGGTTGTACGGGTCCCACCCAAGTGAACTTTTGCAAAAGAACAGATTTTTATTTCAAATCAGATTTGACAACTCGATGACTTTTTACACAATCGTATCGATCAAGATTCGACTCAAAATTTTGGATTCAGAGGCTCCTACGATCACAAATTTTGTTGCTCACTCGTTATTATATTGCCGATTACTAGCTAGTAGTAGGCGCAGTACTGCATTATGAAACAAAATTTCGTCTTCACTGTCTAAAAACATCTCAATAACTGGGTAAATCGCTTTACATGGTCGCTGCACTATAATCGTGTCTCTTGCGCGCTGCCGCTAGCCTCACCGCGTGCCTCTTCCCTCGTTGCTCCACTATATTTGTACCTTAAGACCGATAGCGTCTGACGAAACAAGAAAAACAGTTCTGAAACGCAACAGCAATAAATGGTACAGAAAGAGAAAGACAGTCCAGTCTTTAACCCGGCATCCGACACGTGGGGTGTGGTAAACCCCAGCGCTCGAAATTTTGTTGAAAAACATTCAAATTTTTCATTACCTGACTTAAGTGGTTCAGTAGCTTTAAAACAACGATTACTTAACACGATGTTAAAGAAATATGAGTAGAATTTTTGACATTTTTTATGTAAGAAGACTTTGAAACTGCTTGGGGTTTGTCACACCCCACCTGTCGTTTTGTGTAACACTTTTTATGGGTCTGCTTTTTTTAATTTTTTTTTTGTAGTAAGTTGTTTTTTGTTATATTTACTTTGTTTTACTGTTTTTATTTTCGAAAATTAGATAAACAAATATTAAAAATTAAAAAAATTCTAGTTTATTTGAATTTGAAAAATTTAAGTTTTTTTCATAATTTTCAAAAAAAAAGTGACAATCGACAAGAGAGATGGTCATGATATCATGGTCAGAAAGACAGAAAGACCAATTGGGTTTGAGAAGAAGCTGAACAATATATTGTGTATTTTATATTGTATGTATGCTGTTTTCTACTACATTTACTGTGCCAACTTCAAAGATGAGTAATTATGCCAATATTATGTATTTCATTTTTTTTTTTTTTTAGTAAGACTAGTAGATATTTTTCAATAAAACGCTGTATCTTGCACAAATTGATCAACAGTACATTTCCTATAAATATAAATCGAGAAGGTTACCTAAATAGGCAAAACAATGCAGTGTCCCAAATATTTCTTTGTTACAAAAGTTATATACTTTAAAATGGATTTGATATGTTCGCTTGGAAATAGAAGATACATATCGAACTAAAAAATGGTATAAATTTATCAGAGTAGTTATAAATAAACAAATTAGACTTAATTGAATTTGGGGTTTATCACACCCCACGTGTCGTAACTCGTAACATTTGTTCACCTGTCGGATGCCGGGTTAAAGTAACAAATGTAGAACAAAAAAAAAGTCCTTAAGCACGACAGCGACACACAAAAGAAACAAACATTGCCTAAATCCGACAGCGGCTAACAAAACAGAAGAAGAGTTTCCTAAATGTGACAGCGACAAACCAAACAGGAAGAGAAAGAAAAGCAGACCGCCAAATTTCAGATACGCTTCTTCGTCTGAAACTGTTCGGCCAAACGGTCAGGTCAGGTCAGTTATAAGTTGTAACATTTTCTTTGCCTTCACCACCGTGGTTGTAAATGTCACGTAAATACTTACGACTGTGTGGATAAGGTGGCCCAATTTTCTTTTTATTTTGTAAACTAGTCTCATTGTCGACACTTGACTTGACAATTATTTTTATTTTTGACATTAAAGTCAGTGCAAAAAATTTTAACACCATGGCTCGTCGATTTGTGAGAAGCTTCTTCAAGAAAATCGTCATGCACAGTGTAAAGATTTTGATGTATTTTTTTATATTAAGGGTGTGAGTCAAATTCTTCCTAAATACATTTATCCGTCACTTTACTAAATGGCAACAAAATTTTGCAATATTTTGTATTGATGTGGAATCAGTTCAAGGACACTAGCGTAACGTTGCTTATGAATTTCGGGGTCAATAGGGAGGTCAGTGCTTGCATTTTGGTGCAGAGAGTATATTTCAAAATTGGTACGGAAAAATTGTTACATAATATGTGGTAAAATTGATGTCCTACACTGAACTAGACATATATTAAATTATTATTGAAATGCTTATGAAGATTAGACTAGAGCAAAAATTGCTTTTATGTTTTGGTAATATACCTGACGTAAATCACCCACACATTAAATTAATCACGCCATATAATTTAACATGAAAATTTCAGAATCGGTGTATAATTTAAAAAGAAATTGCATCCGATTTCCAAATGAACGATACGCCACTGGACGAAAATGCTTTTACCTTCGGATGATTCACCTTCTTTTAAAGAGAATCTAAATTGATTCCACTATCGTACCTCGTAACCTCGGAGCATAGAAACCATATAAACTAATAATAATTAGATTTAACAATTCGATTTTTTAAATGAGGGTACGGACTTGATGACGACATTATCACAGCCTTACATGAATAATGATTAGTCATACAAAATAGTCGTGCGTTGTGTTCCAAATAAAACAGTAACGTTGTATTTCGCTCACTGTAGTGTCTGTGTTCTGTTTTCTTTTCAATTATTACAACAATGAAAATTAAGGATATAGTGTTGAGGCGACACAAACCTAAGCATGTAAGCTATAAACTATTGGTTTTTGTGAAGATAAAAGATTAAAATGGTGTTAAAATTATGGTATATTGTGCAAGCACCATTTTGATATCTTATAAATTAAAAAAAAAAACTCCTGGAATAATATTTAATTGATAATATTAAATAATACATATATAGGTAAACATAAACGTAACCTTATTGAAATTGAAACTCCATTAAAGACTGTAAGTTCGTTTAACAACATTTATAAGTGAAATTTTTTTGTTACTTGAGTGGTAATTCATACAGGTGGCTTTTTAAAGGGGTGATAACTATAATAATTATAATATAAATGTAAAATGTACTCGAGATCTAATAAGTCTAATCTAACACTAGTAAAATTTTGTCACCCTTTTCTAAAGCCACCCTGTCTAGATTAAATCTCAACAGTGAACAGTACATAATTATCATTATACTGGTACATTTTTAATGATAAAAAAAGGTCATAACAAGGGAAATGAGGCAATTTGTAGTTACTGACAATAAAGGTCCTATTGGAAGCAAAACGTTAAATAATTCAAATTTCATAAGATATTTCCTTTATTTAAGAACCATTTCTTGCTACAGAAAATATTCTATAATTTTATTTGAAGTTGTCGTAAAGATATTGAAGTTTGACAATTGTTAGCCATCAAACTAAATACAATTACGACTATGAAAACACAAATATCAGTACGACGAAGTGTACACAAATATCGGATTATGTGTTGGTTAAACGGAGAAATGAATCGCATAATATGTATGTACAGTAAAATCTGACTTAAGCGGACACTGACGAGATCATTTAAACGTGTCCGCTTAAGGGAAAATTAAGCGATGAACTTCAAATTATGAAAAGAAAAAGAAAGAGAACTTTGTACCGCCTCAGAATCAATAAATGTTGTGTTAACTTATTAGCTGAATTAAATTCTGTCAGCTTTCTCAAAAACTAAATAAAAAATATATATTCATCATCGGAACCAGAATCCAAGAACCTTTTCTTTTCATCGAACACCTTTGACTTCTTTGGTCTGTGACCAACAGACTGTTGTTTTAGGAAAGCTGACTCTTGATGAAATCTACAATTACTACTTTAAATAATAATTGCGGTGTCACAACCTGCTTATATCAAGATTTTCTTTCACAGATCACATTTTCTTAAGTTGGGAATAAGACAATAAGACCACAGTGATGAAGATTTTGCATATTCTTTGTCTTTGTCATACAAATGTTTTGATTTGGCTGGCACCACTGTATTCAAAGCATCCAATGCTTCATGTAGAACTACCGGGGGTACAAAAACCTTTTTGTCTTGATCTTCTACGATTCCAGCCATTTTTCGCACAAGCGACACAAGTGCCACAAGTTTGGAAAAATGTAAACAAGTTGTTACGGAAATGTTTTACGCAATCTACACGATTGTTGTTAGACTGATTGGTGCGTTTTGAATATTATTCTATTTTTTGTTCAAAATATTGTCAAAATTGAATAAAAACATACATATTATTAGACATTGTCATAAACGTATGTTTTATTCACTTGATATATAATATTTATTGACACACAGATCTGGTGCGATTTTAGTTTGCTTTATTTTTTTTTTACAACCAAATCATCTTGTATTAAATGTAACATTTGTCACAATTTGTCAGTTGTTATTCAAAGTAACTTTAATTAAAGATAAAGAGCCTTTTAGAAACAAACATAATTGCCTCAGTTTACGCCGTTATTTTTTAAATTTGACATTAAATTTGATAAGACGTCAAGAGGAAAGGCAATGGCGTCTCTTTTACTGAGGTTTTAAAAAGTATCTCGTAAAATCTGGTATTTATTAACTCGATCTATCTATCTCGATATTTATCGATCTCAACGTGAATATAACAATTAACAGAAACAGTGTAATTTCTCAAATTAATGCGGCAGGCTTAGAAAATACTGATATCCAGAGGAATGCCTATACATCAAGTTTGAAATAAACATGGAACTGTTTATTATTAGGCGCGACGCCCAAATTTGCAATGGATACTTGATTAAAGTTACTCTGAATCACCCGGCATAAAGGGTACGTAATTTGTTCCAATTACATTTATTTTTTTTATAGCCGTTTAGTTTGAAATTTTTTTAGGTTGAACTCTTTTTTGTGTTTACCAATTTTCTACTCATCTTCTGGGGGTTGCAATTTTTTTGCGGCAATGTTAATGTTGAATAATTTTCGTTTACAATGTCATGCATTGTTTACTTGCTTATAAATTTCGTATATACGCAATACCCTGTAATGTATGTAAGAAATTTAAAAATTTCCGATAATATGTCAACACAGTTTAAAATGTTTAAGGTGTAGCGCTTACATAATACATTCATAATTAAATATCTTCCAATATGTTTTATCGTTTGACCTAAGAATGTGGTTATCAGCCATATACTATCAACAATTTTTTATGTGTAGTACATATTGTATCGAGTAATTGAAAATGTCTACTTCGTTATTATTAAATTATTATGTACAAATGTTTGTTTTATAGGAAGGTCCTCACAGCGTCTTGGCAGACGATGAATTTTACGATGCCGTCGAGTCTGGTTTAGATAAGATGGAAGAAGAGCAAGAATTACGAGATAAATTGAAGACTGGACAGCTAATTCCTATCACACCCCCTCCAACATCGCCAGCAACAGTTCATCGGCTTTGGCCAGAGGTAGATAACTAAACGAATTTAAAAAAATTAATTACACTCGTCTCCAAATTATCATATCATTAATTAAATCAAGTGCAGGAGGACGAAACTTTGTGTTCAAGAATCGCTGGTCACACCTCTCGGTTTTCGGAAGTTTCCTTAATAATAATTATGGTTTTTTAACCAATGGCAATCATGCTATTTTTAGTTACCTATTATTATTTTTATGGACAGGATTAATATTTACCTATTTGTTTTTGTGTAGATTGAGAAAGTGGTGAATCAACAAGTTACAATGGCCAAGCTGGGTGTAGGGGAGTGTGGCACTGGCTGGCAGCTGTTTGCAGAAGATGGTGAAATGAGAATGTATAGAAGAGAGGAAGAAGTGGATGGTATGGTAGTCGATCCTCTCAAGGCTGTGCATGTAGTTAAAGGAATTACAGGGCATGAATTATGCCACTACTTTTTTAGTCCCCAATATCGTTATGACTGGGAAAGTAGGTAAGACGAATTTTTATTACACTTCTGTTACATTTCCATCACTTCAGCAACTCTCGAACATATGGATGTCATAGAGACTGTCTCAGAAGATACTCTTATATTCCACCAAACTCATAAAAGAATATGGCCTACAAGTCAAAGAGACACTGTATTTTGGTCACATATGCGAAGGTTGGCCGACGACCAGGACAGAGATGGGCCAGATCTCTGGACTGTCGTAAATAATTCCACCGCACATCCAGATCATCCTGTAAGTAAAATGAAATAGTTATTTTTGAATAATCATGTTTATATCTAATTCTACAGGCCAATTCTGGTAAATGTGTAAGAATATTTCTCACTGTTTGTCTTCTGTGTCAAACTCGTGTAGACCCTCCAAAAAATGGAGCTCCTGTTACTAGAGATGACCTAACATGCAGAATCACATACTGCTCTGTGGGTATGTTATTTATTTCTACTATTTATGTATACTACATAAATTTGAATTTTCAGTAAATCCAGGCGGCTGGGCCCCGGCTTCTGTCCTTCGAGCAGTATATAAACGAGAATATCCAAAATTTCTGAAGAGATTTACTGCATATGTTAAAAACCAAACAAAAGATAAGCCTATAATGTACTGAATAAGGATTTTTTTATGCTTTATTTGTTAATTTTATTTATATTTCTTATATATTAAATGTTCAATTCTGTTTTATGTTTGTTTTATATTTCTTTTATGATTCATGTATTTACTCCTTAAAACCGTCCCTAAAGATAGTAAATTGTTGCTTCTTATGTTGTTTTCGTGAATTATATATTACTAAGATGCAAATTTTAAATGTTAAAGACTGCTTAAAAATGTTGAAGACGAGTTGCCTTGATAGAAAAAATAAATTGTATATCTGCAATTTTATGCTATGCATTTCTGTACATTGGAAATATAAGAATCAAACGAACAAGTAAAAGAATGTTTTGAAGTTATGTGTAATTTGTATTTTATCATTATACCATTAAAATATTTTAAAAATGAGTTTTCATAAGTTCCATCAACATTTGAAGTGGATGTATCTGTAATAAATTCCCGTGTCACAACACCAAAATTGTATACCTACAATAAATGTAGCTGAATACTACTACCAATAGAAAATATGTATAGTCTAAACATCCCCCTTGGGTTTCCCAGACGCTATGTTGGCTATTTACCTGTGAAAGAATCCAATGACTTGTGGAATTTATCTAAATCAATATTGAAAATTTATCTCTAACAGCGGCAAATTTGTAATCTCAAGGGTAATATAATAAGTGGTACGCTTATTATCGACAGTTTTTGAAGTAAAACTTCTTTACGGACACTTGACTTGGGAAGTAAGCTGGTGAATGCGTGACGAGAGCGTTACGAAAAGCGTGATCGGGCGAAGCGAACGGAAGTTTTCTTTAATGCACGATTTTACAATAATTAATTCATAAAAAAAATGCCTTAAGGCGCTTCTCTCACCCCATGTTTGCAGTGTACATTTATAAAAATCGCTGTATTGTTAATTACTGATCAATAATCTTCAAATTTTGAATAGTTCGCATACGCATATATTTTTTTCAAAACTGTTTTGCTAAATATGCAAAAATGTCGAACTGAACATACGTAACTTTTGTCACCATTTTATTGACACTTACGAATTTAAAACCTACCAAGAAACATGCGTATCGCCTTGCCTATAGTTTTTTCTTATTGTTTGCTACATTATTGAAGATTGAAGGGGAAATACAACTATGTAATAATGTTTTAAATAAAACCCTGTTCTGTTGATTTCTACGTCAAGAAAGTAGCTCCACCTATACAGCCATGCTACAAATTCGCCGTGTACATTCCGAGTAAAATCTTAGACCTATAGTACAAAACTATGTGAGATGGAGAGGATCTGTTATCTTAGAACTTCGCCGCCCGCCATAAATCAACCTTTTGATGTACCGGCACACCGAAATTTTATTTTCTTTCAGTATTCTATTCTTTTGGAATCCAGATTCCTCAGTGAATGAAACCAAAGTTACGAAATGATTTCAATTTTGCACATACAACTAATAATTGAAAATGACAGTTTTCTGTAAGCTATCTTCACGGTGCGCTACCTGAACATAAAGTCGTAGATTTTTTTTTTGTATGAATGAAACTTTCCTATCAGGTCGTCGATTTACAGGAACTTTAAAATAGTAATTTGTGTACCTAGGCCGTAAAAGTAAGCTTTTTTGGACGCATTTGCTGTTTGTGGCCGAGGCGTGAGTCGAGGACACAATGCAGATAAGGCCAGAAAAGTACTTTTTGCCGAGGTGCACACGACGTTTTTTAGGCGATCATCACAAAATACACTCAATATACGAATTTGGACAGTGTCTGAATAAAGTGCTCAAAATTAGAAATGAGCATTGAAAATGTCCCAAACCTGAAATATTAATTCCTACCTAGTATTACGCTTTCAATTACACCTACTTGATTCGTTGATTGATATTTTTATAAAATTTTGCAATGTGAGGAGTCTATTCTTTTCGATTTAATTAACATAGATAATTACATCACTATTAACAGAACAACAAAACTTCGCTCGCAAAAGAAGCAGCAGTGTGTTAAAAAAAAATCGCGAACCCTATACGACCATAAATTCCCTATAATAAAGATAGAGTGCGTAAACCATTTACTACGTAACTACTGTAGTAAATTGAGCGGTGCCCAAATTGAGAGGCTATTTTTCTCAAGGAAGCAAGGAAAGCGAAATCTACTCAGTTCAAGACATGATCAGGTCTGGCCTTTTTGACGACATTGAGTCGTGTGGAAAAAGACTTGTTCAAAATGTGCATAATAATCTAATTTTGAATATGAAAAATAATGCAGCAGAAACTTCTAATTCTATCGTCTGTAAATTTATAGGGGGCAATTTCATATAATAAAAGAAGAATATTTAGTCCTATTGCACAGGAAAATTTTGTAGTCCAAGAAAATTCGCTAAAAACTATATCGCGGGACTGAAAAGAAAACGCGAGTATAATAAAACTCGCAGTTATTTCTACGAATTAAAAAAAGAAAGACTACTGCTCCACCCGATTAAAATTACGGTCTGACAGAAATTCATCTAGATGAAAACTAATTTATTAGAAATACGTCAAAGCTAGCTCGAAATATTGTCTATTCTGAATTTCGAAACAGCGCAGCTATAATGATATGGGGAAGAGAGCATAAAGCAATTACGAAGTGGCACTTTAAAAAGACTATATGGGGTACTTGTCAGTGAGTGACGACTGTTTATTGACAAGGAAAATTGTTTTCTCGGTGCCAGTCCGGATGGAATTATACAAGCGGTCAATGAAGAAAAAAATTAATTACTTTTACAATACAACATACTATTTTACAACTAGTGCGGCAAGTTGTCGATTGCCCACGAAAGCGAAGTTGAGCGCACGAACGAAGTGAGTGCGCTCATTCGCTTGAGGGGGCAATCGACAACGCCGCACGAGTTGGACATACTATTTTCTACATGAGCAATAAAAATTCAGTTTCAGTAGTTTGTTTATCTGAATTTGCGTGCGACAAGTAAACTTTGCGCACCCAAATTAATAAATGGGCAAACCGTTACTTTGCAACCGTAACCAAGGTTGCAAAGCTACTATTTGTCTACATGAGCAATAAAAAAAATTATTCCATAGCAATTTTATTTTGTGTTCTTTTGCAGATTGAGAAAGATAATTATGTCCTTTTGGGACAGCATTGTGCCAAAATAAAAAATATATATATATACATTTAAATGTAATGGCCCGTGAAATTCTAAAAAAATAGTTAAACTGTTTCTCCCATTACGATGTCACGTTCGCATTCGACTGTTTCATCAAAAGCAAAGTACGACCAGACTTTAGTAATTTTATGAACTCCGGTCAATAATACTTTTATAATCCCGAATGTCGTCTCGGGTGGTGGTTGAATTTAGAATATTTTATTGTATTTGTATTGTGCTAGCATTTGGGTGGGGCGTTAGACAGATAGAGGTTTATGATCCTTTGGGTTTCTCGACTGACCGCTGCAAATATTTCTGAACAGAAAGCATTGTTTCACAGAATGTACTTTTTCTGTGTCTCGCGTGGATTTTTGTTTACGTCCTACTACTTATGTCACACTTCGAACTTTTTGATCACTCTCACCCAGTAGTTGCGTCCTTGCGAAATGCAAATTATTATTTGATAATTTTTAATATGCTTTAAGGACTGATGATGGCAGTAGTGTTCTGCCGAAACATGTTCCATTTGTAATTTTACACTTATTAAAGTTTGTGGAGTTCGACTTAGATATATTTAAATTTTAAATATAATAATAATGTTATTCGCATAGTAAAGATCATGGGCGCTCGATATGAAAATCTGAGAGTTCAGTAAATGCTTGGTAAATTCAGTGGTCGACGGTTACTTCGCAGCCAAATAATGATGATGGTGTGAAGTACCGAATTATAAAGAGATTGGTAACTACTGAATTGAAAACTTTCTAAGATTTTAAGAAGGACTGTCTCTGCAACTGCACTGCAAATGATCTCTAAACATAATAATGTAGGATTTATCAAAAAAGGGCAAAGAGGTCGACTTTCAAAAGCGAAAAAGGCATTATTAGTCCAATGTTTACCCAAAGACATTTTTTGTTTTTTAAAAAAGTTTTCGTAAAGCAAATCGCAGAAAAATCCTTAGAAAGAAATGTTGAAAAGTACCAAGCTTTTATAGACCTCGAAAAATCCTTCGACCGAATACCAAGATCTAAAGTGAAAACAAATCTGAGATAAAGAAATGTGGAGGATAAACTTGATAACTGCAATAATGAGCTTTCATGAAAAGAACAAAAATTATGTAAGAACCGACAACAGACAATCCCAAGCGTTTTCAGTGGTCTAAGACAAGGGGCAGTACTAAGTCCAATTCTATTCAACTTGATTCTAGACGATACTATAAAGGAAACAAGACCAAAAACTGCAAAAATGTATGTGGGGCACAGATCGACATAATTATGAAGCCTGTATATAAATACGTAAATGAATGTGCCTTTGCAGACGATGTGGTAATATTCGGCAAAAGCGAAAAGGACCTCCAAAGAAACTTAGAAGCAAAGAAACAGCATGAAAATCAATCTAGAGAAAACTAAAGTAATGTTTACAGGCAGAGTCAGTTTGCAAACAAATATCATGCTAAATGGGAAGAAACTGGAACAGGTCGAATCGTTTAAGTACTTAAGGGTAAATCTTAATAACAAAGGATATCACGAAACAGAAGTAAGAAAAACGTTTCTAGGCAAGAGGGAGATCCAAATTAATAGTCTACAAAACTGTATTTATACCAACTCTTACTTTCGGATGTGAAACCTGAGTTCTAACGCCGACCATGAAGAGCAAAATACAGTTTATGGAAATGAAGTATCTTCGCAAAGAAGTTGGAGTTACCAGAATGAAGAAAATAAGAAATACAGAAATAAGAAGTCGACTGTGAAGGTGGATCCTGTACTGAAAATAATCGAAGAGAGCCAGCTCAAATGGTTTGGACATCTAAGTAGACTAGGAAACGAAAGACCAGTCAAACAAACATGGGAAGCAAGAACACAAAAGGAAAAAAAAGACTACAAGAAATGGTCGGGTGGTGAAATTTTGGAGGTATATGTTCTGTTATGCGAACAATCTTAAAGAAAAGAAAAAAACTGCCAAAAAAAATTAAAAAATCCTAGAAGCCCATTGCAGCGGGTCCAATTGTGAATCTAAACGTTCCGGGGATCCACTCAAACACTCACACAAAATTTCATCAAAATCGGTAGAGCCATTCTCGAGTTTTTCCGAAACTAAAGCACGGCAATTGATTTTTATATACCGGGTGTCCCAGAAATAACTACATTAATTTTAACCAGTAGTAGAACTCATCAGTGTCAACAATTCTTCTTAACAAAATTTTGCCCTAAACCAAAACCCCGTAGTTATCGAGTTAAAATTAGTGGAAGTTTTGACGTTAATTTCGGTACACGCCACTGAACCTCTGAACGGTGATTATAACACAAAACAAAAAACTTCGAAAAACTCTGGGAATTAATTTAAACCTCTAGGCATAAATAAACAAAAAACTGAAAGCTGACCTACTAAACGTCTTTACTTAAACATCCAATGCTATTGAAACTTGTGGGGCCTAATAAATAACATGCGGATTTTCGTTTGCCCATACGTATTATTTAAGTTGAAAATACCTTCTCCGATGACTATGTATTATCGAATCCTCAGGCTGTAAAAATTAGACTTGCTGTAACATGATAGGGATTCAATTGTTGCTGTTTCAAAATTCTCCAAATTCGATTTGCTGGGAACTGGCGGTTTTTTGCAAAACACAATGCACAACGTTAATGGAAATTAGGCACACGAGAAAAAGCCGGCATCTTTTACGATAATAACTTTAAAAGCGAAAGTAAAATACAATAACACGCCCGCTCGAGTTTGCCCGATAAACTGTTATTATTCTGTTTCTCAACAGGTAACCACCCGAATCTACAAAAAATGTAGAAACTTGATAAGGACGCTGGCTGTCTTTTCCGGACAAAAACAATTGATTGTCTGTAGGTCAAGTTAAAATAAATATCAACAGGCGGTTCCTGAATTTGAAGGGTTCCAAAAATGCTAAAATAAAATGAGAAGTGGTACAGATAAAAATTTTGTTGCTCTCGGCGAGTTCAGCTACTGGTTAAAATTAATGTAGTTATTTCGGGGACACTCTGTACAAGAATATTTTTCTTAACTAGGTATTATTACCGTCAGGTCAAGCAAATGTGAACAATGGCAATTTTTCCCATAAAAACCTCCCTTTGCAATTTTATTGTAAAATTATTATTAGATGATAAATAATATGGTTACTCACATTTACAACCACGACCGCGATAAAAAAAATAAGAAAATGGAAAATGCTCCGACAAATAACTCGGGAACACATTTTTACTAACTTACTGCAGATAATACGCCTTCTGAAAAATATAAAAAAAACAAATAGTCAAAGTACCATTTCTTTTTTGTTTTAAGTAAGAATGAAAAATACTAGGTATAACATCCATTTACAACAAGTATAGTACGTTAATAATATCCGGTGTTCATAAAATGATTCATTCATCATGTTGCATGTCGAAAATAAAATTTACAAAAAAATATATATAGTTATATGGAAAGTTTTGACATTCAAAACCTAATGAATCTATGAATCATTTATGAAGACTCTGTATATTGACTAGAATATAATTATATAAACATAAATGTCTCACTACATATTTAAGTAAGTACAAGGTCTAAAAATTTGGCGAAAGTATTTTGCTCTAATGAATTCCTTCAAGGGGAGTAAATGTTTTATACTGATAAAGCTTGTCATCTCCATATCCATACAACAAACGTCCAACTCCATTTTCGTCATAATATGGATAGCGATATTTGGGCCTAAAATAATAAATTCATAGAGAAAGTCTCTCCAAGTTACTTTCACTTTTAATTTCGAACAAGAATAAAATCCTCAAGAAATCTTTAATTGTTTAGATAATGTGGAATAACATACCTTTCAAAATACTGGAAATTTGGGGCGCGTGGTTGAAACTGTGCTGACGAAGCCACTGCCAGAGCAATAACTGCGATCTAGAAATAATATTTGAATATATAAAATTTAGTTACAATTTCTAGAACAAAATAATGTATAGAACTTACCAATACACAAAATTGTTTGTTCATGATGTAGGTACGAAGAGACGTCGATGACAAAAATATAACTGATAGTAAGAGTGAAACTTACTCAACGAAATGAAAGAGAAAGTAAGTCATTATTTTGCTATTGCCCCACCTGGATTGCGAGATTACGAAGGTTTGTCGTATAGTCCAGCAACTAAACGCCATGGAACGCACGTAGTCTCCCGATATTCCAAAGACTGAAAGTGTGTGCGTATAGCCTGTATAATTAAAAGTGCGTCTAAAATATTGATATTTAGAAGTAAGCTAGTCCGGATCGTTCTAGTAACTAATTGCAACATAGGTACTTCATTTAAAAGATTATCCTATCAAAAACATAAAATGTTAAAAAATATCAAGTCTCGCAACGCAGTTCTTCCACTACAAAAAGTTGTGAGATCTCATGTACAACAAGTCAGTTATTTTAGCTAGAATCTATGGAAGCACGTATTCAACAACTTTGTTATAAATTGTTATCTAATCAACTACCTATCACCATTTATACAGGGTAGCGCAAAAGTATGGAAACACCTGGATATCTCAAAAACTGGTAGTCCGATCTAAATCAAATTTGGCAGATATATAGGGGTCCATAATATCTACTTGGTGTAATTTTTTCATAGCTGCACTGTCATTTGTCTCCGATATACAAAACCAACTTTTTTTTTAAATAGCAACATAGGGTGAAAATAACCTTTTTGAAAAGAGCATTTTTTCTGAATTTAACGATGTGCTATAGTAATTCTACTTTTTGGTATTTGTCTGCAGAAAAAAAAATATTTTTTTTATAAAGTATCTATATATTTAATCGTTGAACATGAATCAATTTGGACCAAATAAAACAGGCTGTACTGCACCGATTTTGATAATTGTTTTTTTAAATGAAAGACATTGACAAGTTCTTTGCGAAGGTTACTTTCCATTTTCAAAAATTTCACAGGTTCATTAATTATTTACAAATCATTTTAAGGGAAAAGCGGTCCATTGTACAGTCATCGATTTAAATGAGTAGTAGGACAACTGTAGCTAAAAATAGGTACATATCTTAGTCCCGCCCCTGAGGTTTTGTGAGCAAGTTGGCTAGGGAACACATCTGAATGGATGTTTGGGTGCGGAGTGTGAAGAGTGTGAAATAGAGGACGAATGAAGCTGTGCAAAATACAATTCTTTTATCGTATAATTTTTATGGTCGAAAAATTGGTTTACCAATTTCACAATATTTTATGACCTGCGACTTTCTCAACAAATCAATCGAGAAGCGGAAGATTTATTGTTTAATCAAATGTATGAAACGGCTAATAACGTGCCGTTATTGATCATATACTTCAAGAGGTTTTCCAACACAGTACTGGTAGTAATGTCTTCTGTTTCGTACATTCGATGGCCTCCGTTTCTACATTAGCGAACAATTCAATCAGGGACATCTTACACCGCACAATGAACAAGTGTTTACGCAAAATATTGTATATAAAGAAATTATTCCGTCTTAATTTTTTTTAATGATTCAGACAAGGCAAATTAAAAATGGTAATATGTAATATGGTAACCAGTCTTTATTCAACACTATTTACGTAAGTATTCACTTTTTTCTTATTTTTACATTGATTTGATTACCAATTCAATACATACCACTCGAATTTCGAGTGACGGGCGATCAGTAGTTATTATTAAACTCACGGATGCAATAGTAGATCATTTAATGAGCATATAATGGTGGTTATTATACACGAGAATGGAAATTAAAATACGAGCCGCAGGCGAGGATTTTAACCATTCGAGTGTATAATAGCCACCATTATATGCGAGTGAAATACGACGTTTTATCTACAACTGCACTTTTAGAATTAAAATTAGAATTAAATTGTTTCCATACTTTTGCGCTACCCTGTATGTAGTGACCCTATCAATATTAGACGTCTTTATTTCTATATTGTAATGACTTGGCAATTGCACGGCACCATAATTATAAAAGAATAATCTACTATTTCGATTACTAAGTAAATCTAAACAATGCGCTTAAGAATAATAGCTATTTATGATATAAGTGAATAAAGACAAATTTTATCCACGAAAAAAACAGTTTAGCACACTGGCGAGTGTGATAATGTTTTTGAGTGGATAAAATCTCATTATTTACGTGTATCATACAATATTTTTTCCAATTTCGAATTTTCAAAAAGGTCTATTTCTCAGGTAATTCATTTACATAAATGTTAATTAAATTAAATTAAAACTATTACTAATTTGATGAATACTTAAAGAAGGAAAGTTGACTCTACTTTCATTAAGTATAGTGGAAGTTAAGTTGACCTCTCTTTCGTCGTGGTCAAGTGCAGTGGATGTTCCAGGCCTTTCATTTGAATTTACATCTGCCAAAATTTTTCTTGGCGTGGATATTTTTTGAGCAACTGATTCGTGGATATAGCGTTCTGCCACTGTAGAAGACTTCCATATATCCCGTGTCTCTTAGAGTTAATAAATCAACTCCTGCATTGGCTAGTAAATTTGCAGAAGTCCTTCGAAAACAGTGGCCGGTATAAAGGTCATAATTTGGTAACTTCAAATATTTCGCTATCATTTGTGGCATTTTTGAAAAAGTGTTGATACCGATGGGTTGTATTGTGCACTTTTGATTCCGATAACAGAGAAAAAACTTTCTGTGTGGTACATTTTGTGGACGTAAATTTTTGTACTTCTTGTAAATTTCTATTAAATCAACTTGACAATCTTCATTGATAATTGTAAAGGTGCGTTTCTTATTTGTTTTAGTGTCCGGAAGCGATCCATTTTTCAAGTTCAAATACCACTATGAACACCACTGGTTTCAATTAATCAAATCAAAATTGTCACACTGATGGTAGCCGAATTTTTTTTCCAGGTAGCTTGGATTCATGATCACAAACTAAATTCTGACCTGATCTCTGATTGGGTGAACTTTGAGACCTGTACCTCCTCAAGGAGTCAAAGTGGACAAAGTTTAACGCTAGATTGGGACTCGTAGAGCGGTCGCCCCTACGATTAATAAAGAGATGGCTGTCGAATTACCGAACATCCTGTATAGGTCCATATTATATTCCGTTTTGAGTTCGTTACAGTGTTAACGCCTCCCTCAACGCCATCTCTTGTACGATACAATGGATAGGTTCAGTAAGGCCTCCATTGCGACTGAAGGGCAAGTAGCCATCGTTCTTGTAATACCGAGACAAGCTGAACGCTGTTTGCTTGTACATGTTTTTTTCCGTGTTCGGCCACTATATCAAGGTGGCCTATAAAATGATAGGTCTGACGATGGTTCGGTACGAGCAGAGTACCATTTTCAATTTTAGTCTTCATGATTTTCCAAACATCGAGCGGCATGTCCATAATGCCACTATTGCTTTCGAAATCGTTGTTTTTGTAAGTTTTGATTCAAAGATGGTTTAAAATATAGTATGACTCCTTAGTCATGAAGATACTGCTGATTCTGGATAAAATTTCATCAAAACCTTTTTGAAGCGAACTTGAAAAGGTTTTATTTCGTTTAGAGTGACATTCTCACATGCAAGACTTTTCTGTAGCCTGTTAATTGGAATGTAGACCGCATTATTTACGGCCTCCTGATCTAAAGCTAATGAAAAATGATCCTCTCACAGAATTGTCTCCAAGTTCTTTTATTAGATCTTCTCCCTGGGGGTCCAAGGTCCAAGGGTCCAAGGTCTAAAACCCTTGCTGCGTCGAACGAAAGCCTTTCGCCGCGGAGCTTACTCGCAGGATAGGAGGAACCCTGGAAAATCTAGATTGCGATGGGGGCCTTTCTGGACATAGAGGGTGCTTTCGACAACACCTCATTCAACTCTATTGCGAAAGCAACTAAAAGGTGGGGTATAGCCCCTGTGGTAGTGGAATGGATCGACTCGGCCTTAAAAGACAGAGAAATTTCATGCATCCTCGGCCCGGTGACTAGGGGGGTGGTAGCCGCCAGAGGGTGCCCACAGGAAGGCGTTTTATCGTCACTTGTGGTGGACGACCTCCTGGGGAACCTGGAGCAGACAGGAGTTCACGCACAAGGATATGCGAACGATATCACCATACTCGTAAGCGGCAAGTTCGGAGAGGCTGTATCAGAAATGATGCAGCGGGCTTTGACAGTCGAGAGATGGTGCACTGAGAAACAGCTGTCGGTTAACGGTTAACCCGATAAGACTGAAGTTATGGTCTTCACAAGAAGGAGGAATCTCAACGATTTGAAGAGGCTCCGACTGTGGGAAAAGAACTGCGGATAGGGAAAGAAGTCAAGTACTTTTAACTAATGCTAGATACCAAACTTGGCTTCAAACCCCATCTAGAATACATCACCACTAAGGCTACTCGGGCCCTATGGGCCTGTTGGGAAAAACGTAGGTATTAAAACCATAAATGGTTCACTGGCTCTACACTAAAGTAATAATTCCAACGGCCACATACTCTTCGATGATTTGGTGCCATAAGGCGTCTGGAAAGCACGCTACAAGGCTATTAGGGGAAGCTGCAAAGGCTTGCCTGCCTTGGAATAACGGGAGCAATGAATACAACGCCTACCGCAGCCATGGAAGTGCTCCTGAACCTGCCTCCGCTACACCTCTTGGTGAAATCTGAGGCAATGAAGGCAGCATACAGGCTTGTAAGTGCCGGATATGGCAAGACCCACGTTAGAAGGGGATACCACACCGAGGTAGTCACACCGAGCAGAGAGGAGAAGGTCTATACCCGGAAACTGGGGAGTAACAACGGAACCATCTGGTACACGGATGGGTCCAAGACAACAAAGAGCACTGCGGCAGGGGTAGCCGGAGAAGCTCCGGGGAATGACATGAGCATCAACCTGGGTTCCTTGGCAACCGTGTTCCAAGCAGAAATCACTGCAATTGACATTTGTGCCGGGGAAATAATTAGGAGGGGCTGTGCAAAGAGGCGGATCCACATTATGATCGACAATCAGGCAGCGCTGAAAGCTCTGGAGAGTGTCGAAGTACACTCCAGAGCTGTGAAAGAATGCCTCGAATCGCTTGTGAAACTTTCAGAAGACAACAGAGTGACTACTGTGGTGGGTGCCGAGACACAAGGGATTTGAAGGAAATGAAAAAGCTGACCTCCTAGCCAAAAAGGGAGCGAAAACACCTTTGATAGGCCCAGGGCCCACTTGTGGGATCGCACATGAGACCGTAAAAAGGGTGGTTCAGGGCTATATCAACAAAGAACACCACATCCATTGGAATGACGGTCCTGGACAGAGGCAATCGCGGATGTTCATGGAAGGCCCGTCGAAAAAGCGGTCAGAAGAAATACTGCGATTGAGCAGGAGACAACTGAGAAAGGTAGTTGGACTCTTCACGGGACACTGCTGTCTCATGACACATCTCACCACAATCGGGGTGAAAGAAGATCCTGATTCTAGGATGTGCAGGGAGGCTTCGACACTTCGGGTTGACGTATGTTGAACCCAATGACATAAAACATATGCCCATAAAATCTGTGCTGAAGTTCATCAACAGCACAGGTCTTATGGAGTAAGCTTGCTAAGTGGGGCACAATAAGCTGAAGCTTCAGTGCAGCGGGGTCCGAACCGCGCCCCTTAAGAATAATAATAATAATAATAATAATTAGATCTTCTCATTTATTTCTTGTATTCTGGGGCTGACCCCGACATAAGCCCTTTACCGCAGCAAGGTGACAACTCCTCAAAGGGTTTTTATTATAATATTCATTAATCTGATATTTAGATAAATAATTGGTATAGTGATAATCTGGTTATGTAAGTCAGGCAAATGTCCTCGATTGCGATGGAAGTTTAGGTACAGTGCCGAGCAAATTAAAGTATGCACCATTATTTCCCTATTGTAATTAGGGAAAATATCAGGAGCGCACTGATTTATTTACTGTCAAAACGGTTGTCACAAAGACAGTTTAGCTTACCAAAATGCCCCGATTTTTTTAACCGAGGCTCGGAAAACACGAGTGGTCGCCAAATTGGAAGATGGCTTTTCTATCAGAAAAGTGTCCGCCGATTTAAATATAAGCCATGGTTGCATTTGGAAGATAAAGCGAAGGTGGGAAGAGCGAATGACAGTAGAATGTCAACAAGGTTCGGGAGGGCCCAGGATCTCAACCGAACATGAAGACGAAGCTCTCGTCAACTATGTGAGAGAAGCACCTTTTGGTGGAGCAGTCAAATCTCGTGAAGAGACGGGATTTCCTGGTAGCGTCTGGACGGTGCGCCGTAGGATTAGGGCAACCGGGTTAAAGAGCTACTCTGCTGCTAGAAAACCGTACCTCACAGAAGAGCACAAAAGAAGAAGAGTAGCCTTTGCTCGCGAGTGGCTCCGGAACGAAAGAGCGACTTGTAAAAGAACGATATATTAAACAGCGATTTACTTAAGAGCGATATTTTAAAACAGCGAGTAACAGATAAGCGAGTAACAAAAGAGCGATGTATCAAAAAAGCTATTGTTACAAAATTTCGATGGTGATTAAGAGCGACATATTGAAAGAGCGTTTCGTTATAAAAGCGATGCAACTAAAGAACGATTTGAGAAAAGAAAAATTTCATGATAAACAAAAAATTAACAAACCAAATCAATTTATTTTATTAAATGATAAAAAACATTAACAAACTAAAAACTACAAGCTTAAATTTAACGCAATATTTTGAAGGTAATCAATTGCATTTCCCAAAGAATAGTCTTCTGCAATCCTCTGTAGCCTTTTCTTCTGTTGATAATAGACACTCTTAGAGGCCTCTCCGTGTCTGAACCCTGCACGGTACCTTACTATAAAATTTTCAGTGTTGTTCTGCTCCAGTTGAATTTTTCCTATGAATTTCGACATTACAGGATGATGGCAGTCAATGTTTCTTGAAAAAGCGTTGTGCCATGCTTCCAAAGAGTTGTTGCTTCTTGGCATGTCGGAATTGAGGCGGTCATACATGTACCACATTTCGATTGGAAATCTGGGGACTATGTTTTGTAATCTTTTGCCAACGTAATTGTCCTCCCAATAGTTTTGTATTGGCTGCAACTCTTGAGGGATGCCATCCTCTTCAAGAAGTTCGTAAGCAAATTGTACATCTCGCACAGGGACGAAACTGAGCGCCAACAGCATTTTACATTTCAGTCTAATTTCTTCATTATCTTTGTATAAGTTTACTAATCCTGGAACTTGTTGAATCTTTCGCCATAGATTTTGCGACAAGTGAAAGAAACACCCGCTTATTTGGGTTTGGGGATAAACTTCTTCAAAAGCTGTAAAGGCTGCAGTCTCAAAATCACAAAGAAGAGTTTCGGGATTGATACCGGGTTGCAGCTCTTTGATTTTTGTAAAAAGTAGAATGTAAGTTTCCTTTCGCTTATTTCCCAAAATAGCATACAGTAATGGAATTGCCTTTCTTTCAATAAGGGAATGAATAGTATATACTTGTGCTGCTAATTCTGGGGCAATTTTAAATGTGCCGTCTATACACCAGTTTTTGAACTCATTTAATAAGCACAGATTGGCGTTGGTTCCAAACAATAGGATTCTATTTTTTCCTCCATCTTTTCCGGAATCAAACAATAAAAAACACCTTTTAAAGTTTTTTGGTACTTTTCATGAACTTCACCATCAAATGTGAAGGAAGTAGAAGTGTCCAGCTTGCGCCGTTTACGATGAATGGTCTGTCTCGAGGCTTCGTAACTGGGCAAACGTACCAACGCTTCTGTGCTAAGATTTCGATTGCACTCTTGTAAAATGCTCCTTGGTCGCTCTTCCGTATTTTGAGCCATTTTTCTGATTTTATCTTTAACAATATACACTTCGTTCTCCCCGATATCTGGGGCGTGATTGTGTTCCCCTCTAACAACTGGTTCTTCAACATTTTGGCGTTTTATTAATCTTCCGTTACAGGACTTTTTTAAACATCTCCAATTTTCACTTGAAATGTAGCTCTTGTCCAGACGGTATTTGTACGCTTTATATATTAATATTTTGGAACCTTTTTGGGACTCTACAAACTGCATTTTGATTGACTTAAATCAATGATTTTATATGAAAAATAATGTTGAAAGCATGTTGCCATGAAAGCAGATAATCGCTGTTTTCTTAAATAATCGCCTCTTTGTTACATCGCTGTTTAATTATATCGCTATTTTGTTACAATCGCTCTGTAACTACAGTCGCTATTTTGCTATATGGATATTTTGTTACTCGCTTATTTATAACTCGCTCTTTAAAAAAGTCGCTTTCTTAATATCGATTTTTTGTAGATCTCTCTTTTATACGTCGCTCTTTCGTTCCGGAGCCCTCGCGAGTATATCAATCGCGATGATAATTTTTGGAGGCGTGTAATCTTCAGTGATGATAAGATTTTTAGATCGTGTAGCAATGGTCAAGTAAGGGTTTACCGACCTAGAGGTCATCGTTATGATGAGCAGTATGTTATGTTCCTTCACCTACAGCACAAAATTCAGATTCGGGAGAGTTGCCACGATGCAAAAGCAATGCATGAGAGCCAAAGACCAATATGTTGATAATTACTACAAACGCAAAAAACTTGCACGAAAATTTGTCAAAACTGACGTTGTATGCCACTGCTAATTTCTGCCATTTTGGCAACTAAAACCAGTTTTACACAAAGTAAAATTAAAAAAGAAAGATAAAGATAATTAAGACTAGATAAATATGGGTGTATACTTTAAGGTTCCCGTCAAGGAGAGAGATTTTCGCCGGTAACTCTATCTCATGTTATTGGTTAAGGTTCCCGTCAAAGAGAGAGAAGTTCGCCGGTGACTCTATCTCATGTAATTGGTTAAGGAAGTGCTGATACCTATTATCCAATGGGCGAACTAAAGAAAACATCTTAAAGTGTACTATAGTTCAAATGGGTCTCAGATAGGTTCCTTTTCAACCTGCGCGATGTTTTGAGAGAAATGTTTTTGTAGAACGAAATGTTGTGAAATACTGTGGACGGAAGAAAAACAAAATAGGCCACCAGTCAAAGGACGCCCGCGGCAGATGTGGATCATCGAAATTGATGGTTATTGAAAGAATTTATAATTAAAGAATACCAATAAATAAATATGTAGTAAAGTAAATAAAAACAGTTTCGTTAAATAGAAACCATACACGGTCAAATATGTTTGCAAATAAGTGATATTTGAGTATGTTTGGCGTTATTTGTAAACAAGTTTTAGTGTTTGCAAAAACATTTGATAAAATTAAAAGTTATTAATTTTGTATGGGGCTCCTTTTTACGAGCAGAGAATTTGCACGTTTGTGCTTAAAGGGTCAAATCAATTTGCAAACATATATATTTGCAAATAAATCTGATAGTGAATGGTCCGTTTAATAAAATAAATACAGTAGACTCGCGATTAAATATACCAATTAAAACCAAGGCTATTCACATAGGCGATTTATTCAAATTTACCAGTGGAAAATAAATAATTATGGACTGAGTTATTACTTTTTATTCTGTACAAGTTTTATACAAATTGTAGCCAATATTTTCAGATTTTTTTATATGTAAAATCCATTCTACCTCCGGTACATACACTATTTTTTTTTAATTCGCTAAAGGGATTCTGTTCTATTTTTCACTTGATGTTAATTTTTGATTGGTACAAGGCCTTGAAACTTGAAATTTTTACAGGACATCGGTGGGTTCTTTCTCTTAATTTCAATAACTCTAGCTCTACAATACAAAAATATTTCCAAAATAAAATAATTATCTTCGCGTTTTTATCGATTTCATTGGAGACGGCGGAGTAAATTCTATCATGATCTAACGTCTACAATAAAATCCAGAAAAATGCGACGATATATTGTGACGATATTTTTTAATTTGGGAGAAAAATTGGCTTTTCAATCTAAGATAATAGTTCTCCTGGAGTACAAAAGAAAACTTAAAAATGATGCTGGGCCAACACCTTACTTACTAACTATTGAAAGAAATTTTCAGTGTAAACAGTGATTTAGTCTAGTCAAGTAGTTGAAAACCTGCGAAAAATAGTTGCAAGGACCCGAAAATATGAGCGATAGCTCATTAGATTCTGGATTTTATTCTGAGAAAAACTTTCTTTTTGGTGGTTCCGCAAATAAAAATTACAATAATTGTTATTAACAAAAAACTAAAAAAATAAGGGGTTTAGTTTTTTGGCAATAACACAAAGACTGATTAAAAACTCCCAACTGCCGGAGTTCCATCTCCATTATTAATAATTTTAATTTAACGCTGAAAATATGGCTCCGCGAAGCCATAACGGGATGCACTCGCCGTCTCTGAAGAGAGTAAAAATTTTAATAAATTATGGTGTGTTCTTAACACTTGATGGAATGAGATCCCATTGGAAAAATCGATTTTACTTCACTTTTAAAATTTCCAGAATTTTATGGGACTTCCGCTTTCAATGAAGACAAAAAAATATTTTAATTGACCTATAAATTTTTCACTTCTTGGAGCCTTTCTTATACATGGTGATTTTTTTTTAAAGGATCCACCCTAAATATGTGCAAAATTCTGAAATTGGTCAATTTTGTCTCGTAATTAGTGTAGTTTTAGACCTGCAGGTGCACCCCCTTGGCCGGGGCAGCAGCCCCCTCAAAGATCTTAAACGGAACAGGGGGTTAAAAAGTTTATTTTTTCAAAGGTTTGTTTAATCTCTTTTTGGCGATGTAATGTTAATCTTTTTCTGAAAAATCTAGTATTTTCTGAAATAAAAACTGTTTCTTATTCATTGACATTGACAATTATTCAGTTTTAAAGTAAATCTGCATACGTTCGGATGAATAAATGGTCAACTCAGTTGCTGAAAGAGTTGAAATTATTTTTATTAATGGCTCCCAAAACAAATGTGCTAAACATATTCATAAAAGAAATATCAGCAAGATGGAGCTCCACCACATTATGCCTTAAACGTTCGCAAACAACCGATTGCCGAACCATTGGATTGGCAGACGTGATGCAATTGAGTGGCTAGCAAGATCACCAGACTTGACAAGTTTAGATTTTTTTCTCTGGGGCCATTTGAAGTCACAACGAATTGTTGATGAATGCAGGCGAATTCCGCAAAAAACATTTCAAAACGGTGCTCATTTCGAGCATCTCTTGTAATAACAATAGGCGCTTAACAACAATGTTGTTCAGAAAAAACATAAACGTGGGATGTGCTACAAAACAAGCGGTTTTCTCAAAAAGTAATCGTAGAAATAAAAAACTACTACATCGCCAAAAAGAGGTTAAATGGACCTTTCAAAATAGTACATTATTATACGAGTTTAACAAGATGCTTCATTGTGACATGAGTAGGTTTGCGGCACGACGAGCGCAGCGAGAAATGCCCCAATAGAACTAAGCTGACCAAACGTACTCCTTTTGGGAGTTTTGTACTTATATTTTATGAGCTGTACTCCGGAAGATAGTTGTACTGCAAATGTACTCCATTTGTATTCGAATGTACTACCTGTACTCCTTTTCCTTTGTTTCTTTAATTTTTCGGCAGACATCATCGGCCGACGCTGGCCGACGATGGCGGCAATCTTGAGCACTTTGAAATGAACGTGTCATTTTCATTCCCGACTCCTGCACAATCTAAGCCATTATTTCAAATGATTTTAGTGGCATACGCATTCAGTGCACTTTCTTCATGGGACTAGGTATTTTGAACAGATTTGGTTAGAGCATCGCTGTAATAAATGCGTGTTTCTCAGAATTATTTGTAGCCTTCCAGAAACGAAATATTTAACTTTTTTTTTCTCAGTTACAATTCATACTACACCTGTGCAAACACTTCGTCTAAATCCTTGATATCTCTACTTTACAAGAATAATTTTTGTTTTTCTATAATTGCACTGGTTTTTCCGTGAAGCTGGAATGAAATAGACCGTGTTTTTACACAGGCGTTATATCTATATATATCCAGTCAAACGGTCCCGTTAATAGTAGTCACAACGCACTAAAAAGTTGCTCAGAACTGATGTTCGTCTGTCATTGAGAGGTAAAAAGCAAACAATTGCATTATTCGATGTAGTTTGGTTTATATATCAACCCCTACAATTCGTCTGGCGATATCTGTGTCCAAGCAGCCCCCAGGGGGGTAAAACTGCATTTTCCCAAAATAAAAACAAACACCTTCATACACCTTCTCACACTTCCACTTTTCAATTAACTCTCCTGAACGCAAAGTTATTCAAGTTTTTGGTCGAGCGCTTTACATTGTTTAAACGGGAAGAGCGCGAACAAAATTGGCTATCTCCCGCTTATAATGCGACTTTAATTTTTTGTCATATGGGGTAATTCGCTCACACCGCAATATCTCGGAGACGAATGAAGATATGTAAAAATGGTTAAACAGAAAGTTTTAGCTGATGGTTTCGGTATTCGATTGATTTTTTTGTATTAATTATTGGATCACAATTAACGGAGTTATTATTTAATTTGTACCACCATGTCAAGACGCGAGAGCCGGTTCCCGAGATTCTACATGCAGTCCCCACTACTCCAAAAAAAAATTCTCTTCCACTCCCACTCGTTTGAATTGTATCATGCTCTCGCTGTCGTGTACATTCTTGGAGGGGTGAATTAATTTGGCGGATTAAATTAATAATAATAAATATTATACACATAACGTAACTATTGTTTTTATTAATTATTGTATTTATTACATCCAATCGACTGAAACTTACCACGTCAAAAACCATATTCGCTATTTTGTTCTTCATTTATTTCACTTAATATGGTAAATTCATTAGAGCAATTTTTGGTATAGCACCCACAATTCGACAAACAAGCCATTTTATTTTCTTTACATAAGCACCGTAATGTCACACACCTTAAAAACAGAAATTTGATAGAACACAAGATACAGACCTGTTTTGCAAGAGCAAAAACATATTTCGTCATATTGGTAGGTAATGCAGGAACTGTAGAAAAGACGGGGGCAATCCGTCAGATTCCTCTAATTTCCATTCAAAGTCCTTAATATCGGGAAGGTTTAAAGTGACATTCCACGCATTTTGCCATATACAGTGCAACCTCGATATAACAAAACTGAAGGGAAATAGAAAATATTCGTTATATCAAGTAATTTGTTACAATGAGGTTTGTTATATAGAGGTTAGGTTGGTCTATATTAAGGTTACACTGTAAGTAGTTCGTCTTTAACTTCAAGCAAGTCATATTTCTTAGTCAAAACTTTCCAGGCAGTTGGTTTTACAATACCAGTAAACTGACTCGTAATATCGCAGCCAGTCAAAGCATGGAAAGAGAGAAGGTTTCTCTTCATGGGTTCTTCAAGTCTTATATTATTTATATGAACATATGTGCTTTTCTGGGTCCGCATGTACAAATTAACATTCAATTTGTCAGAGAAATGTAGTAAGAGTACCAGCACATCAGTGTATTTACAAGATATAACGCATTCTTCATATTCCTCCATTTTGGCTGACAAAATATGGAGTAAGATTCTGGTATCAGCCTCTTCGTGATTCGACATTAACAATTCTTCTGAGCCGGGGGGTAAATGAAGGGCAGAATCATATTGCAAAATTTCTTGAAAACCTCCTGAGTAAGTAACTAAATTGACTTTTTCGATTGTAGCCTTTTTGATAATGGAGACTTATAAGTAGTGGGTAAGATCAGACTTATTTTCCCATGAATGTATGAATGAGTCCCATTTAGCTGGTAAAGGCACGTTATCACCGTGAATAATGCGTCGAATAAAGACAAAAGTTGAAATGAAGAAACGTTTACTAAGTTGCAGAAGTTTTGTATGTCGCTCTATTACTCCCATAACTATAAATGATTTGGGTGAGAAAATAGCCTCTAAAGTCGGCATTGATAAACTACCTCCGTCAGTCGATGCTCTAAGACAACACTGTTTAAGAGCATTTTACCAACTACTTATATGGCAAAATGCGTTGAATGCCACTTTAAACCTTTCCGATATTAAGGACCGTGAATGGAAATTAGAGAAATGTGACAGATCTATTGCCCCCGTCTTTTCTACAATCCTGAATTACCTACCAATAATATGATCGAAATATGTTTTTTCTCTTGCAAAGCTTAGCCTTGCTGTCAGCAATTGGATCAAATTTCTGTTTTTAGGGTGTGGCTTTTGACGTGGTAAGTTTCAGTCGATTGTATGTAATAAATACAAGAATTAATAAAAACAATAGTTACGTTATGATGTGTATAATATTTATTATTATTAATTTAATACGCCAAATCAATTCACCCCTCTAAGAACGTACACGACAGCGTGAGCATGATACAATTCAAACGAGTGGGAGTGGAAGAGAAAATTTTTTGGAGTAGTGGGGACTGCATGTAGAATCTCGGGAACCGGCTCTCGCGTCTTGACATTGTAAGGGCCCTAAGCTCTGAGGCCAAGTGTGTTGCCTACGTCCGCCTCCATCCCGAAAGCACGGGATCCCAGGTACCAAAAACACGAACGGAAGGGTCAAAAGAGGCTGGAAGAGTTTTGCTAAACATTACTGTTTCGTCCTTTGTTCTGGCCACAAGCGTTCGAGAGTTTCGAAAAGTTCCCTAGATTGTTGTTTAACAAAGTGTACATTCAGTTTCCTTTTATCTAATTGTTAAATTGTTTAGTGTTGTGAGTGTTTAGTGTAATTGTTACAAATTTTTAATTATTTTCGTTAGTTAGTTGTTCTCGCACGTGTAGAAATTATTGTCGACCGACCCAGCCTTTTCGGAACAAAGGTAAACTTTTAAATATTTAATAAGCCGAGGAGGGACGTCATCGCCTAGGGAAACCACCTGTGTCAGATAGTTCAAGCTAATTGATTTGATAACGGACTACCGATTTAAATTCAAACTAAAGAGGGAAGGGGTTAAGAGGGGACGCCGCTTGGGTAACGGTCATTTTGTTTTGTTTGGAAAAAGAAAAGATGGCGGCGCTTGGGTACTCTTTATTTGTAGTCGAAGTGACCCAAATTTCATTTAAATAATAGTTGCGATGTTTTACAGTTTGAATCATTTTCTTAAATTTGCTTAATAATATTAAAAGATTCATAGACTGGTATTCAGATCACTTCAAAGAAAAACGGCTGAATTTGACTTGAAATTTTGTGTTTTTATGTATCTGTGGTTTCCATCTGTGTATTTCTTCGTCTTCCATTTGAAGTGAGTGTGGTGTGTGAAAGAAAGTACCTCGCTAGCCGTTCTCGCTTAGTTGTGAGAGTGCCGATCGTCACGGGTCGGGGCGAGGCGGTTAAGAGATGTGGGGCGGCGTCCGTACTTTTATTCGCCATCCGAATATCAGTATTTCACAACTCAAAGACCAAAATTATTGTGTTATGACATGTATAACGGGTTGCCTATATATGTATAATAGTGACCATCGAGAGATGGTATAGTTTCTTGTAAATAAACTTTAGTCTAAGCTCAACCTTCGTCTGATTCAGAAGTACCTACAAGACATAACATGGCGCAGTCAGTAACCTATGGTAATTAAAGTTATTAAAGTAACCGCGACTCGCGATAACAAATGACGAGTTATAGTGAAGTAAATAAGTTAGACCACAGTTAGAGTGATATTCAAAAAATTAATACGTACATCAGAAATATTCAGTCATGGAATCTAACAAGCTTTCACCATTACAAATAAGTGGAAATTGTGCAGACAACTGGAAGAAATGGATCAAAAAATTCGAGATTTACGCCACTGCTACAGAATTAACGAAAAAAGAAGAAAACATACAGTGCGCTCAATTATTATACTTACTGGGCGAGGATTGCATTGAAATTTACAACTCATTCGAATTTACTGCTGCAGAAAAAGATAAATTTAATATACTCAAGAAAAAGTTCGAAGACTATTTCGTTCCAAAGAAAAATTTAACCTACTGTCGATACAAATTCTTTTCATCCAGACAAGGAGACGAAACAATAGAACAATTTGTCACAGATCTGAAAAATAAAGCTAAGGAATGTGAACTTGGCACCCTGCAAGACGAATTAGTCAAAACCATGCTAATTACTGGAATCAAGGATGAATTAGTAAGGGAAAAATTGATCGAGAAGGATGGCACCAATCTTACGCTGGATAAGGCAGTGGAATGTTGCATACTAACAGAAAATTCTAGAAAACAGCTGAAGGAAATGAAAAACCAAGTCGGGGATGCAGCCCCAGGTAGCAGGAACAGACCCAACTTTCTAAATTTAGAAGTCGTAAACCGTAACCCACCCTCGTTTCCAAGGCCAACGTCATCGAGACCATCTCAACCGCATTCCAACACGTACGACGGAAACTGGAAAACTTCAAGGAAATTTCAAAGTGCGGCACAACCAGGTAAAATAATAAACAATTGTTCACGTTGCGGTCGAAATCACAAAATTAACAACTGTCCAGCATACGGAAAAATTTGTACGGCATGCAAAAATAGAAATCACTTTGCAAATATGTGCAATTTAAAAGATAATAAATTAATTCAGAGAAATAGAAAAATTCAGCAAATTGACATATTTCCAGAAGAGGTTTCTGATTTGCAATATCTATCAATTGAAACTATAAATAACAACAAAAATTATTGTAATAAATTTTCCAATATTGTAAGCATAAAAATTAATGACAAATTAACTCATTGTAAAATTGATAGTGGAGCAGATGTAAATTTAATCTCTCTTGACACATTAAAAGGTATAGATTTTAATTTAAATGAAATTGAAAAAACTAATGATGTGCTAGTTACTTATACAAAACACAAAATACCTGTTGTAGGGAAATGTAAATTAACTCTTCAATTTAAAAACAAAATTTATAATGTTGACTTTTATGTAGAAGAATCAAACAACAACAAAGCTGTAATTGGTTTAAACACCGCTATTACCACTGGTATCTTACAATTAAATAAAGAAATTGACACAATTAATCTTGACGACAAATCACAAAATCGCAATTGTCAAAACCTAATTGATAAATATAACAATATCTTTAAAGGGATTGGTAAAATAAATAAGCCATACCATATCGAATTAACTGAAAATGCTAAACCTGTGATTTGTCCCATTCGCAAGGTTCCATTTGCTTTGAGAGATAATTTAAAAAAATGCTTAGATGAACTTAAAACAAGTAAAATAATAGAAAAAGTGGAAGGTTGCTCTGAATGGGTAAATTCTTATGTCTTAGTCAAAAAAGGAGACGGCTCTCTGAGAATATGCTTAGATCCTCAACATTTAAATAAAGTAATTAAAAATCACACATACAAATTACCAAATATTGACGAAATTATGAATAAATTACAAGGCTCTAAAATATTTTCCACACTCGACGCTGCTAGTGGATTCTGGAATATCCCACTGGATAAATCATCGAGCAAATTATGTACGTTTGGCACTCCATTTGGTCGATATAGATTTCTGAGAATGCCATTTGGAATTAAAGTAGCAAGTGAAGTGTTTCAAGAATACTTTAGTGAAATTTTTAATATTCCAGGTGTAGAAATATATATCGATGATATTCTAATTCATGCAGAAGACCAAAATGAGCACGACAAAATTCTTGAACAAGTTTTTCAAATTGCAGTTAAAAACAACATAAAATTTAATTTAAAAAAATGCAACTTTGGACTTAAAGAGGTCAAATATTTAGGTCACAAATTTAGTGCTTCAGGTATTTCAATAGATGAAGAAAAAATTGAAGCAATCAAGAACATGCCTTCTCCAACATCTAAAAAGGACATTGAAAGATTCCTAGGTTTAGTTACGTATTTAGGTAGATTTATAAATAATCTCTCAGAAAAAACTTATCATTTAAGAAAATTATTAAAACATAATGTATGTTTTGAATGGCAAGATGAACAACAAAAAACCTTTGATCATTTAAAAGATTTATTATTAAGCAAGCCTTGCTTACAATTTTTTGATCCTAATAAAGATATAACTATATCCGTAGATGCATCACAGAATGGTTTAGGCGCTGTTTTGTTGCAGGATAATAAACCGTGCGCTTTCGCTTCTCGTGCAATGACGGATACACAAAAACGTTATGCTCAGATAGAAAAAGAATTATTGGCAATTCATTTCGGCGTGACAAAATTTTACCAATATGTCTTTGGACGCAAATTTAATGTTGAGACAGATCATAAGCCTTTAATATCAATTTTTAAAAAATCATTAAATGATTGTCCAGCTCGTTTACAACGCATGAGATTGTCACTACAAAAGTTTGATATAAATTTAATTTATAAACCCGGAAAAGACTTAATAATAGCAGACACTTTGTCAAGAGCTACATTGTCAAAAGAATTTAATGATAAATTAAATTTAGATTTACAAGTTTGCATAGTTGAGCAGAATTTAATAATTAATGATGAGAATTTAAATAAATTAATAATAGAAACGAAAAAAGATGAAGACATGCAAAAAATTAAACACTATGTAATCAATGGTTGGCCACAATCAATCAACAAAGTACCAACAGAAATTAAACCGTTTTATAAAGTAAGGTGCGAAATCACACTTGACAACAAAGAATTAATTTACATGGGACAAAGGGTCATCATCCCAAAATCATTGCGTAGCAAAATTTTAAGTGACATTCATGTGGGACACTTCGGCATCAAAAAATGCATACAAAAGGCAAGATTTTGCGTTTACTGGCCTGGTATAACAAATCATATTCAAAATTACGTAGCGAAATGTGAAATGTGCAATAAATATTCAAATTCAAACAAAAATGAACCCATGACGCCACACGAAATTATAAAACAACCATGGCAAAAATTAGGCACTGATTTATTTGAACTTTACGGTCAAACATACCTAATTATAGTCGACTATTATTCAAAATATCCCAAAATTATTAACCTAAATAAAAATCTAACTTCAAAAAACATTATAAATCATTTAAAATCCGTATTTGCTCGACATGGTATTCCCAAAATATTAATAACTGATAGTGGAACACAACTCACAAGTACCGAAATTAGACAATTTGCCAACAATTGGAATTTCACACTAATTGCAGCATCTCCCAAAAATCAACGATCAAATGGATTAAGTGAACGTACGATTCAGACAATAAAACGTCTCATTAAAAAGACTGTGGAGAAAAATGAGGACATTCACTTAGCCCTTCTGGCGTACAGAAACACCCCTGTCTATGACCTCTACACTCCTTCACAATTGCTCATGTCAAGATATCTACGTGATCACCTACCAGTCGGTGACAATAATTTGAAACCAAATTTAATTAATACCAATTTATTTAACAATAGAATTGATGAACGTCACAATATTAGCAAATTGAACTACGATAAGAAAGGTGTGAAGCAACTTTCTTTATTTAATAATAATGACATTGTAAGATATCAGGAGGTACCAAGAGGTGTATGGAAACTAGGTAAAATTATTCAAAGGATCGGCGAACACACATACAAAATTCAAAAAGAGGATGGACGATACATAATAAGAAATCGTCGTTTTCTTAAAAAAACAATTAACAATAAAATTATGTATCATCCTGAATCTCAGTCTGATCTAATATGTAATGATTATAATAATTGTGAAACTCCGACATCGACTTTTGTACATAACATAGATTTAGATAATAACAGTGAAAGTGACAAAGAATCAATACAAAGTGCGGAACATAGTGAAAACCAAGTGGTGCGCGAAGAAATTGAAAGTGATGTGGATCTTGAATCCAGTGTGGAAGAAAACTCACAAAGTGGTAGTTGTAAAGATAGTATAAGCCCTAATTTAAATTGTAATAAATCTAATAAAATAAAAATATCAAAATTTGGCAGACAATTAAAATGCCCAAACAAATTAAAAGATGATGTTAGTTAAGAAATTATATTAAGAAATTTAATCGAGTAAAGTGTAATGTTAAGTTTCTAATAGGTAGTTTATATTATTTAATTAAAGGGGAAAGATGTTATGACATGTATAACGGGTTGCCTATATATGTATAATAGTGACCATCGAGAGATGGTATAGTTTCTTGTAAATAAACTTTAGTCTAAGCTCAACCTTCGTCTGATTCAGAAGTACCTACAAGACATAACATATTGATAATCTGGAAAGGTGTTCAAACTGTATAACTTAGCTGTGTACCTGTTTGAATTCATACAAAAATTAAAAGGTGTTTATTTCTTGTAGATTTCGGGATTGTAAATGAAATTTAATTTGTTGAAAGAAAAGGAAACACTCACTGCTTTGATTAAATTGTAACGTTTGTTGATTGGGTTATTAATGGTAGGGGATAATAATCACTTCACTTTCAATACTTGTAATCTTGGGAACTCTCTCGCCAGATACTGATGTTCAAATTAATATTTGTCATGAATTATTCAAATATTGTATTTACTTAAATTAATTGTTATTGTATGAATTAACCAAATTATTGTTAAAAGTCATGAAATCAGCCACCATTGTTAAACGAGTTAAATTATTCAAAAATTGTTACTAGATGAAATGTTTAAAACAATCAATTATTAATCAAAAGTTCGACCATAAGACCTCTAAAGCAAATACATTGATAAATCGATAATTTTGTGTTATTATTCTACGCTCCGCCCCCCATATGCTACGCCCCTGCATTAAAAAAACCTGGTTCTGTGTCTGGTAAGTTTAGATTTAAATTTTCCGCCACTGAGGTCTTGTCAAAAAAAGAACACAACGTAGGTCCGCTCATCTGTCTTTGTCTCTAGACGATCACGATTCACTGGCCAACCTTTTTAAATTTCGCGGTTTGTTTCAAATTTTCAAATTTGACGTTTGGTGACGTCATTGACATTTCATTTGACGTTTAAATTCAAATTGTTGGCGTTAAGAGCCTAGGCTCATCATAACATGGTGGTACAAATTAAATAATAACTCCGTTAATTGTGATCCAATAATTAATACAATAAAATCAATCGAATAGCAAAACCATCAGCTAAAACTTTCCGTTTAACCATTTATACATATCTTCATTCGTCTCCGAGATATTGCGGTGTGAGCGAATTACCCCATATGGAAACAAAGTAAAGTCGCATTATAACCGGGATATGGCCAATTTTGTTCGCGCTCTTCCCGTTTAAACAATGTAAAGCGCTCGACCAAAAACTTGAATAACTTTGCGTTCAGGATAGTTAACTGAAAAGTGGAACTGCAAGAAGGTGTATGAAAGTGTTTGTTTTTATTTTGGGAAAATGCAGTTTTACCCCCCTGGGGGCTGCTTGGACACAGATATCGCCAGACGAATTCTAGGGGTTGATATATAAACCAAACTACATCGAATAATGCAATTGTTTGCTTTTTACCTCTCAATGACGGACGGACGAACGAATTGTCCCGTTCGTAATCCCTACTATAATTTGCTCGGCACTGTACAACAATTTTTCAATATCCGTCAAATCAAATTATATCATTTCGGTAAATGTGGAGTCACTTAGTTTTTCTATAATTCTATTCACAAAATAATCTTACCGAATTACAGCTCGAGCTCCCGAAATTATCATTTATAACACTCAGGCATTTAAGTGACCATATTGTTACAAATTAAAACGTAACAATCGTGGTCACTAAGTCAGCGTTCGTGTAAGTGTAACTAAGTTCTCGTGTAATTATTAGTGATCATTTCCTATTAAGTTAACTTCATATTTTAGGTTTTGCTAATTATTGTATATTTTGTTACTTTGGTAACACGAAAGTTGACCGCGGACAGCGGCGTTAAACAATACAAAATGAGCATCAAAAGTTGTGGATTTTTCCATAGAGTTTAGCGACGGTGTCCGTGCTCCAAACTACATTCAATTTCAAATTTACACTTTAACGAAGTTACCGACATTCTCACCGTGGAACGGTCCGAAAATTCAACATATAACTCGCCGGGAAAAATAGTTTGTAGTGTCACACTCCGGAGTCCCTACGACCACCCCCAACCCCCGACCTTGTCACGTCCGACCACGCCCTTTCATCGAACCGGGAACCGCCGAAAATAAATACTTCCGGTTATCGTACCGGAATGGTTTTTACATCGTCGATCTTGACCAGCGAAGAAGCGCGTTCCGGACGCCGTCATTCCGGATCCGATACGATGCCCGGAACGGATTTCACTCCGGAGGGAAGATAACGCAATGATAAGACCTTCACTTCTCCGCATTGCGACAAGTCGTGCGTACCAGCCTACGTCATAATCACCCCGCCAGTAGGTCTATAAAAGAGGCTGCGCTCCCTTAGAACGACAGTGAAGTGTCGTACCCGCTCCAAAGAAGACCAGCCCAAAAGGAAGCCGCCCAGAAAGAAGAAGCTGACTGAGGTGAGGGTCTCCAACCATCCTCCCCACTTCCTTCCTAGCCCTCTCCGGTAACTAGTCTACGTAATAAGTTGTCCCGGTTTTTATTGGTCTCCGGAAGGTTGGGTCCACGCGGGGGGATCTCACGGTTCAACGCTGTCTAAGCTTCCGGTTCAACCAGACCGACTTGTTTTTTTCTGCTGGCTAGCCCGGATCAAACACGACCTCACCGTCCCGTCGTCCCGCGAATCAGCAAAACGAATCCCGGGAAACGAAAATAACCGTATATGTACTACAGGTGTTCCGTAACTTTTGTCATGCAGGCTGTAATTCGACAGGGTGAATCTCAAGTGCGTTACTACCGACCGAATCGCTAAGCTTTGTAAATATATTGTAAATAGGGGGAATATTAAACTGTAACACCGAACCGACTTTATTTTTCCGTCCCGCCAAACTAGACACTTGACCCCTGGAGTTCCATACTCCGACTTTTAGCTACCCGTGGTCCCGTGGAGCATCCCACGTAAAAAAACTGGCGCTCGAGACAACCGCCGCCGTAAATAAGATTCACAACACAAAAGTTGAACGCGGACAGCGTCGTTAAACAATCTGCAATTATCTTCAAAAAATGTGTATTTTACCTAAAATTTACCCTAAAGTTGTGAGCAGAGAGCGTCGTTATAGAGCGAGAGCAAATAGTTACAACACCCGGAAATTAAACTAGTATACCATTTCACAGACTAACACTGAGTGAAAAAAATTGTGTATACATGGCACTTAAATTTTTTTATAATTTACCGACAGAACTGCAACATACAGCAGTTAACTTTCCAACTCAATTTTAGAAAATCAATAAAAAAATATTTTATTGAATTGGAACCATATTGCCTAAATTAATTTCTGTGTTTATTTGTTCTTTGTCTGCGTTTTGTATTGTCATCTTTTTTGTTTTTGTTTTGTTAATTAACGTACTATCTTTATAATATGTATATCAAGAGGTGAATAAATATCTATCTATCTATAAGACTAAATGAACTCCAAATGGTGATGTTTTCTATTGGTTCAACAATAGATATCCAGCTTAACTTAGTAACCGTTAGCACAGCATAAATATAACCAGCACGATATCTCTCATTCGCGCATCGATATGCGCAATGTTCTGTTTTGGAATAAAACCTGTCAATTTCTCGCATATCTCGGCCAGAGACGGACTCGGCGGAATGCTCAGCACAGCTGGTTTAGTGATCGATGCTCGCTTGGATTAGTTTCTAGCGACCAATAACGAAGACTAAAATTTTGTTTCTTTTTCTAAAAAATAAAAATAAATATAATATAATAGAGAATTTTTTGCATTTTGATGTTTTTGATCCAATAAGAACACTGAAATTTGATCACGTGGTACTGAATTACCTGGTAATTTTAATGTTCTTGTTGCTTTGGACCGTAATTTTAACTAGAAGAGCAAATTAATAAGTGATAATTTGCATCTCGCTTAAATTATCAGAACTGTCAGAGCAGACATTTTAAAATTCTAAAAGTAAGTACCAGAAATACGAGACCGCTCATTTAAATCTTAGACCCAGAGACAAAATCAGTCCAAAATACCAACCTGTACACGTTAACTCAGACCTGGATACCAAAGTTAAAACACCCAATCAAACATACCATAGATCCAGACGTAAACGAAAAGTAAAATCCAACCCTCTATTACAGGACGATGACGACAATGACGACGCTAACGACGATCCTCCTCCTGACGATACTCTCGATTAGAATACATGCCGTAGACATAAAACTTGCTTCCGATCAACAAACCTTAGCTCATCAGATGCAAACCCAAATTTCAATTTAAAAATTTAAAATTTAAAATTTTAAATTTTAAATTTTAAATTTTAAATTTTAAATTTTAAATTTTAAATTTTAAATTTTAAATTTTAAATTTTAAATTTTAAATTTTAAATTTTAAATTTTAAATTTTAAATTTTAAATTTTAAATTTAAAAAGGTTGGCCAGTGAATCGTGATCGTCTAGAGACAAAGACAGAAGAGCGGACCTACGTTGTGTTCTTTTTTTGACAAGACCTCAGTGGCGGGAAATTTAAATCAAAACTTACCAGACACAGAACCAGGTTCTTTTGATGCAAGGGACGCAGCGCTGGGGGGTGGAGCGTACAATAATAACACAAATTTATGGATTTATCAATGTATTTGCTTTAGAGGTCTTATGGTCGAACTTTTGATTAATAATTGATTGTTTTAAACATTTCATCTAGTAACAATTTTTGAATGGTTTAATTTGTTTAACAATGGTGGCTGATTTCATGACTTTTAACAATAATTTGGTTAATTCATACAATAACAATCAATTTTAGTAAATACAATATTTGAATAATTCATGACAAACATTAATTTGAACAACAGTATCTGGCGAGAGAGTTCCCAAGATTACAAGTATTGAAAGTGACGTGATTATTATAACATCCCATACCCATTGATAACCCAATCAACAAACGTTACAATTTAATCAAAGCAGTGAGTGTTTCATTTTCTTTCAACAAATTAAATTTCATTTAAAATCCCGAAATCTACAAGAAATAAACCCCTTTTTTTAACTTTTGTATGAATTCAAACAGGTACACAGCTAAGTTATACAGTTTGAACACCTTTCCAGATTATCAATAAATTTGGTCTTTGAGTTGTGAAATACTGATATTCGGATGGCGAATAAAAGTACGAACGCCGCCCCACATCTCTTAACCGCCTCGCCCCGACCCGTGACGATCGGCACTCTCACAACTAAGCGAGAACGGCTAGCGAGGTACCTTCCTTCACACACCACACTCACTTCAAATGGAAGACGAAGAAATACAGAGATGGAAACCACAGATACATAAAAACACAAAATTTCAAGTCAAATTCAGCCGTTTCGGTTTACCAAAACTTTAGACTGATAAAATACATTGCATTGGATAGAAACAACCAGAAAATATAGCTTTTGAAGTGATCTGAATACCAGTCTATTAATCTTTTAATATTATTAAGCAAATTTAAGAAAAGGATTCAAACTGTAAAACATCGCAACTATTGTTTAAAATGAATTTTGGGTCACTTCGACTACAAATAAATAATATCCAAGCGCCGCCATCTTTTCCTTTTCCAAACAAAACAAAATGACCGTTACCCAAGCGGCGTCCCCTCTTAACCCCTTCCCTCTTTAGTTTGAATTTAAATCGGTAGTCCGTTATCAAATCAATTAGCTTGAACTATCTGACACAGGTGGTTTCCCTAGGCGATAACGTCCCTCCTCGGCTTATTAAATATTGTAATTAAAGCTTTACCTTTGTTTCGAACACCAATCTGGCACTAGACACTTTTCTACCCGACTTATCAACGGCTGACAACGAAGACTAAATAAAATTGAAATAACAACTAACACAGATCAACACAGAACGGAACAACAAAAAAAATTATTAACAAAACTGCGTGTGAACCTTTGTTGATGTAAATGAAATAAAAATGGAAACTCTCTCCAAAAAGGTCTGAACTGAACAAAGACTAAAATCGGAATCCCATTGCATCCCTTATCTGTCAACACCCCCACCTCGTTGGTGTCACCCTTTCTGTCCTGGAGGCCACGGTCAGCAACCCATTTTGCATCAGTGTTGTTCAGATTTTTACAATACGCTTGCTATTGAAACAATTACTATTAATCAACAAACGATTACTAATAGAATTAACGATTTTATTAATGACACCAACCGTAAATTTACCACAATATATGAACTGGCACACATCCAAAGTACGATCGAGCAACTAACTCTAAATTGCCTTAATTTGGTAAACTACTTGGATAACCTAGAAACCGTAATATTATTCGCTCAAATGAACACCCTCCATAACTCCGTTTTGTCCCAAACTGAACTTACGTCACATTCAAAATCTCTCACATATTTATTGACAATTTAAGCTAATCGTTGCGCTACGAACGGCCAAGTAGTGAACTAAATCATGTGGTATCCAATGGGATCGTCTGTTGTTTAACTTGGATCTCCAATGAGAGAACAGCCCACCTGCCCTT